>CP038106.1:507500-1107500 GCA_004519485.1 Nannochloropsis oceanica
TCCTCCTTGGGAGCAGCAGCAGTAGTAGCAAGATTGAAGGTGGATTTGGCTACAGCGATGGTGGGAGTAACACAGGTGTGGGAAGGAGGGCTGGAGGTCCACCTCGTTCCCCCTCCCGGGGTTTCTGGGATCGTTTCTCCTCCAGTCTCCGTTCCGACTCCCTCCCTCATTTCCTGCCTCCTGCACACCAGCACCTCCTCCACGGCATTATTTCGGACAGAACACGTGCTCCCACTACTGCTGCTGCTACAGGAGCTGCTGCAGCTGCCACACCTGTCGTTGGAACGGTGACTCGTTCTAGGCACAGTACCAGCATTCGCCACGACTGTAGCTGGAGCAGTAACAGCAGCAGCACTAGTAGCACTAGCGACTTAGTGGAAGGAGAGGAACGAGATTCCGACGGTCTCGTGGCCCTCACCACGGCCTCCCAACTCTGCCTGTCCCTGTGGCCCCCCTCCATGTCCTCCATGTCCTCCTCTTCCTCAAGCACCCCGTCCTCCCTCCTCTCCATCCTTTATTCCTTGGGCGCTGTCCTCCCTCATGTTCACACGCTGGGCCCTACCAAGGTAATAGCAGCATTAAGAGTCTCTCGCTGTCTCCTCATTTCATGCCCCGCCGAAACCCGGCGGACATTACTCGTGAATGGAGAGGGAGGGAGGCCGGAAGGGGTCGAGGTGGCAATGGAGGGAGAGGGAGTTGGGGAAGGTGGGTCTGCTGCTGGTGCAACTAGTGATGCTGCTGCTGCCACGTGTTCTCTTCTGGGACGATTTCAAGGATCGAAGATAAAGCCGGAGTTGCTGCTTTGGGCGGCGGAGGGAGGGAGGAAGGGAGTGACGGAGGGTGGGCGACACAGCAGCAGTTGTAACAACAGTAGCAGAGGTGTTACATGTAGCAACAACAGAAGTGGTAGCAGAGGTCCTCCTCCCTTTCTAGGTCAGCTTATGGGTTTCATCGACTACCTAGGGAAACAGTGGAGGGAAATTGTTTCCCCCTCCTTCTCCCCTTCCAACAGCAGCAACGACAACGGCAGCAGCGGCAACATGCCCGTTGCTCCTTCTATCTCTCCCCTACTCTTCCGCATGACCACGGAGGCCCTCGCCACCCTCCTCGTTCTCGCACAAGACCATACCTTCTCTCCCTCCTCCCTTCCTCCCTCCTTCTCCTCCTCCTCCTCCCGCTGCTGGGCTAGCACCTGGCTCTCTGGCCCCTCTCTTCCCTTTTTGCTGGACGGAGCCTTGCGAATTAGAGACGTCGAGTTGGTTGATTTGTGTATCCAATTGCTTCATTGTCTCTCTCAGTCCTCGGGGGCATTTTTTGACCAGATGGCAAAGTTGAGAGGGGGGGGATTTCTGCCAGAGGTGGCTTGTCGCGTGCTGGATTGGCATTTGGAGGTCAGAATCAAGGAAGAGGAAGGGAGGCAGGGGGGGAGGGCAGAAAAGGTGGGGCGGTCAAACTCGCGCTCCTTCTCATACGGGAAGGACGTTCACCGTCTATGCCTACGTCTTATTCGCCTACTCTCTCGAGTCTGTGCGTCTTATGGCACCACGGGCGTGCACCTGTTCCTCCGTATACCCCTTCGTGGCCCGCCTGGGACGAATGACAACGGTAGCAGCTACAGCGACAGCTACAGGAACAACGAGGGAGGGAAAAAGAGCGGTGACCGTCTCCTCCCCCGACTCGTCAGGACGGTGCACCAAGAAGTGGAAGGCCTGCTGACCCGGAGGGGGCAGGGCGGGGTGCGTTTACGGCGAATGCTGGCACGAGAGAGCTTTGCCCTCTTGTCCTTATTGAGTGCCAATCATCCAGGGGGGGTAATCGCCGGCCTTAACGGATCAGGATGCAGGTGGACGTTGGAAGCTGTTAATTTTCGGCTGATGAACCGGCTGGTGGAGGGGCTGGAGGACTTAATGGAGGATGCAGAAAACCTTTCTTGCCTTCCCATGTCTGACCTCTGACCTGATTAAGACCCGGCCGGCGTATTGGATGGCGTTACATTTATTGCGGTGCGCTTCGCTTCGATATGCATGGCCTTGTGCTCGCTCCTTTCGCCTCTTCTTTCGCTATCCAAGACGCGTCTGCAACTGCTGTGAACATAACATGAAGAGGAAACGTGTCCGATGGACAAGGTAGAAAAATAATACAAAAGGAAACAAAGAAGTACATGTCTCCATTGGTTTTGAGACCACAACAATTACACCACCTCAACATACAAAAACAAACCACCAAAAATCCTCTTTTTTTTCCTTTCGCTTTCGTTTCATTTCCGTCTGCTTCTACTACATCTGCTGCTGCTTAGTGTAAATAAAATGAGGGCCGCACGCGCACCTCTCCCACCTAGAGGGATTCAAACCAGAAGGCTCTCTTTGTACGGCTCTTCTTCCTCTCCTTCGCCTCTCATCCCACATCATACCACACCAACCCCGCGACAGTGATGGTAGTTTCCGTCTCCCCCTCTCCTGCCTTCTTCCCCCCACTCCTCGAAGAGATTGGCCTCAGCACAGCAAAGCTATCAGACAGCAAGGCAACGCTTAGAACATACCCTGCCCATCGCCGAACGGAGAGTAGTGTCCCTCCAGCAGCTGCTCAATAGGACCTTGGCCCGTCAGCTTTTCCTGCACGAACTGGCCAATGATCGCCATCATCGCAAGCCGACCGTTCTTCAATTCCTTCAGCTGGAGAGCGGCGAAGTCATCGGCGTCGTCGGGGATGAAAGCAGCGCCAAACCCAACATCACCAGGGGCACGGTTAGCGGTATCCTGCTTGCCGATGGTCAGTTCGATGGCGCCCAGGGTGAGGAAGATTTGCCAGAAGGCCACGGGGCGCTCATTGAAGACTTGGGAGAGAGCGGCCAAGGGGCGGGGGTTGGAGAAGACCTCGTCGGGCAGGTGGTAGAAGGACTGGACGAGGGTGCCCAGGCACGCCAACATGGCAACTCGGCCATGCTTGAGCTCGATCAAACGGGAGCGGTACAGGGAGGCCTCATCCTTGGCAAGGCCCAGCGGGTCAAACACACCGCCCGTCTCCACATCCGAGCCAATCATCTCGTTCACCGCCATGCGCATGCTGCGGCCGCGGGACATGCGAGGGGCAGACGGCATAAAAGCCGTGGACACGCCGAGGAGGGCGAGGAAGGCAAAAGCAGTCTTCATATTATGCGGGTGGAAGCGAGATCTGAAGGTGAGATGTGAAAGGGAAGGAGGGAGGAGGAAGGGGAAGATGAGCGAGCGTGAGAAAGAGCAGCGCATGGGCTTCGACAGGATCAGGGGATGTCGTGTGCGAGACCCCCTAGCCAAGAGGCTCGACCACACGTTCGTGGCCGGCCAAAAAATGACCAAAGAAAGAGGCTCCTGTCACACCTTACACACACTGCCATGGCTTGCTGAGGAGAAAGAGCGCACGGCCGGATGGAAGGATTTCATCAACCAGGCACGTCAAGTTCATATCCTCTCATCCTTTCGAGGCCAGAGCCTTCCTCCCCTACCAAATGTCTCCCCCAGCCCAAATGGGCATACGTGTCGTTTGCTTCCTCAATGAAATCTCACCCCACGCAACTCTTCACTGCACACAACACAGCATGGCGGACGGAGAGGACGATGACGCCGCCATCAATTTGTGCAGAACGACACCACTCTTTCCATCATCTTGCGTCAAAGCCAACGTCTCCTTTGCGCCTCCCCAGCCTCCCCAACAGCCTTCCGATAATCCCACCCCTACTGCCCGTGACGCTAATTCCGGAAACGAGAATCGTGACGACATCGAGGCAGGCAATGGTACCAGTCACAGGCGACCCTCTTTGCCTCCCTTGAACTTAGGCACCACCTCGTCCTCCGCCACGTCATACTTCAAGCACTCCCCAAAGGCCCGGAGCATCAGCAACTATTTGAACCGTGAGGCAACAATTCTCCGGAGCTCGGTCAAGCAAGTCTTGCGCTGGCGGAAAAGATTTTCAGGCCCTAGTGACGTCAAGCCGGGTGTGCGGGCGTTCCACAACAAATTGCTCAATGCCTCCCGGCCGGCCTTGGCGTGCTTTCTGGCCACAGGTATTTCCATGGTCTACCCATGGTCGAATAACGTCACGTGGTTCTCCATCACATTGAGCATATCAGGTACATTCGACTTAATTTTATCATGGGTAAAATAGTGAGAGTGTTAACAAGCTGTGACTTTTGTTCGGCTCGAATTTCCTCCTTTCTCGTTTGTCCGAGGATCTTGTAAACTGAAGTGTCAGCGAGCTTACTTTTCTTTAGTCGTCCTCATCATTCCCGGTCACTTACACCACGATCATTCATGTATCTGGCTCGTTAATCAAGTTTTAAACTAAAATATCATGTCGCTCTTCCCTATCCCTCCCTTCTCCATCTCTCTGATAGGCGTCGGCCGCAACCTGGGCCACACTGTCGAAGGTATCCGGCAGCAATGGCTTGGTACAATCGTCGCCATTCCCCTGTGCTTTTTCCTCAAGCTTTTTGCCTTTTCCAAGCTTTTTACAGCTATAATGGTTCTTCTGGTTAGTGTGCTGGTGGCAGGCACGAGCACTCTGTCGGAAGCAGCCAAAAAGTTGTGTCTTATTTTCATAACTTGGGACGTGCTAGTTCCCCTCGTTGCACCAAGTGTAACCATCGAGAACCTCATGAAGGATCTTCTCAAGGCTGTTTTAGGCGCAAATATTGTTTGCTTCTTCGTCATGTTGTGCCCTGTCCCTCATCTTGCCGTCTTGTTATGTCGCTGGCGTTTGGAGGAGCTACAGGAGGTCCTCGGTCGGTTTCTCGAGGATGCAGCTGACTCCTTCTGCTTGCAAGATGACTCAGGCTTGCATGACTTGGAGGATGTTATTGACGAAGCTGCTGCCTTAGTAAGGGATGCGCGTGCCTTGCTCCCTGACGTGAGTTTTGAGTTGGCACTGTTGGGGTGTGGATGTGCGAGGGCAAGGGGAAGAAGGGTGTATGAGATGGTGGTGCAGTACTTAGGAGTGCTTGAAGGTCAGCTGGAGAATTGCAGGGGGATGGCGGTCGCCTTGTCGGACATGTTTCCAAACGCGACGCATTCTGAATTCGTAAGGGCGATGCGCCCGCCTTTATTGGCTTTGGTGCTGGAGAGTAAGATTGTGTTGGAGGGGACTTGTCATCATGTATGTGCGGGGTTGCACGGGTGGGCCCCTTGGGGACAGTGGCGATGCCGAAGGAGGAAGCAGCAGATAAGAAGGCGTTCGGACAATTGTATGATGATGAGAGATGAAGATGGGAGGGAAAGAAGACCGAGTCTCGATGGAAGTGATGATGATGAGAATGGGCTTGGGCTTGGACCACGAAAGCACCAGCACCAGCACCAGCACCAGCAGGATCAGCAGTCTCAGCGGCACCAGCAGCACCAGCAGCACCAGCAGCAGCTGTATCAGCAAGAGACTTATAGCGGGGGTGAGAGGAGACGTCGTCGCCCAAGCGTTGACGGTGAGGATTACGATGAAACGGGGCCGATAAGACAACAGCAGCAACACCACCACCACCACCAGCAACGCCGTCGTGGTCTGTCGAAGCTTGGCGATACTGATGGTTTGGAGGGGTATTGCGAGAGGGAGGAATATGGTGACGATGACGAGGGTTATGGTCTGCCTGCTGAGTTGTTTTTGCCGCCCAAGGTGGCCTTGGCCCGGGTCCTCCATGAGCTTCTTAAGACACGCATGCGAGTAGTTTATGGTGTGGAGCTGAAGGCCAAGGCACAAACAGACCCACAAATGATGAGCGCGTACGGCACCATTTGTCCCTCTTCCTCTTCTTTATTGACCCATCGTCGCAAGAGCCGAAGTCTCAGCATAGATAGCTTCGCCTTGACTTCTCCTACTTCTATAGTTTTTGAGCGCTCCACCTCCGCAGCCGCAGCAGCCGAGCGTTTCCAAAAGGAATCCGCGCGGGTGGGGTATATGAATTTGTTGCCCCGCAACGCATTTGTTTTAGACCTAAAGCTCTTCATCGAGGCCTTCGACGTGCACAAGGCCCTCTGTGGATCTCATTCCACGGCCCTTCTCCAACCAGCGCAATCACCATCAACATTATCCTCGCACGCAGCAGCAGGAGCAACAGCAGAAACAATAAAAACAGGGGCAACAACAACCATAGCTACAGCCCGCTCGCGACATTGTCCATCGTGCGCCTCCCTCCCTGAGCGGCTGTATCATGGCATTTACCGAGGCCCCGGTCGTGGGTTAAAATCCTGGCGACAGCCTCTCAAGGTAGGATTGGCAATTCTCCTTTCAAGCATTGTTGTACTGGTAGATGATAAGCACCTTGGCCTACAAACTATTTGGTGTCCCATAACCGTTGCCCAAACAATGAGCAGCCACCCTTCCTCCGCGTTCAAAAGCGGGGCCAATCGTGTACAAGGCACCGTGCTCGGCGCCGTCATGGGCATGGCAGTCACTACCTGGGCTCCTATCCACAACAAGGCCTTAATCGTACTCGTTCTCACCTTGTGGGTGTTCATCTGTGCTTTCAACCGCGGCTCTCCTACCTATGGTGAAGTTGCTGTCTCCGCCGCCTTGACGGCTCCTATAGTGGTGGTTGGTCCTGTGATAGGGTCATCGGGTGCAGTCGTCCGTATCTCGCAGGTCATTCTGGGAACAGTTATATATGTTGCCGTTGATAACTTGATTTTTCCTACCAGGGCGAAACTGCTTCTGCGCACTGAGTTGTGTACTGCCGTGCAGAAATTGTTGGGTCTGTGTAAGGATGGTTTGGCAACGTTTCGGGTGGGGATGGAATTGGGGCGTGAAGCCAGTTTTCTGAGTGGTTCTCATGATGGGATAAGTAGTGGTGGTGGCAGTGGTGGCACTGCCGGCAGTGATCGGGGTGGTGGCAATGGTTTTGCTGGGAGTGGGTTGGGAATGAATGGAACCAGCAGGAGCACGAGCACCTGTACCACCAGCAGTAAAGTAGCGGTCAAGACAGCAGCAGTGAAGGAAGGTTGGAATGTCCAGAGCGCGGTTGAAAATGCAACAGCAGCAGCAGCAACAACACCAAGGGAGGGCATGACAACCGCGACGGCCAAAAAAAAAGGAACGGGCACTGAGGGCCCCGCGGCATCAACGGTTGCTCATACTTCAGCTACATCTGCTACCTCTGGAGGTGCGCCAGGGCTGCCGTCGTTCCACAGTACCAACCGCTCCCCCCTCTCCCCCCCTTCCGCATGCGCGCCCCGCACTCCCATCATTCCTCCCAACCAAGTGAACAACACCTACACCTACCACGCAAGCGCCCGTCTGGCCGCTGCCGTCGGCGCAGCCAAGAAGCGAGTCCGTCGAGATTCTGTAGCCATCAGCCAGGCTCTGGTGAAAGAGACATTATACATCTCGCTTGCGTCAGACGAACCGGAGTTGTGGCATAAGCCTTTTCAACGTGAAGCGTATTTGAAAGTACATGCAATTCAGTTGAGAATGCATCGGTACTTATTGATGCTTCATCGTTCGGCAGCTTCTTTCCCCGAAGAGTTAGCGGAGTGGGATCAGGATATGTTGAGGGCTTACGAGTCGATTATTTTAAGGTTACAACGAACGGTGGAAGCAGTTTTTGTAGAGGCCTTGGCGAGACTACAATTGTTGAGGAGCGCGCAAGGGAGGGTTGGTGGGAGAGGATTAAAGGGGAGAATTAGTACGGGGTGTCGTGAGAGCGCGGATGGGGTGAATATATTTCAGATTCGGGAAGGTGAGAAGAGGGGACGGGGAGGGAGGCGGCATAGACGGGTAGCTTTTTTCGGCCATTTATCAATTCTTTTTTGTTTAAACGTGTGCAATATATGTTTTCATTCATCTTTAAATAGCGCAAACTAGTATGACTGACATTTTACTCTTTTACTCCTCTCCTTCTCCTTTTCTCCTCCCGGCCCTTCATCTGCAACAGAATTCCGCGACATTCAAGATACAATTGATGGCCTCGTAACCGAGTACTTCTCCCGCGACCCCGTCCTCACAAGTCTCAACTTCATTGTTCCGTTGAACGGCATGATTTACTCAACTCGTAAAATGTCCACGGAATGCGTGAAATTCGTGCAGGCCGTGCGAGAGTTAATGCTCCGTGAGGGGAAAATTGGGAAAGGAGCAGCGATGGCGGCGGCGGCAGAAGTTCTGGTGCCGGGGGGGGAAGACGTGTCTTGAGAGAGGCGGAAAAGAGGGAGAGATAGGGGTAATGTGGAGGGGGAAGGACAACAAATGAGTCGATGTGCATAAACATGTTTATGCTGAGAAATTAGGATCGAAGAGGAAAGTACTTAAACTGCAAATAAAGTATCAAAGGACAACTGCTAGTAAAAATTTCAAAACATTTTTTGTCCTTTATGGTCGCTCGGTTACCTTTACAATTGTTTTACGTACAACTCTGTTAGGGTTAGGGTTACACACACATACACTGAAGAGAGGAAGGAAAGCATACATGTGAAGATCAGAAGGATTCAGTTAAAAGAGGGAACGATAAACGAAGGTTATGCAACCAAAGTAAAAAATTTAGTCCTGACGGGATTTGATAACGTGTCAAGGTTGCAACATCTCCAAGGATAGTTGTTGGCCCATTGACGACCCGTAGCCCCCTGCTCTGCATCGGGATTCGAACTCTCGCTCTAATCCTCTCGGTAGAAGGCAGGTGCGATATCCTGCGGGTGGAGAGGAAGTGGTGGGGAATGGGCCTGAATTAGTCCTCCAGTGCCTGTGATCGAAACAGGGCTCGTTCGGCGTACAACGGAGAGGATTCGAAACTCACCGCTTTCGCCACAGGACCACATCATTCGGGACGCGCGTGGAGCGCCGAAGCGACTCGGCTACGTCCCTGAATCAACTCAAATTGGCAAAGGGTTGCATTTATCAATTACCTAAAGAAGACATAGGGTTTTAATATCCTTGCAGGGAAAATATTGGCCTAAATACGCAATATTTTTTATGAGTTAAATAAATTCCTCTGAATTTATGCACTTGATGTTATGACAGGATTTTGGGGGGCCGTTGGTGCGATCTGAGGTGTGGTCTGAGGATAAAGTATGTCTTACCCCCGCCGGCCTTGGTGCTTCGCAGCAGACGCAAATTGCTGCCCAAGCTGACGACCTAAAAATGAAATCTTTTTCGTCTTACATTAAATCTTCTCTCGATATTTACGTGAGTTTTCTATATGCGACAGTAATCCGAAGCTGATTAGGTGTGGCCGATCTCATGTGTTTAGGCCATGTACACACAAATTAGTGTAAGACACAAAAGCCGAGCGTACCAAGGCATTTAAGTGCTGCCTTGGCATAATTCCTCTTTTTTAGTTGGCCAATATCAGCTTGTCAGGTTGTCTTTGGAGGGTGGAGCCGGCACAAGTGGAGGATACCAGACGAGAGCGACGAGAGCTCGGAGTCGTTGTTCTGTTATTTGCACACGCATTGTTACCATCCAATGAGATTCAAATTCTGAGTGGCAGCATACACCTTAAACACGGCAGATATACTCTCACATACTTTCTTTCAACGCGTGGGCCGGTTGTCCTGGTCCCGGCAGCTTTCTTCGCGATGGAACGCTCCATCACGGGTTACGAGGGGGTAGCCATGATCCACACCCACATCCACGCAAAAACTCACCACCATCCTCCTCATACCCCTATCGACAGCCATGTCCTCCTCGGAAACCTCCACCTCCACAGCTCCACCGCCTGCCGACGCCAACGAGGGCTGTGTCGGCCCCACATCTGAGCACGCGGGAAAGGCCAACGCCTGCGCGGGGTGCCCGAATCAGAAAGTATGTGCGTCAGGCGAGGCTAAGCGGGTCGACCCTGCACTGGCCGTCGTCCAAGACAAGCTAGCTCAAGTAAAGCACAAGCTGGTGGTGCTCTCAGGGAAGGGTGGTGTCGGAAAGACGACTTTTGCCTGTCAGCTAGCGTTTAGTCTGGCGCAGCAGCATGGCTTGCAAGTGGGGTTGTTGGACGTGGATATTTGTGGGCCGAGCGTGCCGCGTGTCATGGGATTGAACGGACAAGAGGTGCACCAAAGTGCGGCGGGCTGGTCCCCTGTCTACGTAGACGACAATCTAGGAGTCATGTCTATTGGTTTTATGCTCCCTAATCAGGATGATGCTGTCATATGGCGGGGGCCGCGGAAAAACGGGTTGATCAAACAGTTTTTGACCGATGTAGACTGGGGAGAGTTGGATTATCTTATCATTGACACTCCACCTGGGACGTCTGACGAACATCTTTCCATCGTGCAGTATTTGAAGCAAGGGTGTGGGGTGGATGGTGCTGTGGTCGTGACGACGCCACAGGAAGTGGCCATGATGGACGTGCGTAAGGAGCTGAATTTTTGCAAGAAGACGGGGTTGAGGGTGATAGGGGTTGTGGAAAATATGAGCGGGCTCACTGTTCCTCTGAAAGCCTTGCGGTTTTGGGGCGGACCTCTGACAGCTAGCACTGATGATGTGAGTGGCCAAGATACCAGTAGGAACAAGCCAGTGGTGGCGGCCGTGGCACGGGAGGACAAGACAGCCGCAGTGCTGAAGGCACTTAGGCAGATTGATCATTCCTTGCTCGACTGCCTGGTGGAAGCGGATGTTTTCCCTGCATTTGGTAGTGGACCACAAGGGATGGCCGCGGCATTCGATGTTCCTTTTTTGGGAAAATTGCCCTTGGATCCTGATTTGTTGCGGGCCTGTGAGGAAGGTGTGTCGTTGGCCGAGAAGGCGCCTGAGTCCTCGGCGGTGCTGGCGTTGGAAAATATCGTGCGGGGTGTTTTGGATGGGACTAGGCTAGAGGTAGGGAAGGAGAGGGATGTAGTTGGTGATGGAAAGGGAGGGGAGGCGCAGCTGTGAGGGGTGATGTGTAAAAAGAGGTGGACTGTATTGAGCGTAGTCGTATATGCGCAGGTACGTTGTGAAAGAAATGGTGCGGAAAGAAGACGATTTAGATCTAGATTTCGGATTGAAAACTATTCTTTGGCTTGCTATTATCTTGATTTATCGATGCAAAAAAAAGGAATGAACCTCCTCCCAGGCTTTTCGTATAGTTCGTCCCTTCCGCCGAGATGAACAGCAGCACTGCTAGAAAATTTCGTCAAGCGCAGTGAGCTTTCATTTCTCTCAGAGAGTGTTAAAGAAGAGCGTAGAAGTAAAACGCTCCATGTGCGATGCATGCATACGTGCTCAATCCAACACATTTGTCCGAATGGTATGTAAGGAGTAGCACTGAATGGAAATGGCGTTCAGCATGACCCCTTGCGGCCACTGCCGCCGTCGCGGGTAATGCAATCCCCAAGGCCCGAACAGCCTGCTGGCACCCCTCCACCCGGCACCGTATGTCGCCACCGTGGCCAAGTAGTCCTCTGCTCATCGTTTTTGTCGAAAAAGTCAAAACTCTGGGGGAGATTTTCCTCTGCAGGAGCAAAAGGCCTAAAAGACCCCTGGACTTTCAATAGTCCATAATGTGTACCATGTGAACGAGCTTTGACCATGGTCAATATCGATCTCACGTTCTTCGGAAAAAATGATAATTCATCGGCATGTGGAAAAAGAAGTGCTCGCCGAAACATACTCCCCCTTGATGCCCTCACGTACATGAATCCATGCTTCTCCTCTTTTCTTGCACGCGCAGACGGCCTTGTCGCCAGCAGGAGACGTTAGCTAGAGGTCAGACTTAAGCTTCTCCACCCCACGCTGAAGGCATGGAATCTGCGCCACCGCCCCCGCCACCGGCCATTGTGGTGCGACAAGAGTCCGTCACTTGGCCTGCGGACTCGCCTCCGCCTAACCCCACCAACTATGGCTCCTTCTCCTTCTTCCCCCCTGCTTTGGAGTCTTCTACTCTCTTGCCGTCCTCCTCTCTTCCACCCTCGTCTACAGCCGCTGCGTACATTGCCCGAAGCCCCTGCACAGACCGTCGTTTGCGGTGGCGGGCATTGATGATGTCCATTTCTATGATCGTGGGTGTTGTTGCATTCGTGCTGGTATCTGTAATTTTGTTCACACCGCGTGGGCACAGACGCTCAGATGAGAATGACACGGGCATGGCCTTGGACTCGTACCCCTCTCCCTTTTCCTCCCACGACCATGAACCCCAGCACGGTGAAGATGACCAGCCTTATCTCCTCGCTGAGAAAGCTGCAGAAATTATTCTCGGGAGCGCAGGCACCCCCACCCACACCACAGCCACAACCAGTACAGCTGCTGCCGTTGCCGATTCCGGTAGTCCAAGCTACCCTACAAGCGCCCCTGACAATCCAAACATTCACATCCCTGTCACGATGGGCTGCATGGAGGCAAAGTGTGAGGCATGGATGGCGGCTATGGGGAAGAACCACGGGGATCCAGCTAATTTGGTTCTTCTGGACTGCATTCAACGCACAGGCATGTCTGCTGATAGCGCCAAAAGATGTTTTGCTAATTCGAATGTAACGGCATCGCCTGTCCGCATGGGATTATACCGATGCGCCGTTTGCAAAGCGTGCATGCCGCCACAAAGCAAGAACGAGAAAGCTGCGCTTTGTCAAATAAGTCCTACCAGCAGCAGCAGCACCGCCGCACCGGTGTCATCAACAGATATCACGTCGCCGCCTGCGCCCTCGCCAAGTGATTGGGGCCGGTATATGCCCAGTGGCTATGTACCATAACTAGATATGCTCATGATTCGAACAAGAAAAGTGTTAAATGTGTATAAAACCCCTGATTTAAGAAATGGGGAAGTGACAAAGTGGAAGCAAACGATGAGAAGAGCGAAGCTGCTTCATAAAGCCAAACTATATGGATAGGAATAGGAATGCCCCGAGGTGTCTGTATTGAGAAATTAAAGGAAAGAGGAAATGAATCGAAGGATTTATCGAGCAATTCCTTAGTATTTGATATAAGTACGCAGGACGCAGAGAATTTCTTTTGCGCTTTGCTGTGCCTTTTCTTCTTTTGGTAAGGAAAAAAAAGGTGGTCATGGCCATCCATGTCTTCGTTTACCAGGAAAGTCCTCACGGTCACGAATAGTGAACACCCATACACAGTCGCTTAAATTACCCAAAAAAACATGCATTCAGATTTTGTTACATGGGGGCTACATTTTTGAATATTTGAAAACTTATTATTTCAAAAAGGACGAGCAGCAAAAGAAAGGAGACCCTAAAGCGAGAGAATGTCGTCACCTGTGCTTGATGATCAGAATGAGAATCATCACAAAAATTGCACACAACAAGCACACAATGCACCTCGTCGCCTTAGCCGACTTCTGATTCTCCTCCGCCCTCACCAACTGATGCACACCCTCCTTCGTATGCTCAACCACCTGCTCCATGTTGAAATCAATCCGATCCAGCACTGTCCCCTGGTCAATTACCAACACGGCAAGCTCCTTGAAAATCTGTGACAACTCCTCTATGCTTCGGGCAATGTGCTGTATCTCCTGGTCCCTCTCTGCCGTCACCGCCTCCTGCTCCTCCAACACCGCTAGCTGCTCCGGGGTAAATCCCCCCTCAATCCCTCCCTCCTCCCTCATCTTCCTCTCTATCTCCAACAAGCCTCCAGCACCACCATGCTCCGCTGACAAAAAGTCAAAAAATGGCGCGCCCCCCGCCCCTGCCTTTTGCGCTTTCAGCTGCGCCATGTAATGTTTCTGGGTCTTTCGAAACTCAATCGACAAGCCCTGTATCCGCTTTGCCATACTCTTCTGTACATTTCGCGTGACCACTCGTTCAGTACCTCCCTCACTTCTTTCTCCTCCTCCTAATTGTTTTAGTATTGATTCGGCCTCCCGGAACGTGGCTGTTATTTCCTGAGTCATGTAATCGATGTCTCTCTCCTTGGCTGCCTCGCTATCATCGAACCCTACTAACAGCCTCTTCCGATGCAACGCCTCCAATTCTTTCATTTTCGCTTCCAACTGCGCTGTGAGGGCATCAACGCGATCAACTAAGTCTACCCAGGCGGGGGGCAGCTGCAAACGAGCAGCGGCCCATCCCGTATTGCCGTCGCGGTTGGCGTCCTCTAACAAGCCGCTGTCCATGGTGTAGCCACTGAGGGGGGAAAGGGAGTTGCGGCCAATAATCTGGGAGGAGTGAGAATGGAAAAGATTTATGTAAGTTCTGAAGGATGTGGCAGGCGAGCTCAACACACCGAAGACGACTCGTAGAGATTCTCGAAGCACACCCAATTAATTCCTCCCTCCTTTCGGCTCCTTCCGATCGCATGTAAGGTCTGTCGTACCCATCCCAGCTACGGCTTAGCTTCCTTTCAGCAGCCACAAAATCGTTTATCAGCTCTTGATACACAATTCCATCCGTTCTACACATCCACCCTCCCATCCTCTACCCATCCACCCACACTTCATATACTTCCCTCCCACCCTCCCACATCATCTCTTCCTTTGTTCTTACCTTGGCCGTCGTACGGTAGTCCACAAACTTCCGCGTCAAGTCCCGCGTCGCCATGGCTGCTATTCGTGGTGGTGGACCTCCTCGTGATGGTCGCTCTGCGCAGCGCAGGAGAAGGAAGACGAATGATGGGGGCGAACGGGCTTCGATCCCGGCGTACGCTTGATGATAAAGTTGTCGTTGCCCTCAGCCTCGCCTCTCCGGCCCGCTGGCCCAGCTGGAAGGTGGCCGCCCCTGTTTCGTCTTGCTATGCGTGCGGGTGTGTTGAGTGTGGTATAGTTAGAGCCTGAGAGCTCGGACAAGAGCATCATCAACGAGAGCTTCGTAACGGCAACAAGCAGCAGTAAAGAAGCACCGAGGGAGGAGGCTATTGGCTATAGCCGGCATTTCTTTTTGCCTGATGCGTACAGCCTCAGCGCCTGATCCACTTGCCTGTTCTTAATGTCTTCTAGAGCCCGTCCAGCTTGCTAACTCCTGATCTTTCCCACGCACACCATCAACACAGGCGCAAAGTACCTGATCGCGTACGTCTCCCCCTGCCACGGCGGGTTGCGTGGTTGGGTTGGGACGACAAGAGTTAGAAAGATGGCCGGTGATACACAAACAGCCACGCGCTGGAGCAAGACGGCCTTTCTGGCGGCCTATCCTGCCTATGGCTACCGCGGCAACAGCAGCAGCAGCAGCGCGTCCTCTTCTTCAAGTACTTTCAACACTGAGGATGACGCAGCATCCTCACAAGTAAGGGGCACGCACGACGATAGCTTAATAGACCCAAGGCCTGGTGATTGCCGAGCCATTGAAAATGCTGACCTCCGTGTATGCAGAAAGAATGAGGCCTGCCCGCAACCCTCTAAGCTATCGCCCTTCGACGTCCTCCCAATAGACAAGCTACGACAAGATGACTTTCCCGCGCTCTATCACCCCCGCAACAGACCGCAGGGCATCGTCTACTTAGACCACGCCGGCGCCACCTTATATGCACACTCACAGCTGGCCAGGTGCCATGCCCTCCTGCAAAACAATATTTTTGGCAACACGCACAGTCAAGGTCCCGTCGCAAGCGCCACTGCGGATTCCGTGGAGGAGGTTCGGGCGTTGGTCCTCGAGCATTTTCACGCCTCGCCAGAGGAATGGACAGTGATTTTCACCTCGGGTGCCACGGCATCATTGAAGCTGGCAGCGGGCCTCATGCCTTGGCGGCACCAGACGGGCAGCCGTTTGATCTACGCTCATAATTCCCATACGAGTGTCCTGGGGATGCGCGAAGTGGTGCTTGAGGCCGGGGCGGATTTTGCGTGTTTGCCACCTTCGGTGCAATATGGAGAAGATGCGGGCCATGTTTTGTCAATAACATTGCAGGAGCTGCTGGAACAAGCGGCTGGTGACACAGATAGCTATGACCCCGACAGCGGACAGCAGGCCACCGAGCACCTGCTAGTCCTTCCCGTCGAATGCAATTTCAGCGGCCGCAAGCTCGACCTGGCGACCGTGCAGCGCGTTACCTCTCATTTACAGGCAAGCGCACCGCAGCATCGTGTGACGGTGTTGCTTGATGCTGCCAAGCATGCAGGCACCAGCCCGCTGGACTTGGGGCGCTTTCAGGAAGGAGAGGTGGACATGGCCTGCGTCAGTTTTTACAAGCTTTTCGGTTATCCCACTGGGTTAGGATGCCTCTTGCTCCGTACCTCCGTCGCCCGACGCCTGTTGCAATTTTCTTTGACTGGTAAAAGCAACGGCTCCCAAACGTGGCCGCTCTCCCCCCCTCCCTCCGACCCAGCTGCAGGACGACCATTATGTCGACGGTACTTTGGAGGGGGCACAGTATTAGCCGCTGTTCCCCAAGCAGACTTTCGGGTTTTGCGGCCAGAGCCTGCACGATGCTTGGCGGATGGAACGGAGGATTATTTGGGAATCGTGGCTCTGAAGGAAGGGTTTCGGGCCCTGAGAGAGTGCGGTGGAGAAGGAATGGACCGCATTCAGGCACATGCGTGGACGCTTACTCATTTTTGTTATGATCAGCTCGCTGGGCTCCGCCATGCAACTGGCCAGCCTGTCTGCGAGATTTACAGTCCGCGGCCCCTCTCTCCGGAGCGGCAGGGAGCGGTATTGGCGTTCAATGTCCGAAGGGCGGATGGGACTATGGTGGGATATACGGAGGTGGAGAAATTGGGAGCACTGCATGGCATTCAGCTTCGGACGGGTTGTTTCTGTAATCCGGGGGCGTGCCAGGAAGCACTGGGACTGACGTTAGAGGAAACAAAGGCTCAATTGGCGGCGGGGCATGTGTGTTGGGATGAGAATGATTTGGTGGAGGGGAGGCCAACGGGTGCGGTGCGAGTCTCGTTTGGGTATATGTCGACTTGGGAAGACGTGACGGCCTTGCTGCACTTGTTGGATAAATATTTTGTTAGCAAAACCACTACGACACCAGCAGTACCATCAGCGACTTTTGTGCCTTCTCTGTCATTGTCGATGCCCTCTCTTTCTTCCTGCGGACAGTCCTCGCCTTCCCCTGCTCTTCTGACGTCGCAGCCACGGCTTGGCGGCATCCTTCTCTATCCTATTAAGTCATGTGGCGCTATGTCTGTGACTGCATGGCCCATTGGTCCGACAGGCTTGCTTTTTGACCGAGAGTGGGCCTTGGTGGACAGGCAGGGACAAGCACTTCGTCTTAACAGGATTCCGCAGATGCGATTTATCAAACCTCGTGTGGATTTGGAGCGACAGGAGTTGGTGGTGTCCGCGCCCAATATGCCTGACCTGACTCTTTCCTTACGTCTGGTGCCGGCGTCGGAGCAGCTGCGGGATGTAAGTGTGTGTGGGGAGGCTTGTCAGGGGTTAGGCTACCAAGATGCTGATGGGGTGGATGCATGGTTCTCGAAATTTTTGAATCGCTTTTGCAGCTTGGTCCGTGCATGCTCGTATGCTCAGAAGCGAGAACTTCGTCGCACAGCAACAGCAGCAGCCGCAGCAGCAGGGGCGAAGGGTATGGAGCCTGAAAACAAAGCTGAGGGAAAGGAGAATGCTAAAGAGCGAGGAGGACGGAAGGAGATCAGTTTCACGAATGAGGCACAGTTTTTGTTGGTGTCGTCGGCGTCGGTGGCTCATTTGAACGAGCTCATTTCGCAGCAGATGGATTTGGAATATGAATTTTGCTATGAGGGTGCTCGAAGCAATCGCTGCTATGTGACATTGGATAATTTTCGGCCCAATTTGGTGGTAGATGGGGGTGTGGCCCACCAAGAGGATTTGTGGGAGCGAGTTGAGCTACTTGTGGATGAGGAGGTGGCAGATAAGGACGGAGGAGAGGGACGTACATGTAGTAAAAAAGGTGAAAGAGGCATTCGACTTCAAGTTACGGGCCCATGCGCGCGTTGCTCTATGGTCAACATAGATCAGCGGATGTCACCGGCGACGGCGGGAAAGGATGGGGGGAAAGGTGGGCCAGAAGAGCAAGGTTTACCTACGGCGGATCCGGCACACATAGCTCCTGTGCTCAAGACCTTGGCTTCATACAGAAGGGAAAATTCCAACATTTATTTTGGACAATTCCTAGCGTTTGATGATCTAGTGGGAGGGCACAATGAGGGCTGGCTCCGGGTTGGGGCCATTGTGCAGACGCGGCGGCGGTCGGGCATTACTGATTGAAAAGGGATTTAATACTATCTATTCATATCAGTTTGTAAATATGTAAAGTTTAAATGATGTAAGAATGCGTCTTGTGATCTTCAGTGATTTGTAAATGCACGCATACAATTTGACATGCAAAAGTGTCAAAAAAACCCAATTGTTCCTTGAGAAGTTTTCGACGGTCCTCCTCATCGCCCTTTACCCCCATTAAATTTTCTTCTCGTGCTCCCTCATCCCTTCTCTTCCTCATCATTTCTAGCACCAGTAACATAAGATCATTTGTATATTTGCTTTATTTCCTCCTGTCGCCACTTGCTCCTTCAGGAGTGTATTTGGATGAATTAGCGAATTGATGCTATATAAAGCCGTGCATCAATGAGGATAATCATGCGAATGTGTATACATCTCCACTAAGAAAACAAAAAATAACACGTGCACGAGGAAAGCAGCTTCAGGAACCCCCCCCGCATTTTACACTATTTTATTTTAATCATCTTTCATTTCTAGCTGGTCAATCCCCTCGTAAGCCGCCGGCCATTCACGACGAAAATTTGGATCCGATGCATAGAATTCTTTTGCTGGTGATTGTAAGGCGTCTTTATAGGGTTTCAAATAATAATAACCTGGGTTCTTGCTAAGGTACCCGCGCATCCGTGTGATGTAGCCAGTAAAAGTGGAGAAGTATGTCCCCACGAACGTGCGCGCCCCCGAGGCGATAATTTGTTCAACCATGCCTGCCAGGTTGGGATTCATGTCTCCCAATCCGTCCGGCGCATAAAAGTCCTTGTAAAATCGCAATCGGTAGCGATTCCGCACTGTGTCAAAGAATGTGGCGTTGGTCTCGTCCGTCACAACGTACACCAGCGACCCAGGAACAACCACGTCTTCCACTGTTCGGAAAATATCCTCGGCTTCCAGCCGGGTCTCTGTGAATTGAAAATCTCCCCTTCGGATGTGGATGGCATCGTAGGGTTCGAAAGCTCCGTCCTTGCCCTCCGCATGCAGTAAGTCCACCACCTTAGCCGCCCGGCAGAAGATCTCATCCTTGTAATGCATGTGATCCCGCACAAAACGCTTCATGAAAGCATCCACCTGCGGGTCGGCGAAGTACAAAAAGCTGTAAAAGTGAGCCAGATATCGCTTACCACCGTCCATGGCGCTTGTGAAGTGCAATGATTTTTTGGCCTGGAGCTCGGGACCATATTGTAGCAGCTGGCGACCATGCGAGAATGTTTCAAAGTCTGGGCGGTAGTCCATCAGCTCCTCTACAGTGGTGATGTTCGTGGGCAGATCAAGGGCTACTACATGAGAGTCGGGTCCCACCGGGAACATGTCTGTTGCACGCCTAATATACTCCCACAGGGGCCGTCGGCGATCAAACCGGGTGGCGTTTCCCGGTGGCATCTCTCCGTTCTTGAGCTGTCCCGTCAAGCCTTCTATCTCCAAAAATTTGTGCATCGGGAGCACATCCACATTCCTTTTCCAACCGTCAACGTCATAGAAGTCGTCAAAATCGTGCATGATTCCTGCCTGTCCCAAAAGGTACATCGGATACTCATCCGGCAGCACCAGCGTGCGGCCCGTAGCGAGGGCAAACAGTAAAAAGATCTCCAAGGCCATCCGAATGTTGTTAAAACCGCCTTCATCCGGCTCAAAGGTCACATACTTCGGTCCCTCATCACCTTTGGGTTTGAAAGGGCTGGACCACATCGTCTCTTCGGTCCACTTGCGCCAATAGACGATGCTGCCGTCCTCCCCACGTTGGCGAGGGGGGCTGTCGGTACATTCCAGAGTGCCTTTCTCGATGGGGATTATGGAATGAACTCCAGCTTCTAACGCTGGTGCTGATAGTAGTGGCTGTAGCGCATGTTCTGGATCTGCACTCGGCTTAGGATCACAACGAGGTTTCGCTGCTGGCGCTTGAGCTGCTGGCTGTGGTTGAGGAGCATTTGTCCCCTGCTGGCTTTGTGCTTGAGACAAAAGCGATATCTTGTGATGCTCCCGATCACCCTCGGATGTGAGCTGGAACAGGGCGTATCGACCCGATAAGACGACGAAAATGACATACACTATGGTGAGGCCGGTAGACAAGCCGACAAGGACGCCCTTCTGCCATCTCGGGCGACCCCCGCGGTGTTGGTGGATGCGAGATATTGGCGACATTCTTCGAAGGCAGGCAAGTGGAGCATCCCTTTGCCTGGTGGTGGTGACGTGTAATGGTCGTAGCGGGCAAAAAAAAAAATGACTGTTGGTTGGGTACGTATATTGCGAGAGGGATGAACGGTGGTTGTCATTGTGTCCTGCCGTGCATAGCAGGCAGGAGGTTTGTCCCGGCATATTTACAGCAGCAGCGTTGGACGTGTGTCTTAAGTGTGTAATGCTGTGTTTTTTGACAGTTTTGAATGCGATGGGCCTGTACACCGATGACTAGATGTGCACCCTCGGTTGTCACCTTCCGCAAATCACGCAACGCCGCACAACCGACACACCGCAAAGGCAGCATGAGCGTCAAGAGAAGGGAAAGACCTTCACGACCATATATACCTAGTACCTACGCCGTCATGGTCCTATCTCTCCTCCTTTTGCTGTCGACCTCCTCTCCCTTCGTAATTCCGGCCTCTCGTCCACGTTCCCACGACATTTCAGCATGCTGCCATTCCCAGGCAACCTCCATGAACTCCACGACGACAATGACTGCAAGCCTTGATGACGCCGATGAACGCTTCATGAGGCTGGCGCTGGTCGAGGCGCAAGCAGCCTTCGCTGCCCGTGAGATCCCGGTAGGCGCTGTCCTCGTTTCGAGCGAGGGTCAGGTCTTGGCAACGGGGCGCAATCGTGTCGAGGCCACCGGAGACGCAAGTGCGCATGCAGAGCTTGAATGCTTGCGGGCAGCCTCCCATTGCACAGACCGTCTGGCGAACGGCCACTGGCGCATGCTGGATAGCACGCTTTACGTGACCTTGGAACCGTGCCTCATGTGCTTGGGTGCCGTGCAGAGCTTTCGGGTGAAACGCATCGTGTATGGAGCACCAAATATAATGCTGGGGGCTATTGAGAGTTATATCAAGGTATTGGAGCAAGCACCACATCCTTTTCATGCTTGTCTGGAGGTACGTGGGGGCGTACAGAGAGACGAATGCGGTGCATTGATGAAGCGCTTTTTTGCGGAGCGCCGGCTTCAGAGCAAGATACTGGTTGAGAAAGAACGAGAGAGAGACAAAATTGTATGATGAGCACATACTCAAAAGAAGTATTATGGACGGTTCTTTGATTCTTTTTAAAGTAAAATAATACTTGTGAAAATGTAAGTAAACTCATCGAGTTGGCACTGTCTTTGCTTCTGGCCGCACTCCATCACGCCTCTCACTTATGTCGATCTACTCACTCATCTTCCCTCTCAAATTTACTACGGATGTGTCAGCAGTTTATTATCTTCCGTCTGCTTCAGACAAAACCTCCTCCCTCTCTTCCCCCTCACCTTCTCCTCCCGCAGATCTCCTGCTCTCCCTCGCTAACATCCACTCTCCTTTCGTTATCCTCAACTTCCACCACCATGTCGATCTCCTCCCTAGTTTTTCATTTTTTATCTCCTCCTCCTCCTCCTCCTGCTGTGGCTGCTGCTGCTGCTGCTGCCGCTGCTTCTCGCTCCGCTCCTTCTTCCTCCCACCAAAAGACTCCATACACTCGAAACTTGTCAGTTTCTGATCTTCAAGGGTGTCTCCTTCTTCATCTCGGGGTGTCCCTTTCTCTGTCCCTTACCGAACAACTTTAGAGCCAGTTTCTGGGTCAGCAGTTGCCTCAGGTCCTCCTCCCGACCAATCCGCCCAACATCTGGGTATTTTCTCAAAACAATATCCACAGCTCTAGCCCTCTCTTTATGAAACGTCAGTCTTCATTCGTGAGAAGATTTGTAGATGAACGAGGAAGGACAAGGGGGTGGGCAAGGCGTGTCCTGCGGCCCTAGCAGGTGTAGCGATAACACCTGTAGCACCAGCGGCTGCGGCAGCAGTTTCGCTGGACCTTCCTCAAGTCTACCTTGCGCACCAGGCCCTGGCCCTAGCTTGCGTGAGAGACTGAGAGCAACGAGTACTGGAACGGAGACGGGTGAGTTGAGGGTTCAACCAGTGAATTGGCATCCGCCGGTAGCCATCATCATCCTCCCCGTCTGGGTAGCATGGATCAGGCTTGTCTATCCTCTGGCTGGCTCCCGTGCTGCCCATGGGATGGGGAACAGGGTAGTCAAGTGGCTGCCTAGGTAAAGGATTGCAGGCGAGTTCAGCGATCTGAACAAAAAGGGTCTCTTAATTGCGAAAAGAGAGAGAAGAATCGATTTTTGAGGGGTTTAAAAGCTTTTTGAGAGGTTGCGAACACAGCCTCTAATATATATATAAAACTAGCTGGAAATCCCGCACTTTTGCGTGGCGTGTGCTAGAAAGGAGTTGCAGTAACTAGAAAAGTTGTTACAGAAAGTGTAGAAGAGGTGAGAAGAGGGGAGACATCTGTGGAGGAGAATGTGGATGTTGTGATGGAGGTGTGTGCATTTGGCGCCGTGGAAACTGGGGCGCATGTGAGTGGTTGGGGAAGGAGAGGAGAGATGTCCGGGTAAGTAGAAGAAGCGAGAAGAGAAGGAGAGGGAGAAGAAATTTTTAAGTTTACACGCAATCACGATCTCTTATTTTGATTTGTTTTTATTTCTTTGTTCTTAAATATGTACAGTGTGTTACATAAACTACAAAATTGTGGGGACTTCTACAGTTGGATGATTTGTTGTTGCGGGGGCTGGTGCTGCCCCGGGGGGGGGGGGATTCATATGTTGGAAATTTTCAGTGTACGACACATTGGGCGACCATAATGGTAATGTTGTTGGGGTTCCCAACCCTGGACAGAGCGACGTAAAGCTGGCCGTGGGCGAAGACAGGTAGTCGTGGTCTCGGTCGGCGGGTTCGTCGAAGGAGCCGTAGATATGGTTTATGAGGCGTTTCGGGGAGCGTGAAGGCCGAGATCAGCAAATGCTTGTGGCGAGAAGCAGGCGCTGGCGTTGCATGCGGGGAGTGTAGCGGGTCTGGAAGGGCAGGGGGCTGCCCTTCCCCAATGGCGAGAAGGAAGTCGGCGAACTACCCGAGTGGTCAGGTGGGCCAGCCAGGCGAGCTGCGTGAATGCGCATGTTCTCAAGCAAAGGGAGGCACGGACGGTGGCGAAAGTCCAGGCGCGTGCGTGCGATGCGGCGCCGCAAGGGGTCGGGGGGCTGGTGTGAATGGGGCGGGGGTGATTTCTTCTTGTGGCGCGCGAGCTTGTTCGGCTGCAAGAGCAGCGCGGATTTGTTGGGCAGCGTGTGCAACATGTTTTTGGCGAATGCCTTCTCGATATGCGGCTTGACGATGCTGTTTGGCTCGGCGGTGAGCTTGCTATCGGTGCTGCTGAGATGTAGGTCGTCCGCGGGGGCGGCCGGCAACGTTGGTGGACGCACGCGGACGACCAACGTTGCCGGCCGCCCCCGCGGACGACCTGGACGAAAGCGAGGTTGGTCTTCATTTGGCGGTGTGTCGTTGTTGAACTGGCTGCCAAGAGCGAAGGTGGCCCGGCGGGTGCGGTTGCCCCGGCCATGCTGAGGGGGTCCCTGCTCTTGGCCGTCGTTGTGGCCGTCGTTGTGGTCGTGGTGAAGGCGACGTCGTTTGGGAGAGGCTTGGTGATGGTCCGGGCCGTCGTCCTCCTCCTGAGCCCTGCGCATACTTCCCTGTATGTGTGTGAGTACGTGTGTGGGTGTGGGGTGAGAGGGTGGTCGTCGTGTGGGGGGTAGGGAGGTAGAGAGGGCAGAGGAACGTAAACCGGCAAAAGGTGAAACGCCGTTCTGCAAATCTCGAGTCTCGAAACCACAGAAAATGTGTAGAGGGATACAAAACCTGATGAGGACGGTTGTAAAGGATATGCTTGTTCATGTATTGTGCGCAGGTGTAGGCAGCCGTCAAATCAGGGAGATTTCCTCTCCTCGAAAAGGGACAGGAAAAACGCCGGAAAAAAGGAAAGCAAACGTGGACAGTTGTTAACATTACATATTTTCTTTGTATTCGGGGGTGTGGTCATGTGGTAGTGTTGTTACCTTCTAGCTTGTCGTTTTCTACTTCTTTGGTGCTAAAAGTGTGGTTGCATTGGCCTTTTGATGAAGGAGGACGATGGTGAAAAGTGGCGCTACCTTCATTTTGCTGACGAAGGGCCCATCATCATCATCATCAACGGCGTCGTGGGAGGACTGCTCTGTGGCTGTACCTGGCGTTGGTACGGCTGACTGCCTATGCCCTCTCTTCACGTCACTTTGCTTACAATGGCATTATATGTGTCTGATTGTGTGCATGCATGGGGTGCAGAGGGCTTCCATGTGGTGCAAACGTCCATGTGGGATCTGAAAACTTGGCGATGAGGAGGGAGGGAGGGACCTGTTTGTGAGGACCCGCGAGGCGACGACCACCTGGGAAGAAATTACTCGGGAACGCCAAATGCACAACACAAAGAAAAAAGACACACCAAGTCACGTAGTGAAATATGTAGACCTGATTTTTTTCATCTTTCGTGCGACAGGGCAAGTGGCGGAGTGGTGCGTGGGAAAAACACAAAGGTGAAAACCGTGAATATTTTGGAACGCAAAGTTCTTTTGTTAAGAGAGATGTACTAAACCTCGCGCTGGAGCAAGGGAAACAATCATGGATCCCCCTGACCCTCTATGGACCCACAGTCAAGCTCGAGAGGACAATCTCAGAGCAGGAAGATAACCAATTCGTAACCTGCTTGTTCGCATCAGTTCGCTGGGGTGCTGCAGTGCAGTCCAAACTCGACTTGCGAGCGTCGTCAAAAGGAAAAAAATCTGCTTGCGCTTCAATGCCCCACTCTCCCACCCACCCCAACCCTACTAGAGTCCTCAAATGCGATACGCAATACGCAATTAATTTCGACAAGATCAACCATTTCAGTTCAAAAGGTATTTTTATTTTTTTCTCATTTTATTTATGCTTTCTGAGTTTTTCTTCATTCAGTCCAGTATCCTGCAATTCTAGTCCTTTTTTAGCCGTGAAGGAGAGGAGGTTAAATCGTTCAACTCTGGCTTGGGTCCCCCCCCTGCTGCTGCTGTTCCTCCCGCTTTTCTCCCTGAACCTGTGCATGGTCTTTCACAGCGTGGAAAGAAGACTTCTTTCAAGTTGTCGACAAAGGAGATGTGATAGGAATTTTGGGGGTCGGCGATCTGACGTAAAGGCAGGGCTCCTCCTGACGTTCAAGGGAAGGGAGGGACAAAAGAGAAGTGAGCATCATACACGACATCCATGAAGCGGTTCGAGACCTTGCAAATCTTGCATCTAGAAAATCCGTTCGATAAGATCGAGCCAATTTTCTCGTGCAGTCCATCCCTCCCCTTGTCCACTCTTTCCCTTCTTGAATCCTTACCCGACGCCTCATGCGCCCTCCTCGCATGGTCCCTCGCCAACTTCGCATGTGCCCTCACCGCAGACCACTTAAACGACTCGTTCGTCGTGATATTTCTCAAGGCCAAACGCAAGTGATACAACAAAAACCCCGCCAGTACCACAGCCATGACAAAGCACAATGCAAGCACTCCACACACTGCTCCTTCATGCACCACAAGATATTGCAACACCACCACTGGGGTCGCCCCCACCGTCGCCCCAGAGCTCGGACTATAGAATTTTGCCTCCCACAATTGTTTCTCTGCCATTTCTTTCCTCAACACCTCCCATAAACACGAACTTCCCCAAAAGAAAGTCATGCTGTGCAACGCCAAAAAGAAGAGAAAATGTCTATAGTTCAGCTCACCCACGCACTGGTTTAACCACCCACAGTGGTGATCAAACCTCGACTGACACACCCCACACAGACGACAATGCTTGCTCCTCGCCAATTTGGGTACCTTACATGTCACACACTCTTTTCCGGAAGCATAGATAATCTCGTCCGCCTTGTAATTGTCAAAGGTTGGCCAGCTCGACGGGGTGATGGTACCCGCCGGGATCGAGCACGCTACGACAAACGAAGACAAACAGGCAACGACCAACGCGGTAGAAAAGGCCAAGTCTATAGGCTCCATGCGTCCCAAGCCTTCATAGATGAAGGTGGCGAAGGAGCCGAGGTAAAGAAAGAGGTAGAGGAGCTGGAGGAGGGGATTGCGTTGATTCACCACATAGTCGTAGGAGCGGGCGAGTGAGTCGAAGAGCGAGGAGGGCAGGCAACGGCGGAGCTTTTTGGTGAGTAATCCGGGAAGATCTTCGGTAAGGAGGATGTTGAGCTTGCCGCCTAGTGTTGGAATGGAGTTATTGACGTAGGTGGGGAAAGAGGGAGGAGGAGGGTGGGTCTCTTAAATGTGAATGGATGAGTGGCGACATCAAAATTGGAGCTAGACGTACAGGCATAACTATGCAGTACATAAGTAGATAAAGCTGCTTAGCAGTAAGAGAAGAGGAAGCAAGAGAGTTGACGATTCTCACTCTAGTACCCTGTGTCCTACATCACTTCATTCAAGCCCGGAAGGGGGACATCACTTCATTCAAGCCCAGAGGCGGCGTGCCCTCTTAGAGAGACACAAACGTACCTAATGAGTCACTGTTGGGGTCCGCTACCACGCAAACCCAGACCAAGAATGTAACGAGGACGATGTAGACAATTAAAATGGTCATGATCTCCATGGCTCAGGCCTGGGACGATTCAGCCTCCCGGCTCCAGGCGATGGTGCGAGGTGAAAATGATGCTCTCCGCCGCTTTTCAGGGCGCCCCGCCCTCCCTCTTTCGAGGTCCAGCTACCTCAAGCGCCGCTATAAGGTGCTATGCGCGTATGTTGAACGGACAAAGGATGCGCATTAGGATGCTATGTGGTGGTAATAATGGAGAAAGAAATCGCCAACTTTTCGACAACGTGCCCCAGGGCGTTCCTCATCTCTTTAGCAAAACTCTCCAAAACTCATGCACATTTCACCCCATCCCCTGAAAGGTGCCCCCACCACCATGGTGGTGACGTCCTTTTCCTCGCTGAGTGCCGATGAGCTCGTGACTCCGGCCTTGGACAAGACCTTTCGCGGCCACCGGAGTGGTGTGACCAGCCTCGCGTTCAGTCCCACTCTCAAACAGCTTGCCTCGGGTGGGGAGGATGGCACTGTCCTCGTCTGGCACTTCAAGCCTGGGCAAAGGGCCTTTAAATACGTTGGACACAAAGGTCCAGTGCATTGCGTGCAGTTTTCGTCGTCGGGCCGCTTCTTGTCGTCTGGAGCAGGGGATGCCACGGTGAAGTTGTGGGAGCCCTCAGCGCGGGGACGTTCCTTGACCCTCAAGGGGCATTCGCGGGCTGTGCGGGCCGTGACCTTTTCGGGCGATGACCGATTGCTGTTAACTGCATCGGATGACAAGACAGTCAAGCTTTGGTCCGTAAATGATCGCCGTTTTCGAGGGAGCTTGCAGGGACATAATCATTGGGTGCGCACCGTGGCTTTGAGCCCTGATGGGCTAGCAGCTGCATCGGGGTCTGATGATTGCTCCGTCCGCCTATGGGACGTTGAAAATCGCGAATGCACGGGTATCTTGACAGAGCCTCAAGGTGCCGTGACTTCAGTGGCGTATCACCCTCGGGGCGCTTGTCTGGCCTCAGGGGGAATGGATAAATGCCTCCGCATTTGGGACACGCGTTCCCAGGAATTGGTGCAGCAATACGCACCTGCCCACATCAAATCTATCACCTCTCTTACCTTTCACCAATCGGGCAATTTTGTGCTGACATCTTCCGACGACAGTACTCTCAAAATTTGGGATGTAAGGGAGGGGAGGTTGTTGTTCACAGTGCATGGCCACCAGGGCCCTGTTGCTCAAGCCGCGTTCAGTCAAGATACAGATAGCTCTTACTTTGCATCTGCCGGATTTCAAGATAAGACTGTCATGATCTGGCAATCCAACTTGACATCCTACAACCGGCCTCGCACTAAAACCATCATCACTGCGCCAGCTGCTGCTTCTGCTCCTGCTCCTACAGCTGCTACAATAACTATTCCTGCTGCCACTTTTTCTCGGCCCTCATCCGCATCATCCACCTCTTCCTCGACGCCCCGACGCTTGCCTTACACTCCTCATCGCTACACTTCATCGTCTTGCGGCGTTGCCGGTGCTCGTGGAAAAGGAGGAGTGAGACTACCCACCCCTGCGTACCAGCAACCGTCGCAAGATGACTTTGAGGAGGTCGAGGACGAAGAAGGGGAAGAAGGACGGATGTGGGAAGGAGTAGGGCAAGATTGGACATCTAAGAGGCGCCCACAATGGCAGGAGGAGGAGGAGAAAGTGGGGGAGGAGCAGGGGAATATGGTAGTGGATTACCACCTGATGCCGCCGTCGGCGCCACCGTTGCAGTACGAGGAAGAAGACGAGCACGAGAGGGGGGAGGGGAGAGAAGCGGGGGGAGAAAGATTGGTGTTCCCGACAGCTAATCCTACTGATAGAAGGTTCTCGCCGCCTTCTTCGTCATCGTCGTCTTCAGATGGGGCAGCAACGGCGAGAAAGAAAGGAAGAGAAGGGGGAGAGGGAGGAGGAGGAGGAGCAGCAGATGCGAACACGGTTTTGTTGTATCAAACCTTGTCGTTATTAGCCGAGAGGATGAAGACACTTGAGGACCGGCTGGAGCATTTAGGTATCATGGATGGGGGACGGGTAGGGATGGCGACGATCCCTATCAGCCACCACCACCACCACCAGCAGCAACAGCAGCAGCAACAGCAGCAGCAACAGCAGTGGGGTCGAGAACAAGAGGGTCACTAGTTGGGCGAAAGATAGCATCGGACATACGTCAAGTAAGATGTCTCTGAAACAACACGTACAATAAATGTAAAGGAATTAAATTCCCGCGAGTGTACAGATGCGCGGGTTACATGTGACCGCTTGCTTTCCTTTTCGTTCTTTCCGTTTGTAACAGTTGTTGGATGATTTCCACACCTGCTACAAACACACTCCGCTTGCCACCGCCATCAAAATCTCCTGGACATATGGATCGTGATGACACTTCTCCCTCGGGTGCACCCACACATGCTCCTCGCTCGTTTCATCCAACTGCACCTCCCCCTCCCCTTCCTTCCCCCCTCCCACCAACCGCATATGCACACATATATTGACTGTGTGTGTCCCCATACCTGAGCCCCAGTTTGACGTCGGAAAAAATGTGTTGTACACACCAAGCACACCGAGGGGGAAAGCCTCCACTCCCGTCTCCTCCCTTGCCTTCCTCACTGCCGCTGCAAAAAAAGTCTCCCCTCTAAAAATCCTTCCCCCCGGCGGCCAATAAAATCCTTTTGCTGGCTCTGAGCCGCGTTTGACCAGCAAAAACTTGCCGTCCGACGGTCGCTCTATGGCCAAATCTACACACAAAATAGGTAACAGTCGCACTACCTGTTCATAGAGCTCCTGTGGAAGTAGCCTTGCTTCAGGTGTCACGGTCGTCATTGCCGCTTGGTCCATGCCATAGAACAAAGACAAATCCTCAGTGGCGCCTCTATATCCATCCCTAACGTTTCGATGCCTTTTCTTCTTCCCCCGGAGCAAGTTTGTCACGTGATGAAAGAGAAGTTGGGGAACTCCTTTCTCGGTGAGAAGCCAGGTCCCGGCCACCACTAATGCGCCGGCCAGACCGGCAGTTAAGCGGTCTTGTGGCATAAGATATTTGGCGGTGTTGAGAAGGTCGTGGAGTATAGAGGCGAAGCAGTGTTGTTAGATGTCGGCTCGCTTGTTGGCGAGTAGGTCTTGTCGTCTAGTCCTTGCTTTCCTATCTGGGGGTTGGAGGGATGGGGATGATGTAGAAAAATTAGTCTTTTTCAGAGAAAGTAATACTAGGGGTTTGGTACGTGTTTGTCTTCTGAGATCGCTTTCCAGGTCTCAACTGTGTGTGCTTTTGATTTATGTGTCTGCTTTCGTGCAACTGCTCTCATCTGTGTTGATCATTCGATCCTCTCATACATTATACATATACTGGTGCTGCCCGCCTCGCCTCATTTCATTCGCTTCAGGCTTCAATTTGTGCACGTCAATAATTTGCTGACGAAGGCGAAGCATAAATATTTAGATATAAGAGGTGCACATCGATTTCCATGCCCCGGCCGCAAAAAGCCGCCATCGGTCGCGGGTTCCTTCCCCACACCACCACTACCACAGCCACTTCCCCCTCGCATCCACCGCCTTATGCGCCGTGGTCGTCAACGGCAAGTGCCCAAACTCCTTTACCAACCTCCCAACACACGCACTTCTCTCATTCGCATGATCCTGCCCCTGACTTATCCCCGACGTTTGGCCATGGTCCGTGACTTTCGCCTGAACCCATACAGGGGGCGCGCAACCCGTGTGGTTGGAAACAACAAACTGCATCGCTATGTCTTCACAATTTCGTTTTTGGTCGATATAGTCCAAGGTCGCCGAGGACAGAGAGGAGAAATATAGTGAAAGGAATTCCCGGTGGAGAAAGCAGCATTTCGTCAGGATCAGGTTGTACCGGCCATGCCACCAGACGTACTTAAAGGAGCTTTGATATCTGTAGCTCCCCCCCAGTGATCCACTCCCTCCCTCATTCCCCTCCGTCTCTCCTTCCGCAGCAGTGGCACTGGTGCCAGCATCCCAGGTGATAAGTCGGGGAGTGAAGCCCACGAGGGAGTGAGGGGCGGCTTGCCAGACAGAAAATGCGAAGTCAAGTGTGCCACAAGGAATTACCAGGTCATCGTCCAAGGACAACACGGCAGGGGTGGGCACCGGCAGCAAGACACGAAAGCGATTATTCAGGCTGTCAGTCGGCTGTTCTTCGAACTGGACTTTTTCTAATTGGTCGGAGGTTAGGGGAAGGGCCCAATCAGCCATGGAAGGGGGTTTGTTTTCTTGGTCGGACCAAACCACATGAATGGCCTCGACGTTGGGGCATGTGGCGAAATGCTGCAAAAAGCCCTTAAGCATGTCGTTCCGCCTGAATGAATTGACACGAATGGTGTACGTGCTGCCGTAGATTCCGCCGGTGCGTGAAGTTGCGGGGAGGAGCTCAACTTGAAAGGCTGTTTGGAGGGCAAGGTGGGTAAGGTGCAGGACTAGGCAACCGACTATCAGCACGGCCGACAACATGTAGAAACTCCGGGAAGAGCAGCCGCGCAACCGCCACCATGAGAATGGTAAATCAATTGGGTCGATACGGCCACCGCTTTCCAGTCCGTCAAGGGTTCCGCGGCCAACGCGATGGTAAGGACGTCGCATGGTTCTAGGGTTATGGAGAGGGGGCTCTGGAGCGATCAGGTCGTCGTTCTCGTCATGAGCTATCCACCGCGTCTTCGCCTATTCTGCAAGGCAGCACCTATTCTGCAAAGTGGCATCGTTTGTTGTCCTGCTGCGTATGACCGTGGTAATAGGCGAGAGGGGTGAGTGGGTGGATTAAGCAGAGGGGTGCTCCTGAGGCAGAACATGCCAGTGTCTCTCGGCAGCGGCCCACCGTGGCGGTGTGACGCCGAGCCTTTCCCGTCACCTCTATAATAAAGCCTCTATTTTCACAACCAAGTCAATCAAAGCGCCCTTGTCCTTGTACTCATTGTCCTCATGCCGTCTCAATCATTCCTCACGATCCATTTCTTGCACAGGCACACTAGATCAGCCACCCCTCTCCATCAAAAAACAAGGAGGCAAGAAAATCCAGAGGTAGAGATTTTCCTATGGTCTCTCTTTTCGCGTCGTCATCGTCCACGACCAAAGCAGGCAAGAAGCGGCCTCGCCCTACCACCACAGCGACAGAGAAGGATGGCGCTTTTGTTGTCTCGAAGACACCTGCTGCGCCAGCGCTAAGCCCGGATCCGTGCACGGATGCCACCGACGCGGCTGTCTCTCCATCTGCCGAGGTAGAGGAGGTTGCTTTAGGCGCTAGTGTGGCTTTCCTGTCCTCAAGCAGCTGGACACAGCTAGGTCTAGCTGCGTGGATCCAGCGGGCTTGTACGACCATGGGTTTTAAGCGTCCGACGCCGGTACAAGAAAAGTGCATCCCCTCCGTGTTGCAAGGGCGAGACGTGATGGGGTGCGCCGAGACGGGGTCGGGCAAGACGGCAGCATTTGCCTTGCCCATGCTTCATCGTCTGTCCGAGGACCCCTATGGAATCTTTGGCTTGGTCCTGACACCTACAAGGGAGCTGGCTATTCAGATTTCTGAACAATTCCAGGCTTTGGGGGCGCCGTTGAATTTGAGGCATACAGTGGTGATCGGCGGGGTTAGCATGGTGCATCAATCGGTTGAGTTGGCGCGGCGCCCACACATAGTGGTGGCGACACCTGGGAGGCTTTGGGATCATTTGCGAGGCGCAGTCCCGCCTGATTTGAGCAAGTGCCGGTTTTTGGTGCTGGATGAAGCGGATCGGTTGTTTTGTGATGGATTTGAGAAGCATTTAGCGGCTATCCTGGCAGCAATGACGCACCCCCGGAGACAAACATTGTTATTCAGTGCCACAATGACTCATTCGTTGGAAAATTTGAAGAGCTTGACGCGCGTACAACCCGTTTTATTCGATCTGACAAAAGAGCGGACGTTGCCTTCATCGTTACAGCAACAGTATCTCTTCATGCCCGCGCAAGTCAAGATGTGCTACCTCGTTTGTCTCCTCCGAAAGGTTCTCCTCCCCAACAAGAGTGCCACCAGCAGCAGCACCTCCAGTGATGTGAAATCGGTCATTATCTTCGTCGGGACCTGTCAACGCTGCCAGGAAGTTACCGAGGTAATGATAGAGGCAGGCCTGGCCGCCGTGTCTCTCCACTCTGTCTTATCACAAAAAAGACGCTTGGCGTCTTTAGGGAAGTTTAAGAGTAGTCTTGTCAAGGTATTGGTGAGTACGGACGTGGCAAGCAGGGGCTTGGATATCCCTGAGGTTGATTTGGTGGTCAATTTTGACTTGCCGCGGGTGCCGTCTGATTACGTGCATCGGGTAGGTAGGACGGCGAGGGCGGGAAGGAGGGGGAGGGCAGTAGCGATGGTGACTCAGTATGATGTTGCCCTTTTGCAAAGGATTGAGGTGTTGGTGGGGAGGAAGATGGAGAAGTGCGAGGATGTAAGGGAGGAGGAGGTGGTGAAGCTGTTAAATCCTGTAGCGAAGGCGACGAGGGCCGCAAAGATGCGATTGATGGAGGTGGGCTTTGACTTCGAGGTGGAAGAGCATTTAAGGAGGAAAAAGCGGGATAGGAAAGAGAGGTATCAGAGGAAGAGGAACAGGGTGGCGAGGGAAGGGGGGGGAGAGAGTTGAAAGGCGAGGACGGAATTGTCGAGTCACAAGAGGACAGAGAGAGGGAAAAAATAAATTTTGTTTGACAGGAATGCCATGCCTCTGTAACTCATCTTAATAATTTTTTAAGGGGATGCCGGTGGTTTAATAGCATTCGGTTTTCTCACATATATGTCTTTTCAAAATTGTCGAAATTTTACTACATGCTCAACCCGCCCACCCGCCCTAGCTCCGAAAACCTATCCGCCGCCTCCGTCAACAGTCGCTCTTTTGCATCCTTCCTCCCTCCTTCTGGCAACCGGTACTTGAGTCCTTCAGAAGGTAGAATCCATTCGAAGTCTTCTTTTGCCAGAGCTTTGATGCTCTCTGCTTGTTTGCCGAGGCTACCCCGGGAAAATTGGGCGAAGCCGTCCAGACGGTTCAAGCGCGGAGACCAGCCAATGGTACGACCGCTGAACAAGATGCCACCATTATTCCTGCTGCTGCTGCTGATGATGCTGATACTTCCACTGATACTACTGCTCTGTGATGGTGGGGGGTAGTAAATAACTCCAACCGCCCCAGCAGAATAGCCAGGTAAGGCCACTATCTTGATGTCATCATCAATGAACCAGGGACCCTTCCCCTGCAGCATTGCCTCCACCTGCCCCTTCATTTCCCTCGTCACATCCATCCGATGAACCACCCTTTCCGACGTCGGGAAAAATGCATGCCATAAGTCATGGTGTGGAGCCGCGCCTTCATGAGTCACGATATTGTACCTGATCCCCCCAAGCGCTTCAATCTGCATTGCTAACCTGCCGTTGAATCTAGGAGCATCAATCATTATGTTTCCCGCCCCTCCCTCCCGCACAATCAAATAAGGCGTCGTCCCCATGCTCTCTCGATTGTGATACCCCAGTAAATGCACCCCAGGCAAAGCCACCGGATCGAGAGGAGTAGGAAAATCATGCGTCACCACCTCTTTGACCAACGGGTCAGGCTTACGTAGACGAATAGCTCCTAGAGGACAAGTAACCATGGCACGATACGCAGCCCTTGTTTCGATTTCATCTAAGGGCTTTCGCTCGACCACAGTGCGTAAGCCCAAGGCACCGAACACTCCAGGGCAGAGGCTCCGGCAGGTCCCGCATCCAGTGCAGCTTCGGTCGACGTACAAGTTTGCCTCTTCGGCGTTGCCAGGCCCTTCTTCCTTGTTGTGGGCACGCATTGTTGTGATCGTGTAATGCCGATGGAGGCGTCGTTGTTGCTGCTGATTGTGGTGCCGCGGAACCCTGGACAAGGAGGAGGAGTAGAAGGCGGCTACGGTGGTGGAGAGGAGGAGGACGGAAAAAGAGAGGATAAGGGGGCCGCTGCATTGTCTTCTTCTTCTGACTGCGGGCCTTTGTAACACGACCGATGTCATGCTGTCTGTGTTGAGTGTAGCGGGCGTGGAGGGCGTGTGTATGGCGTGCACCTGAAGTAGAATGGGCACCAGACTCTCGGAGGCCGGCGATGTGGGACTCAGGCTCATACTATTTTGCGTGTTTGGTTGTGAGAACTTGGTGCTTTCCCACCCTTTTCTTTCGCGTGTCTGCTAACCAAACCCTCGCTGGCACGTTTTCATAACCTCTACATGCTCTTTCCCTTCTTGTTCATGCGCACAGAGTACGGCATGTGGGCTTGAGGTCTGGGCGTGGTGTCTTCACCACAGTGGTTTCGAGCAAGATGACGAGTGATGATGATAAACCTCCTGAAGGATGCAAGTCTATAATCCCTCCATGGCACATCACACCACATGACCACAGACACATACCGCCAGCAACAGTAGCGGCGTCAAGTAAGGAGCCATGAGCGCCGAGGCAGAATTGGCGGGGGCTGTGGACGAGAACGGGGGAGTGGAGGGCGAGGAGGAGTACTACGAGGAAGAGGAGGAGGCCGGGATAGAGGGCACAGAGGGGGTTGAGGGAGGAGGGGAAGGACAAGAAAGCGCTGCGGCTGCCAGCCAGGACGATCCTGAGCATCTCGCCGCGGAGCTGCAGCGACAGCAAGAAAAGATCCGACAGGAGGAGGAGAAGCTCAAGGAGATGATGAAGGACGTTGAGGCCTCGACCGGGGGCGCGGCAGGCGCAGTAGCAGGGACAGGAGGGGAGGAGGGGGCGAGTGGAGAAGCGGCGGCAGCGCAGGCCGCAATCGACGAAAACTCAATGTAGGTTTTGGGAGGAAGGGAGTGATACGGTGGGCAGGTCGCGGTGAGTGGAGGAGAAGCGTGACCAGAAATTGAGTGTGATATAGCGCATCTTGGAGACACGGAGTAAATGATTGCAGTCTTAGTCTCGCCCTCCCTATCCACAGTGTTGAATCCTAGCATTTCGATATAACCACTTACCGATTCCAACCCTGCGTCCCTCACGTCCCCCTGTTCTACCCCCTCCAGCTACGTCGGTCAAGTCGACTACGAAGTGACACCAGAAGAGCTCCAAGCCCACTTTCAGAGCTGTGGAACCATCAATAGAGTCACCATCCTGTGTGATAAACACACGGGTCGTCCCAAGGGCTTCGCGTACGTGGAATTCTTGGAGACGGCCTCCGTGGAGGGGGCTCTGAAGTTGGACAGTTCCCTCTTGAAGGGCCGCTCGATAAAGGTGACACATAAGCGGCACAATGTCCACGGCTTTTTTCGAGGGAGGGGGGGAGGGAGGGGACGAGGGAGGGGGGGAGGATATAGGGGGGGCGGGGGTTATGGGGGGGGGTATGGGTTTCACAGGCCGAGAGGGAGGGGGAGAGGGAGGGGGAGGTACCACCCTTACTATTAAGGGGCAGAGGAAAGAGAAGGAGGGGACAGGGAGGAAGGGTTGAGTGGAGGTATTAGAAAGACGCACAGGATGTACACGTTTTTAACGTATCACTGTTTCTCTGTTTTTTGTGTTGGTAAGAGAGTGAGAAACGCCGAGAGAGGGAGAGAGAAAAAAAAGGGAGAAGGAAGATAAATGGCGGTGCGTCACACAAAAAGCGAGTGCAAGTTAAAGGAGAAGCTTTTAGAGAACGTGAATTGATTACAATGACGACAACAATACCAATGTGTAGAGTGAGAGGAAGGATGGGTAAGCAAGCAAATATAATTCAAAGAAACAAACAAAAAAGAGGCGGGAGCATCGCTTGCAGGAAAGGGTCAAAGGAGGTAAAGAAAAAGAAAAAAGGAAGGGAGAGGAGCAACGAGAAATCAACAAGGTAAAAAAGAAGTATGAAGAAGACAACATCAAAAAAGGACAAATTCCACGGACCCGCAGGTGCCAACGCTTGCGTTCCTCCCGTCAAAGATTAAAAAAAGATCATTTGTCGTCTATCTTTTTTTTTCTTTTGATTGTTTTTTATACTTATGCATGCTTGAATGTGTAGATTTGTGTGCTTTTCCGCATCAACTTCTTCTCAATGACTATTCATGAAGCCCTCCTCCCCGCCCTCCTCCTCTCCCTCCCTCCCTCCCTCCATCGAACAATTTCTTCTCAACAACCGGACCACCACGAAAAACTTTCGTGACACCTCCTCTCTCAACGCCATATAACTCATTCCCTCCTCCCCCTCCTCTCCCTCCCTCCCTTCCTCCCCTTCCTCTTCACACGCCTGATACTGCACCAAAGCATCGTACACTCTTGCCTCTAAATAATACACTTCCCTCATCGCCTTCAGGTCCCCACATCGTGAAAAAGCCTCCTCTGCCCTAACCAACAAGACCACTACCTGCTCTAAGCCCTCCTTTTCTCCCTTCTCCCCTTCCTCCACCTCGTCCCCCCTCCCTCCCTCCTCCTGTAAATAACACTTGGCTAGAGTCAACCAGGCTTCGCCCTGGTCACGGACAGGGGCATGCTCGAGTAATACAGGAAAGGCTGCTCGTAAGAGTGCACGGGCCTTGCGGGGAAACCCCAAGCGCAATTGAACTTGAGAGAGGAGAAGGGTGGTGGTCGCATGGAGAGGATCTGTGTCAAGCGTTTCGCATAGGGTTAGGCAGCGGAGGAGTGGGGGTAGGGCAGCGGAGGGGTCGGAGGGGTTAGCTTGGAGGTGGACGCGGGCATGGAGGAGAAGGCAACGCATGTAGTGCCAGGGGAGGGAATATTGTTCACAGAGCTGGGAAACATGTTGCGTGGCAAGGACACAGGCGCTAGATCTTCCTGTTTCCAGGAGGGAGAAGGCCCATTGCAGGTGACCTTCGACCTGCGCCTCCTGTCCTTGAGCGCTGGCGCCGGTGCAGGTGGTTGGAGAGGAGAGGCTGCGTAGAAGCAGGCCGCGTTCGTATGCGAGGCGGGATTGTCCGAGGAGGAGGGCTTGTTCGTGCTGGAGCAGGGACAGAGTGTGAGGGAGGAGGTGGGCGATGGGGGACGGCAGGTCGGCTTGAAGGGTGGTCAGGGTTTGAATGGCAGTTGTGTAGTGGGAGGAGGAGAACTTACTTTTGCTGCTGCTGTTACTAGTAGGCGTAAGAGCGGCAGTGACAGGTCGGTGTCGTATTCGACTGTTGCTGCTTCTGCTGTTGCTGCTGCTGCTGCGTGCCCGCTGCGCCGGTGGAAGCGGTGTGCTATTGTGATGATGAATCCCTTCCTCTCTTTCTTCTCCAGCTCTTTCCCTCATTTCTGCCAAGGACTCTGATTCCTCTTCCATTATTTCTGTCTCTTCTAATCGTAATCCCCCGCCCCCCCTCAGGCATGCTAGTGCCACTTTTATCCTCGCCAAGCACAAGTCTAGAGTGCTCCCTCTCCCCCCTTTAACCGTTCCTCCCTCGGTCCTTCCTTCATTATAACAATATAGCAATTTCTTGGCCTGCAATAGAGTCATCTCTCTATGGCCCAAATGCTCCCAAGCCCCGGCCGCGACAACACATCGTCGACTCGCGAGCTCTTCTGCCTCTTTCAAAGACAGAGGGAATGCATCCCTTGGTGTCAAGGCACTTGCCAGCAAGGCAGATAACGTCGCACCGGCTGGTTGCGGCGGACCCGTTGTGTGGTTGGGGGTAGCAATGCCAAGAGGAGGGGCGAGGCCGGCTGTCTCAGCAGCGATGGAAAGACGAAGCAGATTCCAAACTGACCGTGGACGACTGCTTTCTTGCCCTATGACCACACCGCCCGTACCACCACCACAGTTGCTGTTGCTCATGCTACCGCTGCCGCTACCCGCCCAGGGACCACTTGCACCAGTCGTGGAAGAAGGGGTAGAGGAAGGGTGATGCTGGTGGGTTAGATGACTATCGCTGCTGCTGCTGCTGCTGCTGCTGCTGCTGCTGCCATTTCCCCAAGCCGCAGGCATCTGGAACGCCCCTCTATTGAAACGACTCCCTCCCCTCGCCTCAAACTCAGCCAAAGACAATGCTGTTGTGCTTTCTAAATGCCGTAATTTCTGATCGGCCGCTCGACCTAAGCAGCGAAAGAGAACTTCTTCTGCTTGTGGGTCACTGGCGCGGACTAGAAGTTGGTTCAACCATGCCAAGGCAAATGCCACGCAGAGATGATCTGCATTTTGTTGGGCAACGCGCACCGTCTCATTGATCGCCGCGAAGGCCAGGGCGGTGTGCCCGAGGCGAAAATGGAGGGCGGCCAGGTTCAGAGATGCGTATTGAACGATGTTGCGGCTGCTGCTGGTTTTCCCCGTGGCATTTGGTCCGCCCCGACGAATGGCGTAGTCAAAATATCTGTGTAATGAATCTAATGCCCCAGAAAATTCACCATGACGGGTTGAATTGAGATAGCGCAGGAATTGGCCTCGGGGAAGCTCGGGATGGCGCTGGAGGAGTCGCTCGACTTCCTCTTCGGTGTCCTCGTAGGTGCGTCGGCCTACGTCGTGGTTTAGATCCAGCACACGGCGTTGCAGGTATTGCTGAGCTTGCCGAGAACTGGTGGGGTGCGTGAACGATGACGATGATACTGAGTGAAGAGGTGCCCATACGTCGGTCTTGATGTCGTCCAAAAGGGAGCCCAAACTCTCAAAATTTAACCCATTGCAGTCTAGAAGTACCTGCCGCAAAAACACGCCAAATACACTGTCAGGCTCCACGTGTGTTGGCCGGGCAAAGCGGCCGTCCACCGTGGGGCATATAGGTGGCTTGAGAATATCATGCAGCAAGGCCAGTAGGGTGATGACGTCGTCTGGGGATTGTAAGGCTCTCATCACGGTCTTCAGGCAATCATGAAGGCTAGCCCCGCAAGCATCGCGCACATTTCTCAAAAGGGCGGCAAAGGGCTTTTCGCGCTGTACCTCACCCACCGCTTCTATCTCTTCCAGCAAAATCAAAGGCAGGGCTGTCCATTGTGTAGGCGTCATACTCGACACGAGCTCGCTGCACTGGTTCAAGGCCCTCATTACTTCGCCATTGCGCGTGGCGTCCTCCTTGGGCGCTTCCGGCCCCACGTACAACTTCAGCAGCACCGCCAAAGCCAGCCGGTTGGAGGATGGCAGCCACATCCCCGCTGCTGCGTAGGGATCAGGTTAATAACATAGTGAGTGAGGCGTGGGTATGAGGAGAAAGTAATGGTCAAGCCCGGTTTCAGCGACGATTGTTCGTCATTCGGCGCTCGGGAGGTTATTTTGGATTTCGTTGCACACGCATGACAAGCTAAAACAAGGATTCACCAGAATGAAAATTTTGCCGGCAAAACCCTGTGCTGGAAATCCCTTATCTTCTCCCCGCCGTTGCACTACCATAAATGGCATTTTATCCTCGAATTCAAGCACACATAGTTTATCCGAGCAACGCCAAAAAAATATGCGGGATACGAAAATGTCGACAAAAGGTTGTTTTGTGGGCCACAAGAATTTCTTGTCTACTGTTACTCCTGCTGGTACCGGCTGCCTTACGAGGTAACAGTGGGTCCAACTTACACGCCCAAAAGCAAACAAATGCAGATAAAGCATACGTAAAAGATAAAAACAAGTGATAGCGATTTGTTAGCTTCTTGATTCTATTGTCGACTTATTTTTTCTTTTTCTTGTGTTCCCTCTTTTTCCCTTGGTTTACATGCATGCATACTTTCCCTGCATCCTCCTTCTTCCTCTATCCTCCTCCCCACCGCCCTCCATTCCTAATCATGTCTCCGATTAATCAATATCCACCCATCCTTCCGGCCATTCACGGACATACCAGGGGTCCCGTGAGTAGTACTCCGTCTGAAACGAGTCTTTCCGCAGACTATAATGATACCAATTCGAGCGATAATCAAACCCATTGTACCCGCGCATCCGGGTAATATACCCCGTGAACGTCGAGAACCACGTCCCAATGAAGACCTGCGACCGCGAGCACACAATCTGCTCCACCATGCCCATATAATTCTGATTTAGCTTCCCCAAACCCACCCTCTCGTGGAAATCATTCAAAAAATACACATTAAATCGCGCCCTTAGCACATCCAAATAAGCCGCGTCCTTCTCGTCCGTGGCAACGTAAATCGTCTCCCCCTCATTCAAAATATCCTTGGTGGTCTCAATGATCTCTTCTGCAGGGATCTTGACCTCCTTAAATTGCAAGTCTCCCCGGCGAATGTGGAGGGCTTTGAATCCCCCGGGGCCAGCAGCTGTCTCCATTGCCGCAATGATCCGGCCGGCCGCGCAAAAGACCTCGTCGCGGTAATGTATGTAGTTTCTGTATGGTAAAGGGGAACACATAAAGAAAGTGGCAACATATGTTTATGTGTGGGTCGTGTGAAAGGTGTCCTATTGGAGGGAGGGAGGACGGAAAAAAAGAGAATGCACACACAGGAGGAGGGCGTGCAGCTGTCAAGTCCGGGGACGTTCCATTCAATTCAATACAAAGCATCTATCCCACAAACCTTTATAATCACCCTCTTCTTCTGTCCCTCTGTCCATACAGTCATACCTGACAAATCGTTTCACCGCCTTATCCAAAGCCGGGTCCATGAAGTGCTCGAAAGTGTAAAAATGCGCCAACACACGCATGTCCTCGCCCGACCCGAAATGAATCACCTTGGCCTCCTGCATCGCCTTATCATAAAATACTGGCTCTCGCTTCCCACAAAACAAGTCCAACCTCTCCTGCTGCTCCTTCGAATGCTCCTCTACGGCCTTGCCCGGAGTCTCAGTAAAAGCCACACACACCTTGAAAGGGTTCCAGCGCACTGGCCCCTGTCCCAGACCATTCAAATAACTCCATAGCTCGCCACTTTCCAGGTCCGTGCGATTACCAGGGGGAAGCGGTCCAAGATGGCCTGACGTGGCCTCTGCCTCCAAGAAGTCCTTCATTTCGATCATCTCCATCTTCTCCCGCAGCCGGTTCAAGTAAAAGAAGTCAGAAAAGTGTAACTTATTGTCGTCGGGGGCATCGCCCTTGTTCAATAGATACATTCCTTGCTCCGGTGGCATTACCAACGTTCGTCCAGTAGCATAAGCGAAAACTAAGACGACCTCCATAGCCATTCGGATGTTATTCCACCCCCCATGGTCCGGCTCAAACGTCACATACTTCCTCTCCGGTCCCAACTTTGCCCAAGGGTTCTTCACCTCCACCGCCGCCCCGTCTGCGGCGGCAGCAGCCAAGATCTCTTCATCGTAACGCTGCCAGTAGAAAATATCCGAGACACCGCAGTGGTCCGCGAGCTCGGAGGGGGGGAACGTCTCCCAGTCCTTGTCAAAGGGATTTTCCTCCTCATCCACCCACACCTTGTCGACGGCCTCCACGCTATTGAATATATCCTTTTTCTTAGTCTTTTTCTTCTTTTCGGCATTGTCAGATGGTAAGGATGGTGCTGCTGCGTTATCATTCGCGCTGTTGCGGCTTGCAGCCACGCGCAGCTCCGCGGGGGCCAAGCTCTTTGAGTTAGTCGCACCCCGTAAGGTCGCCAAAGGGCTGTGCTGCCCTACCGGCTCCAATAGACCTTGAGAAAAGGCTACCATGCTAAAGCCCACCACACCCGCGACCAGGAGCAAGAAGGTCAGGACCCATGCGCCACGCCCAACGCAGTTGGGCCAGCTCTCAGCTGCTTCTTTCCGCAGGCTGCTAGAGAGAGAGCTGTCCTCGAAGTCTGAGCCCGCACCTGAGGCATCGGGAAAATCTGCTGAGCCTTCTGAATGATCGCTGGTGTCATCATCCTCGACAGGCCGACGTCGCATTGTGGCGGCGGCTGTGTGTGAGCAAGTTGTGCACGGAACAAAACAGGAAGGTGAGAATTTAATTTTGAACAAGGAAAGATTCGGGGGGTCGGAGCCTGGCAAGACACGTTGCAGGGGCCTCTACGGGCCTAGAGTTGTGCTACGGGTTCGCAAGATGAGTGTGTGGTTGCAGGCTGTGCAAAAGGGCGCCCCCAGATTGAATGTGCAGGCCCATGGGGGTCATGATGCTTGAGCAGAAGAAAGAAGCAATGCGGCGGGCTTTAGCTTTTGGAACACGACCCCCCGAACATCATGGCGTGGTCGGCATGGTACTTGGCCTTGCATCCCTGGACAAATCCAGCCATCGTTCCCATTACTACACAAACCATTCCAGCTGTGGAAAAAGGAATGAGTTGGGGACCGTGGCACCCCGGATTAAAAATCGCTTTCTTACAAGCTCCTTGCGGCGATGGCGATGATCGTCACGATGTGATCGTGCAGCCGTGCCTGAAGAGCTGAACACACCCCTATTCCACTCTTCCCTTCCCGCACTTTCATGATCATTTGCGCCAATACATAAAGCGCAGCCACGTGAGGATGAGAAATCGTTGACACTGCTTAGCCAGCGCTAGACCCTGCTTGCTGTTTTAGGTCACTCTTCTAGTGTAGTCCTCTCCGCTCCATTTACCACCCGCCGTTTCTCTCACAGAACCCAACCCACACTATACACAGTACTCACAACAACAGTAATCACGACCACCCGGGGACGAAGGACGATATTCATGTCCTTGAAGGGCATTGGGGGCAGGGGCGGAAACTTCTATGAAGGTCGGGATGGCACCGTCGCCGACGATGAGGAAATTAATCCCCTAATGGTGGAGATGCGCCAAGCCAAGGGTCGGCTTGAAGGCAGCTCATCTTCGTCCTCGACCACTCCATCGTCATCCTCCTCATCTCGTTCCTCCTCTTCTGGGTCAGTCGCCACGTCCTACGCCGCGACAACCGTGACGAGCCTAGGCGACCCGGCCTCGACCGCCATCATGTCATGCTTCGCCTACACCTTTTGCTCCATCACAATGGTCCTGGCCAACAAGGCCCTCGCCTCGCAATACAAAGCTGACATTGATTTTCTCGTTATTGCCTTTCAAAGCGTTTGTGCCGTCGCCCTCGTGGTGGGCTGCGATGCGGTCGGAGTCATTCAACCGGGCAGCACCAAATTCGATCGCGCCGTGGCTGTTCAATGGCTCCCTGTCAACATCTTCTTCGTCAGCATGCTTTCCACGGGCTTTCTCAGTCTCAAACACCTCAATGTGCCCATGGTCACCGTCTTTAAGAACCTGACCAACGTGGGCATCATGTGGGGGGAGTGGTATTTCTACGGGGCACACGTCTCCCTCGGTGCCATCTTATCTTGTGCCATCATGATCTTAGGCGCCCTCCTCGCCGCTGCCAACGACATCACGTTCTCCGGCATAGGTTATATTTGGATGGTCTCCAATTGCTGTTGCACTGCCGGGTACGTTTTGTACATGAAGCATGCCACTAAAACGGTGCGTCTGCCCAAATTTGGTATGGTCTTCTACAACAACCTCTTGTCATTGCCGATCCTGTTGGTAGGAGCGGCGGTCCGAGGGGAATTTAGGATTTTTATTGGGACAGAAGACTTACACACGATGTCATATTTGAGCTTGTCGATATACGCAGGATTGGTAGGCTTTTTCCTGAACTTGGCGACGTTATGGTGTGTGAGTAATAATTCAGCCACGACCTATGCAGTGGTGGGAGCACTGAACAAAATACCCTTGGCGGTGTTGGGATGGCTAATGTTTAAAACACCCATAACGCACAAAGCGTTGGTGTTTTTGTCCATGAGCATGTGTGGGGGCTTTTTGTATACCTACACTAAATTGAAGGAGGTGGATCTGCGACCAACTTTGCCGAGATGAGGGGTAGGGAGGAAGGGCAGGGAAAATGTGGACATATTATCAGTTGGATTTAAAATAGAATGGTAAATAAAGAGCAGAAATGTACGACAGCTGTTTGAAAGGTAGGTAGGCACTGTGTCGAGTTTTGAACGAATGCGCGACAGTCTCTTTCCTGGTTCACTTTCAGCAGCTGTAGTAGAAGCAGCAGCAGTAATAAAATCTGTGGATTAGCGCTAATAGGAATAAAAACATCAAACGAAAGATTTTCCCTGTTGGGTGAAAAGAGAGTCTTTTGCTGTCGCTGCCTCTGCAGAATTTCATGATTGCAGAAGTCGGAAATAAGAAGATGATCAGCGGATACGCGAAGGAACAAGTAAAAAGAGAAAGAGGAAGACGAAAGAAAATTGAGATGGCTGGTGATGATGACATGAGGATTGAGATATGTAAAGCCTTTTCAAGCTGCTTTTGATTTTCGTCGTCCTTTTCCTTTTTATTGTGCTTGGCGTCTTGGCTCTCATTCTCTTATCTAAGGCCTTTCGCTTCGTACCATCGTTACCCACTCCTCCACACCCGGCCTTTCTTCCATCTCACCCCTTCATGCTGTTCCTATTGCTGCTGCTACTGCTGCTGCAGTTGCTTTTTTATTTTGGCTTGATAATGGCGCCAAAACACACATGACACCACCCTTTTGTTATATTCCATCTCACCGGGCAAAATAAGACCAAGCAAGATCATGCATGGCACACGCGCGCGCGCGCATGCATGATCGCACATATATGACCTATACGTGCGAAATAAATGACGCACACACGTACACATGAAATTACACGCATATCTAGGACAAAGAGAGAGAGACACAGACTCGCAAAGACTCACACAGACGTTGTCGTCGTCGTTATCACGGTACAACATTCACACCACGCACAAACATATATGCCACACCGAAATTCTCGAACAAACGAGAGAGAAGGTGGAGGAAAAATGAAACAAAACAATGTCTCACGTGATCACCTCTCTCAAAGAACGGGGGCAACCTTCTGTCTTTTGCTTTGCCCGCGGGGGAGATGGGAAAAGGAAGATGTGACTATCTGTCTTTTGCTGTTCTCCCTTCGACTGAGGGAGGGAGAGAAGAAAATGGAGGAGGAAGAGGAATAAAGAGGGGATTAATTCGCATAGTTGTTCAACTGATTTTGAATACTCGTGCTTTACTTGCCTCACGCCCGCTTCTTGGTCTTTTCCACAGCTAAGGAGTAGAGAAGCACACCAGCAATAGCAACCGCAGAACCAATATACCCCTGCATGGTCACCGGATTCTTAAACACCAGAATTGACGCGCCTATAATCACGACACGCTTGATCGTGTTCCCGACCGCGTGCGTCACAGGGTGCACGCTATCTAAGGCCAAGAACGCCACTTCATTGTACAAGTAAAAGTATAACCCACTCGAGATGATATAATTGATCAACTGCTTCTGGCTTGTCACTGCCAAGGCCGCCTGCCACGCCCCCCTCACCTTACTCCCCTCCACCAACACCGCCGCAGGCGCCATAATCAACGTCGCCAGGATCGTGAGGACGGCATATAGATTCGCCGCATCCATGTTCTGGCCCTGTGGCTCCTTCATGGTCTTCTTGGCAAAAATCCCTCGTCCAGCCGAGGCTGTATTTGCAAGCATCGCAGAGTTGAACGCCAGCCAACTGAATTTCCTCTCAGTTAAAGAGGCAATCGCCACCCCACCCATCACAGGGATCAAAGACGCATACACGACAGGTGCGAAGAATTGCTTGAGAAACAAGGCGGAAAACAAGGAGGTGAACGCGGGCTCAGCAGCTTTAATTATATGGGTGAAGGAGACGGCGCCGGCCCCAAGAGAAATGACCGCACTGATGTGGGCCATGGCGTGCATTAAGGCGACGGGCAAGAGGTTCTTCACATTCTGTACCGTCAGCTTAGGGGCTTTGCGGATGCCGAGTGCCCACAAGGGAAAGACATACAGCAGGCCGAGGGAAAGCTGAATGAGGCCAACGGTCCAGGGGAGGGGAAGCACATTCAGGGCCTTCTTGTTGTAGATGTTGTAGCCAATATTGAACAAATACCATAAGAAAAAAAAAGAGCCAACTTTAAGCGTGGAGGTGGCGGGCTTGGCTGCTGTGGAGGCACCGCCACGAGTAGAAATCAGAAAGCGGGGAGAAACGATGGGGGTAGGCTGCAGATTGTAGATGACGGCGGCCTCGACCGGGGCAGCGGTCGGGAGGCTAGCAGCGTTCCGGGGGCAGAGTGCTAAAGCACGTGAGGTGGTGGAGGAAGCGGAGGGGGGTTCGGCGAAGCAAGTGCGGGCTGTGTTGATAGAAAGGGTAGGAAGGGAAGGAGAGAGGATAAGAGAGTTGCGATATCAATAGAAAGCGCTGGGAGGGCTAGGCCAGAAGGAGAGTGTACGCCAGAGCAGTGAAAGAGACACGAGTGAGTGTGACTGTACCAGGTGTGAAATGAAAGACGAACGAACTCGACGATGAAATTTAACATGGAAGTATTGGGATGATGGACTTTCGCCTCCAAAGGGTGCATGGGCAACACTGCGGGGTTGTTTGGATAAAAATTGACCGAGACGTCGCACAAGGCAAAGGATCGGAGGGAAGGCAAGCAGAAGCATTGCAGTGGCAGAGGTGGTTTGACAACTACCGCATTAGAAGAGGGACGTATAGCAAAATGTATCGAGGGGATGCCAACAACTCCGCAGCATTACGGTTGCCAAATAAAGAGCATAGGGAGGGTCAATGAATTCCTCACCTTTGATGCCAGCGCCAGGTGTCTTGAGAAGGCGAGGGTGGGTGTGGGCGAAGCCCGTGACGCCCAAAGAGACGAGGCCGAGTACTAGTAGTCTCATCGTGTGTGTGTGGTGATGGTGGTGGTGGTGGTGGGAAAGAGGGGGGAAAAGATGACAGCCGCAAGCGTTCTCTTAGGTGGCGGGGGGTGGCCGGACCTCCAAGTTGCTGTTTGGCCGGGTACGTCAACCTGTGGGTGGTGTGGGCGGAGGGGAACGCAGGGGTTTGGAGTGAGTGCGTGCGTGAGGAGAGGGCGGGGTTTCAAGCCAGGAGTCAAATCCATAGACACGTGCAATTACCAGTTCTGATGATGGGGTGGGAGCAGAGCACTTGGGCCTACAGTCAGCGTTCGCTTCCCTTCCTCGCCTCCCAACCTACGGAGCATCTCAGGCGAATAAAACAAAGATACGAGATCGGCTCGCGTTTTTCGTAACAACTTACGGCTCGGTGGCCCGGAGGAGAAGCATGACAGAAGGAGCGCCGATTTGAACGGCCGCAACTAAGGGGGATGAAAGAAAAGGGTCAAAATGCGGAAGTTTGTAAAGTGTATGCGAGCACTTGTATCCGAAGATGGCCTGCACGTGCTTTTTTTTCCCTCCCTGTGAGCAAAGGCTGTATGTTGTTCTATTTCTATCACTTTTAAGAGGAGGGATGAGGGCAAGCTTCTCTCTGATGTGTGATGGTGCTGCTCCTCCCACAACCACCTACCTACATGCCATTGAGCAGCCACCCCAAGCCTCCCATCGACCCTCAAGCTTTTGTTGCTGTGATGCCGCGGGTTGCAGTGATTGTTATAGAGCGGGGGAAGGTGCCTCGCGGGAGGAGAGAGGAAGAGAGGACACGCATCATGCGTAGAAGCTTTCACAACCCACTCACTCGCGTTGCACTCATCCACCATCCCACGTGCAAATTTATCGAAATGCACCACAGCGAGGGACTTCTTTGCGGCCAGGACACGTCGTAAGCAAGCGGCAAATATTTCGGGAAAACATGGTACGTGCGAGGACGATTGACGAAAGGACGAGGAGGGAGGCTGGGAGAGGACGAGATGATGGGGGAACACAAAGTGCGGACCCTTCGCTTGAGACAGGGCGGAAGACATGTAGTGTAAGAAAAAGAAAGAGGGGCGCCTGAAATGTTGTTTGTAGTAGTGTGGAGGTAGGATGCTCTGCAAGATTGGTGTTGCATGGGGTTCCTCACGTCATGCTTCTTGGCCTTCCATGAGGCGTTGTGGGAAGAGGTGGCCATGGGAGGTACATGGGAAGTGCTGACTCAAGATGTTAAGCATCCTCTCGCTCTCACCCAAATAATATATTACCAAGACATACTCACCCACTACTCCTCTCTACATACCTCCTTTCTCCCCTCTTTACGACCCCACCCACCCCTTTCTCCCCTCCTTTCCTCCAATCCCTTCCCTTACAGACCGACTTCATCCCCGAGTTTAAGTTGATTCTAGTTGGAGATGGTGGAGTGGGTAAGACGACGTTTGTGCGTCGTCATTTGACGGGAGAATTTGAGAAGCGCTACGTTGCGACCTTGGGGGTGGAGGTGCACCCGCTGTTGTTCCACACGAACCGCGGTCAGATCAAGTTCAATGTGTGGGACACGGCGGGACAGGAGAAATTTGGGGGTCTGCGGGACGGTTATTATATTCAGGGGCAGTGTGCGATCATCATGTTTGATGTCACGAGTCGAATTACGTATAAAAACGTGCCCAACTGGCATAGAGACCTGACGAGGGTGTGTGAGAACATCCCTATTGTACTGTGCGGGAACAAGGTGGAGATCAAGGTCCGTTTTTGTGGTGGAAGTGGGTCGGGGTGAATGGAACGAGAAGGTGACATATGAGTCGGCGTCTGTGCTCGAAGGACGCTGGTAGGGGGGGGGGATGATCTCCAGGGGACTGTGTGAGCGTGCATGATATTCCTCATTTCATTGGTGGGTCGAAGGACGGATAAGAATCTGTTTGTTGCGGACCTTTTCGTCTCCTTACATAGCGTCGGTCTGTATGCTCACCGTTTCTCCCTCCCTCCCTCCCTACTCTTCCTCCCTCCCTCCTTCCTTCCTCCATCGACAGGACCGGAAGGTGAAGCCGAAGCAAATCATTTTCCATCGCAAGAAGAACCTGCAGTATTATGACATTTCTGCCAAATCCAACTACAACTTCGAGAAGCCTTTCCTCTGGTTGGCGCGCAAACTGACGGGGTAAGGACAAGACCGCGGGGAAGGAGGGAAATAGGAGGGAGGGAGGGAGGGAGGGAGGGAGGGAGGGAGGGAGGGAGGGAGGGAGGGAGAGGAAGACGTTCAGAGGTCTGGAGTGTGTTGTCTTGGTGAGTGCATTGGTGATAAGCATACAATTATGGTAAGCCTCTTTCCATCCTTGACTCCCTACTTATTCACGTCCAGCGACAACAACCTGCACTTTGTGGAGGCGCCCGCGCTGGCTCCGCCCGAGGTGGCCTACGACCAGAACGACATGGTTCGCTACGAGCAAGAGCTGACCGAGGCCGCTGCCATGCCCCTGCCCGATGTACGTGTACATGGGCATTTGTGTCTCGTGCTTCTTGTCTTTCCCTCTCACTGTCTCTATTTTCCTCTCCTCTCGTTAACTCTTTATCTCATCTCCTTTCGCAATGGTTTGCTGGATTGTGGCGTTTGGTCGGGATGAATTTTGTTATTCAAACACTAGCTCATTTCTTTTTCCTTTTTCCTACACATATTTAGGAGGATGATGACTTGTAAAGCAGCAGTGTTAGGACCAGAAGCAGCAGCAACGGCACGAGCAACAGGCTGAACTTAAGGAGGTGTGGCAGCAGCACCACCACCAGCTGCAGAGGCAGCAGTAGTAGCAGCAGCAGCAACCTCAAGGGAGATGATAGGTGGATGTGCTCTTTCTTGTGTGTTTGTGCCTTGTGGTGGATGGGGACTCCGTGTAGATGAAGGAGGTGGGAGGAGGAAGGGGGAAGGAAGAATGACAGGCAGTGCCGTTGTCATTGGTGGGGAGAAAGAGGGAGCTCAACACCCAGGGTGGAGAAGAATAGGGCCAGAGAGATGAGTAATAAAGGCAGACGCAGATGCTGACGCGCGACAAGACAAAATGGGAACGACCCTCCAGGGCACTAGAAAGAAAGAAACAAAACGACACGACACGAAATCATCACGAAATACCATCCTACATCCCTCTAGAACTGTCGCATGCAATCTGCGTCCTCGAGGACTTGCGTACGAGGGGGAGCCTTCCAACAATAAAATGTTGCATATTCACCCCTTATTTCCTTGTCCCAGTTTTTCTAGCGACTTTGACAGATTTTTCGATCAGGCAAAGTCCCCGGACGGCCCACAAAGGGCCAGGAGGAGAGGGGGAAGGAGGATAAAAGAGGAGGTCAGCGGGAAGGCTACACATGGAATGTCCACATATCTTGCCGCGGTTGACCAAACCTCAGATCATGGGGACAAGCTTCCCCACGGACCATACTCCTGCACACCCGTAGGATGTTACGTGCCTCATTGTTGTCCCGGGACACGAACTGTTCACAGGTGTCACATCAACAAAGTCCTCGGATGGCCCGCCCATGACCTCCTCCTCTGCCTCGTCCTCCTCCTCCTCCGCCTCCTCCTCCTCCTCCGCCTCCTCCTCCTCCTCCGCCTCCTCCGCGTAGGTCCCAGGTCGCGGCAGTGTAGTATGTTATAAATCCATGTTTTTCCACCATGACGATCGACTCGGTGGCTGCAACACAACGGGCGCGGGTCACGAGACTCAATCATGTGCCACACAGTATTGCAACCACTCTCCGAGAGTCTGTGGGTACCCCTCGCTTCGCCGTCTCGCTTCAAGAAACAGCCCCAGCGAGGCATATGATAACTTCTACTGATTGAAGACGACCGGTGCTGCATCATACCATAACGGCCATACACACCCAGGGAGATGTAGCTGGCCTCTCTTCGAGTGTTTTTGAATGCATTGGAAGGAGCATGGAGCTATGCAATGCATTTCAGCCTGTTTCGTCATCATCTTGCAGGAGCTTACCATCAAGTCACCACCCACCTCCACCAACGACATTCGCCTTTACAGGACATAACCATGGCCCGCGATAAGAGAAGAAGGCCAGGCTATGACTGCTACAATGGCCACGCTCCTCAAATTGACGCCTCCCTGCCTGTAGCTCCTCCCCTGTCGTCTTATTGTTTACCCAAACGAAGAAGCTTGCTGTTACTCCTCCTGATCGTCGTGGGTATAGTAGGGCGGCAGGTGACAGCGAGCACACCGGCAGCCGCGTTCTTGTTGGGTCCCAGGCAGCATGCTTGGGCATCAAAAAGACATACCTTGTCGTGGAGGACGTATTTGCCGGGGCCTGTGACAGTCAGAATAACGTCGTCGCGCCGAGTGCATGCCCATAGGAGCAGTAACGAGGAGGAGGACGAGACCACGGCGCTTGCTCGCAGACTTTTTGATCAAAGCGAGCCACCATCACCACCGATGACCTCCGTCTTATCAAGCAAGAAGCAAATGACAACGATGCGGGGCAAGGGCAGGGTAGCATCAGCGACACGCAGGGATCAACTTGTCACAGGAGGGCTGCTCGCTGGCACCCTTGCAGCAACCCTCCTCAATCTGCCCCCCAAAAACAGCGTAGCTCAAGCTGCCATGTCCACACCCCTATACGTCGACAAGGAAGTCTGGGCTCCGCTCGAAAATTATATGCAGAACGACGGTCGGGATCGACAGACGACGTACTCTCCCAAATTTACTGCTTACCTCGCTCGGCTCCTGATTAATTACGATTACGCAAGCATGAGCTGGTGGCAACGCAAAACCTTCCTCGCCCCTCGCGAGTCCTCCCAGCGAATCAGCCGTTTGCTGTCAACCAAGGGCTTTGAGGGCACCTTTAAAGAATTGGATGTGGACGAAGATAATTTCATTTCTCAAGATGAACTACGCGCTGCATTGAGCGATCCTGAAGAGCTCGTCAAACGCGAACGAGAACTCCTTGCCCAGCTCCAAGCCTCCGTCAACTTTGGCCTCGCTCGATACCAAGGCAAGGAAGGGGTGGATCGCCTTTGTCGTATCTTGCGGTCAGAATTTGGAATAAATCGATTGGGAAAACGACAGCTGGCTAACTTATTTGCTCTGATGGATAACCTGCAACCAGTCGAGGTCATCAAACAGCTTATCGCCGAGGCTGAAAATGCGTCCATCGTCGGCTTCAATGTCACCTACCCCGGCTTCGGCTACGACGCTGAGAAACCCCCCACTGTCACTGTCAGTGCCTCCCCTGGTGCCAATGCCACTGTGAAAGCACGAGTCAAGCTTTCTCCTACTGGTCGCATCCTCAAGGTCGTCCTCGACTCGCCCATGACTGGCTTTTCCTCCCCTCCCAAATTGGAAGTATCTCCACCCATAGCCGAAGGAGGAGTACGTGCTGTGTGCATCCCGAAAATGAATGGCGACACTCTCGAGCGCGTGGTTCTTTCTAATCCCGGCGAAGGCTACAGCGAGATGGACCGTGTCTCTATCATCGTCAATGTGGAAGGCCAACCCCTCCCGTGGGTCTTACGGCAGGCACGGCCGTTGCTCGAAATGAAGGTTGCGGAGGTGACGCTCTTGGACAAGGTGAAGGGAGGCGGGGAGGGGTATGCGCATGATCTGCCCATAAAGGTAGAGATAAGCAAGCCGCCTTTCCCTGTCTCGGCGGTGGCTACGGCTAAGGCGACGGCCATTCTGAGTGAGCCAAATGAACTTATCCTTCGTAGTTGGCTGCCACCGACCAATATCACCATTCCAGTCACGGGACTGTTGCCGAATAATCTGGTGCCTAAATATGATCCATGTTTGGAGAGATTTATTATCTCGCCGGTAGAGGAGCTGGACCCGAATTACTGTATTTATTTCGAGGATGAGTTCAAAATAGTTCCTTCCCAGAAGTTCAGTAAGTATTTCTCGTTTCTGGACGGGCCCAAGGCAAGAGATCCAGTAGAAAGGGAGAGAGAGTTGGACGCGACTGTTTTTTGGAGATTTGCGTTGTGTGGGGCGCTGTGTTGCAGCACGGCGCATGCGGTTTTGGTGCCTTTAGATGTGGTTAAAACTAAGATGCAGGCAAGTCCGAGTAAATATCCCTCGTTCCTGAGTGCCACAAGACGGATTGTCGATGAAGGGGGGCTATCTGCTCTACTGTTGGGGGCCGGGCCGACGGTGCTTGGTTATCTAGTTTATGGCGCGGTGTCGTTTGGGTTGACTGAGTATTTTAAGCGGATATTTTTGGATTTGGCTGGACCGGAATATGCAACATTTTACCCCTTCGCTATCTTGTTGCTGGCGAGCATGTCGGCGGCATTTTTTGGGGCGGTGGCTGTGACGCCATTTGAGGCCTTGCGGATTCGTTCTGTGACCTCGTCGGAAAATGGGGGGGGCGAGGATGAGGCGGCGGAAGAAGCAGCGGGAAGGTTAGAGAGTGATCAGAGCATGACTAGCTTGGAAGATTCGACGAGAGTAAGGGAGGAGTTAGAGCCAGATGCCCCTCCACCTCCACCGACGGCTATGGAGGTGGTGGCATCTGAGGCTGAGGAGGAAGCGCCGCCGCAAAATTTGGAAGGGTTGGTTTCCGTGCTGGCCGGCGCGGCTATCAATGGGGTGGGCAACATTTTCGAGAACCTTGAGAATAAGGATGATGACAAGAAGAGCTGTGAGAGTAGTAGCTCTGGAAGCAGCAACTCCGGTAGCAGCAGCAGCACCGACAGTAGCAGCAGCAGTGCTAGTAAAGGTAGCATAAGTAGTGGTAGTGGATCTGCAGCGACGGCGGTCCTGGAGCCGCCAATGGGGATGGTGGCCACCGTGGAACAGATGCTAAAAGAGGGTACTTTAGGGGAGTTGTATGCAGGGCTGGGACCGGCGGTGGTGGGGGAGATCCCCTTTATGATGACTAAATTTGCCGTATTTGATGCTGTTTCGAAGGCGATTTATGCGATTTACCCTTCTGCTTCTGAATCGGTGGCTTTATCTTTGACTGTTTCATTGTTGAGCGGAATGACGGCCGGTGTTGCTGCTGCAGCGATCTCTCAACCCCTGGACACATTAACCACCAAAGTCACGCAGTACAGTCAAATGAAGAGGGGAGGAGGCATAGTCGCCGCGATCAAAGACATCTATGGCAAAGGAGGCGTGAAAGGATTTTTCAAAGGCACCTTTCCACGGGCTGTCAAGTCTGCTGCGAATATTGCGCTGCAATTTTTCTTGTATGATTTCTCCAAGCGTGCGTTGCATGTCTCGGCGGATGATATAAAGGTGTTTTTTGATGTTATTTCGGGGTTAGAAACTGGAAAATAATAAAGGAGTGGAGGATTAAATCTTGCTGCCGGCTTTTGGTCGGTAATTTTTTGTATTGTGAGCTGCTTTGGCTCGTAGATGCAGGGTTGTCGGAGCTTCAATTGCCTTCTCCCTGCTTTTGTTCGTGTCGGAGAACAATAACATCAGTTATAGAACTAACACAACTGTGTACAAATGATCTTGCAAGTGCAATGCGAGAATGGTAATTACAAAGAAAAGGGAAAAACGAAGTTGAGATACAAAAAGCATCCATTCTGATTCATTGATTCGAACGGTGGGCTCATTCTTTCATTCCTTTTGTATCCTACACTTGTAGTTAAGCTCACATCGTGACGATTTCTAACGCCTTTTCGAGGGCCGCTCCTATGATAGGAGGAGGAGTTATGATAGCTGCGGTCTCCGGAGAAAGCGACTTGCCTGCTTAGCTGGACAAGTACAATGGACGTTTGGGGGTGGCGGCAGTACTCCTCTAGCTATTGATTGTAGAAGACACAGGGGAAGTAATGGTGGCGACTGTGGTGGTCGTGCGCCGGGGTTTGGCAGTGGTAGAGGAAGAAAATGACGGTTGTTTGGGCGTCGCAAGTCGGTCAAAAGAATTCAATCGGACAACTGGGCTGCTCTTGCTGGTGCTGGTAGACAAGGCAGGCGAGGTGGTGGTAGTGTTGATAAGGACTCGGAGTTGGTCCCAAAGCTGATGCATGTACATGTCAGGAATGCTGTCAAGGGCAGGAAGAGTTAACGACCAGATGGTATCTGGGTTCTGCTTCCCGCCCACACAGAGGACGATACGCTTGATGAGTAGGTGGGATTCCTTTAGTAGGAGCTCGGGACCTTTTGGATTACGTCCCATTTTAGCGAGAATCTTGGCGATGCGTGGGAGCTCCTCAGGGGTGTGCTGTAAGGCCTCGCCTTTCACCAATGCCATTGTGGCGCCCAATTCTGCTATGTTCCCCTTGCGCTCATATACAGTCTTCTCACATTCGTATAAGTCCTTGTAAAACAATAGCTGGCTGTCCGCATCCTCCACTCGCTCAAGCACTTTGCAAAGGGCGTCGCACAACCCTTCCTCCAGCTCTTTCCCATTGCTGCTACTGCTGCAGCTGCTTGAGGTGATGGTGTTTAGAGGAACACGAGGTCGCTCCTTGATGCGCCGGAATAAGGCTGCATACGTCTGGCTTAGAGCAACAAGAATTGAACTGGATCCCACTAGCGAGACACGCAGCCTCTTTCTCCATGTCCTCCAGCAACTGTCGCAATTCTTGTAGCTTTATCCTTGTCCTCGCGGATGCCACTCATGCCACAATTATTCCGGTCCGCAGCGGCAACAGCAGCAGCGGCGGCGGCGGCGGCATTCCCATCAGGCTCCCGCAACATACCGTCCCAAAAAAATCCAGCCGGAATGGACTAGGCTGAAAAGGACTAGGGCCGCAAGTTACGCCTGCCCCAGCAGCGGAAGCGCTTTCAGGTCGGGCAGAACAAGGGCTATAGTTTATTTTCGTATGAAGTAGGGAAGTGTGATTGGGTTAAGCTGTTGTGGTGGTCAGTACTTGAGGATTGTGTGTGCGTGTAAGTGACACGTGTGTTAACACACCAAAAGTGTAGCTCAGCGAGGTTGAAGCAGATTCCGCGAAGGCCGCAGCGCGCGCAACTTGCTTGTACAAAATGGTCCACGCCTCAATCAATCCATGCAACCATTACAGGCTAACACGGTGCATCACCACTACACACAAAATCTACACCACACCCAGGGTCTCGTTCAATCAGAGATCATGGTGGTGGCGGTCTACACAAAGCGCACTCAGCAGGGCTCTAACACCTTTCCCGCCTCGGCTTCAGCTCCCGCTTCCGCCGCCTCCCCAAGAGGCGGTACTAAGACCAGCGCCAAGGAAAAGCCGCGGCCTCCTCCTTCTCGGGCGGCAGCTTTTATCCCACCTTTGCTCCAGCAGGAGCCGCCTACCGGCGAGCCGTACCGGGAGCACGTCAAAATAATTCCCCCTTCTAAGGAGCGCACAGCCCGCGTCATCAAGCAGGCCCACCACAAAGTACGTATCAGTAAATTAGGGAAATAGCCGGGGTGAGTTGGTGAGAGGGGTAATATTATATTCCTTTTGTTTGAAGTGTCTGAGCCGTGGATGGATTGCTCACATGTGGCATCAAAAGGGAGAATGGGAATGCCCTGTTGAAGGCGCGTGGGGAGAAGAATAGGATTGTTATCTACTTAATTCTTCTTCCAAATAAAAGGCGCGACTCGCACTTCCCTGAAATACATTTTTTTTTCATTTAAACTCATTCACCGACTCCTGGCTCATCCACCTTCGCAGCGGTTAAAGCAAGTCCGCGGGGCCGATCGTCAAATTGCTGCCGCCATCCGTGCCCACTACCAGGAACGCCTCGAAAAAGGGAAGGCCCGAGTCATGGCCAAGGCTTACGCAGTCTGGCAGGGAGAGATGAAAGAGAGAATACGTATACTGAGCACGCGATTGCAAAACTCTGTTGTGTCCATTGGTGCAGGGCATCGCCAGGCCGAAGCAGCAGTCATGGAGAAGGAGCGACAAGCAGCGGCGGCAACGCAACAGGCTCAGAAACGACGCGAGGAGGAATCTGTCCGCTTTGGTCGAGCACAAGAGAGGGCGCGGGTGGGAGGCCGGCAACGGGCGGAGATGTCGCGGTCCTCGTCCCAAGCCCGGCAGAGGGAAGAGAGTCGGAAAAACTTTATGATCAAGTCTCGGTCGATGACGCAACTGAGGAGCAGCAGCAGCAGCAGCAGTGGCAGCATTTTGCCGAAAATGAGCCTGGCTGCCAGTACAGGGGCCGTTCAAACCAGCAGTCCTTTTTTGGTGCGTGGCGCTGTGAGAGCAAGGAGGACATCGAGCGCGGGAAGGCGTATGGGAATGGGAGGAGGGGTGGGAGGGAAGAAAGGGAAAATGGCGGATGAGTTGCTCGAGGCGTTGGCGTCGCTGGACCGAGATCGGAAGATGCAGAAGCAAGACGTCATATCTTCATTTGCATTGCAACCATCTCAGAAAGCGAGTCGTAGGGGAGGAGGAGGGGGAGGAAGAGGAGGAGGAGGAGGAGGAGGGGGGGAGTGGGTAAGGGGAGAAGAAGCACAGGCTGAAAAAGGGGTGGAATCTTTATTAATGGGGCACGTTCCCTTGGCGGCATCGCACCCGCCGGCATCTCGAGCACCTCGAACAGCAGCAGAATCGTCAACAACAGCAGGACCTACACGTGTGCAACGTCCTCGTCCTGGTGGTGCTTCGCGGCAGATGCCACTCGAAGAAGAGAAGGAAGAGGAGGAGGAGCAGGAGAAGGAAGACATACGAGGAGTCACTGGGACAACGTGGCAAGACATGGAGGAGAAGGTAGCGCGAATTGAGAAGCAGCGGGAGGTGGATGAGGAGGAAGAAGCGGAGGAGGAAGGGGAGGGAGGGGCAGCTGAGTCATCTTCCGTCGCCTTGCTAGGACGCGGGCGACGTTTCGGGCGAGGAGAGAAGCAAGAAGAGGAAGAGGAGGAGGAGGAGGAGGAGGAGGAGGGAGAGACGGGCGTATTTTCATCATTATCGTCCACAGCGGAGCTTGAGCGAGAGATTGAAAGCATGAGAAAGAGCTTGGAGGAAGTTGCGCGATCGTTGCGTGGTCGGTCGATGTTTGATCCCAAGTTAGATGCATTGATAGAACAACGTCGCCAGCTTCAGAAAGCGATGAAATTCTCTCGAGGGCTACAGGAGACTGCCAGCAGCAGCAGCAGCAGCAGCAGCAGTAGTAGTAGTAGTAGTAGTAGTAGTAGTAGCACCAGCGGGGTCCGGGGAAGTGAAAAGAGCGCTGTGCTTTCGGGGGTTGGAGGTGGTGATGATGATGCTGCTCCGGCAGGGAGAGAAATGGGTGGCGTGATTACTGCTGCTCGTGTCGCGCGCCGTGCGGAGGATACAGGGGCGATGCGGACGCAGCCAGTCTTTATTCGGGGAGGGTTGAAAGGGTTGTCATACTACCAGGAGGTAGAAGAGGAGGAAGGGGTGGGCGCTGGGACACGACTCTTGCATGGTGGGAGACTGCAGCAACACTCTGTCGGTGGGTATGGGAGAAGAGAGAAAGTGGAAGAGAAGGAGGAGGAGGAAGTAGAGGAAGAAGGGATGGATGAACAGTCCATTTCTTACACTGAGATGGATCTAAGCTTGAGCGCGCGGCAACTTCGAGCAGGGAATGTAGGTAGGGAGGGAGGGGGGGAGAGATCTGCTTATTCCTCATTATTCCTGGAAAAGCAGTACGTGGAGGGAGAAAAGGAGGAGGATGAAGAAGAGGAAGAGGGAGGAGGACGTGTGGAGCTTTCGGTCGATCGTATTGTGCAAGGCTATCAACAACGACGACAAGAGTTGGTGCGTCGTTTGGAAGCACGACGACGGCAAGTCCAAGGGGCCTCTTCTTTCCTTCCTTCGGCTCCACCTGCTCGCCCTTCGTCGCCTCGTCCTGTCGGCATTATGGCGCCCTCGGCGCGGTCTCAGATGGAGCGCACGCGTCTGCTTCAACTGTTACGGCAACGGGAGGCACGTGTTAGAGGTGCAGGGGTATCGCGGCTGTAGATCAGGGGAGGATGAGTGCTGTGTGATGGTGTACATAGCTGGCAGGAGTACAAGAAAAGGACGAAGTATATCAAAAGAAGGCGAAGACGGCAACATAACGGGGGGGGGGAAATGAAGGGATTTTTTGATTGATGGTTTAATGAATTTCCACTTCTCTGATCTGCCTTGTTTCAATGGGGTCGAGCAGAGGACCTCCAGAGAGGTATCCCGTTGAAGGGTGGATCTGTCTAAGGCCGTTTTGGTCCATTCTGTGCCTCTCTTCTGACTCCTTTCTCTCGCCGTCACCTTTACTCGCTCGCTCTACCTTGCATTGCGTGAGCGATAGGCACTGCCATTGTGTTGTTTGTTGTTATGGTTGTGTTTTGGTCTGTTTGTTCGGTTGGCGTGTCTCAAACGATTGGCGTGTCTCAAAAGCACCTCAATTCTTCATTCATTCCGATGACTATCTGTCTCTTCTATTTTTCCAATTGTTCCATGCGCTCTGGCCTTCTCGTTTTTTCCCTGACCTTTTTCTTCTCTCCATATCGCAGAATCGCTACTTTCTTATCGTACGCAATTGCAGTCTCGCCTTTCTAGCTAACACACATACTCTGACGGCGCCCCATAATCGGAGGGATAGAAAGTAGGTGTATCGTTGGTGTGGTGTGATTGCACTCTGCCTTGATAAAAATTGACACAATTCAACAAGCAGTCAGGGCCATGGTGGCAAACCTATAGCCCGCAGAGGCTTCACAGGGAATTCGGTGTCTGAGGACAAGGACGGTTTGCTCTCCGAAGATGATGTGAAAAGATTCCTTCCTTCTCGGCTTGTAGGTACGGAGAAGGAGGTTATAGAGGCACTTGGTGGCTTGTGTACGAATCAATCCTGCACATGCCATTCCTATTCTTCGACGACCATTCCGCACTCTATTCACCTTTCCCTCTCTCCATTTTTCCTGATTATGGTCCTCCACTTTTCAAATATATTGATTTTTACCACTTATATCACTTTGTCTCATAAATATACATACAATCTCTCGCTCTCACGACATCTCTCTCTTCTTTTTCTCCAAAAACTTGCTCGATGAGTGGGTGGGAAGATTTGATTCCAATAGAAAGACGAAAGCATGCTCCCAGCATTCAAAACGTGGCCTTCGTCTGGATCGTTCGTGCACGCGCGACACAAGGACACAAGGTTGGCGTTTAGTGTAATTCAACCAACACTCTACCTCAGGTCCTTTCACATCTCTCTCCTCTTTCCAAACGCCTCTTCTCCCCGTTCGTTTATTTTTGTGGCAATGTGCCTTCATGAACACCATTATAGCCGCATCTTTTTCTCTCCCTTCCAGCTCTTCCTTGAATTTCCTCCTTTCTTTTCTTACACATGCACACTTCCCTTCTCCCTCTCCATCTCTAAAACTCGATTCCCCCATCCAAATCCTCCAACAACAACAACCCATGCCCGCCATCCGCCCCTTCCTCTTCCAAATACGCGTCGTACGCATGCAAATGGATATCATTGTCATTATGATGATAGTGATGCTGTCTCCCCCCCACCACAACCGGCGGCGCATGCACATGCGCTCCCCCCCCTCCTGCACCCCTCGGCAAGGAATGAAGATCCGACTCTCCATTCACTGAGAACACAATATGGGCCAGGGCGTCATCGTGGTTGCTGTCGTGGGGCAGCTCTTCCAGCAACAAATCATGGTGGGAGTGCTCCTCCTTCAGCTCGACATGATGGGGGTCAAACGCCGCAAAGCCATCCTCCTCATGGACGTGACCGTGAACAGTCCCTCTATCCGCCATGACTCTCAGGAGCTCCATCCCTTCCTCCTTCACGTGAATGCCGTGAACCTGCTGCTGCTGCGTTGGTACCTGCTGCTGCTGCGTTGGTACCTCATGTTGCTGCTGCTGCTGCTTTTTCTGTGCCCCCCCCCGCACTCCCCAGCTCCCTTGTCCACATCCCGCCGACGCATTTGCCGTCAAAGCCATGTTCTTGCTGCTGCCGTTGCTGCTGCTACCTTCGCTAGTGTCGCTACCCTTGCCCTTCCACCCTGAAAGCCCTCCAGCCCCAGCCAACCCTGTCATGTTCAGCACAGGCGCCGCTGAGTTCATCTTATTAGTGTTGCTACCACAGCCCTTCCGCACCACTGCCGGGGCCACAGTCGCACAATTACTACCATTAATATTCGCATTCAAAATACTTGTCCCTTGATCCACCACCTTCCGTGCGTCCCCACCCGAGTCACTTCTCCAATCGAGTCCGGCTGCATCAATGAGCAATTCGTCAATGTCCCCCCCTTTCTTAAACCATTCCGGAACTCCACACCGTGTGTACATCTCCGGTGTCACCCGCGCCAAAGTTGGCAAGGGCTCGCCCAACGACGACTCTGCATCTTGATCGCTCCCTCCATCCCCCATTACAATCGAATCGCTTCCGCCGTCCTCCTCTCCCGTTGTCTCTCCATCCAACCCCCCTCTGCTGCTACCTCTGCTACTGGTATGGTGCACGCCCATCGCTGGAGTGCTGGGTGGTAAGGGCAAGATCTCAGGAGCGGAGGCGTCCAGATTACGCGTGGCGGGATCCAGCACTACGGGGGAGAGGAAACGATAAAGTCCCTTCTCGATTGCTGCATCCTCCTCCTTATCCGTCATAAGGCCTACACGCTCGCCCTCCATCCCCAAGTTCGCCGGCATAAACGTCTGCAACGCCGGGGAGATAGCCGCAGAGGTGGCCTCGGCACCTACTAAATACGAATTATAGACAAGCCCACGTCGCTTTCCGGTAAATTTGACACGTTTTCCCCCAAAGTGTGAGCCTTCCATTCCGAGCATATCACCATGGTGCCCGTTCTTCTTGGCTTTTGCCAATTTCTGGAAGTACTTTTGCGCGTGCGTGCGGATTTGGACCACCGTTCGGGTCTTGATTAGCTTTGCGATTTTCTTCCAACCCTTGCCGTGCATTTCTAGGCCTTTAAGAAACAGCACATGCTCTTCACAAGTCCATCGGCCAGTATTCTCTCGCCCTGTCTCTCCAAGCTGAGTCATGGAGGAAGTACCTTTGGGAGATTTGGTGGTCGTGGAGGACGCTGAGGGAGCGGTAAAAGAGGCGCTGGTAGCGGAAGCAGGGATGGAGGGAAGGAGGGGAAGCATCATGCTGCCGGCCGCGGTAGTAGTTGCATCCTGCTTTTGAGGGGAAGGAGAGGATGTTGTGAGATTGCGTGTGAAAATAAAAATGATTGTTCATTGGTGCTATTATAGCAATCTGTCAGATTAAACAGCGACGGGTCAAAGCAATGTACTCGGGGGGATGGCTCAGATCCAGGCACAATTTACTAGATGAGGGGGTCTGGTAAGCATCGCGCTTTAACTGGATCGACGACGAGCATACAGGACTACTCAGTACATTTCCGTATTGGTCCAATGGGGAGGAGGAAACCGACGTCTCCACATAACTCAAGGCGCAGGGAAAGGGACGTGCATGGCTTGGGTGCAGATACATGATTTTGATAGGAAAGCATACATGCATATGGTAAAGGATTAGGGTGCAAGGAAAGGGACGTGCATGGCTAAAGTGCAGATACATGATTTAAAGATGAAATCATACATGCATATGCTGGGTCTGAATGTCGCATGGGACGAGTGAGTGTACTCGTCCGCATCAGGCCGGGTAGGCTTCCAGAACTGCTTGCAACTTGCACCACCTCCACCCACTTTTCTTGCCCATGCGAGGCCACGACGACCACAGAAATGTTCTCTCAAGCTGCAAGTCTCACTCCACGTACCTGGGAGAGGGTGACCATAGGCATCTTGGGACTTGCTGTAGTTGCTGTTGGTCGGACTGCTGCTGCTGCTGCTGCTGTTGCACCTTACGGCGACGATCTCCCCTGGGCCGCCTCCTGTCGTCTTCCCTGCGAGGAAGATGTGCCCGTGTGTAATGAGTGACGTGTATGTGCTGGGGTAACCAACCCACCAACCTTGTGCTGTCACACAGTGTGAAACAATTATGGACAAGCATTTGCGCGGTGAATAATCGAAGGAGGAAGGGGGCGAGAACTCGAGAATTCCAATCCAAACTGTATTCTGGGAGCACTAAGCTCGGTTCGACCATCGAGTGCAAGTGAAGAGAAATCTTCAGGCAGTAGGTCGAAAGCACGTAAGCACACCCGAACATTGAGGGAGATTTTGTTTAAAGCCCCGCCGTGTGGGGCGACATCTCCGCGTAGAGCAGGCCATCTTGCCATTGTTGTTCCCTTCTGTTGCGTAGCAGCTGCGCAGGACAAATAAGGCTTGTCAAGGCCAACGGTGAAGGATGACGGCTTTGACGTCGCTGAGGCCCGAAATCCCGAGGGTGTGGCATCATCCAACAAATAAGAGCAAAACGTCCCAAGCAAACTTGTCTTTTGGGAGCATTTTGATTCCTCATTAATTATAAATCAGGCATAGGAGGCTCCACGACCCCTTTTAGGGTACAACATCATTTCTGCCAAGAGTTTTTGATTAATTGCAAATCGCTTGTCCTTGCCCTATTTTTCCCCTGCAGTTTTTCAACGCGCAATGGGTCGGCCATAGTCAAGCTCGACCCGGCCGCCCCTCCCGAGCAACCCAACTTCACGGACTTCTCGGGGTTCCCCTTACTCCGACACGGTCAGTTATCATGTGTAGATACAGACACTTTGGTGCAAAGCATGACCTTGCTTCGAAAGGAGCTTGGGAGGAAGGATGAGGCATCAAAAGGGGGAGGGCCGCTGAACGCCTTATTCTGTCACACGTATGCACGCCGCCAACTCGAGGCAATGGTGCAGGAGCTGGACCAAAGAGATGCGATGATGGACCAGTACATAAAAAAGGAGAAATACCTATTTTTGTCTTCAGAAGCAGCTCCTCAAAGAAAGAAAACAGCTCGTCCCATGGCAGGACAAATGTGAAGACTTGGCCACCACTATTATCTCTAGCTCGCTTCCTGAAAGCACCATCGCCACCGCCTGCCACATCTGCTGCGTCATCTTCTTGGCCAGAGGTTCAGTGCATAGTAACCAACGTTTTTGCTGATGCATTTCCTGACTGGTGGCGCTGGCCTGGGGATATTCAGGGTGATGACGACAGCAGCATGGATGCACCACCATCCAGGCCGCAAGACGAAACATGGCATATGCTCTGGACCTGGAGCAAGCCCCGGATGGAGTCTGCGTCTCTGCTCGCCCACCAGCAAGTAAATCATATTCCCCGCTCGCAGGATCTGACGCGCAAGGACTTCCTCGTCCGGCACTTGGACAGGCACATGGCTTTGAGCAGCAGCAGCAGCAGCAGCACGGGTGGTTCGCGAGTTTGCGGCAGGCACCAAAAATCCTCCTCTCTACTCAGTTACACAAAGAAATCGACATATCCTTTCTTCCACATCATGCCTCAAACGTTTGCTTTGCCACAGGCCTACACAAGCTTCGTCGCCACCTTCCGCGATGGGTCCAGCTTTTCCTCCTCCTCCTCCTCATCTTTCTCGGACAACATTTCGATTATTAAACCTTTCAAGGCTTCGCGAGGACGTGGCATTAAACTGGTGAATGGTATTCTGGACGTTATCCATAGCGAGCCTGTCGTAATACAAAGATATGTGAGTAAGCCTTTGCTTCTGAACGGCTACATTGACCTGCGGCTGTACGTGCTCGTCAATTCCTTCCAACCGACCCTCGAGGCCTTTACACAGAGGGTTTTGCTCGTTTTTGCACGGCGCCCTTCGAGCTCTACGACTTGAGCAATAAACTTCCACACGTCAGCAACAGTAGTGTCCAGACACGCAAAACCATTCGAGGTCAAGGCCCGCCTCTGCCGGGCAACAACCCTCTCCGATCAGCACCATCTGCGGATGTGGGCGGAAGCAAGCTGCGGCTGTCCTACCTGTGGCAGCACTTGAGGGATGGCCACGGGATTGACACTTCTGCTGTATGGAGTGAAATTGTGGGTATGATTCTTAAGAGCTAGGTGTGTGTGGAGGATGTCATTCCCTCACAGCCGGGGGCTTTTGAATTATTTGGGTTTGATGTCTTGTTGGACACGGAGCTTCGGCCCTGGCTATTGGAGGTCAATGCCTCGCCTTCCTTGGCACGAGACCATACGTTGGACAAGGAGGGAAGGAAGCTTTGATCATCGATACAATGAAGGTGGTCATGCGGGAGGAACAGAAGTAGGATAAGAGGGAAAGTGGGGAGAAATTGGGAGGGAACCAACGATTGTGTCCTGGCACTAAGGCTCACCGTAAGGTGTAGGCCTATAAGCGTCGCTACGTACGCACAACAAACAAGATAAATGCTTTCAAGTGAGAAAAAGAAAACGAGTGTCAAATGGTTTCGATGATAAGAAAACGATTTACACATTGATGACTGAAAAAATCTCGGCTTCGCTCGCTCCGCTCATACGATACCTGATTTCTTTATTTCGCGTCTAGAAAACACTCCCTCTCTTTTTTCTTTACAACCTGGTACACCCACAAAATCGTTTTGCTCCATCCCTCTCTTCGCTATAAAACTTTAAGGCGACGACGCCGCCCCATGGTCCGACAAGTCAGTATACCCCGCCAAGGCCAACCTCTTCAATCCATTAAACGCCGCCACCCGATATGACTCGGCAAATGTCGGGTAATTGAAAACATTTTCCGTCAAAAAATGCATATCCAGATTCATATCCATCGCTACTTGGCCCACATGCACAATTTCCGTCGCACTCTCACCCATACAATGCACGCCCAAAATTTTCAATGTCTCCGCATGGAACAAAATCTTCAACATCCCATTACTCCCCCCCATCATCTGCCCCTTCGCCAACTCATCATATCTCGCCACGCCCATCTCATAGGGAATCTTTTGCTGTGTTAACTGCTGCTCCGTGTAGCCCACCATCGAAATCTCCGGGATTGTGTAGATTCCATACGGGAAACCCCCAAAGGCCTTATTTGCCTCCTCCCCCTCCTCCCCCCACATGTGATGCGCCGCCATCCGCCCCTGCTGCGAGGAGGTCGAGGCCAGGGCAGGAAATCCAATACAATCGCCAGCGGCATATAACCACGGGACAGATGTTTGATAGTTATCATTGATCGTCAAAAGCCCTCGTTTATTCACCTCCAAACCCGTCTTTTCCAAGCACAATCCCGCCGTGTTCCCTTGCCTCCCCACGGTGTACAACAGGCAATCCCCCCTCAGCACTTTGCCGCTCGCCATATCCGCTACCACATGATCACCCTCAATCCGAGCACTCAACACCTCCTCCCCCAACAAAAACCGAGCCCCCTTCTGACGCATTTCATATTCCAAGCTCTGGATGATCTCTTTATCCGCGAACGTCAAGATATCCGGACGTCCATCAATCACCGTTACCCTCGACCCGGGGATAACATTAAACATACTCGCATACTCCATCCCAATCACGCCCGCCCCCACCACAATCAGCTCCCGCGGTACCTTCTGAATCGACCCACTGAGCAAATCATCACTATCAATGATGTGCACCCCGTCAAATTCAAAATCGGGCCTGCGGGCTGGCGTTGTCCCCACAGCCACCAACATCTTCTCCGCCGTGAACGGCTTGCTATACGGTTCCACCTCAAGCCCCGCCCCTGGTGTACCTATGGCGTGCTCTTTCTTTCGGTCTTCAATCTCCAAGGCCGCCGAGGTGACTTGCACCGACTTCTCTTCCCCCGTAAATTGTGCCGTGCCATAGATGTGGGTAATGCCGTATTGCCGAAAACGATTCCGCATCACATCCTTCTCGCCCTTTACCACCATTGAGACACGATGCAGTATCCCCTCCATACTGATGCGATCCGATGGCGCGTAGACCTTGCCGTAAAAGCCTTGGTGCCGATAGCCCGTCAGATGAAGGACGGCCTCTCGAAACGTTTTGCTAGGTATCGTGCCCGTGTTGACGCACACCCCACCAAGCATACCGGGCTTGTCAATGACAGCAACCCTCTTGCCACGTCGGCTGGAAGAGATGGCGCAGGCTTGGGCGGCTGTAATTGTGGGGAAGGAGGGAGGGAGAGAGAAGGGAGTGAGACGGTTGAATGTTAATCGAATCAAAATCAAACCCTACTCTACTCAAATGAGTTAACTAACCTGGACCAGAGCCTATTACAATAAGATCAAAATCAGGTTTGCCCGCATGCGCACCAGCGGTGGGAAAGGGGTTGGCGTTGGCGGGATGTATGGGGACTTTAGTGGTGGCCTCGTCGTCCTTTTTCGAGGCGCTGTCGTTGGCAAATGCACGGCAACTCTGCTGGGACATTATGGGGAGGCGGACGCGCGGTAGCCCCGCAACGACAGGTAGCAGACGTCTCCTGACTGCGCTACCAGCTGCCATCAGCATGGTTAGTGCTGCTGCTGTGTGTGGAGTCGTGTATGGGCAAGGGATGAGGGGAAGGTGAGGGGCGAAAGTTGGTCCTCCGAAAGGAATGCAAAGTAGCCCGTGGAAGAGGCGAGCAGTCCCGCCGCCGTGGTATGCTGCAGACTGTACAGCTATTAATACTGGAGGCAGCATCTCCCTGCCTCTTATGTGTGAGTGTGGCCAAGGCCTTGAAGGGCCAGGACGGCGGCAGTTATGACGAGGAGATGCGCGACCAGAAAGCTCCACGCACGAGACAAGTGCCATCACCTTGACCCGACATTCGCCGCGTCCATGAGGGCATTCTGTACGTGTGTTGTGGAGGTGGACATGGTGCGATGGTGTATATGTGTGGCATAGTGGGCACCGTTGACGAGATGCTCTGAGCATTTGGCGAGTGACGGCCACCTGCGGTCAGGCGGCCTTCCTCCTGAGTCGGGAGCGCGTGTTCCAGAGTGTATGTGTTGAGTGTTAATGATGGTGCTGTCCGTATCGCTGTAGTGGTGGTGCAGGTATTGCTTGAGCGTTATCAAGGAACAAAAGGAGACACGCCGGTCCCGTCAAAGCCGATGTGAGGACCTTGCTTGACCTTGCTTGGCCTTAGTAGTGGCTTCTAGTTTGGCTTAAGGGAGGGGGTCGACGCCTCCAAACCCCAACGCGTGTTTTTGTGTCCGTATCATTTATTTTCTTCGACTTTTGCATTTGTTCTCACTCTCTTTCATTTTCTGGGCAACTCCTACTTTGACCTTGCACTCATTGCCTCATTAATGTATCTTGTGGCCTGCGGGAGCTGGCTTCACATCCCGACCATTCTCCTTCCACGCTCTATATACACCACTCTCCACATGTTACTTATTCCGCGGCCGGCTCGTCGGCTCTCGATTGCTCTTCCGCTTGAACCGTCCCTCCGCCGCCGACTTCCGACGTCCTCCCACTCCCCCTCCTCCTCCTCCAACTCCCTCCCCGGGGAAGAACGCCTCAATGTCATCGTACCCGTCCATCCCGTCAAAACCACCCACCCCTCCTCCTCCTCCCCCTCCTCCTCGATACGGCTGCACTCCTGTGTTTAATTGGGTCTTGACTTGCTCGAACTGCTGGACGTACTTGTGCCGTTGCTGCTGCAGTTCGGCGCGGCCAGCGTGGATGTCGCTGATGAAAAGGGATGAAAGGAGGGAGGGAAACGGGGGAGGAAATGTGAGAAGTGAGAGGTAAGGCTTCCCAAAGCATGTCATTCAGAATATTTAGGACTGTAGCCGCACTGTCCCATTTGATGCAGACGTGAGAAAGAAAGACAAAAACAACCAATACCGATCCACCGACCGAGCCTCGAGAAGAAAAACGAGAAATTAACATACCGCATGCGCTCTTCAAAATTCTCCAGCAGCATCTCAGCGTTTCCTAACCTGGTGGAAGAAAGAAGGCATGTAAGAATCACAAGGAAGGAGGCATGCAAGAATCACATCAGAAAGGAGGCACGTAAGAATCACATAAGGACAAAGAGGCACGGCAGATATTCTGCTTCTCCTTCTTCCTGACCCAACCATCCCTTCTCACCCCTCCCCTCCATCCCGAACTCACCACTTCCGCAGCTTGCCGATCATACCCTCCACGTCCTCCAAACGCACATCCCGTCCCACTGCGCCCTTCACTCGAAACAGGCCGCGGCGTTGATCCAACCTCCCGGATAGAAAGCCCATGTATATGGCCTCAATGATCAGGTCTTCGACCTCGCGGACATTGCCGTCAAGGCCGAGTGCTTGGAAGAGGGTGGCGTAAGGGATGCTCTGTTGGTGGTCGTTGTGAGTGTTTGAGAGGGTGATGATGGATGTCGATTTTTCTTTTCATGGTTTTCACTTATGACGATATTTTTTTCTCTGTCGGGAAATGCAAGACGCAGGTGTTTCTTCTTCTTCCGTCCCTCTTTCCCTCCCTCCTTCTCCTTTACCTCGTGCTTGTGTGCCAAGGTCAGCATGGTCAACAGCCGGAGCTTGCGGAGCTGCGGCGTCGTCAGCTCGGGAAGATTAGCGGTCGTGCGTTGGTCTATGGGTTACAAATTTAAATAACAAGGAGTATGGGTGCGCGTGTTCATGCCTTTGGCACAAGGGGGGGAGGGAAGGAGGGAGGGAGGGAGGGAGGGAGGGAGGGGAGGGGAGGGGAGGAAGGACCAAGAACGATCAAGGCCCACATACTCTGATAGTCGGCATAGGTCCCGTAGGCAAAAATCTCCAGAAGCTTAAGGGAGGGCTCATGCTCCGTACCCCGTAACTGTATATATATATATATTTATAACCATGAGGAATAGGTATATTGAGGAGGGGCAAAGCACCATTTACACGTACCGCTTGCATGCTCTGCATGGCCAACAGCTCCCCAAAGACGACTATCTTGCGCGTGGATAGGACCTTTTTAGGGGAGGAAGGACAGGGCGTGGGTTGCGATGAGTTGTGTGGTTCGTCGTCTCCTTTCCTTGCTCTGCGACTGCGGGCGGCTCCTCCCTCCCTTCCCACCCTCCTTCCCCTCCTCCCTCTCGAAGCTAGTCCCTTACCTGCTGGATGAGCGCCGCACAGCCATTTCCTTTTGTTCCCTTGGCCAGGATGGTAAACTGCTCCAAGGCCCCCGCGCCCGCGTCCGAGTTCATGGTTTCCTGGGTGATGGTGATCGAGGGCATGGAAAGGTAGGTGGTATTGGGTGGAGGCAATACAAGCAGGCATCCATCTAGAGCCACGGCAGTAGGAAGCGCGTATCGCCTTCTTCTCCACTGTCTTACAGCATAATTGTGCGTGGTAGTTTGTGGCCAATGATGTGGGGTCGTGGTGTATTGAGAGAATAGGCTGAATTCCTTCGTTTGGGCGAGTGCCAGTCCTCGAACCTCCCCGCCATCATTTTGGGCAACCATTTTCACCCACCAAGGCCGCCAGTGAGGATATACGCCTCATACCGCAGCAGAAAGACAGCTTTGTCTATCTCTTCTATAAACTCATCAGGCCTCGAGCTTTATTCAGATCAAGTATTTCTTTTTTTCACCCCTCCAACCCACAACAAGGCCATGCTCCATGCGACGTACAAAAATTTGGCGGCCTACGCCCCTGTCACCGCAGGAAATGTCACAGTTGTGGCTGCAAGCGGTGTCAAAGACGAACCAAAAACGATATGCGTGCTATCTGTGGCCGACACAGGCTTGAAAGACGAGTTTGTTGAAGTCCACTCATCCTCCTCCTCCTCCTCCTCCTCCTCCTCCTCCTCCCTCTCTCGTCTGGCTCTTGGCGGCCGTCACCTTGCCGTCGGCTTCGAGGGCAACCAAAAAATGTTGCGCCTATATGACACCACCACTCCCTCAAAAAAAGAGGCGGTGGATCTCAAGTACCCTGCCGAGGTCCAGCAGCTATGTCTCAATCAGCAGTATGCGGCCGCGCTGCTGGCGACCTTACCACCGCAGGTGGTCCTGCATGCCCTGGAGGAGGAAGCGCCTTTTCGTAGGAAGAACAAGCTTTCTGTTGTGATAGGATTAAATTGCACAGGGCTAGAACAATGGTTTGGCATAGGTAAGTGCTTGATCTTGCCACGGGGGGAAGCACCCAAAGTGACAATTTTTCTTTTCCCCATCCCTTCCCTCAGATAATAGATGCCAAGGAGCCGTGCTCACTTGTATTGCCCTGACAGATCAGTTCCTCTTCTTGGGAGATGATCATGGCAAGGTACATTTTTTTGTTGTGCCTTTTCCGGAGCTATTTCCAATATCATTCTCATCCTCTCTCTTGTTCCTACGAAATGCGCACACTCTAGATTCATGTCTTCTCACTCTCCGCATGGAATCACTTTTCAAGTGGAGACACCCACTCGTTAAAGTCGCCCATACAGAGTCTCCATCCAAACGCGTTAGGCACCCGTGTCCTGGTCATCGATGGAGGCCGCGCTGGCCATGTGTATGATCCGACCGCCCACGACGCCAAGCACATGTTTCTGCCTCTGCCCGATTTTCCAACAGAGCAGAGGGTGACCAAGGTATTATGGGACTTGGTCGACCGGCACGCAGTACATATTGTGGGTGGCAACAATCATCTACATACGTACGTGTATGCGGCCTCGAGTATGGCTGGGCCGAGCGTTGCCAACGTCGGACCTCTGGACATCTCGGAGGATGGCGATATTACAATGAGCCCGTGCGCCTACGATTTCGTAACCGCCGAGCATGGGATGCCTGTCCTTGCCAACGGGGGGCGTCTGCTGTGTGTGGGGCGAAAGAAGCCTCGATGCGTCCTGGCACCGTCCTACCCCGATGATGGCACAGGTGATGAGGTGGAGAGTGTCACTGGCATGACGGAGCGCTTCAAAAAGTGCCTTGCCCTTTTGCATTTTGGCGACGCCGGCACGTTTGCCCGCCGCCTGAACAATCGAGCATGCTGGCTAGCCTTGAGCAGCAAGGCAATAGAACTCTTAGATCTTCCCACGGCCATTTGGGTGTATCGCACTCTGGGGGACGCCGGTATGGTGCTGGGGTTGGAGAAGATCCAGCAGGTAGAGAATCAGCACCTGCTCGCGGGTCACATAGCCGTACTGTTTGGGCGGTATACCCAAGCCGAAAAGCTATTTTTGGCCTCGACCTACCCGGCTGCCGCTGTAGACATGCGCCGAAACTTGCTACAATTTCAGCAGGCTCTGAAGCTGGCGCGTGTCGTGGCCCCTCAAGACGTGACACATGTGGCTGTGCAATATGGGCAGCAGCTTGAATTGCAAGATGGCGACTACGATGGCGCTCTTCGTGTTTACGGGATGGTAGAGGGACAATTACTAAGTGCTGTTGGTAACTTGTCGCCGCAGCATCACTCTTTCCTCCTGGCGACTTGTAGAGGCGGGAGTGCCCGGTGCATGCTACGGATCGGCCATGTGCGCAAGGGCATGGCTCTTGCACTGGCTTTGCTAGAGTGTGGCGACATGTACAACCACAACGGAACACAAGAGTCTATAAGTAATCTGCTGCAGCTCGCTTTAGTAGAGTGTGCGCGCATCCTCGAAAGTACCAAAGCTACCTGGCTCGAAGCCGCAACCTTATACAAACGCGCAGGCAAAGACGAACACGCCGCCAAAATATATATTGAAGCCAAGGCGTTAGAACAAGCGGCGCCGCTCTTGGACCGAGTGGCGCTGCCGAAACTGCACAATTTGTTTGCCAAGGCATGCGAGAAAGAAGGCAACTATGCCAGTGCTATTACAGCGTACGAAAAAGCTCACGACCAAGACAGTGTGATCCGCTTATGTTTGCGAGAAGACCCCCCGAAGGCATACGAGTTGATTCGGGAGACGGCGTCCGCCACGGCAGCTCTTTTGGCTGCCAAATATTGTCGAGAGGTTGGGGACATGGTTCACTGTTTGGAATTTCTGTTATTGGCACAGCAAAATGAGGAGGCCTTCGAGATTGCCAAGGCTGGTCAAGTTGTAGAAACGTACGCCCAGCTCTTGCTGACCCAAGGCTGTGACGTGCAACACATCCTTGACTATTACAAACAAAGTCGCGCATGGACCGATGCCGGGCGCTTGTATCACCGTCTGGACAAGCCAGCCAACGCAATACCATTGCTGCTGCAAGGCGGCGCAGTCGAGGAGGCAATTCAAATTGTGACAACGGTAGAGGACGCCTCGAAAAAAGAAGCCAAGGACATTATGGTGGCTTTCCTCAGTGATGGCCCGGGCAAGGACTGGCGGTACCTGGCCCAACTCTTTTCTGCGCTGGGTGATGGTCCCCAGGTGGTCCGTGTTGCATTGTCGCGAGCTGACCAAGAGCAAAGGACTGAAAACTATGTCGAGGCACGCAGCATTGTCCATGCAGCAATTCATGACCTACAGAGCTTGGGCGTGCCTTTGTCGCTTCTTGGGCCTGTTCAAACGAGATTCATGGTCCTACATTCTTATTGCCTCGTAAAAGTCCTGTTACGCCATGATCACCACGAGTCAGCCGCCCGTCTACTGCTGCGTGTGGTCAAGCATGTCAAATGCTTTCCAGGCCAGCGAGTGCGCCTTCTCACGTCTGTCGTGCTCCAATGCCAGCGGGTTGGCCTGACCGCAGCCGCCTATCAACACGCGTTGACTCTGATTGCAGATCCTCAATACCAACAAGGGATGGATTCCAAGATCCGCCGCAAAGTCGAGAACATCGTGCGCCGACATGGGGCAGAACAAGAGGACGGCGGCAGCACTGGCCTCGATGACGAAGCCATGTCACCTTGTCCTTTCTGCAACACCTTTCTTCCATTGACTGAGCTGCAGTGTCCAGGCTTGCATGCAACATCGATCCCGATGTGCATTGTCTCAGGCCGCCATATGGAACGAGAGGATTGGTGCCTCTGCCCCAACTCACGATTGCCGGCTCTCTACTCTGCATACCTTGACTACATAGAGATAGAAGGGAAGGAGGCCAAGGAGGTGGTCGACCCTGTGTGCGGGAGACCTGTGACCGCGATGCAGCTGATACGCGTAGCGCCCGCAGGTGTGGATGCTGCTCTTGCCAAGTACAAGGCAAATTGACTGAAATGAGGATTAAACCTTATTATAATGACCGCTGATATACATATTGCCGGACACTTAGAGGCAAATAGCCCAACTGAATCAACATATATTACTTTCTTTCGAATACGCTCGAATACTCAATATAAATTTGGCCGCTGGGGCAAACACAAGTTGAAGAAGGTATTTTTCGAGAAACTATCGGGAGTCCGCCATCCGCATGCGGTGGCTCGATAGCCTTCCAGGGCAACCTCCTTGCATTGAATTGTTCGTAGGTCCTCAGGGCCCATGTAGTGGGGGTCTAAGATCAAGAAAGCCACTTCATTCGTGGCCTCATTCCAGTCCACGCCCAATAAAGTGAAAGCTAGACTGCCCCCACCCATCATGATGGGCGTTCCTTGCGTGTCAAAATGTGCGGCCAATTCTGCAGCTCTTTCCGCAAGCCCGGGTCCCGAAGGCACTGACAAGGTTCGCCACTGTAAGCCCAAACTTTGACCGAGAAAGAAGCCTACTTCCATGCTACCAATCCATTCTCGCGATCCCACAAAGCCGGCGGGCTTGTCCCCTATGGTGACAAGAACTTGTTGAATTTCTCGATGAGTAGGCACTGGCTCAGTGGTGTAGTGCGACAGCCGGAAAAAGGACACGAGAGTCTGAAGTGATCGATAAGCACAACCCCAGCCCTTGTCATCCACGTGATCTTGCATGTAATGATAAAATAGGTAGGATCCATCCACTAGGTGTCGCGTGCCACCAGTGACGCTCGAAGCAGGCAGGCCGAGATGCACATCTTGAAGCCGCTGCGGACCCCTGGTCAAGATTTCTTTACCGCCGTCTTCGACAACATCAATAACTTGGGAAGGAGCAAGGCGAAGCGCACACGTAGAGCGGAAAAAGGGACGATTTAATGGCAGCCGCAATCGCTCGTGAAGCGCGCACCGGACCGCCATGAGCTCAGGCCGCCCGTCTTCCTGACCTGGGGCATGTATCCAACCACCGTTTGACCCGCTTGTGTCGCTGAGTACAATGAGGATAAAAGGCACAGTAATGGAAAGTGGGAACGCGAGTGGAGACGCACGCTCGGAATTCAATGCAGTAGAATCGAATGCATGGTAGGATAGTACCTCAACCGAGGAAGAGCCATCACCGTCCGCTGCCGTCGCCGCTGCACACATGATCCGGGCGTACCTCCATGCTCGTTGTAGTCCTTTGACAAGACTGCTCACCATGATCGAAAATGGTTCTGCGTTGGCCACGTAAACCAGTAGCTCGCCCTTGGCTCGTCGTCGGACGAGTGGCCTGGGAGGCGAGGGAGCTCCGTCAATACGTGCTACGAGGCCGTGATTGGAGGCGCTGGTTGGAGTAGATGATTGCAGTTGAAGCAGCAGCACGTCCAGTAGGGGACCGATTGATGTGTCACACACAAGGTCCTCGAGGGAGGCTGCTGTTGTCACGGTGCTGGTTTCATCAACAGCATGTCCAGTTTGACCGCTGCCCTTCCCGCCGCCTCCTTTCTTTTTATGCCTCTTGATCTTTTTGACGGTTCTTCTGGTAGTACGTGTCGCATCTGTCGTTGATGATGATGCTGCTGCTGCAGCTGCTCCTGCCATGGCCGCATGTGCGAAGATGTCGTGGAATGTGACCCCTGAAGACGGCAGTGAGGAGGGGAAAGAAGAGGAAGACCAGGGGCCGTGAAGAGGCACTGGCAGAATCATCGGCCCCGTTGCCCCACTGGCATCGCTCGCTGCTGTGAAGAACAAATTCACGTTGTCGCCCGGAAAATTGCTGTCAAGAGCGTTGTCGTCATTTTGCATGGAGCGATTCCATGAGAGGCGCAACACGACGTACTCCTTTGCCAGCAGGTCCTGCCCTTCCACGGCTTCGGTAGCGACCGAGTTTCCCTTGTGCGTGCAAAGAATGCATTGTTAATAGAAAAGAGAGACAATTTGGTCTATTTGTAACATTTATCCTGCTACCGTTGAACAAAAAATCCTCCAGTGTGTCTACCTGCGTGTCTTGGAGAGAGACTGTGCCTAAGGCGCATTCGGCAAGCAAGCTTGACGTTGACAGCCCCAGCTCCTTGCACACAGCCGCTGTCCGTACAAAAGAATCGCCATAGATGCCTACAATTTCTAGACCTGCTGGCAGGTGATGCTCGAGCTCCTGAGTATGGGAGAGAGAGGAGGTGAGAGGGTCCGTGCGTGCGTGGGTGGGCTGCGAAGAACACCCCGAGAACGCTTCACTTGCTCATCCTCCCAATGATAGAGTAACCTTCAACCAGCCGTCTTACCTGCATATCCTCTCTCCATGTCCCACAGCCCGGTCGCTTGGCCAGGGCACCCAAGATATCCGGAAAGCTGCGGCCAGGACATGCAGCGTGGCCCAGCAGATAGCCTTGCTCTTCTCGTTCGGAGCCGCCCACAAGCCAAAGCAAGGTACCTTGGGCGATCCGGCAAGTAGATGCAGGCTGCTCCGTGGGCTCGTTGTTGTCCTCGGCCATTGCGCCTGTCAGGATCGGCGGTCGGAAAGGAGGCAATGATTGTATACGTATGAAATTGGAATCATTGGCGAAGGTTGAAGCTATTTTGGGGAAGGAGAAATGTCAGAAAGGGGGGTGGGAGATGGGCGAGGGGAGGCAGGCCACAAAGAACAAAATCAGAGCGACCGTACCAGGACAACTAAGAGCTCTACGCTCATATTACAAGCCTCTTTCCTCATTTGTCTTATTCCATCAAGGGGCGCTTGGCATCCTTTCCACCCTCTCGATCAAAACCTCCCCACCACCCAGTTCCCCCCTCCCGTATCTCTCTCCTCGCTTTGCCATATTCCCTATACATGCCACCGTCTCCACATCAACCATACACTATGTCCATCCAATCAAAGTTCCTAAAAGTCGTAATTGGCGTACCGTATCTTTACCTGCTTGCTCAACAAGTAATGCCTAAACATGATATACCCTAACACCCTGGCCAACACCGCAAACCACACCAACCCCCACACAGCCTTCCAAATCTGCTGCAATGCCGTCGCGTAATCCGGGGCACTTAATGCCTGCAGCTGCATCTCCGTCCAAGGCGAGGACGATGCCCACTTAAACACAGGCTTCATGCCCCTAAAATTCGCCATGGAATGCAATATGACGGCAGGCGCCAGCAATCTAAACCACGACATCCGTTCGCCCAGTATATCCTGCCTCACCAAATTTAGCGCGGTGAAGGCCCCGCACAGCTCATGGACAGGGAAAAAGCCTCGAGCCAAAGCGAAGAAAGGCTTCGACGTGTCCTCGGGTTTAGTGTACATAAGGATACGGCGGGCGTTGTCTGCGGCCTTTAGGCCTAGAGATGCTGCTGTCATGTATACGAGAGTGGAGTGCACGCTGTCCGGCCGACGGTACCGACGACTGCCAGAACCCGCGGAAAAGGGGGCGAGTAAAAGGGAGAAAATGAGGGAAAGGAGGCTCCGGAGGGGCCGGCGGCGCCAGCGTTGGGTGGTGGTCATGGATGAGGAGAGGCCACCGCTGGTGCTGAAAGGAGAGAAGGGAGAAGTGGCTTGGTCAGCAGCTCCTGAAGAACTTGACGTCCTCGACTGTTGGCGGTGCTGCTGCTGCTTCTGGCGGCGCTGCAGGAGCTGCTCCTCCCTCTCGTCTTCCTGCATGGTAGTAGTGGGTCGAATCCAGGATCCCCACCGGAAACAAAGTAACTTGGCCGCCTCTTCGATGACAGGACTGGCAAGACAATTGATCATTAAATCGGCAACTAGTAAGGTAAGGAGTCGAGGACGGTACCCCGTGCAATCACTCTTCCACACCCATGGTAAATGAATCGAAGGGATCTCAGGGCACGACGCATGCATCCCCGGTTCGAGTTTCTTAAAAGCCAGCAGTTTCAAACCGGTTGCCACCACAATCTCCCCTAGAAAAACACCCACATACCCCGCAGTCGCCGCCGTAAAGAATGTCTGAATCAAATGATTGATATTGATTTCCCTCGCATTGTACATGAGGCCCAACAAGAGGAGTGGCCAGGCCAAGGAGGCCGATACTAGCAATAAGTTCGTCTTGAACAAATAGTTGTAATGTTGGGTTGGGGAATTTCGAGGGACGACAGCCAGATATGCCAACCCTGATGCAGCCAGCATCAAGGACCCTAATCGAGCAACAGACGCCATTGACAGGATTCGGGAGGGGTAATCGTCGAGGAGGAGGGAGAGATCTTCCCCGCCACTGCCGGGAAAGACGCGAGGGGTGAGTTCCATCATATTCCCGTCGTTGCGGTAGACTACGAGCCTTTCGTCTCTGTAGAGAGGTATGGGGCCCGTGTTCCCCTCTCCTCCCTGTTGCCGCTGTTGTTGTTGTTGGTGCTGCTGCTGCGGCTGCGCTGCTTGTTGCTGTTGGGCGGATTGCTGTTGCTGTTGCTGCTGTTGATGTAGGCTAGACGGACCCCAATAAAAGCCTTGCTGTTGCGAATCATCCCCTAGCCCCTCCCCCACCCCTACAGCTATCTGCTCTCCCTGCGCCGCACCCTGCTGCTGCTGTTGCTGCTGCTGCTGCTGCTGTTGCTGCTGCTGCTGCTGCGGCGGCGCTTGTAGTTGCTGCTGCTTGCCACCTCCTTGACCCTGTTGCTGCGGGGGCACTGGCCCAAAGCCACCCATGCTAGTTGCTTCACCCCCTCCCCCGCCTCCTCCTCCCTCCGAGTTGAACGACCGTGACACCCGTCGACGAGGGTTGGTATTGAATTCTCCCCAAGCCCCGACACCTCCGTAATCGCTCTCTTCCAAATCCTGAAGCAAGCGTTGCAGCGTCCGGTACTTTGGTTGAGCGAGAGGCTTCTTAGGTCCTCCTCCTCCTCCGCTTCCTCCTTTCCTACTTGCGGCATTGTTGCTGCCATCACTACCCACACCATATGGCCCTCCACTTCGGCCTTTCCCTACTCCTCCCTGCGGTTGACGCGACGAAGCGGAGGAGGTAGAAGAGGGCGATGACGGAGAGGAGGAGGAGGGCCCGCCGTTTGCATTACTGCCCGTTGCGCCCCCCCGCCCATTACCGCGACCATCGTTTTTGCGATTGTTCCCAGCATTGAGGGGGCTTGAGGTGCTGCCGCTGAAATAGCCACGACTGGAGGGTGATACGGAGGTAGCGCCTGCGAATTGTGATGAAGAGGGAGAGACACAGAGTGAGTGGATATGATGAGAATATGCGACGTGATGGGGTGGTGAGAACGGGCGTTGTTTGTGTGTGTTATATGCCAAAAAGGGAGGAAAGACGATGACATCAGGGGAGGACGAAGCCTCCAGGAGCACATCCAAACAGCACAAGACAAGAATGATTTCGAGCCATGAGCATTTAAGACAAAGCGTCCCGGCTTCCCAATGCCCCTTATTCCCTCATGCAGCCCCAAGAGACTATCAGACTCACCAGTGCCAGGAGGCAAAATGCAACAGCCACCCAGGAGTAGGGACAACAATGCTACTCCTTGCCGCCGTCTCTTCATGCTCTGGCCGCTGCTGCTGCCTCGACTGTTTGTCTTCATTCTTAATTCGCATTCGACCTCGTAGTGATGCGGGGTCCTCATTTTGGTTCGGTTACGACAATTCCTGTTGTGGTTTGGTCCCGATGGAATGGGGTGATGATAATGCTGCGAATCTCTTCACCCTGCTTCCGCTCAGGCCAACGACGCCAGGGCCATGAAGCGCTGACGATGATGCTGTCGGTTGTGTACTGCGTGAGACAACGGGATTGGCAGGTTGTTCTTAGGGAGCTCATGATTGAGTCTCGATCGATATACCTCATGTCACTGCAAAGGCCAAGGCGCCTTATAAGTCATCTCATCAGCGAGGCTGAGCGCGGCGTTTGCCTGCGGGCGACTCTAGTTTTCTCGTCAAACTCGGCATCCCACCACGTCGCGTGCGTTTTGTTTTTAGAAGACAAATAGCCTAAGCATAGCACTCTGATTTGATGGCCTCAGAATGTGCAAGGTAAATGAAGCGGGCAACTATGTATTTCGCAGGATACGAAAGTCTTCAGGGTTTCTAACTTTGTGGGGGGGCAGCCTGTACATGCGCTTTTTTGTGCTTTGCTTCTCGCGCTCGCTCACACCTTTGGTTGCCGTTGATTAGTCTCGTCAGGGGTTACGGTGCCTAATGAAGCACTGCATAGGTCTTTTTAGTTGAGACTGCAGGCCTGTTGCTACTCTTCTCCTTAGAGATAGAGGGTGTTGCCAAGAAATAGGGATCAAGACATTAATTACATATTCCAAGGCAAGGGCCCGTTTCTAACATCAGAGCGCGGTCGCCCCCTTGCTGACTCTCTGCTCTCCTCCCCCCCTCCACACCTATCCCTACACCTGAACTTACAGGCAGGCGGCCTGTGAGGGACATGGTGGAAATGAATATGGAAATTTCAGGCCAGGATTATCCCTTGTATCACGGTGGGGAGGAGCAAGGTAAGGCGGGGGACCCAAACTGGCAAAATGTACGGTCGTTGATGTGGATACCGGGCGAGGCGCTCTTTGTTGTGCTCTTCTCATCCCTTGGCTTTCCCATGTATATATATACAGGGGAGGAAGACGGCATGGGACCTGTCTCCTACCCGCAGCGACCGGGGGAAGTCGAATGTCAGTACTATATGAAGACGGGGACGTGCAAGTAAGTCGTTTCGGACAATTTTGGGGTGGATGATGGCCTGGCTGAGAGCGAAGGATGAAGAATTCCACGAAGAGCACCCAGTGGGCTCTCTTCTGTGAAACAGAGTGTTAAAATGCGCGCGGAGAAGGGAGAGGTTGTTGGACAAGCGCAGAGTGGGGGGTAAAATTTCACCGGGAGTGACCACCCCTCCCCTTGCTAAACGGATCTCCTCCCTTCCTTTTTCTCATTTTACTTTGCCTCAGGTATGCAACAAAGTGCAAGTTTCACCACCCGCCAGATGTGACACCTAGTTGGGGTACGGTGGCGCCGGCGACGGACGTGACGATCGGATTGAACAAGGAGGTGAGATCCTTACTTTAGACCTCATTTACGTGATGAGAAAGGACAAGAGGTTGTGTGGGAGAGAAGCGTGGACACAACTAAAAATTAACAGGGAAATTATAGGGAGGGTCAATAGTGATGCTGAAGCTGACGCTGCTCATTTGTGGATGTACAGGGGGGGAAAACATCGGGAGAAAGCGAGGCATGACGGAGAATGAAAACGAGGGACGGGAGAGATGGAGGGAAGGAGAAAGAGAAGGAAGAAAAGCGCCGTGCGCTCGTCGTCGACTCAATTTATCAAACAATTTTTCATTTACAAATCAAAACAGTCCTACCCACGGCGGCCGGGGGAGACGCAGTGCACGTTTTTCCTCAAAACGGGCACATGCAAATATAAGATGTCCTGCAAGTGAGTGTGTACTGGGGCGTGTGGGGGAGGGAGACAGGGAAACATCGCTGGTACGAGTGCCATTTTAAGACGGAAAAAAACGAGAAGGGCCGAGGGTCATGGTGGATGATGTGGTGCGAATCTGGCGCTAAATCTGTCCTGTTGCTGCCATCACTCATCCTCCCTCCCTCCCTTCTTCCCTCCCTGCCTCCGCCTTTAGATTCGACCACCCCCCTGAAGCAATTCAACAAACCCTCCAGCTGCAATCCACGCCCTATCCATTGCGTCCCGGGGAGCTTCAGTGCGCCTACTACCTGAAGACAGGGAAATGCAAATTTGGCGCGACCTGCCGGTTTGATCACCCGCCCATGGCCCCCGAACAAGCTGCAGCGCTTGCGGCAGCAGCCGGCCAGTACGCAGCAGCTGCAGCAGCAGCGGCTGCTGGGGGTGTGGTAGGGAATGGAGTAGGAGTAGGAGGTAGTGGGCACGTACCACCGCCGGGAGGAGTGGGAGGGGCGGGGGGGCATGCGGCCCATGTGAGGGGGGGGCCAATGGGGTATTATGCGCCTCACGAGGGAGGGGCCGGGGGAGGCATGATGGGAATGGTGGCCATGCCTGGTGGGCAGCATATGGTGGGGATGGCGGGGTTCGCCCCCCCTCCACCTTCCCATTCGTCCCAGCTCCCGCAGCGGCCGGGGGAGAAAGAGTGCACGTTTTTCCTGCGGACTGGCCGATGCCAGTATGGTCTGCGGTGTAAGTTCCACCATCCGATCGAGAAGGTGCCCGGGGGCATGGTAGCGCTGAATGGGATGGTCGGTGCCCCCCCCCTCCCTCACGCCCCACCTCATCCCCACATGGGACCTGCTTTTGCTCACCCTGGTGTGGATGGCTTGTACCCGTCGCCGTACGGCCTCCCTCCCTCGCTCCCTCCCTCCCTCCCTCCGCATGGGCACCATGTCCAGCAGATGCGAGGGGCAGGGGTTGGGGGAGGGAATGGTGGTATTGGAGGAGCAGGGGGAGGGGGGGATGGACAGTTGCCGTCGAGGCCGGGGCAGGAGGCATGTTCGTTTTATTTGAGAACGGGCAAATGCTCTTATGGCTCTGCTTGTCGATTCGATCACCCAAGAGTTGGAGGAGGGTTGTCTAGGGAGACGAGTGTGGGGGAGGGAGGGAGAGATGGTGGAAGGGGGGAGGGTGGACAGGCCGAGAATGGCGGGAGGGGGGCGGGGAGGGAGGGAGGGAGGGAGGGGGGAGCGGGGGCAGGTAATGGAGGGGGGGATGGAGGGCAGGGTGGCTACTCGTACCAGCAGGAGGGCGTGCACATGTATGGCGGTAGCCAGCAGGGGGGCTATGGCGGAGGGGGCCCAGGAGGGTACATGGGCGAGGGAGGGGTGGGGGGAGGAGGAGGGGGTGGAAATGGACATTATCCGGGGGCCGAGGCGTACCAGCAGGCGGCGTTTATGGGCTACCCGCCAGTACACCACCACCAGTACGTGGCTCAGACCCAGCAGGCCGTGTACTCGAACTATCGGCAGGCGTCGTAGGTCGTGGGGAGGGAGGAAGGGAGGGAGGGAGGGAAGAATGGAGGGGTTAACGAGGCATAGGGCCGGGAAGGAAGGTAGGAATTAGGAGACGTAGCAGGGACGACGGCACATGCGCAGGAAATAAACATCAGTGTCAACGGTAACAGCGACAGCAGCAGCAGCGATAGTCACAAGAAGGAGAGGTTGACGACGGAGGCGGTGATGACAGCAGCTTCCGCAACAGTATGCGCAGCAGCAGCAGTAGGATCAAAGGAAAGAGTGACTTCCCACCGCTTATATAATTGAAGGGAAGCGGCGGGAAGAAGAAGCGAGAGTAGGGAGGGAAATTAGGGGGAGGGAGTGATGGAGGTAGGGAAAATCTTAATGACCTCCGGAGTAGGCCCTTGGACACTCTCCATCTTTCTGAAATACCTTAGTTCAACGTCATCATAATCTTGTTGTCTGGCAAGAGAGCAACTTTTAATGTTTTCGCATTTTTCTTAAATTAATTCATTTATAAAAACTAAACATTATGCGACGGGAAGAAGAAGAGGGAGTAGGGGGACATTGATTATGTGGGAAAACAGAAGAAAGCATAGCTCCATGACGGAGGATGCATTCGGAAAGTTGAAAGAAGAGAATAAATGAGGAGGAAGGGAGTGAGGAAGTGTGCGACGTAAGTTTAGTGCAGAGTAGCAGCAGAGCCGCGGTGTGATGCGAAAGGCAACAAACGAAAGAAAGTGAGCAAGACAGAGAAAGACGAAGACCACAGCACAAGTCACTGACATTGATAATAGGCTGGATTGGCTCTGTGTCGATGAAGAAGAAGAACTAGCAGGAGTGGGTAGAGGAGGAGGAAGCCGGAGACATAGGAAAAAAGGGTAAGGCACCAGTGGTGATATACATATTTATTTTACAATTACTATTTAAAACCTGGTGAGTCCCTGCCTGAAACATCCTACATCAAAATCTTCCCCCCCCCCTTCCCACTCCCCCTCGTCCTCCACCGCCTGCCCCGCCCTCTGTGAAGGCCAGCATTGGGCCCAGAGAGGATGGGAGGTGACTTTTTTGTAAGGATAGCGGGTTAACGGAAGAGGAGGAGGAAGAGAGCGAGCAGAAGACAGATGAGGAAGAAGTGAAATTTTTGTGCGTGTTTTTTGGGGGTCATCAGTGAGTGAGAGAGGGTGAGACGGAAATTGAGACTGATGGAGGCCCAATGGACGGATGATGATGACGGATGACAAAGGAGAAGAAAAGTACACCACAGTGTCCCGCGTTCAGAGAAAGAAGAAGAGGGAAATGTGCGACCGGACCTGGCAAAGATTGGTGGGAGATAGAAAAAATGCAGGAGGGATTCAGAAAATCGAAGGGGAGGTGGGAGGGAGAGGAACGAGCTTGCAGTGCGTTAGAGGAAAAAGAGGGAAACGGAAAGGCGTGGGGCACATGAAGGCATGTGATGGTGGTCGTGCAAGTCGGTGTTGTCGGGTATCGCGTGGACCCGGATAAGCACGGGGAAGAATCAGTGAGTCGTAGATATCCATGTGTGCACCTCAAACACAACAAGGCTCCTTCCGTTAGGCAAGGAAAGAACGAAAGTCAACCGCAATCAACGTCCTGAAAAATCTTGTTCACTTGATACCATAGGAACATGTGCATGCGTACGTACTTTCTTTCTCCTTAATTTGGATTTCCTCTCATCTTCCTCTCATCCACCCTCCTTCTTCTTTCCCTTCCCCTTCCTTTTCCTGCTCCTCTTCCTCATGCTCTCTGCCCCCTGCTCCCTCCCTCCACCCTACCCCTCCTTCATGATCTGCACCTCTCCCCCCTTCACATCCTTTAAAATCACCCCAAATTTACTCTTCAACGCATCCCTACATCCATCTGCCTCCCCCCAGATTTTATTCTCCTTCGCCTTTCCCCTCCTCCTTACTAACTCCTGCGCTTCCACAGGCAAGTCTTTCAAAGCCACAATCACCGGTCCCCCTCCCTCCTCCCCTCCCTCTACCCCCCCCTCCACTGAGGGAGGGTCATAAAAAATCCCCAACACTTCATCCATCCTTTCCAAAGCCACCAAAACCTCGCGGGCCTCCGAGGGAGGGAGGAAGGGAGGGGTCGATTTTAACGCTTTCTCCGCGCCTTTCACCAAAGTAAACAAGGCAGCCGCGGCCCTTGGTGTATTCAAATCATCCGCCATCCCCGCCTCAAACCCCTTCAAAGCTTTCTCAATCACATCCTTCATCCCAAACCCTCCCTCGTCCTCCTTCCCTTTCTCCACCACATCCAGCAAACGTTTTCTCAATTTATCCAGCCTCATCACCGTCTTCTTTGCCCCCTCCAGGCCCTCCTTGTTAAAATTCAACGGACTCCGGTATTGGCTCGTAACGACCAAATACCGAAACGCTCTTAACTCCAACCCTCCCTTCAAGCTCCCCTTCAACGTGAGGAAATTCCCCTTACTCTTCGACATCTTCTCATTTTCCACATTCACAAACCCGTTGTGGACCCAACAGTTACAAAACCGTTTCCCTCCATTCGCCGCTTCGCTCTGTGCCACCTCATTTTCATGATGAGGGAAAACCAAATCAACCCCTCCCGCGTGCACATCTACAGTTAACCCCAGATATGTCCTCGCCATAGCACTACACTCGATGTGCCACCCCGGCCGACCCTTTCCCAGTGCCGTCTCCCAAAACACAGGCCCGTCTTCCTCTTTGTACGCCTTCCACAGCGCAAAATCCTTTGCGTCCCCCTTCTCTGCAACATACTCGTCTGCATCGTTGATTCCTCCCCCCTCCCCTGCCCCTCTTTCCATGCCTGAGAAATCCAGCCGAGCCAATTTCCCGTAAGCGGGGAATTTGTTAACACGGAAATAGACGGAACCTTGGCTTTCGTAAGCGAAACCCCTGGACAGACGAGGGAGGGATGGAGAGAAGGAGGGAGGGAGGGAAGGCGGACAGAAATTGTTGTGATGAGATCAGAGGTAATTTAAAAAGAGAAATTTATAAGGAGGAGGAGGCCGCTGAGACAATTATGAGGGAGGGAGGAGATACGCTGCATTGAAGGGAAGGAAGGAGGGAGGAAGCACCTACCGTTCCATCAATTCCTGCACCATATGAACTATGTCATCAATGTGCTCCGTCGCCCGCGGGTAGCGACTTGCAGGCACGATATTCAATGCCTTCAAATCTTCAAAGAATACTTGGGCGTATTTTTCCGTCAGCTCCGGCAAGGATATTTTGTCCCTCGCCATCCTCTTGATTATTTTATCGTCCACATCCGTTAAATTACATATATGTTCGACGCTATAACCCGAGTAAAGCAGCCACCGCTTAAGCACGTCATAGGTGAGAAAGGCACGAAAATTTCCGATGTGCGCGTAGTCGTAGATGGTAGGGCCACAGCTGTAGAAGGAGACTTTGCTGGGTTCCTCTGGGGAGAGGGAAGGGGAGGGGGAGGGAGGGAGGGAGGGAGGGCAGGTGAATATGATGGGTAAGTGAGAACGGAAGAAATTGAGTATGCAAAGATTCGCTTCACTAAGTGTGAAAGCAGAAATGAAGGGAACAGCTACACATGCTGGAAGAAATGACAGGAAGGGAAGGCACGTACCGGTCTTGAATGGCTCCTTTTTTCTGGAGGCCGTGTTGTAGAGCTGGAAAGGTATGTCGCTTGTCAATAGTTTGCGGGACAGGGCATTATTATCAGCAGCCATCGCGGTAGATGAAGCAGAAGCACGCGAGGTGGCAATCCTGTGCTCATGTGTGGATGTGGTATCGACGGTAAGTAAGGTGGTCGAAGGAAAGTATCATCCATAATCCCTGCTTACTTGGCTGTCCAACGTTCACACACGTTGATGCATGCCCGTCTTACCTTGGTGGATATCGAATAAAGGAATATAACGACAGGCTAAAAGGAGATAAGAAGGCTTGGACGGTGCTGGGCTGACCCAGGACGAGTAGCAGGAGGAGAAAGGGGAGGGCATGCTGGAGATGGGGAGGCTCGTAGGGCTTGAATATGCTGCGAGGTCTTGGTAATGGTGGAGGTCTTGGAGCCACAGCCATAGCTGAGCTAGTGCCCCGCAGTAAAGGCAGCTCCCCTCTTCTTGCTCCGTTCCCCCTGTGTTTGTCCAATCGCGTAAATTGTAAGGTTGCCTGAAAAGGGGAAATGAGGGGCGGTTGAGGCTGCTGCTTGCTCTCTTTGAAGTTTTGATGTATCCCTTGCCTTCCGTACCACACAAACGCTCAGGCCACCCAGCCCACTTACGCCTACGACACATACAGGCTCGCCACGCAGGCCTATATCACCATGCTTCGACCGATAGCGCTCTTGTGCTGCCTCCTCTTCGTCCAAGGCTTCCTCTCGCCCCTGCCCTTGTCGTCCTCCTCGGCGTCGGCTACTACCGTGCGAGTACACGCTGCCGGCGCTTCGTCTACCCCTCAGTTCAACCTGCGCTATGGAGAGCTGCCCCAAGAAGAGGATCCCGCCGAGCGCTTGGCCCGACAAAAGCGGTGGGAGACGGAATACCTAGCCTACGTCAAGGTCGGTAGGGTTGTGGAGATGAAGGAGGAGAATGGGCGGGAGGGAGGGGTGGGACGGGGGGGAGGAATAGATCATTCGCGTCTTTGGAACACAGTAGGACAGGAAGGGTAGAAGAGAGGGAATTAATATGACACTAGGGAGGCTACCCCATGCCTCAGCAAACCAGTCTGTCACCCCTTCCGTGCATCCATACCAACGCTTCCACTGTCCCCATGAACACAATGCCCCTTACAACAGCGAAACGGCGCTCACCTCTGCGCATTAAGCTGGCGTGGTTACCAAGCCGAAGGCCGTGGTGGCATATTATCGAAATACGAAGCCAGAGACACGGGGGGGCAGGAGCAAGAGGCCTTGAGTGAGGTTGATCGCTTGAGTGGTGTGCCGAGCATGTACGTGAGCTTAGCCCGATGGATGGAGAGTGGAGACGCTGCGAAAGCTGGCCCAGATCAGGCAGAACGACAGGATTTACAGCAGATTTTGGATCGGGTGGTGAGCTACGACCCAGAGAAGGTACGTCCTACCACTCTTTTCCTCCCCTCACACCCTCTCTTTTCCCCACCTCTCATTGAACTGTACATTGATCCCTCCCTCCAACCCACCCTTCCTCTTCTTCTCCACACCAGGCATTTGTGGTTGTTTTTCAGGCACATGGTGTGATGGGTGCTGATATCGTGACCCCCAATATTAGCCCGCCGGAAATGGCGCGAAGGTTGATGAAGGATGAGACCGACGGGGCTACTCAAACGATTGACGTGAACGGGCATGAGGTGTTGGTGGACAACGAATGAGGAGCTAGTAGAGTGGCAAGAGGAGTGAGGAATGAAGGAGTTGCATGTAAGGACGACGGGGTAGTGGCTTTTCAAATGATCATAGTCGTGACTGGACATATGAGGTGGTGTTAGACAAGGAGTGAGAAGGATATAGAGGATTGAGTGAAAGGTAGTGAAATGAAGGTCCGAAATGTTAAGGAATGGTGTCCGAGAGGAGAGCGGAGGGTTAACAAAGACACACACCCTACTTCCGCGAGGGTTTTGGAAGCCGGGAAGACATAGAATAAAAAAAAACAGCAGCAGAAGCAGCAGCAGCAGCGAAAACCAGCACATCCCAGCCGACCGACAATGCGTACATCGAGGATGACGTCGAAAATAGAAAAACAGAGAACGAAGAGACGCAAGCCAAGATTCTTTAACAGAGGCCTCCCAATCATCACTATTCTATCTTCCGTGTCTCCTCCCTCTTCGTCCACCCTCCCCTTCCCTCCCTCCCTCCCTCCCTCCCTCCCTCCCTCCCTCCCTCCCTTTTCCCCTCCTTCCCTCCCGCCACCCTCACTTTATCGACGCCCCACTAAAATCCATCTCCGGGTGTTGTTTCATAAATTTTTCCAGCATCTCCCTCTTCTTCAACTCTTCCGACGTGGGGAGCCCCATCTGCTTCTGCCGCTGATCAAACATCATCTTCTCCACCGTCTGTCTCGTCTCGGCGTCCAGGTCACTCAGCTTGGAGTTCTCAGGATTCACTTTACTGGTATCGATTTCAGGATCACCCACCACTACGCACTTCCACCACTCCATCCCGTTCTCCTTCTGCAGATTCACCACCACCTCCCGGCCATCCTCAACGGTCCAAAACGAATCATCCACCTTCACAGGCTTGTGCAACTCCCCATCCACCATCGGAGGCTGTCCTTTCAACCCAACCCGCAAACGTTTCTTCCCGATGTCCACCACCAAATCACGAGAGCGCGTTCCGACTGGCACGGGCACATTTACCGTCACCTCTGCCAGCTGCTGCGTCCAGACGTAGTGCTCCGTGGTCCCGCCGTTCCCCGGAGGAGCTTCCTTGACTTCTGCCTCCTCTCCCTCCTCCACATTCTCAGGGTTGTCCTCAGCCTTCTTGGAGTTTGCCTTCTTCTCGATAGGCGCTGCTGCTGCAGAAGAAGAAACATCAAACGTTCCGTCCGATCCCACCTCCACCAAAGACGAGGAGGAAGAGGTCGTTGCTGCCGCATTCTTCATAGCCTTCTGCTCCTCCGCTTCCTTCAGCTTGGTAGCACGCAAGCGATCCTGGCGCCGCTTCTCCTCAGCCTCGCGGGCTTGGCGTTGCTCCTGCATGGTGCGTTCCACCAGGGCCATTTGCTTTCGTACGGCGTACCGCACTGTTTCCTCCACCTTGTCGGCCGTGGCGCCTGTATAAAAATCAGTCTTGCGCCGCAAAAACGACAAGAAGACCTCCAGCAGTTCGTCGATACCTTGACATTGCTGAGCAATGTTGAGGAGAAGCGGATCAAACCGGCCTTCCTCCATCATTTTGGAGAGAGTTTGCTATATTATTTGTGAGGAAGCTGTGGGGAAGGAGTGTGGGATGCGGGTGTGGCTGAAGAGACTGAAAATAGAAGAACAAAGATTCTTTATAACAATCGCGTGTCACGTGCACCAGTCAAATACGTCCAAATCCTCGTGCAACGACTCGTCAAGCTATGGCATGACGATATGTGGGGGGAAAATGCAAGTTCTGAACGCGCCGGATGCAGGATAGGGGCGTGGAAGAAAAAGAGCTTGGATTGATGATGCGAGCGCTTCGTTTGACCTCGGGATGCAAGCCACACACGCGATTATATCTACGTGCACACGCACAGGAGCATCTCACGTAGAAAGTGGACGGGGAGTTAGCTGCTGCAAACCCGGCGCTGCTTTTTGTCTCTTCCACCTAGCGTCTACACCCCAGTCACCACAAGGAGGACTCTGTACCCCACGATCCATTTAGCTAAGCACCGTCAACACCTGCACGCGACCGAAATCGAGCAACCGTACGAGCGTGTTTAAGGTGACGGCATGCGCAAGGCAAGCGGCATTATTCCGTTTATCGCATCAGTCATCTCTGTCACACCAATCCCACACATCCCTTCACCCCACCCCCTCCCCACACAGACGTCCAGTCATGGCGACCGAAGGCGGAGGTCTGGTCAAGCGGACGCCACAGCAAGTTCAGGCAGCAAATCTCATGATCTTACAGAGGCGGGACGATGCCGTCTCCGAGATTCTAGCCACGGCGACCTATGTGGTGATTTACGTATTTGAGCCCGTCACCAAGCAATGGGAGCGCAAGGAGGTAAGCTGTTTGCTTTTGGCAAGGCAGGAAATTCAAGTGGGGAGAACAACATAGGGGAGAACAACATAATGTCACACTTGAAATATACTGCTGATGGTTTGGTATGTCGTGGGCCAGTTTTAACGTTGCGTGTGAGGCTTGTGTGCGTGTACTCATTTATCCGCTTGTGTGTACCTCATCGATCCGCCATCCGCCACATGTCCTCGGACTCTTCTGTCTTATCACCCCTCTCACGCATTTTTTCCCTACGTTACTCCCTCCCATAAATTTTACAGATTGAAGGTTCTCTCTTTGTCGTCAAACGCAGCTACGGCGTGCGTTTCCGCCTTGTTGTTCTAAACCGGATCAACCCTAAAGACCTCGAAGAAGACCTCACTGGCAGCTTCACCTTCGAAGATATGTCCCCATACCTCCTATATCGCACGAAGGGCCTTTCTATCAAAGGTAACACCGAGACGCTGGCCATATGGTTTCACAACGAGAAGGATAGAGGGCACATTGCCGGATGCTTGCGGAAAGTCCTCCGACTCGAGTCCGCGGCTAACCAGCCTCAGGGGGAGCAGCAGCCAGCACAACAGCGAGAGCTTTTGCTCAAGTCCGCGGCGTTGCCTCCGGCACCGACAGTGGAGGAGCAGGATCGAATGGATGACAGTGTGGTGAGAAATACCAGCACCAGTACAAGCATGAGCACCAGCACCAGCATCAGCGTTGGAGGGAGGACGGCGACGACGATGAAGAAGCCTATTAGTATCGAGGAGATGCTCGTGAAAGCAGCCAACATCGGTGGCGACGCTAGCAGCAGCAGTAAAAGTAACAGCAGTAGCAGCAGTAGCAGCAACAGCAGCGGAGCGGGAGATGTCTCTACGACTGCAGGTGCCGCGAAACGACCGGCGGCTACCTCCCCTCCTACAGTGATGGACATGCTCCTCAGATCAAGAGCAGGCACAGGGGTTACCAAAACTACAACAGCAGCGACGATGGATGGGGGACGATCGATGCGTAGTGGGAGCATGAGTACCAGCGCGAGTGGAAGTTCTGCATTGCTGAACCCGTTGGAAATGGTAAGACCGAGCAGTAGCAGTAGCACCAGCAATGGAAGGGGAGCGACGGCGGCTGCCGGAGCTTTGAACAAGCAACAGCTTAAGGAGGCTTTGTTGGCGTTAATAGAAGACGATGCATTCCTTGAGACGTTGCATCATGCGTATCAGAAGCAAAGGTCCAAGTAGAGCATGTGGGGAGACCGAAGGGTATTTGCTTGTTTGGATGAGGGTACGGAAGATATCACACCCACCAATCAAATAAAAGAAATCAACGGACACATAAACATAGTCATTGTTTTAAACTTACCTTTCCTACTGGCGATTAGCTGCTTTCCCTCTATGCGCTGACGAAATCCCTCCCTATATTTGCAAGGAATCAAGAACGCTACGAGGAGGAATGAAGGGAGGGAGGGCGAGAGGGTGGGAGGGCGGGCGGGCAAATACCCAGCCCAGCCGCACTCCTTGCTGTTTCCCTTGAGCTTCAATCCAATCCTTGTCATTTGAATAGAGTGTAGCTCATCTCTCTTGTATACCTTGTCGTAAATCTCAGGCATATGGAGTCTCCAGCATGATGCCATCATAAGACTTAAATCTCGGGCAAACTAACTCAGTCAACCTCCCCACCCACCTAACGCCCGCAGCAACGCTACCACAGACAACACACAACACACACAACACAAGCTCATGAATCGACTACCCATGCCTCCTGGTCTGGGCTCCAATGGGGAGGACCGGCCGTCCAAGGAAACGCTGCAAAAGGCGGCTCGAGTACGAATCGACGTCATGGCTGGGTCCATGCGCGGCCTGGGATTTGGATTGATCATTGGAGCAGGAGGGTTTCCAATATTCAAGCGCTACATGCCGGCCACGTGGCGGACCACTAAACACCATGTCTTCATTGCCCTGGCGACCAGCGCGCTAGGAAGCTTTATTGGTTCTGCGACGGCCACGCGCAATTCCCTAGAGCACGTCGTCTCGGGCATGGAGCGAGTCGTACCGCCGGGGCAGCGGGCAGCAGACGAAGCTTTTCAACGGCGTCAAAAAGCTATGGCGACGAGAGACCAATTGGCTAGAGGTGGACAGCGTTCGGGAGGGGAAGGATTTTGGGTGTTGCCACCTAACAACAGCCAGGCAGTGGGTGAGGTGGACGCTCGGGCGACTGGAACTCCTCCGGGAGCAGAGGGAAGACCATCAGGCCGCCGATCCACACCACCTTCCGCAACTCGATCATTCTAAATGTATGAAGTACGCGATATTTTAGGGTTAAAGACATTTAGTCAAAGATATATGTACAAGAAAATGTAAGCATGATATATAATATATAACCGCCGCCATTTGTAATCGGTAGTTTCTTATTTTTTTTTTCTTCCTCCCATTCTATGCATTGCCACAAAAAATCCTTTCCTATCTCCTTTTAATTTCCTGATCTGTTCACCTCTTCATTCTTGCTCCTCGACTGTCTTTTTCAATTTTTTATGCGTCCCAAAAGACTTATCTACGTGCCTCAATACCACTCTCTTCTCCTTCCAGCCTGCCATTAGTCTTGGCATTCATCACCCCCTCATTCTTTCAATTTTCTACCATCATTAATGAGTTGCCACTCCGTCGCACTATATCATGTCTTTCTCCGTCTCTATCCTTCCGTCCCTCCCTCCCCCTCCTCCTCCCCTCCTAATACTGCACCCGCAAATGCCCTTGCCTATTCTTATTCTTGTACGTCGTGGTAATCAATCTCTCCGGGTCACTCCTTTCATACATCGACAACACCGCTTCCAAATCCCCGATCTTGGTGAAAGACAGCTGTTGCACCTCCTGCTCTGGCTCCAACTGGTCATAAGCCGGCATAACGACCCAAACACTATCCATTCCCGCCTTGGCCGCCCCTACCACATCGTGATCAAAATCCAACCCCAAATGCATCACTTTCTTCGGATCCTTTACCTCCGCCTTCTCCATCGCCAACAGGAACGGTGCCTTGTCCGGCTTCCCTGCCCCCGCCTCCCTAGAATTGACAACCACATCGAAGTAGTGTAGCATGTCAAGATTCTCCAATATTGTCGACAAACGCTCATCGTAATCACACACCACCCCTAACTTCGGCCCACCTGCCATGCGCCACTCCTGCAACTTGTCCAACATGGGCAACACGTCCTCTACTGGTTCCCACGCCCACTCACTAGTCAACGATTCATAAAACAACTCTTCAAATACACCCACGAAGACTTCATCCAAATCCTCCTTTGGGAATCCCAGGTCCAAGAAAGTCTTGTAAAAAATGGGTGCCCACCACTCCTCCGTCGATATCCCTGCATTCGCGCCAAAATTGGGAAACTCGGTCCGGCGGGCTTCATAAGCCAAATCGAAAGTCTGCGTGAACAGCTCAGGCCGCGGTAGACGCACCTTGTAATCATAATGCTTCATGAACACCTCCCTGCAGAACAATCCCACTTCGTCCGTCGGCTCGATTAAGAGGCCAAAGGCGTTGAGGGTTATCAGCTCAGGGACGGGCCGGGTGGGAAAGACCTCATGTTCCCCTCCGGTGATGACAACGGCTTCCTCTTCTTGGGGTTCGTCGCGGGCGCCGCGTGGTCTGATTTGGGGCATGCCTAGATTGTCAAAGGCTGAGGCACGCAAACAGGTGACGGAGGAGGAGGAGAGGGAGAAGGTGATCTGTGGACATCTTCTGCTGCTGCTGCTGCGGCTGCTGGAGAGAGGGGCAGAGGGGAGGAGGAAGGCTGTACTCACGCCCTGTGGATTTGGTTGGAGGCATAATTTCGTGTGAGAATGTGGCGGATGACTGCAGGACAACAGCTTACAACCACCTCCTCTCAGTAAGGTCGAAATTCTCACGAGGACGGCCCCTCTAATTGAAATATGGGGCCTGTTTGCCTGTCTCCTTTACTTCCGTCCTCCTGTCAAGTACACCGTTCGACACCTGCCAAACAAAACATGCAAAGACACCTGTATACTTCGCAATCACCCTACGCTGCTCCAGAAGATGTCCAGATGTACCCCATTGCTCTCATCAGGAGTGCAAGTATTACCTACCCTCGGCAATCGGCAAACCTCGAGGCAGCGCCTCTTTTCCTTGAGACGGCCTCTCCGTCCCCTATCTCATGACTCCAACACCCACCCAAAATACACTCAACCAACGTACCATCATACATGCCAAGATCACGACACCATTGGCAGCCATTCGTCTTCTTGAGGCGCCGACCTCCCTTCGGGTGCACGCCATGAGTGGGTGGCAGCAAAGTGTGGCAGTAACCGTTGGTGAGCTGATGATACAAGCAGCGCGAGTCCTTGGAAAGCTCCTGCCCAAGGCCTGCCTGTGTTCCACGACAATGGCCGACAGAAAGAGGATGACGGCCAGTGAAAGTGTGTGTGAAGCGAGGGCAGGAAGTGAAGTGATACGATAACTGCGAAGGGCCAAGAAGTGGCGAGGCAGCGCCCTCCTTCAAATCGATGGCCATTCGCGCAAAGGAGCCTCTCTTGAAGAAAAAACTGGGCACCTGCATCCCATTCTGACAATGCCGCTCTGATGAGTTGATTCTTGTGCGGTCGTAACCTTTGCTTTCAGCCTGACAATCTGGCCTTCGCCCGGCAAATGTTACGGGTACTTGTGAAGGCACACGGTCAACCAAGGGAGCGGGACAGGAGGTTTAATGTGCCCCACCGCTCTGGCTCGCACTCCATACGACACATGTCGTTCTCTGCGTCTGACCTGGTGTTGACTGCATGACAATGAGAGCGCGCCCTAGACTGCATCAGCTCTGACCCGTCCCCACCCACCACCCACGTCAACACTCGCACAGCCACTGTCCCAGCGCCTAGCTATTAGTCATGAAGCTCTCCAGTGCCACCGTCATCTTGGCCGCCGCTCTCCTGAGCCTGACCTCCGCCTTTGTCCTTCCCGTCCCGGGCAGCAGCAGCAGCAGCAGCACCTCTATATCAAGAACCTATCGGTGCGTCCTAATTTTGAGCGTCGACGTAGACTAAAGTGACGCATGTCTCAACCTGGTTGCACGAAATCCTCATGACGTCTCCCCTTCCATTACTATTTCTCCCTACCAGACCCAAGACAACGACAACTTTCGCGTCCGGGGGCAGCAGCGAGTTTAACAAGAACCGGGCGGCCCGCAAGCCTGGTCCCATGGATCTCGTAGTGGAATTGCAGAAGCCTCTTGGAATTGTCCTGGAGGAGGACGAGAAGGGGAACGTCTACGTGAAGGAGCTTTCCCCCGCCGGAAACGCTGCGCGGGTACGTAATTCTTTTACCAAAAATCGCCCGAATTAATATTGTATTAAAACATGTTCACACCTCTCATCCATCCCTCCACTCATGTCTCCCGTGTTCTTTCACCGTCGCCCCCCCCCCACATAGTCGGGCAAGGTCGAGAAGGGTGACCTGGTGACGATGATTAGCGCCACATTTGGGGACGAGTGCTGGAGCGCGCGGGGGGCTGGATTAGGGATGATTATGCAGGCCATCAAGGTTCGACAGGGGAATTCAGTGAAGATCGTGTTGGAGCGAGCGAAGAAGGTGGCGCCCAAGAAGAACATGTTCAGTACCCCAGCCCCGAAGCCCAAGCCAGCACCAGTGAAGCCGGATGAGGCGACATTGCTGAAACAATTGGAGGCGGAGGAGAAGGGGAAGAAGAAATTTTTCGGACTGTTTTAAAGTGAATGGAAAACAAGGGAAACGCGAGGTGTAATTTGATCCCTTGTGTGAAGTAAGTAAGCAGTGTGAGTGACGAGCGAGGCCGAGCTAGTATATTTGGTGTCTGTGTGTATCTCTGTGTGTTTGTCACATTCGTTTTTACTGTTACTGTGTCGTCCTCCTCACAAAGTGTGCGCGTGGTACTTGTCCCCTCTTCCTTTTCATCCCTCCTGCTTTGCCAAGGGGGAGAGGGAGATCGCGGCAGTAGAGGAGACAAACCGCATAAACTAAATCAAGACCGTTCGTTCTAGTTTATAATATTGTTTTTTTGGAACAGAGGAGGGACGCAAATGGAGAGGAGATAGGCTCGTGCAACACACACAGAAAGTGCACAGCCACACACGTGCGCGAATGATACGCTGCACGCACTCTGCGCGCGTTGAGGAAAAAGAGAAAGAACGAAACAAACAAAATGGTAACAAGTGATTTGACACGATTGTCTCTCTCTCTCTCTCTCTCTCTCTCTCTCTCTCTCTCTCTCTCTCTCTCTCTCTCTCTTTACGGCGCAGTTTGGTCCATTCCCCCATGTATGTGGGCGCACAACCACACATCCACCCATAAGCACATGTGTACATCAAAGCAGAGAGGGAATCTCGAAGCAAAAGTGGCAATTTTTCCTCCGTGGTCAGAAAATTCAAAATTTCATTTATACATTTGCCGTTTCTTTTACCTCGACTACCCTTCTATCCTTCTCTGCATCTCCTCATGGTGACTTCCCTCCCACTTTACTTTTGTTTGCTTTCCGGGCATCATCTGCTTCCGCTTTGGCCTTGGCGGCCTTCCCCCGCTCTTCCTCGATCGCCTTCTCCAAGCACTCTTTCGCCCGATACACCTTTGACTGCAAATAAAACGATCCCCCCTTACCCGGCTCATTCTGCATAAAGTACTTGTCAAATTGCTCGATCAATCGTGCTGGGTTTTTCATATCTGTCTTTTGCAAATTCAGGACCTTGAGGGCTTCGTCCGGGGCCATCCCTCCATAAGTCCGGGAGGCGGCCTTGGCGGCCGTGCCCCCACCTTGCTTGGCATTTTGCAAGGCCTGATGATATGCTGCCACAAATGCACGGGAAAAGACGGATGCAGACATGACGGCGATGTTGACTAGCATCCGTACAAAAGGACCGCTCATGTTTACTTTGGGGGGGCCGGGGGTGGTGGAGAGGGAGTCGTGGGCTGGAAGGAGGGAGATGGGAGATACGACTGGGGCTTGCCGCGGGACGATTAGGTTGTGGCGGGCACTGCTGGAAAGGTGTTCGAGACGATGCTTTCTGGCGTCCACAGCGTCAAGTCAAACTGTGTGCGGAGAATGGGGATGGGGTGGGGAGGCGAGTCAGAGGAAGGCAGGGTTGTCGATCTCATGACATGCTCCAGCAGTTGCTCGCGGCAAGTATTGCCTCACTCCTCCTGCCATGGTCACACATAACTTGTCTGTCTCAAGCATGCCAAGAACCAGAGGAGGAGAAATGCATGAGAAAAGATACAGCTCGCAATGGCCTGGGACTGGTGGGAGCTTGATACGAATTGCTCATGATGACATATGAGACACAGACCTTCGCGCATCGTAAAGCTTCCCAAAAAAGTCCCATCACTTTCCATCCGAAGGGGCGATAAGCAGACACTGTCTGTGTGAACATGCTTGTGGACAAATCCACCACCACCACAGTGCAGAACCACTTATTAAATTCTTGGCGCAGGTTTTTTTTTTAGCTATCCTCTCCCTTGGCTGGCAGTCTTGAAACCTTAAAACCTCTCCTGATTTTTTACGCGTGCCCGGGCCACGCGCCTTGACAAAGCAGATGCCTGACAACTTCCCCCGTCCATGTTTGACAGACTTCACCCACGCACTCACCACTCCACCTGTAATTTTGTTGAACAAAGGCCACTGTTTCGCCCTTACAACTACAATGGGTCTGCCAGGCTCGCAACGCCTTCGCCGCTGTCAAAAGCCTTCCACTATGCCTACCTCCTATCTGCTGCAGGCCATGCTACTGCTCCTCTTGTGGCACACGCCCCTGGCATTGGCCTTCACCCTGCCTGCCTCGTCCTACCTCAAAATGGCCCTGAAGCCGGACTCCCCCTCTCCCTTGACCGCCGTCTCACGCTCGGACCTGTTCAAGGGTGTGGGCCTCGCTGGCTTGGGTGCGGCAGGAATCACTGGGGCAGGCATTACAGTTAAGTCCGCCCAGGCTGAAGCTGACATGGTCGTGCGGCGTCCCATTTTGTCCGAACGCATCTTCGACACGAAGAGGCGCTCGTTCTTGCCGGCCGAGATTAATCGCTTAATGCACAACAAGGCTCTGGACCAGCGGGTGGTTTGTATTGGGGAGGTTCACAATGATGGGCTCCAGCACTACGCCGAGTACTCCATCTTGCAAGCCGTCCACAAACGCCGAGGTGCTGCGGGTTTGACCGTGGGTCTGGAGATGTTCTATCGACAACATCAGCCGATTCTGGATGAGTACGTCTTCGGGAAAGGCACGCTGGCCTCGCTGAAGGAGGACACGAAATGGGATAAGACCTGGGGGCACAAAATGGCGTATTATGCGAAAATTTTTCAGTATGCAAAAGCGAATGGCATTCGTCTCTGCGGCCTTAATGTACCTCAGCCGGTGGTACAAGTGGTGAGGCAGTTGGGTTTGGAGCACATCCCTGAGGATCTGCGACGGCGGTTGCCGGCGGTGGTGGATTTGAGGTACATAATGGAGGGAGGAGGGAGAGAGGGAATGCATTAGGAAAGGATTGGAGGGTTGAATCGTGTGTCCCATGCTATTGTCTTACTACTCCCAGCGAGCCCAATCATTTCACCCGGCCCTCCCTTCATCTCATTCATACCCACCCACCCACACTCACACAGCAACGTTGCCCACCGCGAGGACTTCCTGGCGACGATGCGGTACTTTTCGCGTTTCCACGGGGGGGGCAGCAACGGGGGCGGGATCCCCGAGGAGGCATTGGAGCGACTCTACGAAGCCCAAACGCTGTGGGACGAATATATGGCCGAAAGCGCCGTGCAAGTCCTGGAGGCCAATGCCGGTTCGCGGATGATCGTCTTGGCGGGAACAAACCATATCCAGAACAGATATGGCGTGCCTGATCGCATTACCCGCCGCTTGGGAGGGCAGCCGGTGTTCACCATTTTGCCCGTCTCGGTGGAGTTTGACGCGTTGACCTCCTTGCCGAAAATCGGGGATGGGGAAAGTTTCTCCCCGAAGGTGGGGGATTGGATGTACTTCATTGAGAAGGCCTGAAGGGGGGAGGGAAGGTGGCAAGGAGCGGAGGGAAGTTGAAGAAGAGAAAGGCCAAGCTCTGTCTATGGTGTAGATATTTTGGAGGAAATCTAGAATAAGGAATGGTTTCTATTTTTGTACCAGTGGTTTGTGTCCGTGCCTAAGTGGAGAAATCATAGACCTGTTGGGAACCTGGTGAAATAATATTGCCTTGGCCGAGAGAGGGAGGGAATAATGATGAAGCGGGAGCGCTTCAACCTTTGAGTTTTTCCGGTTGGCTGTAATGTGACGGACAGGAGGCAGGCTGAAGGATGAAGGGGGGTGTCGAGATGGCTTATGTGTCTCGACGGGTTAGATCAAGAGTGTGAGTGTCAAGAAGAAGGGAGGACTTAAAATTTTCGGATAGGCAGGTAATGTTATATGTGTAAAAAAAACATGATACGGGATGTTTTAAACAGAAATATCGCGGAAGCTCGGTAGTGTAAGCTTGAGGGAGAAGGAAGGATAGATGGACAGTGTACATGAAGGGCGTATTCTGTGAAATTATATTGACCACGCAGGAAAGAAAATGAGTCGGGCGGTGATGGTTCGTGGAAAAAGAAGAGTAAGTGTGTCTATACCAGCCTCGAAGTCATGTCATGACTGGGAGTTTTTCTGATTTCTGTACGACGCAACAGAGACCTTTAACCACAGCGCTCAAGGATCTGGATCCGTCGTTATGCGCTCGGCACCAAGCAATGCATGTAGCCCACACCAAATGCCCTATGCAAGGTACCAAAAGAAAGGAATTATAATCGTGCCGACGATTGTTTGCAGTTCTTGATACGAGATATGCCCTGTGAGATTACCAATTTCATGGTTATATGCATGTCGGGCTCGAATGTAGATGTAATATGTACAAAAATATGCCCGAGCGCAAATTAAGGTTGCCTTGTTCGACGTAGAAATGAAAAGCGAAGGTCGCTTTACGAGTACGGAGCTTTGACGTAGTTGAAAATGCTCCGCTTGCTGCCACCAGCCAGGAAGTTGAAAGCTTCAGAGACCCATCGATTCCGGAAAATGTTGACTTTTCTTGTCTCGTTGTTAATCATTTTTTTTATTTTTTTTTAAACCTAAAAAGTATCCGCGATGATGGATGATGGTGGTCGTCACGACAGCACGTCGTCGCAGCTCCCTTTTGGTTTTGGCCCTCCTGTTGTGATTGAGGCAACTCAATGTGCTTGGCTTTTTGTCAACTGACTGAAAGCTGGCAATCTCACGCTCCATTATATCCATATATATACGCAGGCCGCCCTTTCTGGTGCATCTGCCAAGTCAAGTGGTCCATCAATTCTTCGCATCTAATACCGCGCCCCACAGAGCCCATCTCGAACAACAATCATGAAGTTCACGACCTGCCTCGGTACGTATGCCGACCTTTAAGTTAGGGCATGTATCTGACATATTTGCCTTAATCTCTGGGCTCGGACGAAGCTCACTCCATCCCACAATCCTCCCGACAGCGCTCGCCATGTGCATGGCATCAGCCTCCACCTCGGCTTCCTTCTTTCCCAGCACAAACACAAAAAAGCAAACAATGAGCGTACCCCCCCCGGCTCGCCGTCTCCTGACCAAGGTCCGCGGTGGGAGCGACTCGTCCATTGTCGTCCAGCCCCTCATGAAAGCCCCCGCTGAAGCCTACAAGACCGTCCTAACCCTTGGTATCAAGAAAGCCAACCAACCGGCCAGTAAGATATTGTTGCTCGGCCTCGTCGCGGGAATGCAGGTCGGAATCGGCGCTGCCATGGCCGTGGCGACTCTGGGTGGGGTGCCTCTGCTCCAAGAGCAAAACCCAGCGCTCGCCAAAGTCCTGTTTGGTATTGTCGGCCTCCCGTGCTCCCTCCTCCTGGTTGTAGCCACAGGCTCGGAGCTGTTTACCGGGAATACCGCGATGGTCGGCACAGCATTTTTCGAAGGTAAAGTCTCGCGACAGCAGCTGGCCAAATCGTGGGGATGCTCTTACCTGGGTAACCTGTTGGGGGCGTCTTTCCTCGCCATCCTATGCAATTATGCCGGAGTCTTTTCGCAAGCTGCGGGCACCTTTACGGCGGTGGCAGATGCAAAGGCTTCCCTGCCGTTTGGTGTGGCGGTTGCGAGGGGCATTGTGTGTAACTGGCTGGTCTGCAGCGCCGTGTGGTGCTCCACTGCCGCGGCTGATTTGGTGTCCAAGGCGGTGGCGATTCTGATGATCATCACGATTTTTGCGGCGCTCGGTTTTGAGCATTCGATTGCCAATATGTTTGTGGGACCATTTGGGGCGTTACAGAAGAGCTCGCGCACGAGCTTTCTCAAGTTCTTCTTCAAGAACCTGGTGAGTATTTATTCGCCTTCTCATTATGTCCCTCGATCTACTTACCTATTCAACTTCCGTTTCCCTCCCTTTCTCCCGCCGCGCCTACCTTTCCCTCCACCTTTTTTACCTCATAGGTGCCCGTCACGATTGGCAACATCATCGGCGGCTCGTTATTGATGGCAGGAACGCAGCACCTTGCTTTCGGGGGCAAGAACATGGTGAGCCCACCCTCCTCCTCTTCCTCGGATAAGAAGCGGGAGTGAATCGGTGACCCTGATGGGGGGCAAACAGAAGAAGAAAACTGCCAAGACGATAACAGCAGCACCAGTAGCAGCAGTAGCAGCGAGCAGGGAATATCGGTTTGGGGCTCCAGGGAGGAAGGGAGTGGAGGTGAAGAAAATGGTTTGGGCTTGGGGAGGGACACGCTGAAGCACGAAGGGGTAGTAGAGCCCCCGCCCTTGTCACAGTTGCATTCTCCTTCGACCTCCTCATCTCTTCCTGATTTTCAAGGAACAGCGCAATTTTAGCAACGAACGAAGGAGACGGAGCGGAATGACAACGATGAGAGGGACCAGCAGGGGGGGCAGGGAGTGAATGAGGGAAGGAAGCAGATAACAAAATATAGAGGGCGCCGAGTTTTATTAAGAATGTATTAATAGCCCCTAGATAGTGAGTGAGTAGCGGTAATCTATATGCCTGTGGTGCTTGACGAGTGTGTGTGTACGTGTGCGTAACTCTGTGTGTCTCTGACCGAGAATTAGAAAATGAGAAAATTGCGCGAGCGTCTGGGTGTTTTTAGTGTGCGTGTGTGTGTTGTGCCTGTCGATGACTCGCTTTCTGTCTCAGTGTGTTGTGATGACCTTATCGTTAACTTAAGTGTATGTGTGTGTTGTGCCTGTCGATGACTCGCTATCTGTGTCTGAGTATTGTGATGATCATCTGGTGGTTCACTTTAGTGTTTGTGTGAATGTTATGCCTGTCGATGACTCGCTACATGTGTCTCTGTGTGTTTTCATGATCTGGTTGTTCACGTCATTTATTCTGCATGCATCGGAATAGATGATGACGACGTGGTGCCCGCACCACATCACACCAAAGGACTCATGCAAATCAAAAGCAACCTTTTTGGAAAAGAAGAAGTCGTAGTGGTATAAAAAGAAGGGGCAAGAGACAAGAAAACGACAAAAGGAGCAAGAAAAGCAACAGCAAGAAACTCCACACATCTACGTTTTCTTTCTCACCCCTCCCTTTTCATACGCTACTGCCAAAAACACATTTCCACACTTAACGTAAGACTATAATTCGTCCGTCTGCACCTTCCAGGGCTCCTCCCCATCCAGCCCCCGCATCTCCTCCATCTCCCCCTCACTCAACACTACCCCCAGCCCTCCTTCATGCTTGGGCAACAAACGGGCCAACTCTTCTATATGCTCCACTTGTGTCGAGCGGGGAATGACCGCTACTCCCTCCTGTAATGCCCAGGTCAGGACCAGCAAGGCCGCGCTAATATTGTGCCGTTTCGCCAGCCGTTGGACCACTGGGTGAGACAGGACAGGGTTCTTTCCTCCTTTTCTTTCTCCTTGAGCAGAAGACTGGTGCTGCCATTGAGACCCTAGAGTCGAGTAACTCGTGTACAACACCCCACGAGCCTTACACCAAGCACGCACCTCCCTGTCCTGTCGGAGAGGGTCCATATGATTCTGCACCACATGCACGGGCACTCTTGCTGTTGCCGACAAAGCCTCCAGCTGGCTAACATTAAAATTAGACACGCCAATCGCGCGGACCTTTTCCAATTCGTAAAGCTTTTCCAATGCCCGCCAGGCGTCAAAAAATGTGCCACGTTCTGGGTCAGGCTGACAGAGACCGGTCCAGTCTGAGCAATCAGAGGTGTGAAGGAGCAAGAGGTCGACGTAATCCGTGCGGAGCTGCCCAAGGGAAGTCATTACGGTATCAGGATCTTCGAAAGAGATGAGTGTTTGCTCGTACCCAAAATTGCGTGGGTGAACCTTGGTGACGAGGAAGATATCTTTTCGTGGAAGCATGGAGGCTGCGATGCTTTTGGAGATGGCTGCCTCGTTGTACCATTCAGTAGCTTGGGCAGTATCGATGTGCTGTGTTCAGGGAGTAGGCGGAAAGGAGAAGAAGGGAGGATGAGGATAGTCAAAGATATGCCCTTAATTTCTCAAGCTTCATTTCATGTCCTCCATCCTCCCTCCCTCGCCCCTTCCCCCTCATTCACTGCAAACTTACTCGGAACCCCAACATGAGGGCGTAGAGTGGAGCTGATTCTTGGAGATCTCCCAACCCTGCAGTGCCAAATCCCACTAGCGGCATGTCAACGCGGTTGAGAAGTCGAAAGCTGCCAGGCGGTGCCGCTGCTGTTGATTCTTCTCGGACTGCAGCCGTCATGGTGGTGCTACTGAGGGCTAGGAAGAGGATGACCAAGGATGGATTCGTCATGCTCATAAGTGGTGGATGTTTTACTCTCGACGCGCTCGCCCGGACACAACAAGCCGGCGGCCCTTGTGCTTGTCCTTGTGCTTGTCCTACAAGTGGTGCGTGCATTTAGAGTGGTGATCAATCAAGCTTCTAAAACGTGCTGGCGTTCGCTTCGATGATTCTCGAGCGATTTTCTCGAGCGAGTGCCGATGATGCAGCGAAGACCGATGATTACAATATCACCATCTCCTCCTCCCCTCTCCACCACCACACCATTCACCAGACTCTCCCGTCCCCCACAACCACAACAACAATAGAAAGCTAGTACCATCATACGCCAAGCTGAAGCTTGCAACAGCAGCAGCAACAGCACCGCCAGCACTAGCATGAGCCACTACGGCGGCGGAAACTACGGACCACCGCAGGGAGGCGGAAGAGGCGGGTATCAAGGAGGAGGCGGCGACCGCAAACGTTACCGTGGGGACGACTACCAGGGCGGCGGTGGAGGAGGTAGAGGTGGGCACTATGGCGGAAGTGGGGGTGGTGGGCGCTATCGTAGCGGCGGTGGTGGACGGCACCAAGACCGTCGAGGGGGAGACAGGGGCCCGCCGGCCAAGAAGCCCAAGACCAAGGAGGACGAGATCAAGGCGCAGATGAAAGCACTCTTGGTGCGTGTCGGGGACTTCCATCACATAAGCACATCACTTTCGAGTCTGGAAGAGAACGTCGAGGGGTTGGCGGGGGCGTTGGGGGACGAGCTGGCAACTTTTGGGGACTTTGTCGCTGACTTTGTCTTGACGGCTGCGGGACAATTGTCGTTACAAACCCCTGTGTACGCCACCCTGGTGGGGTTGCTTAATGCACGCGACGAGGAGTTCGGGGCAAAGGTAGTTAAGGGCGGTGCGGTGCGGTTGGACGCGATGATTCGGCAGGGTCGGTGGGTGAACGCCAAGCTGGTGTTGCGCTTTCTGGCCGAGTTGGTCAACGCGCGTGTGGTCAAGGCAGATGGAGAGGGAAGCCTAGGTGAGCTCCTGACAACGTTGCTGGGGCCTTTGAATGAGCCCGATGAAACTGTTCCGCCGGCGAGGAAAGATTTGTACTTGTACTTGGTTGTCTCGGTGTTGCCGTGGGTGTGGGATGCCTTGGCGAAGGAGTGGCCTGATGGATTACCTGCACTATTGGAGACGGCTTTTGCTTATGGGGATCGACGTGTGCCTTTGTTCAAAAAGCAGGGCGTGCGGTGCGTGCTTGAGGCTGGCTTGGACGACGAGGATGAGGAGAAAGATGACGAGTCAGAGCCGGCGCAAGATTCGATTCAAACGGCTCTGGGGGTAGCGAAGGCCCTGGCTGCCACCCTGGACGAAGCTCAAGAATCCATTGAAATCAACTCCATAGTCAAGCCGTGGAGGAGCGTCAAAGACGATCTCGCCCAAGGCATCCGACACACCATCCCCATCATCGTTCTGCCAGACCCTGACCCCCCCGCCTTAGCCGCAGGCGCCTTCCCCCTCCCCCTCCACCCCTGCTTCGCGGAGTTCGATCTTTTCGATGCAGAGAGCGGCGGACAAGCTGCCTCCGTTGCTGCCCTCGGTGAAATCGAGCGCTGGGTCCTCCGAGAGTACCTCAAGGACAGCCTTGTGACCTTCCGCCCATTTGTCAATGAAGCAGGGAACAAGCGAGGCTCCTTTGTCGCTGAAGTCGAACAGCTTTATTCTATCTCTTACCTTGCCCCTCCCGATGTTGCCACGGAGCACCTCGTTGCCGAGGCCTTGCTCCTGTGGCTGCTGCAGCGTCCAGGACGTGACTTGGCGTACCTCCATCGGTTGTTGCTTCAAGTGGTCCAGACGCCCAAGGCGGCCGGCTCCTTGGCATTAGGGCTGCATTTATTGTTTCAAGACAATTTGGACGTGCTAGATCACGGGGCAATCGTGCAGCTGGCGGATTGGTTTGGCGCCCACTTAACCAACACCTCGTTTGTCTTCCCCTACTGGGATGCGTGGGCGGGGCTGCTTGCGGAGCAGGAGGGGGAGGAGGGAGGGGAAGATAGCCCACAGCAGTTTTTCTTGAGACGGGTGTTGGACGTGGCAGCGAGGCAGACTTATGTGGCAAAGGTGAAGGAGCACGTCCCTTCCTCCCTGCATGCGTATGTGCCCGGGGACCCTTACTCCCTGTCACCGTACCTCGCGCGTGAGGCGGCGGTGGAGGAGAACGTGGAGACAGATTCGCCCCCGACTCGTATCTTGAAGGAGCTGGTACGTCACTTTCGGGCTGTGCTACAGGGAGAGATCTCTCCGAGCGAGGTACAAGACTGGCTCGATAATGTCGCCAATCCTCCTGCAGAGCTTGCGGCGAGGGATCCGTATTGGAGAGTGACGTTGGTGACGCATGCCTTGTCGAGGATTAGCGACGACACGGTGGCACACTTGCCGGCGTTGCTTGAAAAGTGCTTGGGCTGGTTCAGGGTATTGTTTGAAGCGGACGAGCACCAGCTTAGGATGGTGGAGGCCTTTTCGGAGGTTTGGGTTGGGTCGCCACAGATGTTGCTGTTGGCGTTGAATGCCGTGATGAGGATGCATATGGTGTTGCCGGTTAATGTCATGGGGTGGTTGGTGAGACCGGAGGTGGCAAGGAGGTATGGCAGGGATGGGTTGTACTGTGATTTGTTTTCGGACGCCATCGACAGGTCTTTGGAATCGGTCGCCGTGTACGGTGAGTTGATTAAGAGGGCATTGGGACCTCATCCACCTGTGGCTGAACAGGGTGAGGAGGCACGGGCGAGGCAATTGGCGGGGGAGGAGACGATGGAGCATGGAGTGGTGGCAGTTGAAAATGCGCAGGATTTGGTTTTGGAGCTGGTGGAGGGGTTATGCAAGGTCTTGGCAGAGGGGTTGGGATCGGAGGAGGAAAAGGGAAAGGAGTGGGTGAGGGCGGGATTGAGTTATTTGAGGGGGAGTTTGCAGACGTTTTTGAAGTTGGAGGAGAAGGGGGTGAATAGGGCGATTCCCGGGACGGAGGCTGTCTTTGACATGGAGAAGGTGGAGGAGGCGGTGGGGGATCTGGAGGCGGTGCCCGCTGCGTTGCAGGAAGTGCTGAAGGATTCACGGAGATATGTGGAGGAGAGGCAGGTTTTGGGGGGAGGATTTTCTCATGGGCAGGTGTTCACTGATGAGGAGTAAAGAAGGAGCGTAGTGTGGGAGGGAATATGGAAGATTAGAGGAAGGTGATGTAAGAAGCAGTAAAGTGTGGAAGGGTGAAAGAGGGGGATATAAAGAACAAAAGCAATGGATAACATTTGAAGATTGAGAGTGCTATTTTGTACGTCCTGACGTGATTTTATTTGTGTAAGTTTGTTGCTGTTGGAGGCCGACTCTTGCGGCTCGGATCGTGGCCAAACCGGTTCTCGAGGCTCGAGGCTCGAGCACACTTTTTCCATGACCAATAATTATCATTATTACGCCTAAGCTGTAAAGTTAAGTAACAGATTTTCAACCTATGATTGTAAATGGCTGTGTACAAATCCGAAAAATGCCCCTGGAAGGCTCAGAAGGCCCCAATGAGGTATAATAGGGAACGAGAAACACAATTAAAGTCCTCGATCAATCGTGATGATACCATTCCAAAAACCCACAGCTCTGGGAGCATGCGAAGCAGCCCATGCCAACAAGCAGAACACAATCGAAAGGCATGCTTGGTGGGATTGGCGGGGTTTTGTCTTGTTGTCATGGTAGAATTCGGTCAGCAAGTGCCTCATCCATCTCTTTCTCTTTCCCTCCCTTGACCAGGCAACCATGACGATGGGGGCGGGCCTTTTCGGGGCCTCCTTGGGCATCTTCGTCAAGATGGCCAGCAACAGCATGCGCAAGATACCACTTCGACGAGGTAAATAATTGGTAGTTGGTGGAGTGGGGGCGTGGGATCGGGTGGGAGAAAGCTACAGGAGAGGAGCCAAGTCAGGCAGGAAAGCGAAGGACTTCTGGGTACGCCCTAGTAGCCGCACGCGTAGCCCTGCACCAGATTAAAGAACACCCCCTTTGGTAGAAAAAGACGAGTAGCATGTGGGCTGCAAGCGGATTTCAGAGCGAGAAAGGGTTGGTAGAAATGGTGGACATCCCTAGCCCACCTGCGGGTCTCATGATGCGACTACATGCATGCCCTCACCTTCAAGAAACATAGCATTGCGTGATTGCCAACACCCAAGAATCCAGATGACTCACCAAAATATATTCTGCTCCTCAACTCCTTTCCCTCCCCTTCTTTCGAACAAAACAGAGCCGTGGGACTACCCCTTGTTCATGATAGTGGGCACATGGGTGGGGTACAAGTACGTCTCGCTGGAAGCGAGTCTGACGGAGCGGGTGAACGAGAAGCGGGCCGCATTGGAGAAGCCTCCTGTGGAACTGGGTGGGATTATGACGACGCTCAAGAAGGCGGCGGAGTAAGAGAACAGGAGGAAGGAGAGGGCGTTTGTCTTAATGTCAACGGCCATGGGTGGTCTGTCTGTTTATGTAGCTGATGAGAGAGTTGAGATAGAAAGAAGAAGAGAAGGAGCGACGGAATGAATATGAGAGGAGGTCCGCATGCCACTCGGCATTGTTTCTTAATGTTTTCTCGGTGAAGTGGGCTCTGCAAACCACTTGCTTGGTATCCGGTTGACTCACAACGTGGGTCGTCTTTTATGTGCTCTCGTACGGTTTAGATATACATCTATTTCTCTTCTCATTTTTATACGTAATGGCTGCACGCGTGCGCGGGATTACTGCGGTGAGCGATCACTGACTTCTACGTGCACTCGTCTAACAAACAACTCTCCCCCTTATTCTGTCGGTCTCAGTCGCCTCTGCGCGTTATGCAATATGCCTTGGTCCAAGTTTCGACCAGAAATTTACGTGATCTCTCTTTCTGTGTGCATGTGTGTATATATGCCTCTCTCTCCCCCTCTTTTTAGGTGTACTGACATTTCCTCTGCGAGTGCGGTCCTTATTACCTTTTTGCCTCTCGACGATTCATTTCATTGTTCATTTTCAGTCTCCCATCCCTCCCTCCCCCGCTACCACCCTACCTCTCTCCCTCACGGTATGATTGCAGTGATGCATAAGGGGATACGCCTAACCTCACTCCTGGCGAACTAAATCTATTTCGTCGACTATTTGGAGTAAGACCCTCCTGGTACACAAACGCATCGTCCCCCACATCCCTTGTTTCGCCCCCTCCCACGCTTATTTCATCCGGAGCGAGCACATCACCGCAGTTGTTGCTGCTGCTGTAAATCCAAGCCCCAAGACTGCACAAAATGAGGAGGATGACCAACAACACAGCTTCTCCATCAAAATCCTCCTCCTTATTGACCTCTGTTTCTCCCGTAGGCTCGGCGTCGCTATCACAGCTTGGTCGATGAGCTGGAGGACTTGACACAGCGGCGGCAGCAGCAGCGGCAGCAGTCGTACCAGCACCAACGTCGCGCTTCGCAAGCTTACTTTTCTCCCTCTTCTCATCCTGCCGCAACTCCTCCTCACTGTCGTTGTCCTCCCCCTCCTCCTCATTTTCGCTACTTTCAAAACAGAAGGAGCAACAGGTGTAGGAGGAGTTGAAGGGGGGGCGCGAGACCAGTTCGGCTTGTTATTCTTTCCTCCCCTTCCCAGCAGAGACGTGTGCGAGAACAAGGACACCTCTTCCACCGAAAACCGCAACTGTGAGCGTGCCTTGTTACCGGCATCATCCTCCACACTCAAAGGCAACACAAAAAACTTCGTTTTCTTCCCAGCCTTCACCGCCGTGTGGTTCTCTACATCTTCTTCTACGTCTGGTCCCATTACCACTCGCCGAGTCAAATTCACCCGCGTGCCGTCCGGCAAGTCATCATAGGCCTCAAAACAAGGCCACCCGTCTGTACACAACAAACCCCTTCCCTCCCCCCCTCCCCCCACGGTCAACTCCCTGAGCTCCTTGCCATAGCCACGAGCAGCACATCCAGGAGGCGCTGGCGTGCCCGGTCCTCCCAGCCCCTCACATTTACATGTTTGAAACGTCTTCTCAAACGAAGGCACCACCAACACAGGTGCTTTCACATCCACGCAGCCAGTGCCGTTCTTCGCATTCCTCGGGGTAAAGTTCCCTTCCTCCTTGAGACACGTGCTGTTGCCTTCTGCACCATCTCCAATGGTGCCAGGGCGGCACGAGCACGTATATCCCCGTTGATGTTGGAGCATTTCGCCCACTTATGACAGCGTGGCCGCCATTTGTTCCATTTCGCATCGGTGGGTCGGAGGCTGCACTCGTTCAAATCTTTCACGACAATCGTTCGGCGAATGGTCACAGTGGGGGTGCTGGTCCAGGGGGCCTTGACGGTGTAGCTAATGAAATAGGTACCAACATCGTCGAGGGTATCGGCATTCAAGCTGGGGGAGTCGTAGGAGATAGAGATGTACCTAACGGCAGGAGGAGGGAGGAGGGAGGGAGGGAGGGAGGGTGGGAGGGAGGGGGGTGAAAGGTGATAATGATGTTCTTGCCGCTGCAACTGCTGCAGCTACTGGGTCTACTGCAAGGAATGGGATTTCCAAGCATTAACAATTCTTTCGCCTTTTTTTTACACCTCACGTACCTTGGCTCGGCTAACATCTCATTAGTGTCCATGATGCGGACTAAGCGATCTTCGTAAGCGTCCCCCTGCACCACCGTCACTACCTCCGGGCCTTCCAACAACAACGGCACACCCGCCTTATCCACACATCAACCCTGTTCTTCTACGTAGCCTGCATCGCACACGCAGCGGTGGGAGTTGGCTGCATTTTGACACACGGCGTGTTCCCCACAATCTTTGCCCATGCACCAATCCGTGACCTGTCAGGAGGGCAAGGGAGGAAGTAAAGGGGAGGGAGGGAGGAATGCAGTAAGTGTCGTGAAATTCAAGGAGACGACGCGTCATATTACAAGAAAACTGCCTTACATGAAAAAATTACAGGATTGAATCAAGCAAGCAGGGCAGTGACATCCTCCCTCCTCTTCTGCTTACCTTGGGTTGACACCCACAATATTCATCCGCCTGCATCTTCCCCAACAAATTTCCAGCCTCGTCAAAGAAAGTAGGCGGAGGCTCACGACCCCGGGGACAATGCCGCGCAGTCCCGAAGTACCCGTCTGGGCAAACGTAGCCATACAAATCAAGCTCCTGGGAGATAAGGGTACAGTTGGTGTTCTCCACACACTGGCCTTTGCAATTGTCGTTCTTCCCAATCGGTGTTGAATGGGTGCATATAAAGCTATGTTTACAGGCATCTCTACCCACGATACCACAGCAGGACTGCGTGGAAATGGCTCCGGTGCAGCGGCCTTGACCTGTCCCTTGCTCTCCTTCAAACCCCGATGGGCAAACGTAATGGTAGCTTTCCTCCGTGTCTTCGCAGCGAGCCGACTCATGGCACTGATGCCGCCAAGGCACGTTTTTGGGAGCCATGCATTAATTTACTGGAGTTATCACGTAGTAAAGCAAAAAGGATGCTTCATCCGGTTGGATGGTGCTTTTGATTGAGTGCTTCCCCACGCGCTCCTTCACGTCCTCGCCCTTGATCTCAAATCCCAACTCCTCAAATTTTGAAACGCGCCTCACCTCTGCCACGGAGCGCCGTAACAACTCCTACTACACGGTTTCACGGGGCGTGTACTATTTGAATTTGAGCGACTCATCATTACCATCCTCGTTGATAGCCTTGCACTGAGCAGCGGGAAATGCAGTATGGCAAGGTATGGCACAAAGGCAGCATAGAGGAAAGAAGCAATGCCAAATGTGGCGTTAGGCGCACCCTCATGGCGTGTGGTTACTTTGGCGTAGTCTACCGTGGTGCGCCTGTGCATCGTGGTGTTCATGTGGTGGAAAAATGAGTGAGCATGCGTGCTGTTGTGTGCGAGCAAAGCGGCCAGACATCATAAGGGCACGCTTTAAAAGCATCATTACCCTCCAGCACCACCAAGGCAAGCGACACTGCCATGACTGGTAATCTTTACAGGACGAACGTGTCTGGAGCCACAGACACGCGCGGTGTAAGTGATATCGGTAGTGTTGCTCCATTATGTCCAAGTAATCGAGCAGGGGATCCCTACGTCGGGAGAGTTGAAAAAGGGGGGGGGAAATGCGTGGCAGGCCCGGCACTCCAGAACGACTGTGCAAGAAGGTTGAAACAGAATATTTTAATGACGGCATGTTAGTGGAGTAGGCCAACAAGGTTCACAACAGCATATTAAATAGCGAAATCTTGGTGCATCCGATTCGGCCGGCTTCACACCCCAACGGCCCAGCGGCCCATTCTATTATACCCCCCACGATTTTTTTTTAAGAAACTGCCGACATATAACCGCAATCTGTTCACTCACATATCTGACAATATGTGTTTTGACTGTCTGCCCGCAAAATGGTAGAGCAAGGCCATTACTTATGTCGACAACCTCCTCACTAGAAAATAATGTACAATAATAAATGGCTGGTGTGGAATTGGGAAACCCCCTCTCTCTTATTGTTTGAGATCCGTTTCGTTTTATATTTTCAATAAATCGGATATTTTCATCCCTGTCCCCTCTCACGCAGTCATACTTGTCCTGCAAGTTGGCGCGATGCCTGGTCTCCGTGAGTGCTGATTTCCTATTTTCCCTTTTCCAAGGCTCCTCTGACCTGGCCCGACCCCTTCACAATTCTATCCCCGTATCCGGTGCTCGTTGCCGGTGCTGATCGCCCCCATTGCTGCTGCTCCACCATCCCTGTTTGCTGCTTGTTTCCTGCACCGGCTTGTCTTCCCTATGTTCTTTGTCCCGGCATCTCTCCCCAAGCAAAAGCGCAAGTAAAAGAGACAAGACAAAAAGCAACAATCGACGAATAGGCTTCACAAAGCTTTTACAATTATAGTTGAGCAAGTTGAATGAGGCGAGGATTGAATCTCTTACACAGGAAAAAGGTTGGTGTGCCGGGCACGAAGCCCAACCGGGCACGCACACAAGGTGTGTTTTTTGGAAGAGGGGGGGGAGGGGAGTTCATGCATTACAATGCAATCACCACTCGAAACAAACAGGAGAGTAGAAGGTGGGGGATAGAAGAGGAAGAGGAAAGAGAAAGAGCGCACAGGGGAGAAATGGGGGAGAGGAGTCGGGAGTTCAAAACACAGGAGGAAACTTGTGGTGGGTGCAAAAAGCTTACCTACACAGGCGCAACCGGTTGGAGGCGAAGAGAAAGGACAAGGGCTCCCCTCTTTGAACGTGAACGACAACAGACACACACAACATACTTATCTGATGTGCATCGCCCGCGACAGCTTCTGTTCCACCGGCCCAGCTCCAGCGGCTCCATCCTTCTTCTTCCCGCCCGCGGCACTCCCGAAGACATTCCAGAAGCGAATCGTCTCGTCAGGTGCAGCCGAGACCACCGAGTTCCCATCCGGGGATTGCGCCAGATGCAGCACACGGGATGTATGACCAGTCAGCTCTTTCACCTTGACCATGCTGGGATACTTCCACAAGCATAGCTGATTCTGCGAGAAGCCATGGGAAGACAGGAGCTCCTTCTCGTGCTTGCTCCAGAGCAGGGAACAGACCTGCGAGCCGGTGTCAATCGAGTTCAGCAAGGCGCCATTGCCGCCATTCCAAAATTTGATGCATCTGTCCGCTGTCCCCCCGCCCGTCGCCAAGATGTTACGCTCGAATGGACACCAAGCCAAGGCCTTGACGGCCGCCTGGTGCTCGGCCAGCTTGTAACGAGGCGCCACGGTCTGTGGCGCCCGGCTGCCACCACCGGCGGAGATGGAGGCATTATCCCAAAGGCACAACAAATTGTCATTCCCCCCCGATGCCAACAAAGAGCCATCAGGGGACCAGGACAGGCCACACACCTCTTGCTCGTGGCCAGCTAGGGTGGCGATGTGGTGCTGCTGCACCCGCACGTCATGATGGACTATAGTCGAGTCACGGGAGCCCGACGACAGGATGTGACGATTCCAGGACAAGGCACTCACGCGCGCCGAATGCCCACCCATCGATCGCACCTGCTTCTGACCCGCCACGTCCCAGAGCTGAGTCTGGGCCGAGGCCGTGCCAATTGCAAGGTGAGAGCCGGTGTCTTGGATCCACGACACACTCGTGATGTAATCATCGGCGTCCGCCACTGACATCAGCTCAGTAATATCCCCCGTAACGGCATTCCACAAATACAAGGTCTGCGACAAAGCAATCGCCAGAATGTTGCTCGCGCCCCAGTCCATGATATTCAAATAGTAATCATCCAACAAATCCGGGGCGTCAAGGATGCGCTCGGGAGCCGAGGGGATGTGACGGTAACTCCGCAAGCTGCTGGGAGCCGGCCCCTTGTTCTGGCTGTAGAGGACTTGAAGTTGATTTTGGAAGCCCTCCTTGGGAAGGGGGGCTTTGTTCCTGAAAGCTAGGACTCGATGGTCCTTCTTGCCGTCGAGGAGCTGGGCCTCCAGGGCTTGATGGTATTCCTTCTTCTGGACGGAAGCGGCTTCTTTTGTGGTGACGCTACCGGTAGAGGAGCAGACCTCGTCTTCCTCGATACTGCCCGCGCCAGCAGTAGAGGAGGGCAAATCGGGTCCGTCCTTGTTGTTGCTGTTGTCACTGTCGCCTTGCGGATTGGAGCTTTCGTTCTCCTTGGAAAGGACATAATGGGCCTTCTCCATGTGCATCGCCGAGCGGTTGGGAATAAAACGGTCATGACTCCCGGCCTTGTCTCCGTCCAGGCCACCACCTGAGGAAGAAGCCAGCTTCTGCAGCTTCTTGCGCTCCCAACGGGGCATGATCTTGGACTCGAAGGGCTGGTCAAGCGACATGAGGCTTTCCATCTCGACAATATCCGCGGCGCGGGTTGGAGCACCGATGCCGTTGCTGGTCAGAACGTTGAGACTCTTAATGGCACTCATGTCTTAATGGCGATTGACTGTGGTTGGGTTGCTTTGACGAGACGGAAGGGTGTAGAGAGAAGATGAGGATGAGTGGGCGAGAGGTTGGTTACAGTAGAGTTCGTGTTCAGTACGGCTTGTTCAAAGGGCAGGGTTTTAAGCCCAGATGCAGCAACAAGGCACAGGTATGGCGAGAAGTCATGCACTTTGCAGCGAACTGCACCAAAGCAGAAAGTTGATGGGGATCGACAGGCCTAGGAGCAGGTGCAGCGTTACGAGGTATCCGAACGTTGTTGCTTCCATGTGGCACAGCCAGTTAAACACACACTTGAGCGTAAGCACAAGGTGGATATCGATGGCGATGTGCAAGAGGCACATGTTTTGTACTTCTTTTTGAAGCTTTGCAGGAAGCACGGAGGTGTTAAGTGGTTTGGTCCAATGGTGGTTCCTCGTGCTGGTGGTTGCTGTTGTGCTGGTAGCTGCTCATTCAATTAAAAAGTGCAAGTCTGTTACAAAAGTGATTTCCCGTAGCTCACTCTGGTAAAGTGTGCAGGAGGCAAGGGTTAGAGCGTGTGGACAATGAATGGGCGTTGTGCGCGTGGCAGTGGTTACTTGTGGTTGTTCTTCGACACTGGGGGGGTTTCATTTATGTTGCAGCATGAGTCGTGGTGGACGGGCCAAGGGGCGGGGAACGCATATGCGCCTCGCCCTTGGCATAGCAGACGTGCACACAAGGCATTGAAGCATGATAGGCCTGCGTTGGGTGGTCGTGCGTTGGCTTCGGAGCCTAGTTTGCTGTGTCCTGGACGAACATCCTTCTCCCTGTGTGATAGTTGAAGGGGAAGGCGAGTGCAGGAGACGACAGTGGCCCAAAAAGTGAGGTTGCCTTATCCAAAGACGGCAAGGAGCTTGTGCGTACACTGAATGATTAAGAGGAGAAGACTGTATTGTCAACACTTTTGCGCAGAACACTCAAAGGCGTAGTTGAGCAACAACCACACCCACCATCAGGAAAAAGAACAAAAGCTCGAATTTCATATTTCTCACGCGGCGCCAAAGCAAAGGCTCCCTGACTGTACATGCGAGCGGGCAAGAAGAAGGAGCAAAGGACATCCATTCTACGCCCAAGAAAGTTTCTTTGGGCACTATTCATTCTCAAGCTCACATCCTCAACACTTTTGGCACTTTCTTCCCTCCCCGTATAGAACGCCGCCCTCACCCAGGTTGGTGGTGGGAAGACCACAGCCGCCTGCGCAGCTCACAACCCCGCTTCTGCACAGCTCACGGATCTCTCCAACCCAGGCGGCACCATCACAGGTACGTAGCGAGAAACCAGCCATCCGATCCTCTCTCTCTCCATGGGCTGGGCTATCTGCCTCGTTACTCTCTTTTGTGTGTGTGGCGGTGCCGGCGGCGTTGTCGCTTTGGCACTGACGCGATCTATTTCACCAGTCAACTAAGCCCCTGTGTGATGTGATGTATGCGAGCACGCCGTGAAGGGTGGTTGGGCGCAGTGGATACGAGAGCACCTCTGCTCCAAGCTGGATCCCCCTCCCTACCTCCCTTTATTCTTCCCTCCCTGCCCTCCCTCCCAACCTCCGTGACCCTTTTCTTCCTCAAAATGACAAGAGCTAAGGATTAAAATATATGCATTGGAGCTGGACTGAAAGTGTGCTGTCTTACGAGGCAATGCACGTGATGCTCTTTAGTAATTTTCAACATGAAGCTTCTTGTATTGAGAATCTATTTATCTGGCCATGATGCAGATGGTTGCGTCGGACGGGCGAGGAAAGGGTGGGCGAGTGTGTCATGTTGTCCTGGAATATCGTGCCGTTGCCTACGCCTTTCCTTATCTTATGCTCCCTTGTGTCACCCTCGCCTTCTTCTCTTTTTCTTCCTCCAAACCACCCACATTCCCTCGTCCCCACCACCATACCTCGTCTCAAATAGGCAAAACCATGGGTGGCGCCCTTTCCCAACTCCTCCGTTCCACCTGGCTAGCCAATCTCATGTGGATGAGCGGTAGCATCCTCGCCCTCGGCCTCGGCGCACTCTATTACTTCCAAGACCAACTCCTCTACCATCCCTCCATTCCCGGCATGCCCCAAACTCCTCGGGAGAACCCTCCTGGGTATCGCTCCCCTGCCGACCACGGTATTCATGACTACGAAGAGCATTTCATCAAGACCGACGACGGTGCAACAATACACGCCTGGCTCCTTCTCCACCCTGACTCTCTCTCTCTTCCCACGGTCGTTTATTTCCACGGCAACGCGGGTAATATGGGATTTCGCCTCCCGCATGGCAGCAATCTCTTCAAGCAATGCCGTGTCAATGTCCTATTGATGGACTATCGGGGTTATGGTTCAAGCAAAGGCATTCCTAGTGAGCATGGTCTGCTCTCTGATGCCCGCGCAGTGCTGGCCACCCTACAAGCCCACCCTCGAGTCGCCTCAGATAGAATTGTTCTGTATGGCAAATCCCTAGGAGGGGCTGTCGCACTCGCAGTCACAGAAGTAAAACCTGACGACGTTCTGGCTTTGGTCCTGGAAAATACGTTTTTGAGCATCCCTGCCATGGTGGACGTATTAATGCCTCTTGTCAAAGTGTTCAAAGGTTTCATTCTGCGGATCGGGTGGCACAGCGACAGACGCGTTGCCTTGCTGTCGCAGCCGATGCTTTTCATGTCCGGCTTGAACGACGAATTGGTCCCTCCGGCGCACATGCGTGAGTTGAAAGAGCGGGCGACGAGTAGTGTGTGGACGCAGCTGTACACGGTGGCAGATGGGACGCATAATGACACGTGGCATAAGGGAGGAATAGCGTATTATCGCACTTATCGAGATTTCATAGGCAGGGTCATGGAGCTTCTGGAAGAGGGAAAGGTGGGGAGGAGGAGGAAAGAAGGGGGGAAAGGTGCATGTGCAGAAACGGGACTGAGGGGCAAGGTGGAGGAGCGGAAGGTGGTGGGAGGATCAGTTCCAATCGTACCGTCGAACAGCAGCAGCAGCAGCAGAAGTGACGCGAAGAAAAATGAGTAAACTAGCGGTTGTAACAGCGAGAAGCGGACAAAAAATAAGAGAGCAATCAGATGTGAATTTACAATCAACGTCAGCAGCAGTGACCAGGAAAACAGCAGCAGCAGCAGCAGCGGCAACAGCAGCAGCAAAGATGATTGTAATGATGCTTGAAAATATCCTCTCCAAAAATACTGTACAAACTTAGTTGAAACACAAAAGCTAAGCCCAAAAGACATTATTGTAGAAATAAGATGACACTCGATTCTTCTAGACAGATGTGCATTTATATTTCCTTAGTTTTTCATGCCATTTGCATTCCCTGTAGAACGAAAGAAATGTTCCAGTGGTTTCGCTACGGGCTGTGATGCCCTCTTCTTTCCTCCTCCCTCCCTTCCTCCCCCGGCCCCATTCCGCTTCCCCTTCTTGTAAGCCACTGTGGATTGCGGGGGCGCGGAAGAAAGCTTCCGCCTCTCTTTTCCCTTTTCCTGCTTCTCTTCCTGCTCTTTCTGTCTCCGATGAAAATGAGGGTCGGATGCCCGCAAGCAGTCGTCCACGTGCTGGTTGAAGTCGTGCAAACCCACCGATAGACACCGGCTACACACAGGACAGGAGTAAGCAGGTGGGACGATGGGTGCCTCGGATTGTGAAGCCGCCGGCAAGGAGGACGGAGAGGAGTAAGAGGAGGAGGAGACGAAGGGAGAAAGATCGCCTGCTGCCGCCTCTCCTGATGCTGCGCCTGCGGCGACGGCGGTGTTCGGCCCGCTGGTGACGACATACCCTTCCAAGCACCCCTGTCCTTTCGGAGGCGCTTGAGGCTTGGGTTGAAAATGAGAGGCACGGACGCCCATGAGTCGGAGGGTGATTGGAAGCTGGGGAAGGAGTAAGGAGAGGGAATGTTGATATAGCTCTTGAGACGTCGACACGTAAAACGCACAGGATTTGGCTCGGGTCGTTATCGCAAAATCACTATTCTTCAATTTGAGCGTGATGCTCTTTGCCTTGAGGCCCTCCCTTGCCATGTCTGCCGCCAATGAGTCGCAAATCATTCGCAGTTTCTCCAATAAATCATCTTTCCGACTCAATGCCGCAAAGGTCCTCTCACGACTAATCCCCTTCCTTCCCCCTCCTCCCCCGCCCCCCCCTCCATCTTCACTATTACCATCATCTGGTCCCCCACCATCAAGCCCCACGCTCTTGCACACCAACCAATGTGCTGTCTGATGCGTATATACGTGATAAAGCAACGCTCGCTTCGACCACAACTCCCAACACGTCCCTATCTCCAACCCAGCCACCAAGCACCTCTCGGTTATCCTTCCAATTCCACTCACCTTCCTCACGGGGAGGTGTCTCAAGAACCCTCCGACATTCCCCACCCTATACTGACCATCGGGCTTCCGCTCATTCGACGCGATCTTGGCGAGACAAAAACTGGTGGCAATGCCCGCACTAGCAGTCACACCTGTAACCTCACAAATACGTCGACGAATCTCTGCCACAACTGCCTCCGCAACTGACCAATAATAAGCATGTCTCTTCTCTGTTTTGTCATGCTCTTCTCCACTTTGTTTCTCCTCGTCGTCATCCTCTTCCTCTTCCTCTCCATCCGCCTTCAGCACCATCGCAGCTTCCGGCCGCTCAAATAAAGATATCCCTCCTCCCCCACTTCCTCCACCGAAAGGAACCTCCCCCCCTCTCTCCCTCACCAATCCCTGCACACAAGCCGTCAAGTCCAGGTACGCCTCATCCAAGCTCCCTGCCCGAAATTGCGGATCGTATTCTTTGAAAATCATTCGCGTCTGCTCTGCAACGTGGGAGTAAGTTTCAAACCTCGTCTGCCGCACAAGCAGCTGTGGACACAATTTTCGCGCAATAAATTCAGGCATCGCACTGCGCACCCCATACTTCCGCGCTTCATAATTAGCCGTGCAAATCACCCCCCCTCCAACAGCAAATGGCACGGCTTTAAGCGAAGGCTCGTCGCGTTCTTCCACGGACGTAAAAAAGGCGTCAAGGTCAATTACAACGCACACTTGTGTATAGGAACGACGTGATTTTTCAGCGGCGATAAGACGCTTGTCTGCTTCCGATTCGAGCGCGCGACGGAGAGGCTCAGATAAGGTGCGGAGCTTTGATTTTATCCCTCGTATGCGCTCTTGGATCTTGACGTCGTTCCGTTGCTGTGCCAGGAAAAACTTACTATTTTTTGAAGCTTCGTGCACAATTTTTTCCACCTCTTCTTTCGAACGTTTGTTTTCATCCATGCCTGCCTTGTCGTTGAGGAAGGTATAGAAGTGTCGTGTGTCGGAAGTATTGCCTGTTGCAGGATCAGTGGGGCCAGTGACACAGGCGGAGGAGTCTTCATGCCCGAAAACTGGAAAGGCAGGAGCAGCGGCGGTCGCATTCGAAGCCGGAAGGGGTGCAAGCGGGGCCGGCCGCTGCTGCGGCTGGTGGTGGTGATGATGCTGCTGCTGCTGGCGGTGGTGAAGGTGAAAATTGCACCGGTGCCGCTGCGTAGACGACATCTCCTCCAAACCGAGCTCTGGCACGTAGGGAGGCAGTAAAGGAGCTTCCGCCCCTGACTCCGGTGCCCACTCCTCGTCCCCATCCTCTTGTGTTTGCGTGAAGAACAGATCATCCTCCTCTTCCTCCTCGTCATCGCTTCCTTTAAACGCCACTCCGTTGTCATGGTCGTGGGCCTGGCCAAAACGCTGCTGCTCCTCCTCCTGCTGCTGCTGCATGTCGACTTTGTCCTCGAATTTCCAACACTTCCAGCTTCACCGGTCACAGACATCCCGGTCTGACCATCATATAACAGAGCTTACCGTCATTACGGTGGCCTTTGCTCAGCGTTCTATCTGTTACAGATGGTGCAACCGGTGAGTAACATGGGGCGGCATGGGCGAAGAATGATGGTATTATATATCACTAAACATTTTCCGGCTACTCAAACCCATCAACGACACCTCTATACAAACAGGCCGTGCGATCAACTCCTTTGAACCGTCACGTGCTTGAGCTGCCAGAGCCATCCTTTGCTCTGTGGTGATTTAAGTCCATGCGACAAGCCAGCAGTTGACCTCCCCACTTGCTTCGCTGCCACCTTGCCGGCGGGCCACCTCACGACCTACCCCACGCACACCACCCCCCCAAGCACCAAGCATGGAGCGAGTCCGGCAAGTGCTCGCGGAGCAGCTTGGTTTCCGCTACACCTTCCCTTCCAGCGACTCTTTGGCACATTCCACCCGCTGCTTCCTGTACGAAGACCACGACGACGATGGCAACGAGTCCTGCGAGGCGGGCAACCCCGGTCAGACCCCTTCCACGCACTCCTCCCTCCCGCGCGAAGTAGTGGTCAAGGCTTGCCCGCAAGGCATTGAGGAGGCATTGGTGCAAGCGTTGGGAAAGCTTTATGAGACCTGTGAGGTCGTCGAGGCCACGCTGGGGGGCTCCGCTGTGTGGCAACGTCTTCCTGGACAGCCTATGAACCCACGGCATTCAGGCTTGCTCCCTTTGTTGGCGGTGTGCCGTAGCCCTGATGGACGATTGTACCTGGTCTCGGAGTATTTTCCGCACAATCTGCTTTCGTTGCTTCATTTTAGCAGCCAGTCCTTGTTGGAGTCGAGCTTGTTGGGACGAATGTCACGGGAGAGCGTTATGGACTTGCGGTTGTTCTTCCTCTTTTATCAGCTGGTAAGTGCGGGATTGAACAATAGGAAGATGAGAGGCCTGAGTGTGAAGAGACTAGTTACACACAGTTCCATCTATCAAAACCGTCGATCCCTCAATTCTATCCCGTCCCTTAACTAACCCTCTTTTTTCCTTTTCCCCCATAGGTCCGTGTCCTCGCCTTCTATCACACCGAACTTGGTGTTGCTCTCGGAAACCTCTCGATGAAATCCGTTTACGTCAGTGACATGATCTGGCTTCGTGTCCTGCCCACTCCCCCCTCTGTCCTCCCTCCATCACCACCGCAATCACCATTCACCACCAGCGGTCCTCCTTTAGTGCCCCGTCCCCCCGGCTACGACACCCCCCTCACCCTTCGGTGGATGAATGGCCAAGTCGACAACTTCGAGTACCTCATGGCCATAAACGCTGCTGCCGGTCGAAGCATGATCGATGCCTCCTTCCACCCCATCCTCCCTTGGGTCAGCGATCTCACGGTGCAGCAAGGCGGATGGCGAGACTTGGGAAAGACGAAATTTAGGCTCACGAAGGGGGATGCACAGCTTGATTCGGCGTACAAGCATTCTACACCCCCCCATCATATAACGGAGAGTTTATCCGAGATTACATATTATATCTATTTAGCACGCAGGACCCCTCTAGCAGTGCTCAAAACGGTGGTTCGTGCTGATTTTGTCCCACAACATTACCCTTCCCACATGGCAAGGCTCTATGAATGGACTCCTGATGAGTGCATCCCTGAATTTTACCTGGATCCCAGCGTGTTCTCCTCCCTCCATCGCGAGACGCACGGAATGAGCGACATTTCCTTTCCCTCCTGGTGTGCGGACGCCAGCAGTTTCATCACCTACCACCGTTCACTCCTCGAAAGCGAGCAAGTCTCCTCCCGACTTCACGCATGGATCGACTTGACCTTCGGTCACTGCTTGGAAGGAGCTGCTGCAGTACAAAATAAAAATGTGCCTCTCCGCACGGGAGCTGTCGGTCGAGGGCAACGGCCCTTGGCACGTGAGCAGAAGAGTCCCGGCTTTGTCCAAGTCTTTCGTGAGCCTCACCCTCAACGGCGTAGCCTGAAGCGAGGGTTAAAAGTGCTGAATGCCTCGGATTTACATGATAATTATTTTGCAGCACGGGTGGGCCTTAAAGGGAAGGAAGGAGAGAGGGAGGGAGGGAGGGATGAGGGGGCAAGTGTGCCGTATGTGATGGCGGTCGAGGGGGTGGAGGTGACTGGGAATGAAGATGAGATGCTGAGGAGGGCGCCAACTATACCTGTAGAAGATCGGAACATACAGCGATTGAGAGTGAGTCTAGAGTCCTTGGATGTGGTGCAGACGGTGGGGAGCTTTGCGCAGAAGGCACAACGTCGCTTGGAACCGGCTTATTCCCTTTTTTTGGCGTCCGCTGTGCCGGCGCAGGGTCAGCATCAGCATCAAGAAGAAGAACAAGAACTACATAAACAACAACGAGAGGAAGAAGACGAAGATCGGCAGCAGCAGCAGCAGCAGCAGCAGCAGCAGCAGCAGCAGCAGCAGCAGCAGCAGCAGCAGCAGCACCGACAACAAGAAGAACAACAACAACAGCAGCAGAAAGATGACATGTTTGCCGCTGGATGTATCTTGGCTGAGCTTTACCTGGACAAGCCCGTTCTTTCCCTCCAAGATGTTGCCCGTCACCATGCCAAGGGCAAGGAAGGGAGGGAAGACGGGACATGGGGGAGAGAGGAAAGAGGAACACCGATGACATGGCTACCGGGAGAAGCATCTCATTTGCCTTATCAGGTGCGTGCTTTGCTGCACGCACTGTTGCAGCAGGACCCGGCGCGACGACCACGAGCGGTTGATTTGTTGGGTAGGGGTGAAGGCGGTGATAGTGATGACGAGGAGGAGGGAGAGGGGGCAAGAGAAGGAGGGGAAGGAGGCAGATGGCATGATATTGGCTTTCCTTCGTACTTCCAGGATTTGTACCGGTATCTCTCTACTGTCTACTTGCAACCTCCTGGTGGTGAGGCGTTCGAGTGCATCTCTGTCACTCTGTCCTTGGCACAGCAGCTGGTAGAGTTGCCCATGCCGGCGTTTGCGTTGATATTGCCTTATGTACTACAGGTACTTGACGATCCGGCTCCTTTCGAGACATATGACCGGCGGTTGCAGCAACAGCAGCAACAGCAGCAACAGCAGCAACAGCAGAAGATGGAGGAAGATGAGATAGTGGTATCGAGTAGTAGCAACAGCAATGGCAACGATGAGGAGGAAGAAGCGCGTGACGAACAGCAGCAACAGCAACAACAACAACAACAACAACAACAACAACAACAACAACAACAACAGCAACAACAACAACAACAGCAACAACAACAGCAGCAGCAGCAGCACGGAGAGGTTCCGGTTGTCTTGCGTTTGAACCCTTTCTTGGATCTAATCGGCCAAAAGCTCGGCAGTAGGCATACGCAGCGTCTGCTCTTTCCCCGCGTCGTTTCCTTCATGGAGCGCCTGACTGATTTTAGACTTTTGCGCGCCCTTTTTGTGTCGCCTGTGTGGTCAATCCTGGTGCGGAGGGGGGGGACAACGACTTTTCTCACCCACTTTTTGCCGTTTATGCTTCGCATGGTGGGGGCGGAGGCGCCGTTGGAGGTGCAGCAGGCGGCATATGTAGCGGTGTTTAATTTAGGGTCGCCTGATATTTTGGGGCCGGGATTGGTCGCTAGGTTTGTGGTTCCCTCGCTGCTGGCAGGGGTGGGGGTTTTGAGGGAAGTGAGGGATGAAGGAATGCGAGGTGGAGGAGTAGGGAGGGAGGAAGACGTGGGGTTATGGGGGGAAGATCTGTATCAGACGAGGGCTTTGATTAATATTTGTAAGGAGATTGGGGATGATGTCTTGGCATCTCTGGTGGCGGAGCATGTACTCATGGACGTGCTCCCTTCTTTGGAAGAGCACTGGGTGCCTTATCCCTCTCCTGCCGTCTCTCTTGCCTTGCTCGAGTGTTTCACTGTTCTCGAAGGCCTCCTCCCCACACTCCAAGCTGCGAGCGCTATCTTCCATTATTGTCAACAGCCCTCCCCCCCAGTGCAGCAGCTTCTCCTCGCCATTCCCCTGCCTCCTCCTTCATCCTCTATCCCTTCCTTTTCCTCTTCGTTTCCCTCCTCCTCCTTCCCCGACCTTCCCTCATTCATCCCGCAAAGCCCGCGGCATCGCTTGCACATTCAAATTTGCCGCCTTGTTGCAGCCCTCTCCCTTTGCATAGGTCCCAATGCAACGGAAGATTACCTTCTTCCAGCCGTCAATACTTTCCTAGGTGGCTTTACTGACTTGTACGGTTCTGCTTCCGGAATGGGAGGTGGAGAATCTGAGGGAGGGGTCGCGAGAGGGATAGAGGAACGATTAGGCGGAGAAGGGACCAGAGTAGGGATGGAAGGAGGAGGGGAGATACTGCCGGGGGGTTGGCAGATGGCTGCTTTTGAAATGGTGGAGGACTTGTGGCGGCATTTGGAAGGGATGTATGATGAGCAGGCCCTTCGTTGTCTTGTCCCGAATGGATTTAAGGTTGTGGCTGTGTGGTTTCACGAGGTGAATGGCCCTGGGAGGGAGCAATTGATGGAGGGGAAAAGAGGGGGTGGCAGTAGCAAGTTTGAGAGCAGTGGTGGGAGAAGGAAGGAGAAGCGAGGTGGAGGTGAAGGAGGAGAAAGGGAGCGACTGACGGATTTGATGATTGAGAAGGGTTTGTCGGGCTTGCAGTGGATTGCCAACAAGAGCCGAAGGCGGTTCCAGCGGGGGGCTGGGGATGGGTTCCACCACCCTCCCGCCTCATCATCCTCGCGGACAACGACGACGATGATGGAAGGAGGGGCGGAGGTAATGCTGAACGACAGGAGTCCCACCTCTCTCTCCAAGGTTTGTAGAGAAGAAAGTGAGGAACGCGACTGGCACAGTCCTTTCCGGATGGGGGAAGAACCCGAAGGGGAGGGAGATATTGGGGAGGAGGGAGAGGAGGGTGAAAAAGAGGACGGACGACCGATCTGGCGGATGGCGACGGCAGGGAGGGATGTGCTGCTTCCTGTTTCGCCGACCACGGCATTGGCTTCACCCACTAGCCCTTTGTCGCTGTCACCGGCGCGAGGAACAACTCTTCATGATCACCACCACCACCACCACGACAGTAAGATCGCGCTTCAATCAGACGACGAAGGAGAAGAAGGGGACGAGGGGGGAAACAACGAAGGCGACTTCGATCTAGGATTATGGGGCCGGTCCTCTTCCCCGCAGCGGTCGATGCGGAAGAACGGGGGAAGAGCGCTTAGCACGCAAGGCGATTTTGCATTTTATAGCAGTGGTGGCATCCGCAAAGAGTCCCGTGGGGTAGTGCGCGATCTCAGCGGTCGTAGCACAGGCACCACTACCAGCAGTGGCAGCAGCAGTGGCAGTGGCAGTGGCAGCCTCCCATTCCTTATTAAAAAGAAGGACAAGAGTGTCATTTCTATCCCTCCTCCTCCCCTCGCTGAAGGTCGAAGCGCAAAGCGAGAAGCACTTCGCGTCAGTGGAGACCACGTGTGGTTGCTCGGTCCTCAGGTTGATCCTCCTCGCCTCCAGCCCCCCGACGCTGTTGCTGACGCAGGGAGCAGCTGGCCGATTCATTTATGCGTGCATACAACCTTGGAAGCGTATAAAAGCGGGAGCAGTGTACGTTCCCTTGCCGTGGACCCAGCGGAGACTGTCTTGCTTTCGGGCTCACGGAGGGGAATTATCAAGGTGTGGTCGCTGAGGGAGCACCCGGTGGCACTTGCGCAGATGAGTGGCGGGGGGTTAGAGCACCACACTGAGAGTATCTTTTCAATGGCATTTTTGAATGGATCGGAGCGCGCGGTTAGTCTGGACGGGTCTCTGTTGGTGTGGGATGTGAACACGGGGCAAGTGCTAGCAAGGAAGGAGAAGCATGCATTGGAGATCGGGGGAATGCCATTGTCGTACATGGCGGTGGATGTTTTGCCGGTGGGGGGAGGAGTGGGGTTGGGGGACTCGAGGAATGCGGGCAGAGATCACCATCAGTTGCTGGCGGCGACGCAAACGACGTTGTACCACTTGGATTTGAGGGACCGCGTGTCCGGGGGGGCGTCGGTGGGAGGGGGGGCATCGACGACAACGATGGTTGCGAGTATGGCCAGTGAGTGGGGAGTGAGTTCGTCGTGTTTTCAGGATAGGGGGATAGGCGCTGCTTTGCAGTGTGTGTGTTCGCATGAGGATGGCTTTTGGATCTGTGTGGGTTCGAGTAACGGCCAGTTGTGCGTGCTCGATCGACGGACGGGGGAGATCGCCCAGGCGTGGCAGGCGCATGAAGGCCCGATATTGCGGGTTTTTGCATGGGGGAGGGATAAGATTTTGAGTGTATCGATGGACCGGACGGCCGTGTTGTGGGATTGTCGAAACACGATTCCAAGGGATGTGTGTTGCCTTCGCGGACTGCCTGATTCGCAGTCAGGCATGACGTTGTTGACCCACGAATTTCGTCGTTCGTCCACAGGAGCTGCTGCTGCTGCTGCCGTCACGGCTGGTACTTTTGCTGCTGCGGGGAAACGGCCGCATGTCTTGATGACGTTTGGCGGGCATAAAGGGGTCGTGTCGCGAATGCCACGGCCAGGAATGGACGTGGCGGCGAAGGCGCGTTATTTTTTGGCACCGAATGGGTTGAAATTACGGACAAAGATTAATGTGCAGTCAGCGGCGGTGCTGCCGTTAAGGAATTTGTTGTTGGTGGGATGTGATGATGGACACATACGGGTTTGTACATAGAAAGAGGGTTACTGGCGCACCAGAAGGAAGAAGCGATGGGAGTAAATACTGACTTTCAAAAAATGATGAAAGGCATTTTGTAAAAAAGCAACGAAGAACAGTAGAAACGAAAAGCAACGACTAGTCTATTTTTCTATTTGTACACTCATTAGTACGTGCACTGTAATAAGTTCCCAATGTACATAGCGTACTCGACCTCTCCGTCACTCCATCACATCCTCCTCTCAAATCCTTCCTCCTCCCATCCCTAAAGCCACCAACTCCTCAAAAGAAATTCCCCCCTTCTCCTCACTTTCCCCCAATTCAGCAATCACCCGATCAGCCGCCCGGAAATCCTCTTTTTCAGTGTAGGAGCTCTTCGTTACCACGCACATCATTCCTGCCGCCTTAGCGGCTGTGAGACCAATATGCGAATCTTCTATCACAACGGTATGAGCAGCATCCAAACCCATGGTCTCCTTCGCCAACAAATAAATGTCAGGCGATGGCTTTTTCTTCGGGACGACATCCCCTGCGAAGATCTTGAGTTTAGCCTCACGTTCCTTACCCATCAAGACACGGACCAACGTGCGCACGGCCTTGTCATTTGACGTGGAGCACACTCCGAGAGGCACCCCTGCAGCAATGGCGGCATCTACTACACGCAACACCCCTGGACGCAAAGGCAGCTTGCCTCCTTCAATATAATCCATAAATAGCTTGGTTTTAAGCAGGTGGAGTTCTTGCACGAGCTCTTTACGGGAGAAATCAGTGTCATACCCTGGGGGCCAGCCGACCTTGTTCCAATGTGCCGTCATGCGTTCCTTCCCGCCACCAACCTATGCATTATGTTATGTAAAGGGTAGACGAGCAGTCATTAGGGATTTTGTGGACATTTTTTTTTGCGATTTGTGTGTGGATGTTGAATTGAAGGGGGAAGGTTGTGGAGGCGAGGGTTGGGTGGATGATGGACGACATGGTCAGCTAGGAGCATATATACCCCACCGGCCTCCAAGATTTGCTTCGCACATAAGCCCTTAAGCTAATTGAAAGTAATTTTGCACAGTCAAGCTTCCACCCAACGAATTATACAGAGTTATGGCTTGGCTGAATGCTCATGGCTCACATACAAAGCGCAGGGACGTACCTCAAGAAGCTTGCCATACAAATCGACGTCCCAAGTGCAGTCGATCCCTTTTTGCTGAAAAGCAATATTGAAGCATGGACGATGTCCGTCTCGCTCTGTGTCAGCCAGGACGCCGTCGCAGTCAAACAAAAGTGCCCAGCTCGCCTTGTTGCCGATGCCGGCTGCCATCATCCGCACTGTGGCCCTGTTACGAGTTCGTGGAGTGGCATGCCGCAGAAATGCCTGCGCCGGGGCCAGTAGAAGAGAGGCAACCACCAGGAAAAAAGAAGGTCTAGCCATGGCGATGGTACCTGTGTGGTGTATAGGGCATGTGAGTGGGTCCTGTCAAAAGGGAGTGATTAGGGCAGGAGGTTTTTGAGGCGGTTTGGACCTCCCCCCCAAACCTGAGACTCGCAACGTAGAGAGCGACGCACTTTCCCCACAATCTTCCATGCGAACACCCTACAGGTGCAACCTGATGAGGATAATGAACGCTGTGAGGGGCCAAATGGTGGCGCGACGGACTGTCAGTGGCTTTAGGAGACACCTCTATTTCTTTCCCCCTGCCTCCTCCTCTGCCTCCACCCCTTCCTTCCACTCCTCCCACATGGCACGACGAGCTGTCGTCATGCAAGACGCCGAGCTCTTGACAGGCTTTGACATTCAAGTCCTGGGCTCTGCGGCCAAGATGCCCACGATCCGCAGCAGCTGTCCGTGCATTGGTGTACGGGTTGGAGCCAGGCAAATGCTTTTTGACTGCGGGGAGGGCACACAACGCCAATTCATCCACTCCATCCTCATTCCCAGCAAGGTCCAAGGTATTTTCATCACTCACATGCACGGTGATCATGTCTTTGGGCTTCCTGGGATGCTGCTCAGCTTTCTGAGCCTCCTCAACACCACAACAAACAACGCCCCTCCGCCCTCATCCCCTTCCTCGTCCTCGCACGCCCAATGGGCAGATATACCGAAATCTCGGACCTTGCGCGTTTACGGGCCTGTGGGTCTGTATAATTACGTGTGTATGACTCTGAATCTTTGTGAGGCGAAAGTAGGCGTAAACTTGTCAGATGGACGACCAGTGATAGTGGTGCATGAGTTGGTTGGTGGGGAGCAATTTGGAGGAGGGGGTGGGGGTAACGGGAGGGATCGACGCGCGGCATTTGTTAAAAGGGATTCGGATTTTGCGATGCCCGGGGTAGTAAGTCGTGCAATAAGACCTGATGCGGATGGGTTTTGGACGATTCCGCCCTTTGACGACGAGGTCGGCGGTAGCAGTACTGTGACACCGCACAGTCGGAAACAGAATTTCGTCGTCCGTGCAGGACAAGTTAAGCATACAGTGCCTACCTTTGGTTATATCGTGCAGGAGGACGATAAACCAGGGAAAGTGGACGTGGCACAAGTAAGAGCCCTCGGGTTGAGTCCAGGGCCGGCATACAAGGATTTAACGGAGGGGAGGGATGTGGTCTTGCCTGATGGGAAGGGAGTGATCAGGGCGAGGGAGGTTGTGGGTCCACGGAGAAGGGGTAGGAAATTAGCGGTGCTTGGAGATACGTGTGATCCATTTTCGATGAGTTCTTTAGTGAGGGACGCTGACGTCCTTTTTCACGAGGCGACGCTTGAGAATGAGATGCAGGGCATGGCGATAGCAAGAGGCCACTCGACCCCCTCGATGGCGGCTATGTTTGCGAAGCATGTGAGGGCACGACGGTTGGTGTTGACACATTTCAGCAATCGATACACGTCGTCGAGTGGCGAAGGGAGGGAAGAGGGAGGGATTGAGGGGGGAATTGGAGGAGGAGGAGGAGGAGGAGGAGGGGCGACGTATGGGCCGGGGAAGGAGCAGCAATTTCAAGCGAGGCCCCGGGGTGCCGTTGCACGGTTGTTACAGCAGGCGGTGGAGGCGCTGGGGGATGAGAGGCGAGTTCTGGTGGCGGAGGACTTTTTGAAGATTCATGTTCCGCCTGAAGGATTTCATATGTTGCCTCTTCCTGCTGCTGCCGCTGCTGCTGCTGCTGCTAGCACAGCTACAAATGCTACAGAATCGACTGCTGCTGCTGCTGCCGCTGGTGGTGGGGGTGAAGGTTTTGGTGTTGTTGTTGCTGGTGGTGATGGAGCAAGGAGTAGGGTTCGGAGAAAGGAGGATATAGAACAGATGAGGGAGGAGGAAGCATGTCCGTCATGAACACATCAGTGTACAGTTTCTCAAACAAATGAACGAAAGTAATTGCATACATAAATAAATACGTACCTGAAAGAAAAAGAAATCAAAATGTAATAAAAAGCAGTGCTTGCCGGGATACGACCGGTTGTAGGCACTACATTCATGCTTTGCTTTTGGCTTGTGGTGCTGTGTTTTCCCTTTCTGCCCCCCCTATGTTTTTCATTCAACCACTAACAAACGCACATCCATACATCTAAGTCTGATTATTTAGGCCTGTCTTGCCTTTCTTTTAAACCCCTACTTCCATCAGCGTACATACTCCCGCCATCCCTACTTCATTCTCCTACAGCACCCCTATACAAAGCCAAATACGGACTCTCCCTCTCTCTGTCCAACTCATCTTCCACCCCTCCCACCGGCCCCTCCTGCCCCAGCGTCTGCCTCCTCCTCCTCCTCCCTTCCTCCCTTCCCCTTCCTACCCCAGCACCCACCACCTCCTCCAGGTCGGGAGTGAAAAAATCCCGGGCCGTCGGCCTCCTTTCCCGCTTGGCACGCCAACGAGGATCGATCTGCTTTGAGATTAATTGAGGAGGGGGGAGGGTATAGGTATTCCTGGGAGGCACATCTTTGTAGACATTGAAAAGAGGGTGGACATTCACTGCTGTTGCTGCGTCTTCCAGGACTGACTTGGTTTCAAGATGGATCTCTTCCGACGGGAATTCTGCATGGTAGGCAGTGGCAAGTTGGTCGCGGAGGAGGGCGGTTGAATGGAGGGTGGGCGTGCTGAATTCGCAGGGTTGCTGAGCGGAGGAGAGGAGATGGGTGTCGCGTTCCCAGGCTCGGAGGCTGGTGAAAGGTGCGAGGAGGGTACTTGCGTCCAGAGGGGAGGGAGAGGGAAGGGGGCCTTGCCGGGGGATTGCTTCTGATTCTTCTTCGTCATCCTCGGGATGTAGCGCTTGTTCCCTTCCTCCTTCTGCGCTGCTTTGTTTTGGTCCCCTTGGTGTGCTCCCTATCGCCATCACTTCCCCTGCTGCTGTTCCTCCTTCTCCTCCTCCTGTTGCTGCTGCACTTTTTCCTGCTGTTGCTGTTGCTGCTGCTGCTTCACGCCTTGGTAGGGCCGCAATTCGATTGTCATCCCCCGGGTAGCGAGGAAGCGTCGCCACAGGCCAGGGGACGACCATGCCCGTGTTGCTCACCACTACCAATAGTGGCCGATCCCTACCACCACCTTGACTGCTTTCCTCATTTTTTCTCTTGCTTGGGTGCATGAAAAACGCCCCGATCGCCGGTCCATCCAAAGGGGACTCCGCCACCGGGTGCCAGGTGTTCCGTTCCTCCTCCTCCTCCTCCTCCTCTTCGTCGTCTACCTCCCCACCCTCCCTCACTCCTTCCCTTCCTCCCACACTCTCCTCCCATACCACTGGCCGATACAACCGCACGACTCCCCCGGCATCCGCCGTTGCAATCACCGAAGCCTCCCCACCTCTAGCTCCCCCTTCCGCTTCCCCTTCCTCCTGCTCCTCCTCTGCCTCGGCATACGCTGCCACAGCTACCAAAGGCTGCTCGCTATCCATGGCCACGTACTCCAGCACTGCTGTCAAGCTCGACCAACAATATAATGTCCCACTACCCCCCCCCCCCAAAATCAGCCCCCCACCCCCCCCGGCCGCCAGGCCACGGACATCACACGCTTCAGTCAGGAGGGTGTGGAGTTTTCTGACGACCAACGCCCCCCACTCGTCCATTCGCCAAGACCAAATCTTGACTGTTCGATCCCCCCCTCCGGTAATCAAATGCCCTTCCTCCCGTGCCAAGGCCTCTCCATGCGCCAACTTCAAAAGAGGCCCATCATGCGCACTGACTACATTGACGATACCCCTTCGTTTCCCCCCTGTGGATGTTGGTGAGTCACCACCAGAGAGGAGAGGTGCCTCCAGGCCGAAATGACCGCGTTTCGATAAAGCCCACACGCACAAGCAGCCTTCATCGTCCCCGCTGGCCAAAACTGACCCCGTGGTATCCACGCCCACTGTGCGAATGCGCGCTGGTGTTGCTGCTGCAGCTGCTGCGGCTGCTGTTTCTGGCCTCAAGACGATGAGTGGGGAGCCGTAGGCAAAGGACGCCGAGGCCCGAGGGCCCTGTCCTTGCAAGTCTTCTGGGTCCAACGGTGGTGGCAAGGTGGTGTACATCACGACGTGAGTCTCGCCCAGGAGCAGGAAAAGGGCATCTTCTCGCCCTGGCACAAAGGTGAGGTCGGTCCAGGGCAAGGAGCAAGGCCCCGGTGGCCGCACTCTGGTTGATAATGCCTTTGCTGCGCCAAGTCGTTCCTCCTCTTTCCCCTTCCCCCCTTCCTCCTCTTCCAAAAAGCTGCCCCGGTATATTTGATACACAGCAATCACGGTCTGTGTCCTCACCTCTAAAACGCGCAAGCATCCAGCGTGGTCCACCAAGGCCAGCAGATCTCCTCCTGGTAAAGCCCGCGCCAGCTCTATGGTGGCTTGAGGAGTCGCAGCGGCCAAGGGCACGGCACACAGACGATACCCTGTCTCCTTGCCGTGCTCGAAGAGGAAGGGTGGCAATGGCGGGATTACTCTCATGCTTCTGCCTGTGTTGTACTGAGGGATGAGAGGAGTTGATTGGTGCGGAGTGAGTGTTTAAGGTAATGCAACCCCAAGAGGCTTGCCTCTACTTTATAAGGGAGTTCTAGCAGAGTTTAGTTCCGAGTCATCACATCGACCCACATAATGAAAGAGTTGTGCAGTCCGCGCGACGAGGAGGCTTCAAAAACAGTCTCCGCGCCAAAATGGAGACCTCCGTCTGCGAGTCACAGACTGTGGTTGACCGAGTCGGGGGACCTGAGTTAACTCGAGTTCAGGGGGTTTTGAGTTCAAAAAAGTTCGGGGAAAAAAACATCATCTAAAAGGAGCATCCTCCAGGGTGTTATAGAGCTCCAGAGGGAGCTAGACGCATGTGATGGATCGGAGATGGCAAGATAAAAAAAGGGCACGGCTGGGACCCAAGAGCGAGTTGGAAAGCTGGCTCCACATTATCCCACCAGACAAGGCCATCGACTTTTTCTCGATTTTTACAGACCCACTCACCCTTTTAGCCCTTCTTATGCCCTTGATTCCAATGTAAAAAAGATTGGTACGAGTTCGAGACCCGGGCACAGCAAATGCAAAGCGCTCCCTGCCAAGAAGCCAACTGATTGGGTCAATCATTTGGGTCAAAGTGGTTGGGTCAACTGGTCAGGGGGCAAGGTGAAAGTAATAATCCCTCCCTCAATGGACTGATAGTCTCAATTCTTTGTCTTCCCCGTCTTCCCTCCCCCTCCCACATATACCGTACATGACATCTAGTAGCCCTCCATGATTACCCCTGCCTCTGGCCGTCCTATATATCTTCAGTAACTCCCTTCCTACTCCCCCCCCCTCCCCCTTCCAACACATATAGTAGCCCTCTTCCTCTTGTGCCTCCCCGTCCCCTTCTAAAACATCAAGGGTTGCCTCTCCAACTCCTCGTCCCCGCCCTCGTCCTTGACTTCATCCCCTTCCAACCCCTCGCACATGTCAAAACCAAACCACACATCAAATAACCCCTGTGCTACTCACCCTTACAACCCTCCCCTTCCTCGCACTGCTCCTCGTCCTCGTCCACTTCCTCGGCGATAACGTTTCCCTTTTGGATATCCGTCTCAAAGTACCCCTGCGGCACCTCTCCCTGCTAATCTGTGCTGTGGAACTGCAGGAAGAGGTGCCGTAAGGGTACTTCGAAAGTGACATCCAAGTGGAAAATGTAAACGCTGAGGAAGTGAGCGAGGGCGAGGACGATAGGCAGCATGAGGACGAGGAGGGTATAGAGGGTGAGTAGAACAGGAACTATGGGGGCGAGTAGTCGGAAGGGGATGAAATCAAGGGCTGTCAAGCGGTCCCTCTGCACAGGTTGAAACCTGGCCAGGTTTGACTCGATAGCCATCACAACCCCAAGACAATTCTGAAATTAAGTATAATTCACGATAACCATAAGCCTAACCAAAATCCTTGCGATAGGCAAGAGGAAGCGGGTACAGTAACTAGGAGAGAGGCGAAGACATGGCGGCCCCGTTTGACGACTCCTAGACCCTACTATATCTCCAGGTTGTCCTACAGAGGCTTCCAAGACTTTCAAAATAAGTTTCACAACAAATAGGGGTTTATCACAGAATTCTTGTACCCCGTTCAACTATTTTGGCCTTTGAAGCTTCTCGAGAAGACTGGGATTGCCGATCAGACGTAGGCGTGCAAGGGATGCTGCTAACTCTGGGTGATTGGGAGCGTTTTCACCAGGCCTAGGAAGCGGTGGAGTAGAGGTTTGAATTTCAGGAGCAGGAAAGGGATACTACACTGTGCACTTGTTGAGCTTGCGGTTGTCTATACAAAGACTTTTACAAAACGGATTTCGCACCTCTCTAGTGTGTTCAATGTTGGCTTTCACCACCTTCACCAAACGAAACAGCATTTTATTGACTTGGTGTGAGCTGGGATTTCATCTCCTAGCTCTCCCAGCATTTTTATGGGTGTATGATTTCATGTCTCACATATTTTAAAATAAAGACTTGCACAAATTTACAGAGATTTAGACAGTTTCAACAAGACTTCAGCTCCTCACGTAGAAAATAACTTCGATTTTTATGTCACTGCCGTTTACAGAGACACGAAAATCGTGAGGGGGAGGCTAGGTAAGTAGAGAAATCCTCTCCTTAGAGACTTCCCCTCTTTAGATACTTTAATCAGGGGTTATTTTTCCCCCTATCGTCGTCCTCGTCTTGTAGTCATGTACCAGCATGTCAGGGCGGGATAGGGTTAGCTAACAGGGATGACCGGGCCCTTGCAGCGATGTCAGAGTGGCTGAAGATCAAATCAAAACAAGTGCACATTTTCCCTTTGAGACAAAAAGAAAGAAAGAAAGAAAGTGTATGTTCACATCGCACCTTGTGTGTTTGTTGCGCAATAAATCGGTCTGTTCCGGGAACATACGGCAGAGAAGACTGCCACGTACCCCATAAATTGGTGGGAGATGATGATGATTGCTATAGTCAATAATAGGCAGGCCCAAAGGGTGGATAAAATTTGACATCGCATCCAGCACACCAAATATCTACTCTCTTCCACCTTATTTTGTCCAAGCATTACTGATATTGCACAGTGCCAGGCTCGTCTCCGGGAGGACAAACGCCTTGAGCTGCCTTCAGCGAGTTCCACCTGCCTGTTCTCCTTTGCACACCATGGTGGACCTCTCTGGCATTCTTCTGGCAAGTTGGGTGGGGCTTGTGATTGTCACATACTATGGCGTCGTCTTGCCCCTGTACCGCAGGACCTGCCGTCGACGTCTGGGGGTGGCCAAGGACGCCATCACTGTCGCCTTCTTCCATCCCTATTGGTGAAGTACAGTGGGGGCGGGGGCGGGGAAAGGGGGAATTATCAGAGGACTCTCTTTCCCTGCTTCATGCTCACGCGAATTCCACCCTTCTTCACTGCAATACAGCAATGCGGGTGGTGGTGGGGAGCGGGTGCTATGGCTGACCATCAAGGCCCTGGCCTCGCTTCACGCAAAATCGATAAAGCGCAAGCAAAAGCCCCTGCATGTCTTCATCTACACTGGCGACCACGGTGTAGCCCCCGACGAGATCTTGCGGCGCGCCGAGGCCCACTTTGCGGTGAATCTCACAAATTTGCCTATGCCACTGAGTTTTGTCTTTGTTCGGGGCCGGCAGTGGTTGGAGGCACCACGCTTTCCCGTCCTGACCATGGTCGGGCAAAGCCTGGGCTCGATTCTTTTGGCCTTCGTGTGCTTGGGCGATTTCCTTCCCGACGTATTTTTTGATACCACTGGCTGCGCTTTCACGTACCCTGTGGCGGCCCTACTGGGACGATGCCGGATTGCGGCATACGTGCATTATCCGACCATTAGTACGGTGCGTTAGGGTTATTGGAGAAAAAAAGAAAAGGAGAGGACAGGGCATGTATGTAACGCATGTTGACGAGTATCTGTTTCTGCGGTGTGTTCCGCTTGTCGTGCTCTTCTAATGATGGAAAGTAATACTCAGCTTGTGCCCAGCGGGCAGACCACCAAGCCCATGCAATGTCTCCACTGTACTCCATCTCATGCTTCCTCTCTCCGCACCAATAGGACATGCTGAGCGCCGTCCGTGAGCAACGTCCATCCTACAACAACGATCGATCTCTCGCCTGCAGTCCTTGGAAGTCCCGCCTTAAACTCATGTACGTATACACCATCTCTTCTTCCCAAGTTGGAGGGGTGGTGGAGAGGAAGAAACGGTGGGTCGTCTGTCTGTTGCGTTGCAGTCACAAAGGCAACGTTAACCGTCATGTTGGCCTATGTGTGGCTCTGCTAGTGTCGACTGCGGTTTAGGATCGGCAGGCAACGACATCGGACCCTTGAGCATTGCCCCTCGGCCCTTTACCTATTCCTCTCTCTGATTGACACTCATCTGTCCTCCCATTTCCTCCACTCCACCAAAATACAAGCTACTACCACGCATTTGCATGCCTCTACGGCTTGTGTGGATTTTTCGTCTCCCTCATCATTGTCAACTCCAGCTGGACGCAGGCACACATTCGCTCCCTCTGGTGGCTGGGCAGGCCTCGAGTGTGGACCGTGTTTCCTCCCTGTGATACCTCGGCGCTCAAGGTGCGTAAGTATTTGTTATGCGTGTGTAGGTGTCTTTTTTTTTCGAAAGCCCACGGCGGTATGTAAGAAAGGAAAGGAAGACGTGTGGAGAAGTTGAAGAAGAGAACACGACGGCGCGTGCCCACCTGCACCTTTGTCTCTTTTTCATTTTTCTGAAGATGTGTTTATGATGGTCGAATGGCTCGCCAACAAGCAGGAATGCGGCTACGCAAGCAAAGTAATGAATCCCTTAAAGTCAATCACGTGTCAAAATACTCCACAGGACCTGCCACTGGCCCCCCGGGAGCCCGTCATCCTCTCAGTAGGTCAGTTCCGTCCCGAGAAAGAGCACCCCCTGCAAATCCGAGCCTTTGCCCGCTTCCTCAACAGTGGCAGCAGCAGCGGCAGTACTGGCCCAGATAGTCTCGTTAATAATAAAGACATCAAGCTTGTCTTGTTGGGGAGCTGTCGAGGGGCTGAGGACGAAAGACGGGTGGCGGCATTGCGGGCCCTGGCAGCAGAGGCAGGGGTAGGAGGGCAAGTGGAGTTTGTAGTGGGGGCGCCGTACCCTGATCTCAAGCGCTGGCTGGGTCGGGCGAGTGTCGGGGTGCACACCATGTGGAACGAGCACTTTGGCATTTGTGTGGTGGAGTACATGGTGCGTGCAAGGAAGTGAGAAAAGTGGGCGGAATGAGAGGAGTAACATTGGAGGAAGGTGTAGTCCTCTTGTCCTACCTGCGAAACATGAGGGTAGATGGCGAATGAACGACTATCAGTTTCTAGCGCATCTCTACATCCATTTCTCATACCCCTCTCCCCTCTTACTACCATTACCCCGAACTCAGGCCGCTGGATTGGTCACAGTGGCACATAATAGCGGCGGGCCCAAAGCTGACATTGTGGTGCCCTTCCAAGGCGCACCCACGGGTATTTTAGCCGCAACTGAGGAAGAGTACGCACAAGCCTTCGCCCGTATTTTTGCTATGAATGAGACCAGGGAGCTCACTCCTTTCCGCATATCTGCTCGGGCATCGATAGACCGGTTCTCAGACGAGGTCTTCCTGCGGGAAATTAGCAGGCTAATAGGACCGTTCTTGGGTCTGAAAATATTCGATCGTCGTGAATCTTGCGCGGCCGAGAATTAGAACTAATGATGTTAAAACTACAAATTAAAGGACGATATTTTTGTATAAGAACTAATGATGTTAAAACTACAAATTAAAGGACAATATTTTTATTTTAGTTCATAGCGCATGGAGGCCAAGTTGCATTTTGAGGAGATGAGTTTTTTTTCCATCCGATACAGGGCAGTCATGATACTGCAGTGCTGTATTTTTTCCCCTCTGCCGGTACAATTGATATAAAAGTCTTGACGTGGGACATGAGGCATTCTGCCTTCGGGGGAACAGAAAACACGACGAAGCAACGAAATCTGGAAGCCATTGCAAGCTTTTGGCCTTCCCTCCCTCTTGTTGCATGGTAATTGCGTGATCTTCCTTGGCCTTGTGCCTGTCCACACAACCAGCTCCGCGTACCACTCACTCACTTAATTCACTCGCACACGTAACTATAGGGCAAAGAATCAGCCAGCGGTTCCGCCCGCGGTCTGTAGTTAAGCGCACTTTCGAGGGAGGCAATAACACAATCTGCTCTCGCCCAACGCCGTCATCATCAGTCCTTGGTTATTCATAGCTAGCCTTTGCAGCAGCCGTAAACATGAGCAACCTTACACGGCTCTTTGTCAATGACATCGAGGTCTTTGTCCCCCCAAACACGACGGTCTTGGAGGCGGCCGAGAAAGTGGGCGTCCAGGTAAGTTTGGCTCTTTGTAAGAGGGAGGGGTAGGGAGGAGAGGTTTCGTTGCTTGCTGTGTCAGGCTCAGAAAGCATGTGGATCGCGCATGACAGCTTATGACAAACATTCTGTCAGTGGCATGGTCTTGATTGTCTTGGAAGGCGAGGCGAGGTGCTAGATGGGCGAAACGAAAAGGGGACCAGCCGAGAGGAGCAACCACAGCTTTTCACTCTGACAACAAAAAACACTGGAAGCACCGGGTGGAGCTTTTAAAAACCCCAAACCCTCCATTTTTGCACAGGCTATCTCATCACATTCTTGATTTCCCCTCTCCCACTTTTTCTTTCCTCCGGGATGGCTCAGGTACCGCGCTTCTGCTATCACCCCGCCCTCTCCATTGCCGGCAACTGCCGCATGTGCCTGGTCGAAATTGAGCGCACCCCCAAGCCAGTTGCATCTTGCGCGATGCCCGTGATGAAGGACATGAAGGTCTATACCAACAGCCCATTGGTCAAGAAGGCTCGGGAGGCCGTGCTGGAGTTCTTGTTGCTGAACCATCCTTTGGACTGCCCCATTTGTGACCAGGGTGGGGAGTGCGACTTGCAGGACCAGACCATGTTGTACGCGTCTGACAGGTCCAGATTCTACGAGTTCAAGCGTGGGGTGGAGGACAAGAATTTGGGGCCTTTTATCAAGACGATTATGACGCGCTGCATTCACTGCACACGCTGTGTGCGCTTCGCGGATGAGATTGCCGGAGTCGGGGACATGGGCACGACCAACCGGGGAAGGGACACAGAGATCGGCACTTACATTGGGAAAGCGTTTGAATCCGAGGTCTCGGGCAACGTTATTGATCTCTGCCCCGTCGGGGCTCTGACGGGCAAGACCTACTCCTTCTCCTCTTCCTCCGTCCCTTCATCCTCCTCCTCCTCCGCCACGGCCTCCTCCACCCTGGCCGCCCGTGCTGCCGCGCGTCCCTTACCAGAACTTTCCACTGCTGCTGCTGCTGCTACTGCTGGCACGTCTGCTCCCTCTTGCACGCGAGGGGCTGCTGCCATGGGGGTTATGTCTCAACGGGCGCTTTCATGCTCGTTTACTTCCGTCTTCCACTTGCAGAAGGCCGGCATGAACCCTCAGGATTTCCAGAAGGTGACCACGTTGTTCAAGCGCTCGGTGATTTTCCCAATGGCAGCCCTGGTAACGGGCGCAACGGTTGCCACGATTGGTGCGGCCGTTTAGGGAGGAAGGGAGAGAAGGGTGGGCTTTGTGTGATATCAATGTGCGTGTGGGGGGGAAGTATTACGATGGTGACGGAAAATATGTTTGCTCATGTTTTTGACCCGCCCTTTCAAAGTGGTAACAGACATTTAAGTGGTGATGGTGGGCGTGGGGGTGGCGGAGGAATGGAAGTGAAGGAGAAGAGAGGATGAGAGGTAATGGTAGGATGATAGGGAAAGGTATCTACGAAGAATGAGCTGATAGCTTGAAAGGAGATTAAGAGGAAGAAGAAGAAGAAGGAGACAGACGACAACTTGAAGATTCAGTCAAATGAACTCATGGCGGGTGCACATTGTTTTTGTTTTCACTCTTGTTTCCTATTTTACTACCAAGTACACCTCTATCATCTCCTCGATTTCCTCAAATCTCCTCTTGCTGCTGCACCTTTTCATCCCTAAATATCAAAGATAATCGTCGCCCACGTGCCACCACCACCCCATCCACCCACCTTTCCCCCCCGGGCGAAGGCGCCAAGATCTCGTGTGCGTATTTATATCTTGCTTCCCCACTTAAAATATACAACGAACGAGGCCGTAGCAACAAGCGAACGATAGATAAGGGGTCCATGCCTTGGTCTTTGTCGCCTTTGAGTTGCATGATGGCGGGCGAGCACAGGGAGAGGCCACTCACAATGTCGCCACTAAATTTTACACTATCAACATGAGGCTTGATAAATCCATCGTTGGCTAAATCAATCACATGCACCGGGAGGAAAGGCAATGTCATAGGGCGCTGCAGTGTGTGGAGAATGAGGTTCTTGATCCGGTCGGCCAGCGCTTTGTTCCCGGGGTCAAGCCATCCTCGTTTTTCTACCTCCCGATAATTTTCAATAACAGAGTCCCAATGGTTAGCGACATATCGACGCCGCCGCACATTCTCCTCCAACTCGGCCACAAGTCGGGCCTCTTCTTCAGGCGTGATGACATCGGGCAAGACCTGCACGGAGGACGTGTCAAAACCCGGAGGGCCGATGTTGGAGAAGTCGAGAAGGGAGTGCGAGGTCTCGACGGAGGCGACAGCTGAGGAGGTGCTGAGGTGACAAATGACGGGGCAGGACAATGGTGGCCTTGATCGCTTGCGACAGTGTGATAGGACTAGGCGACAGGCGGCCGAGACAACGAGGAGGGACATAGTCTCCGTATTTGTCCTGTTAAAGACTGTTTGTGATTTTGGGATAAGGAGCGTTAATGGACCGGGAGGTTGTGATTTCATGGCCTGTTGCTATCATTTATCAATCGTGCTCTCATCGGCGTAACCACGGCCGTGGCGGGGCACCTCCAGGCTCATACAAGAGCGCGTGGGTTGAGGACAACGAGGGCAACACACAGCAGACGGCAACATCTGCCTTTTGAGTTCATCAACAAGTTGATGACGAATGACCCATTACCGCACGCCCGACGCACTCTCGGGCGCCGACACTAACTCCTCGCCACTTGTCAGAATCACCAGTATGACATGAAAAAGAGGGAGCAGCAGCAGCAGTAGCATTTGACCCACCACCGCACGCACATACACACATACAGGGTCCTTCTCCCAGCCTGTCGTCAGCACTAGCTAGAGCATCATGTCTTGGGGAAGAGGCAGCGGCAGCCCTGGAGACAGGGTAAAGAACACAAATGATTGGAATGAAGGCGGAGGGCAAGAAGAAGATGTCCTTGGAGGGGGATTCGAGGACACGTACGACTCGGGCGTCGTAAGCTCAGGGGCAACCGATTGGGGCTCGACCACCACAACGGACACGACGGGATGGGGCAGCAACGAGGAAGGCACCGAAGGCTTCGATGATTATGCCGACGATCGAGGTCCTAGGGCGCCTCCGGGGCAATTGGGGGGTTCCCAGCAGCAGCAGCAACCGCCATCTCGGTATCCTCCGCGGCAAGGGCAACCGGAGCAGGGGATGATGGACCAGGAGAAGACCCGGAAGCGGCTGGGGTACGGGCTGTGCGTGGCCCAATTTCTGATCAATGGCGTGCAGGGCGGTATGATTGGATCGATATTTGGTGCATTCTCGGGAGCTAGCGAGGGGTACTCAGCAGGAGCAAGGGGCAAGCCTCTGGTGGTGCATATCCTTTACAGGGCTCGCTCATCCGCCTTCTCGTTTGGCGTGTGGATAGGCTCCTACAGTGGTGCCAAGTGCGCGTTTATTACCATGCGAAATGGGAAGAAGGATGCGTTCAACGGTACGTGCATCTTGTGAGTTCTCTCATCCTCATTCCGCTCCTCCATCTCTCTCCCTCCCTCTCGTCCTGCCTCTTACTTGTGTCTTCATTCTTCTAAGTTTCTATGCCGCACGCACACCCGCAGCTTTCTTAGCCGGGGCCGTGGCTGGGGCGTTACCCGCCTTAGCGAGCCGAAATCCCCGCACGATCCTTTTTTCGGCCATGGGCTCAGCTGGCTTGATGGGAATGATGGAGAGCGTGGAGGGCATCTTCGGAGGGGCAGGGAAAGGTGGTGGTGGACTAGGAGACGGTGGGGGAGACTGAATCCATGTAAAGTTGGAGCTGAAGTGATGAAGATGTGAGGTATGTCTGTCTGTGTGCATGTCTGCGTGTAGGATGTTTCAATAGATCAATAGGAGGAGGAAGGAAATAGGCTTGGGGGGGGAGAGGAGGACCAGGAGGAGCAGGAGCAGGAACAGGAGCAGGAGGACGAGCGAAGCAATCGTAAAGGAAACAAAGCAAATCATGACCCCAGCACACCAACAAATGCGAGATGTGGTAGAATCTAGGCAGACCACGGAACAAAAGATTGAGTGAATCTCCTCTATGCGCGTGCGAGGTTCTTTTTTTGATCCTCATAACATCTTGTGTTGTTTTGGGTATCCCACCTCGTCTTGATTTGGTTTTGGTACGTTTGTTCCTTGGCAATCGCCAAATCTTGTTGCGCTGCTGAAGCTGCTGCTGCTGCTATTACTGCTCTTGCTGGCGATAGTGCAGCTGATGCTGATGGTCTGCTGCTGCTGCGGCTGCTACTGTCTGCTGCGGCTGCAGCTGTTGCCACTACTGTGTTCCAAATGGTGATACTACATTACTATAGTGATGCTTTCTTCTCATCTTACGTCCACCACGTTCGTCTCCTCCATTCCTCGACTCAACCCGGCGTTCATCGCTTCCCCCTCCCCACCTCTCTTTGTCGTCAATTTTTCTTTTTGGTGGTAATAGTGGTACGGCCGCTGCTGCTGCTGTTGCCGCTGCTGCAGCTGTTGCCGCTGCCGCTGCTGGTGCCGCTTCTCGCGCCGCTACATGTACCGTTGACGGTGTTTCTGATTGCGGAGAAAATGGCATCTGCGCCATGAAGTTACTCGACGTGAAAGTAAAAAGTAACTGGTTTTTCCTAATCTGTAGAAGAAGGAAAACGTTGGTTATCAATTCCTCCAACACTTCTTCATTCTCCAAGCAAGCGGTGCAATAGCACGCATTAAACTCACATGTACGAGGGCAAGAAGCACAAAACGCATATAATCAAGCACCATGAGCCGCATCATCCTCCCTTTTCCCCTCCGCCCCTTCCTTCACTTCCGCGCCATTCTTACCTTGTCCTGAAAGTGACCAACTTCCAGATCTTCCGCCCCTCAAAAGCTTGGCGGAATGTCTCCAACCCATCGATACTGCTGGGCGTTGTGCTTGCAGTTGGGGCGCGTGGCATGGTGACATAGTCGGCTTGGGGAGGTTGCTGGGGGTAGTGGCAGTTCCAACTCGGCTTGGAAAAACAAGTAAAGTGCTTCAACGATAAGGAACAAGAGTCTAGAACCTAAAAAAGGATGTAAGGAAGTAATTTTATGAGTGTTTGTGCCGTGCGGATGATGGGTAAATACAAGAGAGAGAAGCTCCAGGAGTCCGCGATGTTTTGGGCAATTTTTGTGCGACGTTCGATACGGGCGTCCGGCGTCGTCGTGCTTCCTTCAAGACTACTGCTCGCACTCCCCCCCCCAACCACACTCATTTAAACACGCATGCACAAATAACAGCTCATCTATCACCGTTAAATTACGCACAGGCTAGTTGCCATTCCTACTCGTTGTCGTCTCCTTGACTAGCGTATCAACCTCCCCTCTCCTTTGTCGAAAGGTCACTGCTGTGTCCCTCATCCCCTTCGAGCAGGCGCCCCTCGTCAGCAATCTATGTTTAGGACAACCCTATCTCTCGTCATCATTTTTTTCCTGCAAGCGGCGATCCGCAGCCTCGCCTTTCTTCCCTCTACAGCCACGCCACCACTCGTAACCCATGTCACACGCCTTGCCCTTTCCAATTCTCAAGCATTACGACACGCCGCCATCTCCACGTACTCATCACCGAGATGGCACCGAGCAGGAACTTGGCTAGCTATGGCAGCAGGATACCCCTCTTCTTCCTCTTCCTCCTCCCGCGATCGCATCACCATCACCCTCTCCACCTCCGCTCCCTCAGTCTACATCCTCCGACAGACCCTTTATTCCGGCAGTTCTACAGCAGCAACATGGAGTGTCACCAAGACATGGTTGGACATTGACGAATGGCAGGCGCAGGCAAACAGGAGGCTAGGCTACGTCTTTCCACCCTTGCCCTCTCAAGAACTCTCGGCGGATAACATTTTGCTTCTCGAAGCTTACCTGAACCAAGTCGTTCAAAATGACGCCCTGTGGAGAGGCAGCAGCGATGCAACTTCCCTCCTGGCCTTTTTCCAGCTCCCCACCTCTGTAACAGAAGACATGTCCACCCCTACTTACAGCGTTGATGTCTTCGACGTGGATGGAACCCAAATTAGAGGGGAGGAAAAAAACGCCAAGGACGTGAAGACGGGGGCATTGCTGGCGGGTGCTACCGCGGGATTTTTCCTCGGAGGTCCATTTGGTGCTGCGTTGGGGGCATTGGCTGCGAATAGCGCTTCGTCCAGAGACGACAGTTTGGGGGATTTGACACGGACGGCGGGGAAGGGTTTTAATGTGGCTGTAAAACAGGTGAAGAGGTTTAACGATCGGTATGACCTGACGGAGAGGGGCAAGGAGATTTTCAGGAAGGGAGTGAATACTGTCAAGAATGTCGTGGATAAGATGGAGGAGTAGCTTTTGGAGAAAGAGAAGACATGGTATGATGGAGGAAGGCGTATGGTGAAGATGTAGTGACGGGGAAACCAGAAATTACAGAACATTATTCAGTCTGTGTACTTTATCTTATCATTTGCTTCTTCTTTCTCCACTTGTAAGTCAAGTCAATTCGCTTTCGCTGTGCTTGTGGAGATGTACGTACAGTGTGCTTTGAGGCTTGTGTCCCTGTCTCGAGCAGGCCTCGCTTTCTCTATCTCACCGCATCCCCCTCCGCTCTAACCGTCTCTCTCTCTCTTCCTGGTTCACATTTGTTGTTTCAGTTCTGTATCCTGTCTTTTCGCCTTTCTTCTTCGTACTTTTCTGTCCTTCCTGTGGTGGGCAGGCTACTGTGTATGTTAGTGCTATTTCTCTTGCCTCGGGCCTGACAAGCCCTCGCTCGTTTTAGTTTCTTCTTTCACTTCCATTCTCTCTCTCTCTCCCTTCTTCTCTCCTTCCCCTCTTCTTCTTCTTTCTTAAATTTGATTCACTTTCAGATTTTGTGGTTTTGGTGCTTCTGTCTTGGCCCTTGCTCCCTGTCTCTCTTCCCTTCAGGCCTTACCAACCCCTGCCTAGACAGAGACTGCCTCCGATACGTGGACACGACCCCACGGACCAGGGAAGCTCCGCGCGCGCGAGCCTTCTAAGACCGGATGAAACCGATCTCCATACGTAATTGCTGAATATTCAGCAGAACAGAGCAGAGACATACACACATATACACACACTCTCCTTCTTCTGTCCCTCTCTCCTCATCCTGTGCTGGACAGGTCATCAGAGCTTTTGTTCTATCTATGCATTTAGTTCAGTTCGCAGTCAGTCAGGGATCAGCCTTTGCTCGATACATAAATGTATAGATTATAGATTTATATAGGTTATATAGGTTATATGTATACGTTATATTTACGCGCTCTTTAACCATACACACGTTTACTCTGCTCATTCTTCTTCCCTCCTTCCCTTCCTCCCTTCCTCCCTCCTTTAATGCCCCAAATTCGAAAAGCAAAATTCCCCCCTGCCCACCCCCACCGGCCCTGTTGCCTCAAAGCCAAACCCCCCTCTCTCCACACCTCCCTCCCTCCCTCCCCCCTCCTCCTCCTCCTCCTCTTCCAACCCTACATACTGCTCAATCATGCGCACTGCCCTGTGATAAATCTTGTCACTCGCATGCTCCTGCAGCTTCGCCAGCCTCTCTGGTCCGTCCGCTTCGTAAAACAACTGCAAGTACCCTCCCCCACCGACAGCGCCTGCAGCAGCAGCACTGGCAGCAGCAGATGCAGTAGAGCCTTGCTTCAAGATTGCCTCCACGGCGTCGAGGGTAATGTCCACCACCTTGGAGTCGCCGGCTTCTAGAAGGTCACAGAGGGTCTTCAGGGCGCCTAGCTCCACCAGGAGCTGCACGTGCTGAGGGAGGGAGAGAGGGAGGGAGGAACGCAGGACAGTGTTAAAATTGAAAATCGAAATTAAGTGAAGAACAGACCATAATCGCACATCATCGTCATCATCATCATCATCATCATCATCATCATCACAACAATAAAAAACATTGATCAAACCATCAAAATGATAAATTAAGACATATGTATATATACATATATATGTGATGAGTGCGTGTATATAGATTTATATATATAAATTAAATTAAACCACCTGTGCATTCCCCCCCGTCGCGAAGTTCGCCACGACCCAGATCGCCTCCTTTACAACCTCCCACTCGGCCGTGGCCATCTGCATGAGCACCATAGAGATAAGGCCTTTTGTCATAGCCAGCGCATGCACTTGCTCCCTGTTCCCAGCCGCGATATTACTGGGGACGGACGGAGGAGGGAGGGAGGGAGGGAGGGAGGGAAAGAAAGAGGGAGGAAAGGCAGTGAGTGGTTTGAGTGATAGGAGGGAGAGGAGGGAGAGAGAGAGGAAGGGAAGAGGAGAGAAAGGGAGGGATGGCCGTACCTGAGGAGCCACATGATCTCTTTTCGGATGTTCTTTTTGCTGTTCTTGAGGAGGGAGGGCATGTAGAGGAGGGCTCCGGCATCGATAACCGCTGCGAACAGGAAGGAGGGAGAGAAATGAATGAGGGATGAGACAAGCCGCAAATAAGTGCATGTAAACGTTCCGTCCTCCCTCACGCCCGCCCTCCGTTGCGTGTGATGATCATCCCCTGAGACAACGTCCGGATGCGGGCACATGCTCTCAAATTCAACAATCCAAGTGCTTCGCCATACCCGCACACCCACCAACATAAACACACATAGCTTACAAGGGGGGAAAGGAGGGAGGGAATGAACAAGGGACGGGAAGAGAGGGAGGAAAGTCTGACCTTGTGTATGGTTATCGTCACCCGAGACGATGTTCCCGAGCGTCCTAACTACGGGCGTGAGCACACCAGCATTCTCATGCGTCAAGTGCCGCACCAAATCCGCACATACCCCCGGCGTCTCAATCACCGCGTCGATCCTCTTCGCGTCGCCGTCACAGAGATAGGATAAGGCCCACCCGGCGTCCTGCAGACACTCGGAATCCGTGCACGAGGCGAGGATCCGGGCTAGGACAGGCAGGGCGGGACGGAGGAGTTTCAGGTGGGGTTGAGGCTTCCCGCGGCACAAGTTCGACAGCGCCCAGGTACAGTTACGCGACATGGAGAGACAGGCTGGAGAGAGGAGATTCTGCAGAAGGGGAGGAAGGGCTCCGTGGGTAAGGACGTGGTCCCTTAGCTCGGGACAATCGCCACTGATGTTCCCCATAGCCCATGCGCATTGCTCGCGGACATCGGGGCAAGGGTGGAGGAGTAGGCGCGTTAAAGGTGGGATGGCTCCGGCGTCGACCAAGGCACGTGTATAATTAGTAGAGCCGACATTTGTAAGTGCCCACGAGGCCTCAAAGAGGAGGATGGAAGAGGCGTTTTCTCGGGTTAATTGCCCGACGAGCATGGGGACAAAGCCGTGGGCCAGAATTTGCTCCACGGGCGGGTTACGTTGGACTGACAAGAGTTTGCGCACTGCCCGTGTCGCTTCCAGTTCACGGGCGGCGTCCCCCGAGCGCATGTCGAGGGCGTACATCGGCAAGTCCTGCAGTGAGGGGGGTACGCCGTTAGCACCCGCCCCCGCAACGCCTATGCCGACGTAAGGCCCGAAGGAGCCCGCGGCGGCTGGTGTATGAGCAGACGTGGTGTCCATGCGCCGGCGTTGCGACAAGGACTCTTCACGCTTCTGCTTGCGGATTTGCACTTGCTGCTCCTCGCGGCGGCGACGGCAGGAGTCTCCATCTATGGCCTGTAGTTTGGTAGGGTGGAGGGAATAAGGACGTGGAGTCGTTGGCGAGAAGAGTGACGTAAAGTCAACTACAGGGTGGGGTGGTGCGACGAGCGCACGAGTAAACACATCGGCGAGCGCATCACTACGAGCAGGCGGCTTTTCAAGAGCATGACATGTAAGGGATTTGAGGGGAGTTGGACAGCAGCCAAGCGGACATGGTGTGCGACCACACCTCAATGGCCGCCTTCGTAGCCCGGAAAAAGGGATAGGGAGAATGTTCGTACCTTCTTAAACAGAAATTTCCGCTTGTCCATCGTGCGGCAGGGTACCTGGCCTCGGTCGTGGCTTAATTCCTGTGGGTTATGTGTTAAAGTGGATGTACTGTGTTGATCGCCAGAAATTCTGGAGGCGAGCGAGCGGCAGTGTATTCCTGGTCGTATGTCGCTCGGGCATTCACGTGTCCACGAGAGGGGCCATGTGTTGCGTGAGGAAGAGTGGGGTGAGTGTGAGAGCACATACGTAAAGGTGAGGAAATGGGCAAAGGGTTCCCACCGGTGGAGGAGGAGCGGGAGACCCTAACCCTAGCAGAGCGGGAGAAACTCGGTCCACATGATGAACTAGATGGCGCATTCTCATCTCTCTGAATACCAACACACAACACACAGACAAGCCCAACGCAAGCCAAGACAGTCCACCATGTCAGCCACGGAGATGTCCATCCAGCACGGGGAGATTTTCTTCCTGCACGAGCTGGGCTCTTTGCCACTACCGCCGCAAGAAAAATACGAGCGTTCGGTCCGGGTCGTGGGGCGGTGCATCAAAATTAACACGCAGCAGCGACGCATCGTCCTCCAAGACCGGGCTTCCACGCTGACCGTGGACATTGAATTAATTTCTGACCAATATTTTGTCATGGACGGGCTGTACCAGGTCATAGGGGAGCTTCGGGAAGGGAGTGAGAGGGAGGGTGAGGAGGTCGGAGGGAATGGTCGGCGGCTTCTGCTGCGGGCGCGTGTGGCTCGGGCGGTGGATGGCATGGATATCTCATTGTATGAGCAGTCGGTGCGTCTACGGCGGGCATTTTTGGAGAAGCATAAGATGGTGGGAAAGCAAGAGAGGGTAAGAAATGGCGCAGGAGAAGAGTGGTGAGATAGGGGGAGGGGGAGTGAAAGGCAAGTGAATGAACGGATGCCACGATGACATGTGGGCAGCACCGATGAACGCACAAAAGAAAAATGTAAAGATTTTGTGAATAATTTGGAATGTCATTGAATACAAGTTCTATCCCTACTTTGTCATTTTTTACAAGTTCTATCCCTACTTTGTCATTTTTCCTGTTCAGCGAAGCGATACCTGGGCACGCGTGTGTTTGTTTCATCACGAAGCAGTCCCAGAGATTTTTTTTAAGTCACAAGCATTTACATCATTAGCTTACACTCCTTCTAGCGACAAAAGACCGCTACCACCACCATCAACTCCTCCCCCTACCAGAGCATCGGAAAACACTCTAACCCCTGTCCTACCTCCCACACAGCTATCCCGGCCATACCCATTTCACTTACCAACGCAAACCTCCTCCAGAAGAACGCCGGCGTCGGGAAAGTCCCTACCATCTCGTCTTGCCTCCTTCCATCCCTCCCTCCCTCCCCTCGTAAAGAAAAAATAAGCTCCTGACTCTCCTCCCCCCACTCAAAACGCCGTACCTTCTCAGGTCTCTCTAAGACTTTTCTCTCAAACTCGTGTCCCACAATCGCCTGACCACCCACATACCCATACCAGGGTAGCCCCAACAACATCTTTATCTTAACCAAATCCGCCCCCTTATCTGCCCCCCCCTCCTTCCTCCCTTGAACGAAGCTCTCAATGGTCTCTTCCATCCATCCCAGGGGGCTGTTTGGCGCGCCGGAGGGATCGCGGCCATAGTCGTACGTCATGAGGGAAAAACGGTCCACGTGCGGTGAAAGGGAGAGAAGCATTGAGGGGGTCACCTGTTATTTTTAAAAAGGAAGAAATTAAGTCTTTGTCGTGAATTCAGGAAGGGAGGGAGGGGGGAAGGAAGGTGGCTACGAGGACGACGTACGTGCATCTCCCGCGGGGTCGCCGGACGGGTAGGCATTTGAAATGCAGGAATGGCCACGATAAGAATGGGAGGCAAGGAGGGAGGAATAGCCTGAGAGAGGGAAGCCTTGAGGCTGCTGGTGAGATGCGCGAAAACCCCGCGGGCGTCGATTGGGAATTCGAGTGTATACCTGAACAGAGTGGTGGAGGAGGGAGGAAGGGATTGAGGGATGGAAGGAGGAAAAATGGGAAGACAGTGCAGAGAAAGACCGGCAGTGACAAGAAATCGTGGAAATATAGATTGATTTCTCTATGGCTGGAAATCTGAAAATAAGGCCCTTCTTCGAAATTGTTTCTCCCTGGTACGCACCCATCGTAATTCCTCTCCTTCGCCTCGTCCACCAACAGCCCCACGACCTCGGCAACCTGTTCTGGGTTTACAAACGCCGGTACCTCCCAAATCACCCGCGGGACAATACGCACGCGGCCTGATTTGTGTCGTACATTGTCGAGCCACGTGCCGTTGAACTCGTGTTTGCCCGTCAGCTCCAACTGCTGTCGCTGATGCTGCTGCTGCTCTTGCTGCTGATGTTGTTTTCTTAGCTGATACCAGACGGGGGCAAGATAAGTCAGTTTGTGAGCATATGTCTCCGCTACTACAAAACCTTGTCGATTCCAGGGTGTGACATAGGCTAGCACCTCTTGTGCCCGCTGATTTGATTGCTCACTCCAGGACATGGAGGCAGCGAAGTGAGTGTCTTCAGGTGCCGTGCGGATCGAGGCACACTGTCGTAGGTGGTCTAGCGTTAGGTTCTGCGTCTCGTACATGGCCTTTTCATGAGTCTGCTTACCCTGCCAGAAATAGAAGAAGAAAAAAGCGGCAAAAGCGTAAACAGAGAGAAGGGCCAGGACATGAAAGCTGAAGAGGGAGGAGGTGGCTGCTGCGTGCGATGGCGGTGAAGACGATGGTGGTGGCTTTTTGTGCTGCCCTTTTTTGACGCTGGGGCGCTGCATGGCCGGGCTGTCGCTGATGCTATCACGGGATGGCGATGCCTGTATCCTGCTGTCGACAACGTTGGGAGTGGGTTTAGAGCAGGTGCAGGAATAAAGAGGGGTCGTAATACAGCGCTCAACGCGAATTACGCCAAATTGGCGAATCATCGGCGTCGTGACCACCACGCACCGCTTTGACAACGACGCTCATGACCCAACTAAAACACCGACAAGCATTTCCCATTGTACAGCTCTTACTCAGGAGCTTTATTTCGGTTGTGGGAGGCTAGAAGGCTTGCGCTGTGTATCGGCGGCTTTGGCCTCCGCAAGCAATCCCTCAATCATCATCCGAGTCGAAGCTATTTTCAGCAAGGCGTGGGTGGATCTGGATCTCTCTCCTTGTACCGAGACCAGCCCCGCACAACAGCCACGCCCACTCGCTATGCCACCAGCCAGCCAAGGACAGACATGGGCAGGAGCCTGAGTAGGGTGCAAGCATGGGCGCGTGGCGATGGGGAGTGCACCTGTGCTGCATTCGTTTTCTGGGTCGCCTGGCAACCTCTTCCCTCTGTCCGGCGAACCACGTCTAAGACTGGTGACCGGACCGCTTATATATACGCTTTCGTACACATCCCTGCTCCCCAGGCGGAGAAATGCATGTTGATGCTGCATTGCGCTTGGAAATCACCCCCTCTTCTTTCCCAAAAAGTTTTCCTGCAAGTTCAAGACGCGGCCCACGCGACCTCTATAGTTCAGTTCGACCCGAAAGTTGTCTCCGCTTGAGTTACCCACCCACAAATCCCTCCCTATAAACATTCCAGGTCAATCCAAATGGCTTTTAGCATGGGTCGCTTCGTGAAGCGCTTTATCGATCGGGAGCCCGTCGTGTCGTTCAGCATGGGCATCGCGGTTTTTGGTCTGTCCTTGCCCTTTTGGGTGACCCCCTTGCGGGAGTCCATGGGCTTCCAAACGGAGCAGTATTACTTGCCTACCGAGCGGTCGAAAAAGTGATGTCATTTTTACGAAAAGGAGGAGGTGCAGGAGAAGCAGGAGGCTGGTGGGTGGAGTCGAGAGCCAAGAGGAAACGAAACGAAGCGGGAGGAGGGAAGGTGGTGGAGGGATGAGGTCCTGCCAATTGACTCTGGATGGGCGAAGGTGATGGTCCAAGAAGCCGGTGACTTGTAAAGTTAACTGAGTATGTTAGTTGCCTGGCACACCGGGCGGCTGCGATGAAGTAATTGATGATGATGCATGACGAGGGAGGGAAGGAGGGAAGGAGGCAGGGATGAAGGGAGGCAGCAGATGAGGACGATCCCAGAACCTATGAAATGTTTGGGTTGCAAGTAGGAGATAAAACGAAGAGAGAAAATAACGCCCGACCTGGTATCATGAAAGCATGGTAAGGTTTAAGGTATGGAGGCGTACGTGTAGAAAAACGATTATGACGACAAAGAAGCGAAACAGCAGGAAATTTCACGTTTACCTTTCGACGCTCGACCGGACAGAAACCATTTTCCCAAGCAGTGAGATGATATACAGGCAAGGGCAAGTCAAGAACGAGAGGGGAAGGATGGGAGACGTCGCCCCATCTCATTGTGAAGCGCACGAGTACAAGGGTGTCCTCCTTCCTTTCTCTCAAAGGTGATGGTCCTGGCGTGCTTGTTGGTGATGCCGCTCTGCCTTCGACCGTACATGCCTCTCTGTCCTTCTTTCTTTTTCTTCCCTTTCTCGTTTTATTTCTGGCTCCCCCCTTCTCTTGCCTTCCCCCCAGCCCTCGCCAGCCACAACACAGACCTCTCCTCTTGCTACACATCACCTCCTCCTCCTCCCTGCACCTTTTCTTTCTCACCCTCTTGGTTTACCGCTGGCTTCCTCCACTCTGTATCAACGCCTGCAACGCCGCCCTCTCTTCGGGCGAGGCCGACTTGGCCAAGGCCTGGTGCATGGCACGGTTATCTTCCAACGTCATCACCCGCCCCGTTTGAATGTCCTGGACCAATAAATACATCCATTGTCCCTTGGGCATGTCTGATGTCACCTCTGCAAATACAAACGCGTGTCCAAATGGCCCTTCAATGTTAAAGCGAATCCGCAGCCTCTTACTCCCATCCTCCCCCACATAATTCTTATGCTCCACAAAATTTCTGCGTCCCTCCCGCCGTCCCCCCCCATCCCGGCCGTAACCTTTCAATGGCTCCCCGTACCGATTCAACACGTCATGGTTTTGTTTCACTGCGTCGAATGCCTCGTTAAAGAGGTGGTTGGCGCTCGTGCGACTGGGCATGAGCTCGTCCACGATAAAGTACAAGGAACCCGCCGCAATGACGGCCACGGTTAGGTAAGCTAATCCACGCATGAACCCTATCTTTTCCCCATCCTCCGGCGGGCCCTCGGTTTCCGGTTCTTCTTCTTCTTGCTGTTGCTTCTCTTGGTTTTTCTCTTCCTCTTCCTCCTCCTTTCTTCCCCCCGCATCCTCGTTCTTGGTGCTAAAACCTGCTGCCGCTGGAGACGATGGGTTGCCTCCTCTGCTTTGACCCCGCCAGCCACCGGTCCGCCGCATGCATCCATTCATCTGTGTGCCCAGCAACGGGACCAGCATCGAAGAGGGCTGGTAGCGCTTGGGAAGGAGGAGGTGTGTGGTGGCAGTGGTGGGGAGACCAGTCGAAGCAGATGATACTCCGCCTGTCGAAAGAGGTCTACGAGCCGCTCCCCCTCTTGCCCTGGCCAACAGCGCGCGACGGGTAGATGGTCCTGCGGCCTTCGTCACGACGATTACAAGGCCTGCCATGCTGCTGGTGCTGTGGTGCTGTGGTGGTGGTATCAAGAAGGATCGAGAAAACTTGGTTAAGAGATGATATTGACTTGAGACTTGCCTTAAAAAGAAGTGGAACTGCGACCTCCTCGCTAGCTTCGTCGTGGCCCGCTTGTTTCTCCTCTCGTTCAGCACAAATTCACACACTCAGGCTCGCACAGTCGCATGCGTATATATGACATTCTCTCCTCTCCAATTTTGTTACGCAGGGGGTCGCGGGATTGAGCACGCGAGGTTGGAAGAGGCAGGAGCCAGGAGGCAAGGGGCGAGAATGCCGGCAGCCGCACCAGTCGCTTCGCCACGTAAAGGAGGGCACAAAGTACACACCAGCAGCAACAGGGTAGCAGGAGGAGGGGAAGGGCAAGGTAATATGCCTACGCTAGTGCTGGACAACGGGGCGTACCACCTTAAAGTGGGCTTTGCAGGAGACCCTGCGCCCCGCCTTCTCATGCCCAACTGCACGGCCAAGCTCAAGGGCCAGCTTCAGGTGAGTGGAATTAGGATAGCTTACTCTTGAAAAGTCCATGTTACGGCAATCTGAATGCTGCGTGCCCGCTGGCTCCAACCGAAGAGAGATAAGGCTGGTCATATCAGGCAACCTACCTGCGACGCACCATCCCCTCACGCAGCCCATTCCCGTCTACCTCTCCTCTCACCTTCTCCGCTCAGTTGCTGGTAGGCGACGATATTGACCTAGTGAACAACACGGCTAATCTTCAATACACGCGGCCGTTCGATCGCGGCTATCTGACCAATTGGGAGGCCGAGAACCAAGTGTGGAAGCGGGCCTTTGGAGAGACCAACCTTAAAGTACGTATGTGACTTGATACCCAGGACAGTGGGGGAGGACGCGAGATAAGACGTAAGATAAGAGGTGAAGGGTTCATGGAAAGGGGGGCCTTCAATCGAGAAAGAAATGTGCCGCTTGTTTTCCATCTTTTGTCAGCTGTTGTCCCGGCTCTTTGTCGTCGTGGTGCGCTTGCTACGTCTTGACTCCCCTTGCCAAGCGCGGCCGTGCCTCTTATTTTCACACGGAAGTAGAATTTTTTTCTCCCATGTTTTCTTCCTCCTTCCTATACCTCTGGCACTGGCCTCCTTTGTAAAGCTTCATTTGTTTTTCATCATTCACATTCCTTCATCTCTCCACCACCGCAACGCACACACGCACAGGTAGAACCCGAAGAGACCCGCTTGGTAGTGACCGAGGCGCCCTTTACTCCCACAAGCCTCTCAACCTTCAGTACCCAAGTCATTTTCGAAGAATTCGGATTCGCGGCTTGTGCCAAGCTGCCTGCTGCTATTCTTTCCGGCCATCACTACACCTCAACCCAACCTCAGCAGGAACCCCAGCCGCAATGTGCCTTATTAGGAGGAGGTAGAATTAATTGTGCCTTGGTCATAGACTCAGGCTTCAGCTTTACACACGTTATACCCTTGTATAAAAACAGGGCCCAACGTGCAGGGATCCGCCGCGTGAACGTGGGGGGGAAACTTCTGACCAACTTTTTGAAAGAGACCGTTTCTTACCGACAGTGGAATATGATGGATGAATTTCAACTCATGAATGATGCGAAGGAGGCTTTGTGTTATGTGAGTCAAGACTTCGTGGCGGAAATGGCTAAGCTCCGACCGGGGGGCGGGCCGAACCGACGCCTGCGTGCTCATGAGGGGATACGACGAAATTTTGTTTTGCCTGATTTTCATAACACCATGAAGGGGTATGTCCAAGACGAACAGCCGCGGCTGCATGAGCAATATCAGGAAGAGCGAAAGGAAGAACCAGAACAGCAGGTGCTGTCGATGGAGGTGGAACGTTTCGTCGTTCCTGAGGTGTTGTTCCGACCTTCAGATGTGGGTCTCCGTCAGGGCGGCCTTCCTGAAGCGGTGGTCGAGGCTGTGGAATCCTGCGACATCGGGTTGCGGGCGTCCTTGTACAGCAACATTATTCTAACGGGAGGGAATGTCTTATTTCCCGGCTTGGCGCAACGTCTGAAGACAGAGCTACGGGCTTTGGTGCCTGAGTACTACTCTCTGGCCGTGCATACTCCGTCTGATCCCATCGGGTATGCGTGGCAAGGAGGGGGTCGCTTTGCCCAGGAACAACCGCAAACGTTTGTGACCAAGGCACAGTACAATGAGTATGGTCCAGAGGCCTGCCAGGAGCATGTGTTTGATGTGCAGTGGTAGACTGAAAGGATAAAAGAAGATATGGAATGGGCCTTGTACACATAACCTCTTTTGCCATGGTATGTGCGAGGATGGTAAAGTGATCTCCCCTGCCTTTAAGTCCTGCTGTTATGTTATATCAACAATCATTCTCAGTTGTACCTTTTTGATCCCTTAGGCCAACATGAGGCCTTATCGATCTCGAGAACAAGCAAGAACCCAAGGCTATGTGAAAACGTAGGTGGGCCATTTTCAACGCATCCTACGCACCCTCTCGCCGACGAATGAGTGGGAAAGGTCATATTATGATGAGGTGGCGGGGTGCGACTACGACCAAGCGCGTGGCTGTCTTGCCCTCGGACTCGAGTGTTTGGAGGACAGACAGCACTGCCTGCGGAGTCGTCAACTCTCCTGGAAGGGATTGTGGCGAGGAGTGGATTGCTTGACCGCTCTTTCTTTCACGCAGGCATATCCCCCGTACACACCACTTGCAGGTTACTGAGTAGTGCCATGCCGCTGTCGATTCCCTTCCTGCTGCTGTTCTGTAGCCTTGCCGTCAGCGGTACCTCCGCATTTCTAGTTTTGCCCCTCTCCTCACGGTTGCCATCCTCTTCTGCTCGCCATGTCCGCCAAATTGTTACCTCCTCCCCCCCATGCACCTCGGTCGCCGCGACCGTTGCAACCACTGACACCTCGGGAGAGTGGGATGTGGAGACGGACGTGGTTGTAATTGGCAGCGGCATTGGTGGCTTGAGCTGTGCGGCACTTTTGGCATACTACGGTGAAGATGTAAGAGTATACGAGTCACATTATCACGCGGGCGGCTGTGCCCACGGCTTCGAGATAGACGGCTTTCACTTCGACTCCGGCCCAAGCTTGTGGAATGGGATGGGATGGTAAGTAAACGCCTTTAAGTGGGCGTCCACGTGAATTTTCTCGCTTAGAATTCCCCACTTTGCTGTTCTCATTCATCCTCCCTTGCTTGTCCCTAAACCCTATTCCAAACAGCAAAGAAAAAGGCAAGCGCAACCCTTTGGGAGATATTTTGAGCGTAGTGGGCGAAGGCGACACGGTTAAGTACGCTAAATACAAGGGCTGGGGAATGTATGTTCCGGAAGGCAACTTTGTTTTCGAGGTCGGCCCGACAGCTTTTGAGAAGGTTGTGCGAGAGTTTGGGGGGGGCGAGGCAGCGGTGGAGGAATGGAGGGCATTCCTGACAAGCTTGGGGACGCTTACGAAGATCTCGACAGCAATGACTCCCTTGGCCCTCCGTGCAGACATTGGGGCAATTTTTACGGTGGGGCGTTTCTTGCCTTCACTGGCCAGGGCTGGGTTCTCTCCGGCAGTCACTGGACCTATCTTGGATGTGGCCAAAAAGACGTTGAAAAATCCGTTTTTGATCAATTGGATCGAGTTTTTGTCGTTTGCGATTTCAGGCTTGCCTGCCGATTCAACTATTGCTGCGGCTATGGCGTACACGTTGAGGGATTTGCACATGGAAGGTTCGTAGTTTGTCTTGATTCGAGGTTGATAGGGGGTGGGGAAGGGGAGCTTGTAGGGGGAAGGGGAAGTTGTCGTTGTCTATCACGATTCTCACGATTCTAATTTCCTCATTATTTTTTATCCTCTTGACTCACTCATTCATCCACTGGTCTGCATCCCTCTTTTCATTCTTTTTTTTCCTAGGCTACTATCTCATTTATCACCCCAACTCTGTTCCCCTCAAAATCCTAAAAACTACAAAAACATACCAGGCGCTGAGCTCGACTACCCCGTAGGAGGCAGCGCCGCTGTTGTAGACGCCCTTATCCACGCCATCAACAAGCATGCCCAAACCAAACACCCGCAACCCGCCGAAACCGCAGAACGAATCACACTCAGCGCCCACGTTGAAAAAATCATTCTTGAAAACGGTCGGGCGGTCGGGATCCAACTACGCAAAGGTGGGAAACGCGTACGGGCCCGCAAAGCCGTCGTTTCCAATGCCAGCATATGGGACACTCTGAAACTTCTTCCCCCCGAAAGCCTCCCCGTCGAGGAAATATCCAGCTTGACAGACACTCCTATGACTGGTTCCTTCATGCATCTCCATCTAGGCATCGATGCCACAGGTTTACCGGCCGACTTGGAATGCCACCACACCGTCATAAACACATGGGACAAAATCGATGCTCCTCAAAATATGGCCATCATCTCAATCCCCACCACCCTCGATCCGGGCCTTGCACCCCCCGGGCATCACGTCCTGCATTGCTATGCTGCCGCGAACGAACCTTACGAGCCATGGGAGGGCCTGAAACCAAACAGTCCCGAATACCTTGCCTTGAAGAAAGAACGGGCCGAGTGGTTGTGGAGGGCCGTGGAACGCGTTATTCCTGATGTGAGGCAACGGGTGAAGGTAGAGATGGTTGCGAGCCCCTTGACGCATGAGCGGTTTTTGCGGCGTTCGAGAGGGACCTATGGCGCTGGGTGGCGGGCGGGGAAGGAGTCATTTCCTGGGTAAGAGGGGAGGACGGAGGACGGGGGAGGAGGAAGCTTGCATATTTTCTTGGTCAGGCGGGTGGAGAGTTCGATAAGCATACATTGTTGATGCAATTTTCTTACTTGTATATCTATTTCTATTTACGCTCATGCACAGGCCCAAGAACATCAATGTCAAGGGCTTGTACAGTTGTGGTGATTCAACCTTTCCAGGGATCGGTGTACCGGCAGTTGCAGCGTCTGGAGCGAATGGTACGTCAAGACTTAGTAAGAGATTGGTATCCCCCTCATTCCTCTTATTATCAAAAGCTGTCCCACACCCATAAACAGCCGCCAACACCATAGTACCCTTCTGGAAACACTACGGCATGCTCACCCAGCTTATTAACGAGTAGCAGCGGCAGAGGAAATATACAGGGGGAAATCATCTCAAGAGAAAGAACCAAAGCACACAGATAGACTTCTGCGCAATAGCTATTTCATATTCGAGCTTGGTCTTGATGCCCGATTTTCTTTTTTCTTTTATATTCCTTCACTATGCATTAGATGCGCGTGTTTTTCTTCCTGTCTCCCTCTTTTCCCATCCTCATCCTCTAACTCTCTTCATCTATAGAATGGTATTCTTAAAATCCTCGACCAACTTCAGGACCTCCCCCGGCGTCCGATCTAACACTTCTAAAGCCACAGCCCGTTGCTTCGCCACCGGCAAACCCCCGAAAAGCTCGCACAAGTCACCATCAATCACTTCCTTGACCGGGGCGTAGTACGAACGGTACGCAACATGATCACGTTTGAAGTGCAAATTGGCCTCCTTCCGCATCTCCATCTCGAGCAAAAAGAACGTGTTCTTCGAACGCCGCGACGAGAAAGGGACCAAAGCTCCGACCGTCCCCGCAACAGTCGTATATAAAATGACCTCTTGCCCACCCGGCACCAGAGCCACCTTTTGCAGCGCAGTCACAACCTCCCCTACGTAAAAATGCGCCAAAACCTCCACCTTGTTTGGTGCCCCATTCAACCGCCCCGTATCCCACAAGACGCGGTTCCCGGTCGGGTTGTCCACGTCATCTGACACTTTTTCAGGCAAACGCAACAGAAACAAGTTGCCAAATTTGTCCCCACCAGCAATAGTGTCGTAGTCAACAGTGCAGCAAGCCGTGACCGCCCGCGGAGCCGTATCATCGGCAAACACCACCAATGCATTCTCTGCCCGCCGGTATTTGACAAAATGCACGCTATCTAACACGTCAGAGACATAAATTCGGTCGCTCATCGTCTGCATCCCTACGATGAAATTTGGCAAATTCCGATTCTCGCACTTCTTCAAAAGCTTCTTCTTCCCCAAGTCGTACATGCGCAAGGAATGCCCTATACCCGCAAGGAGCCTTCCGAATCCTTTCAATTCGACCAGACTCTTAGGTACATCTTCCACCTCCGTTTTATGTAGCAACACCAAACGGTTATCAAACAAACGATACACATGAATAGCCGCCGCACTATGCTTTCTTGGGTGTAGACACAAATCCGTCGCCGTCCCTACACATACAAAGACCTCCCCCCCTCTGTCATGGAACGCCACTGTTGCCAGGGACACAGCCGCCTCGTTCAACGACAACTCCACCAACTCCAAGGTCTCTCCTGTCCGGCCATCCACGATGCGAATGCACGATGCCCACTTCCCCTCCACAGGCGGCAACGGCCCCCGCACAAACGTCTCTCCCTCCGCCTCTTCCTCATCTTCTGTTCCTCCTTCAGGAGGCGGTGGGGGAGGCAAAGCCCCCTCCGCCGCTGCCAACGCCGCAGCAGCCGCCACATCCTCCGGCGCTTCCTCGCCTCCCTCTCCTCCTCCAGCCGCTCCTCCATGACTATCACCCGCAGCCGCAGCTTCCGTTGTGGCAAGAAAAGCGCGTTCCGTTTCATTGTATTCGTTGTGGTCAGATTCGATCAGGACGAGGCGGGAACAGCCTGGAACTTGGACCATTTGCCTTGGGGTATACCGCAAGGGCACCTCGGTTTGGTTGAACATATTTCCAAAATTTTGAATTGTGATAATGCGGAGCGAGCTCCCTGTGACAGCCACAAGACCTTCTGTGATATATTCAGAGGCAAAATCCGAGGCGTAATCGAGGCTCTCGTAGGAAAGGGGGGTTTGGAGGAAACGTCCTTGATGGTTGTAGGAGAGCCAGGTGCGGGAGGAGAGGGCAAGGACGGCGGGGCTGCCTTCGATGTTGACCCGGAGAAGCTTGACGGGTTTCGCACCGAGGAAACGTTGTCGACTGTCAGAGAGAGTGCCTTCCAAAGGATCGAGCAGCAGTCTTTGCATAATCCCATTGCTCAGGCCTACGTTCAAAAACAATGAGGAAGACGACGACGAAGAAGCAGTCGCAGCACCCCCTGCCCCCTCCCCATCCTTGGCCATCTCCGCCAAACAAACAGACTCGGCCCTCACCGACAGTTGCAGCATACTCCGTTGCGTCAAGAGTGAAACCTGCTCCAACGACAAAACCCTCACCGTTGAATCATACCCCCCCACTGCCAGGAAACTCGACCCCACCCTCCCATGTGGCACGGGCCCCAAGTCCAAGCACGCCACGGCTAAACCGATCTCCTTCGACGCCACTTCCATCAGCATTCCTGCGGCGTCCAACTCAAAGTACACCACATCTCCTCCTTCCAACGCAATAGCGACCTGTCGTTCATTAGCCGAAGCCTGCTCAATCACTTTCCGCCCCGGGGTTTTCCACTCATTTACAGGCCTTCCAGGCCGAATGTGGCGAATCCCATGCGTGTGCACCTGCAACATTGCGTTATCCGCCAACAACTTCACCTCCAACGTCGGCGCCGTACCCAAAAAACCCGAGTCAGTAACTTCCTCAATCTGATCCCCAATCGAAAATACCAACGTGGCGTTCGTGAACGACACAACAATAAACCGATCATGTTTCTCCTCCTGCCTTCCCTTGATCGTCCAAACCGCATTCGGTGTCCCAGGCAAATCCGAACTTGCCTCCTCTGACACCTGCAATCCATGTCTTAAAATCCTCAGGCTACTTCTCCCCCCCCTCCCACACAACGTGTAAATCTGCGCTGCGTCCTCCCCGGCCAAATCAGCCACATGCATCCCCGTGACTGGCGCAAGGCTCTCTAACACATCGACTGCCGCTAAATTCTTCAATTTTGCCGCCGGGGTAAACGTAGGAGCAACCTGCGCAGCCTCCTCCGAGCTATCTCCCAATTTGTCCTCGTCATCGAGCGCTTCCTCCTCCAAAGAATCAGCAGCCACGGCCTCAGGATTATCAATGCCCTGAAACTGATACAGCATGTGATTTGCAAACTCCGATGCACAAAGAAGCAATCCCGTCTTGGTGATACATAGCCCATTCGCCGACGGGATTGTATCAAACACCTGCATATTGATATTCTGGACCTTCGTCCGGTCCTCGCTCAAATCCAACGTCACCTTGTACAAATCCCCATACTCCGACTGCAACAAATAAAACAATACGTCCTTCTGCCGATGCATCGCCGAGGCCGTCAACAGCGTACCCCTCGAAGCTGGCTGTCCCGCGCGGCGAGGGATGGGTGTGCGGAGCTCTGGGTGGTCTTGATGTGTGTACGCAACCCAATTCTCTGATAGGATCAGCACACCCCCCGGGCCATTGGCCCTCTCCCCCGGCACCGCCAGCAAAGATAAGGCCGTAGATGCAATAGGTTGTGACCACTTTCGTATGACATGGTTCAACCCCAAGTCCAACTCATAGTATACCAGCTGCTTGTAAGTCTCCGCTGCTGCTTCCCCCGTGGGGTCCTGATCTGCATCGCTGTAATCCTTCTCTATCGCAGCAAAAATGGGGTTTTCTGTCCCCACGTCCAGCCCCACTGTTGCATAGACTAATGCATGGGATTTGTGAGCTTCCAGAGGGGAGGAAATGGTAAGCCGGCCTCCAGCGTCTCGATTCATGACATACACTAGCTTTTGCTTCTCCACCGCACTTATCATTATGGCGCGTCCCAGTGGGTCCGCCGCCAAATACTGCCCAGGCACGATACGACGACAGGCCGACTTTCCAAACGTCTCGCAATGTACGGTTCGGAACTCATTCGAGTCCACGACGTACTCTAGGATGGTGATGCGCCCCGTGTCTGCGCCGACGACCAGATAATCCTTGTTGGTTCCCACTTGCCGAAAAGTGAGGAGGCAGCGTAAGTTGCAAAAAGTGTTAAACGTACACACAGGAACCACCTTAAGCCGCTCCGCGTCCGTGCGCAGTAGCTCCAGGTAGCTGGTCCCACGAATCACCACCACCTCCTGAGCCTTGGGCGAACTAAAGTTGCCCGATACGGCAGCATGGATGTAACCCGGTCGTTGCAGCGTCAAATTCAGCAGGCTCAGCGCCGGGGCAATGCCGGTCGACGCCATAGGCTACTGCCAGTTGCTTGCTATTGGCTTCTCGGCGTGGGATCTTGGGAAGGAGGGTGGCAAGGGTATCCTCGTCGAAGAGGAATTAGGGTGAAGACCGGGGGAGGGGAGGTCACCACGGCCGTCCGTCGTGGTCAGCGATCACTCTTTGGATTTTGACTCACGGTAACCCTGTGACATGAAGACAGAGAGAAGAAGAGGACGAAGGTGGTGGTGATAGCTGTCTAGAGAGAGGGCGGGCAAGAGGGGGAAATGAGGAAGGCCCCAACCGTGGCCGAAGAAGCTGCAGAAGCCTCGCGCTCTCAATGGACGGGGGAGGGGAGGTCATTTCCTCCTTGTTGTCTTATTTATTCAATCTGGAACGACGCAACCAAGCTCTAAGCCACGCATCACTTCGCTTGAGTAAAGAGTTTGGTGGCGAAGGGCTGAAGCGGGCTGCAAGTGGTATTGGGATTAGGCGGACGCATACTCAACTGAATGATACTGACCCCGTCCTTGCCCATAAACTTCCACAGGGCACAAGCAACACAAATATCCAAAGCACCCCAGCAGTCATGGCTACACGTCTTCAGTTCGAGAACAGCAATGAGATTGGCGTATTTTCCAGACTTACCAATAGGTAGGATTGGGGAAAGGCAGCGACGTTGTAAGGGGTGGGGTGGGGATGCTAATGGCCCAGGTGGGCGTGATGCCAGTCCTGCGTGTGTGCTTATAGAATACAATGCTACGAGGCATTTGAGCGGATACTTGCTTGCTCTTAAGACATAGAGGCTGTAGAATGTCTCATCTCCGTGCTATGGCTGTGTGTTGCGTGGTGTCGAGCGTACGCATCCTTGCACCGTGTGCAGGGCATGGTTGGGGTCGTACGTCGCATCCATGCAAGCAAGCGTGCATTGTATGCTGAACTGATATGGCACAAGAGCCCATTATACGTGTGTTTATGCGTAAATACATCAAGGGCAATGGTATGATGTTACTGATGACGCCCACACACATCTAGTCACCACCCATGCCTCACACCGCATTCCTCCCTGTCCCTTCAAAAAGCTACTGCTTGACAGCTCTGGGCGGCAGCGAGAATTTCTACAGTGTATTTGAACAGGAGCTGGCAGATCATATCCCCGTCATTCATGCCTCGGTGGCTGGTTGCCGGTTCATTGGTCGGGTGACGGTCGGAAACAAGAAGGGCTTGCTCGTGCCGAGTACGACCACAGACCAGGAGCTGCAGCACATTCGCAATTCGTTGCCGGATGCGTGAGTATTTGAGGGTGGGAAAGAGGGAGAGGAGAGGAAACGTGGACAGGTTGGGCCATAAAGGATTGTTGAATGCACCAGCTCAATGGAGGTGGCGATGCTTATTCTTCCTTCTTTTTTCCTCCCTCAAAATACAGTGTGGTGGTGCAGAGGGTGGAGGACCGGCTATCGGCCTTGGGGAACTGCATTGTGGCCAATGATCACGTGGCGCTCGTGCATACCGACTTGGACCGGGTAAGAAATCAACCTTTGTTTTTCCTTCCGCTTTTGTTACGTCCAGTTGTTACCAAAGTCTTCCCAATTCGCCACCCACTCATTCAATCCCCTCGCATTTTCCGCGGTCCCAGGAAACGGAAGAAATTCTTGCCGACGTCCTAGGCGTAGAAGTCTTCCGTCAGACAATTGCGGGCAATGCGCTGGTAGGCAGCTATTCGATCATTACGAATCAAGGGGGAATGGTGCATCCGAAGACGACGGTGGAGGACTTAGAGGAATTGTCTTCATTGCTGCAGATCCCCTTAGTGGCGGGGACGATTAATCGGGGGAGCGACGTGTTGGGAGCGGGGTTGGTGGCGAATGATTGGGCGGCATTTTGTGGATTGGACACCACGTCGACTGAGGTGCGTTTCTTTGGTTTGGTCTGGGATTTGGGGGGGTGAGGAAGAGGTGGAGGGATGAGGGAAAGGGCGGGGAGGTCGGACTACGTGTCGCGTATGTTGTTGAGAGATTATGACCCATTACATTCCACAAATACACACTCACGCACACATGCTTATTTCTGAATTATAGATCAGTGTTGTGGAGTCCATATTCAAGCTGCAGGATGCGGTGCCCATGAACGTGGTCAAGGGGCTGAGGACGAGTTTGATCGACTCCATGGCGTAGACGTGTATGTTTGCATATGAAGAGGAAAATAGAAGCCAGAGGCAAACTCGCGAGACAAATTGATTGTCAGGGGACTGTAAAAGCACCGCCAAAAGAAGAAAGAACCAGCGCACATCCCTCTCTTAGACCAAGAAGCTGACTCATGTCCTCGGGGGGGGGGGGGGGGGAGGTTAAACTCAATAGCTTGTCGTGTACCGCTCACGTGCTTCCTTGCTTTTGACGGCGTCGTCTTTTGATCTTGGTATCCCGGCGATAGAATACCTGCAACGTTAAAGGTCAGCAGATGGGGAAGACTCAGTTTCTTGTCTCTTTTTTGGGCAATTACTTGTTTATTTCTATGTTTTTTCCCTATTGTTATTCATCTCTCGCGGCCAATACAAATCACCTGCTTCTATTTTTTTTCCTTATTCTCTACCTCTCTTTCATCCAAATCCTTATTCTCTACCTCTCTTTCATCCAAATAAACCTTCCTTCTTGTGGCCCTACAACCGTGCAACCCCTCCCCCGGTACCCGCCAACAACAACCGTTTCCAATGCAACTCATACGCCTCGCTCACCTCCCTCTCATTCAATGGACTCTTAAATGCCTCCTCGAACAGAGCCCCGTATACTCTTCCATCCCTCCTCCCCAATGCCGACCCCAGCAATTTATCCGACATCATCCATGCATCCACAAGACTAACCGCCTCTGCCCTGATCACACGGTTCAACCTCCCCACCTCCCTTCCAACCATCTCCGCTTGCCTCGACGACAAATAATCCCGCGCTCGGAAATCAGCCATATCCCTCTCCATCCCCGACAAGGCAAACAAGTGACACAAATCCCTCAACACACGCACCTCTGCGGGGCCGACCGTCACGACACCCTCCTCTCCCTCCTTCCCTCTTTCCTTTCCATCCCCTGTCAGTCGCTCCTCCTGGCGTGCCACCGCCTCGTGGAACCTCATCAACAACACCAGCTGACAATGCGCCCTTGAGAGCCTTCCCAACAACACCCCATTCTTCATTATCGCTTCGGCCTGCCCTCCCTCCTTCGCATCTTCCCCCACCGCCTCCCCCGCCGACAGAAGGATGGCACAGACCCTTGCCTCATACGCCTCAATCTGAAGGTGAGGATCTAACAAATCACGGGGCTCCTTCGCCGGACACTGCCCAAACGCCTTCCCTGCTGCGAAAGGGACGTAATCAAAATCCGTGGATAGTGCAAACGATGGCTTGGGCGCGCCTGCTTCTGCTGATGCCTTCTCATGACCATTACTTCCCACCCCCTGCTTCACCGAAGACGCTGCTGCTAAGCGCAAAATGAAGCGCGCCAGCTGCGGCTCCAGTACTTGGGCCGTTCCTTCGAATGTCTGCACCTGTTTGAGGGGTGAGGGGGTCAGAGAGGGAGGAAAGGAGGGTGGATAAGAATTGTGTCCTGTTCGAATCTCTCACGATTTCCTCCTCCTTCCCTGCTTCCCTCTCTCTCAGCTTGTCTTACCGCCGTGTAGTTCTGAAACAACTCCGGCAAGCCCGACGCTAACATATACCCATGCCCTCCACACATCCTCCGACACGTATCAACTCCCCCACTCACGACGTCGCCCGTCAGTGCTTTCAACCCACTCGACAATGCATGCACTTCTGGGAGGAGGGAGAGGTCCAAGTCCTCGAGGTAGGCTCGATAAAGACGCCGCATAAATTGCCCCGTAATTTGCAATGCGTATGCCCAGGCGAGCAAGGGCATCAATGCTTGCTGCTGGGTGGGGTAATCCAACACTTGCAATTCTCTCTCCTTACTGCTGCTGCTGCTGCTCGCAGGGACGAACCCCTGCTTCCTCACCGCACTATACCTCACTGCAATCGTTAACGCCCTCGCAAGCGTTGCCCCCCCTCTCTCCACCAATCCCGCCCTTACATCCAACATTGCCCCATACAAAATCTTCTCCCCCCCACTCCCCTCCCTCCTCACCTTCCGATACACCCCCTCCTTCGTCACCTCCGCCAGCCCCATTAACATGTTCTCCCTCGGGACCCTCAAATGATCGAACGAACAAAAGCCATTATCCACACTCATAAATCCCAATTTCGGACCAATATCTCCAAGTTTCACCCCAGACAAAGGAGAGTGGTCCTGCATATCCCTTAACTGAACTATAAAACTTTGCAGTCCAAGGTCCTTCCCACCCACCAGCAACCGCGCCAACACAACCGCATGCGTTGCGGTCTTCCCCAAACCCCCAGGCCACCATTTTGCAGACTCCCCCCGAGGGGAATGCAAGATGAATGATTCAGATTGAGGGTCGTATTTTGCTGTTGTTTCCAACGCTCGGATGTTGCTACCATGCCCTAATTCAGACTGGGCGTAGGCAAATAAAATGCGGAAGTCCTGGGCGAGTGGGAGCCACTTGGCACGTTGCTCTGGAGTGGTTTGGTGCATGAGCGTGGGAATTGCCATCTTGATATGAACGTCGATAGGAGTGATCTCGTCTAAAGCGGTGTTCAGAATGTCAAGCATTTGCTCGTTGGGCATGCCAAGCTGACGGCATTTCAAGACTAGATGCACTGCTTTTTCAGACGAGCGAAGGTAGCGTCCTGTTTGGTCGAGGTGCTTGCGATCGGACGTATCGAAGACAGGGTCCGCTTCAATGAAGGAAAATGCTTGGAGACGGCGGGCAAGGGCTTTTTGGCCCCCAAAGATGAAGGTGGCCATTGCCTCGGGCCGAACTGAGCTCGTAGCCCTCTCGTTCTGAAGCAATGCCATGCCTTCCTCTTCCTGGCCCTCAGGATGATGAACTGCGGGACGCTCCCCTTCAGGCATCATTTGTCTACTGCCTTGCTGTGATATAGTGATACGAGGGAAAAGGGGTGAGGTCATGCACTCTAGCTAGAGTGACCAGGACTCGTCCCCGAGCAAGCTTTGACCAGATGGACGAAGTCCCACGCGCCCATTTAGGAGCTCTCTCCTTTGAAGGAAGTCGAAGATGTTGTGTAGATAGTGCTCGGTGTGAAAGGGTAAATGTGCCTGTGCATGAAGGAAGGTACATGTGCCCGCTTGCCGGCGAGCGATCGAGGTGCCTCCCTCCCTCCCTTTTCAAACCAGTCTTTCATTTTTTCAACACTAGACCCACCACCACCACAACACACAGGCAGTGTAGCGACATCGATCAAGCCCTCGTTGCCTTGCCCCTGACCACCTGCATCGCGGGCCCAACCAGAAAATCAACCATCCCTACGGCCCTGCCTCCCCACCACTGTCACCCTCCCAGCAGCGCCATGACAAGAGGCGACACCCTCGTAGCGCTGCCTTTCATGGCGCTCATTCTGGCCACTTTTGCTCGTCACAATACCCTGCCATTCCAGAAGCGCGGCGGCCTCTTGCAGACGTCGGGCCAGTACCATTACCAACAGCAGCAGCACCAACCAACCCAGCTGCCATCACCACCAGATGAGGCTGGGGGTCCAGTGCCCCCCCCTCCGCTGCCCGATGCCATGGTGCGGGAAGGGGACACGTACCACTTGCCTCTTGCTGCGCTGCGGCATGGTCTCAGGGACGCCTTGGCTTGGAATGAAGTACGTGGGTGTGGTTGCTTTGCATGCTTTGTCGCAAGTCTTGCTCGGAAGGTTCCATCCGCCCATTCACCTCCTCCTGCTTCCCCTTTCCCTTCCTTTCAAAAATAGGCTCTCGCATTAAATAACCCCATCCCCGGCACCCACCCTCCGCCCGACTTCCTGATCCGCGCCAGGGCCTCCTTCTTCTTTGGCGAAAGCAACGGCACCACATTCTCCGCCCTTCGTGATCTCTACGGGCTCGGCACGCGCGAATACCTCTCTTCCCTCGAATCTGGTTTCGAGGTATTCGCCTCCAATAGCAAATCCCGTCAGTTTTTCTGCTTTACAGGCGATAAGAAATTTATCATAAAAACAATGAGTGGGGAGGAGCTCCGAGCACTGACTGCAATCCTGGCAGACTACCACACCCACATGGCGGCCAACCCGAGGTCCCTCCTCGTTCATTACTGTGGTCACTATCATGTGAAGCTCTATCGGGAGCAGACAGACGAATGGGAGGATATCCATTTTTTGGTGATGCGGAATTTGATGACCCCCCCAAAGGAAGGCCTTACTGTGCGAGAGCTTTATGACGTGAAGGGCTCAACTGTTGGTCGGGCAGCCTCAGAGAAAGACAAGGCGAAGGAATCAGGAGGGATATTGAAGGATTTAGACTTAATGGAACGACAGTGGCCCATTGATTTCGGGCGGGAAAGGGAGAATTTCCTCAGGCAAATGAGCAGAGATGTCGACTTCCTGAGGGCTAAGGGAGTCATGGATTATAGCCTTTTATTGGGTGTGTGTCCTGTCCCTGTGGGAATATCGGGAATGGCACGGGGGTTAGGGAATGAAGGAGGAAAAGGAGGTGGGTTTCCTTCGCGGATGTTGAATTTTTTCTTGGGACCACCGGGAGGGACAGGAGGAGGAGGAGGAGGAGGAGAAGGAGGAGGAGGAGGAGGAGGAGGAGGAGGAGGAAACTCGCAGACGGGATGGGTGGTGGTGCATCCGGAGGGGAGGGAGGTATATGTGGCGGGGGTGATTGATGTGTTGCAGCTGTATAATCGGAGGAAGTTGGCGGAGACATTGCTCAAATCTGTGGTGTATAAACGAGAGGCGATCTCAGCGGTGGATCCGGTACTGTACGCGGCTAGATTCCTACAGTTTGTGGAGCGGATCGTACAGCAACAGCCGCAGGAGGGGCGGCAGAGGCAAGGTGTAGGAGGAGGGTGGGCACCCGCCAAGCACCAGCACCAGCACCAGCAACCACCACCACCACCGTCGTCGTACTGGGGGGCGTGAGGAAGAGGACGAGGACGAGGACGACAAAGGAGGGGGTTGGTGGAGCTAGGTGTTAATAAAATGATAGTGAGGAGGAGGAGAATGCTGATGGAGGGATGACTGGAGAGGGAGGACTGCTTTAAGTCTTGCCCCTTACTCTTTACCTCGCCCGCAAAAAATGTACCTCTGTAAAATAACGAGAACGGAAAATTCACCCACGACGACATAAGTGCCACGCATGGGTATGATAAATGCGGCGATAGCTGAAAGATGTGGATTATTTGATTCTCTTTCATTTCCTAAAATTGTTTTCTCACTGCACTATTTACATGCTCCTCCCTTTCCCCTCCTTCGTTATCTCCCTCAGTCTTCCTAATCGATCGCCGGGTTTTTCTCGAAATTTTTGACTGCAAACGAACTCCCACATCCACATGCCGATTCCGACAGAGGGTTATTCACTACTGCAAATGCGCTTCGCATCATATCCTCCGTGAAATCCACCGTCGCGCCCTTGACAAATTCCAGTGACCCCTCATCTATTACCAATTGCCCTCCCTCCCGCCCAAACACCCGGTCCTCCTCCTGAAGCGGCCCCTCTTCCATGGTGAAGGAGTATGTGAAGCCTGAGCAGCCTCCTCCTTCGACGGACAGACGGAGCTTAAGGTCTTGCTTGCCCGTGTTGGCCTGTAAGGCCTTAATGCGCCGGATGCATTGATTCGTCACTACCACGTCGTCCTCCAGCGAGACGCCGCTGCTCGCATTACTGCTGCTCTGATTGCTGGCAGCACTGCTGCTGCTGCTCAGAAGCCGGCGAGCTTGCTGGTGGGTCCATGGCAAGTGTGGTGGTTCTACGGCTAACCCTAACAAAGGGAATGATAAAGGTTGTGCAAGCGTTCCTGCTGCGGTGGGTCTTGTATTGGCGAATGTGACTGCCGCGTGCATGTCTCTAAAACTGGAACGCAAAGCTCCGATGGCGCTAAGACGCCTTGGCAGCATGCTTATTGCGGTGATGCTGAGGCGCTGCGGTCTAGGAAGGCTGCTGTGGAAGTAGAGGAGCAACTGAAGGCGCCCTCGTCCCTAATCGTGTGTACTTGTTTTGGCTTTGAAAGGAGTTAGGCTGGGCTTCCGGTGCTTGCGTTTCAAGCTTTCGTCCGCTACGAAGAGCCTGTTATCGTATTTTTTGGTGAGTGCAAGAGAATGTTGGGCCTGCTTCCTCTAGATGAAAAAAGGTTTGGAGTGACTAGTCGCCCAACGCTACGGGAAAGCTGCGAAGCTCTCAGCGACCGGAACCCCCGCCTCATCGTTGCTTCTTGCTTCACATAATGGACAGCCTGTGGAAATGCGCTGCCCCCACGATCAGCTTTGGCTAGCTCTCACCGCGCCTCCTCAACCATTTGTTTGTCCTGCCTAGCCCAAGTAGTACAGGTCCAGGTTCTTCTGCTGTCCTTTTGACAGCCTGCCTCGCTTCCTTCCATTCGCTGCCCCCTTCAACACACGTCCACACATATACTTCCCAGCCATGCTGTCGACCCGCCTCCTGGCCATCACGACGGCTGCTGTCCGCCGCTCTGCTTTGTTGCAGAGACACAATCCAAGCACTCTGATCACGCCGCTGGCGGGTTCGACGGTGCCCATTCGATACATGCATCGAAGCCAGCCCGCTGCAAATCACGGCGACTCCCTTACTGATCCCGATGCGGACGCAGAGGGCTTTGACTTTCATCGAATTGGCCTGGTTGGGGGGGGCAAAATGAGCGAAGCCATTATCGAAGGCTTTCTGAAGGAGCAACTGATTAAACCCGAAAGGATTTCTGTCTTCGACGTAAATCGCGCAAGGCTTGAATTCCTGAAGAAGGAATTTGGAGTGGGAACCTCGTCCTCAGTCGCCGCTACGTGTAAGAATGCGGATTTGGTCATCATTGCTGTCAAGCCCCAGAATTTATCTGACAAGCTGTGGGCACAACTGAAGGAGCACTTGTCTCCGCAGTCAGTATTATTGAGTATCGTGGCCGGTAAGAATGGGGGCGTGGGGGAACAAAGGGAGTGAATAGGTTGCACCTGTAGAGACGAAATGAGGCGAAGCTGTAATTCTCCTGAGGAATAGGATCAAGGGCGATGAGGATGAAGGGGCATTTCAGTTTGCGAGATAAGACGAAGTCTCAACCCCCCTCCCCTCCCCCCCCTCACTCAGGCATGACCATGTCGAACTTTAGCGAGAACACCGGCAACACACGCATAGTCCGTACGATGCCCAATACCCCCGCCACCATCCAACAAGGAATGACTGTCTGGGCGTGCAGCGACGACGTTAGCCTCTCCCAACGGAACTCGGTCGCCAAGTTTCTGTCGAGTTTGGGGGAGCAGCACTTTGTCCAAAATGAGCTTTATCTAGACATGGCCACGGCGGTCAGTGGGTCAGGGCCGGGGTATGTGATGCTTATCCTCGAGGCACTCGTTGACGCGGGTACGTGACTGCCGTTTCAAGGGGTTGGAAGAGGGGGAAATGTCGTGGCCCGGTGGATATTGAGTCCGTCGCAGATGTGTTGGACGACAAAGCTGACAAATATCCACCAAGCCACGATAACAACATCCCATCCATAATCAAATAGACCAGCTGAACACATAGGCCGCACACTTATTGGCACCATTAAGGCATGGAGGTCGGGCATGAAGGGGAAATAACTCACTTGCCCCCGTCCCACGTCTTTAAAATGCGAATAAGTGTGCGGTTCATGCGTTCAACTGGTCCATTTGATTTTGGATGGGCTACGCGATTCTTCTGCTTTTTCATGCAGGCGTGTATACCACTTATCACCATCAACTAATGTCCCTTCCTGCCTGTTCACAACAGCGGTACATCTCGGCTTCTCCCGCGACATCGCCTCCAAGCTCGTCCTTCAGACGGTCTACGGGACCACGGCCCTCGCTATGAAAAGCGGGCTCCACCCGGCCATACTTCGCAACAGCGTCACGAGTCCAGGAGGGACGACAGCTTCGGCATTGTACGTATTAGAGCAAGGGCGGTTCCGTACTGTGCTGGCTGACGCGTTGTGGAGTGCCTATCGACGGAGTTTGGAGCTGGGTCATATGGACAGTAACGTCGGTCCGGGTAGAGCAAAGCACGAGCCGCACGAGATGGATGGGCATAAGAAGTAGGGAGGGAGGGAGGGAGGGAGGGAGGGGAAGAAATGAGGGTGGAGGAGATCTCAAATAACTGAAAGTCGTGAAATTGAACCAAGAAAATCGAAGCAAGAGGATCAAACGCACAGCCTCAGTAAGGTATCACAAATTAGAACAGATGGAGAAAATAGGCCACGCTGCGTACGCACGTACCAATCAAAACAGTAAAAAGGTGGTTTGAGGTGTGAAAGGAATGACATTTGCGAGGAGTGATGAGATAACGATTGATATGATGGTTGCCTTCCTTTCGCTTTAATTGGCAACGTTGTAAAGACCTCGCTTCTGCCGGCGTTGCTCTTGCTGATGCTTTTTGCTGTTGCTGCTGCTGTTGCTGCTAACTTGCTCAGAGACTGAGATTCGTTTTCAGATCACGTCTCACCCCACTATCTCACTCCCTTCATCAAAGCCCTCCTTCTATTTACTCTTTCCCTGTGATTCCTCAACTGCAACCGCCGCCTTCTCTCGAGCCATCGCCGCACACCCAACATCCCCTATATCCCCCACACCAACAACCTCCCCTGATGGCAACAAAACCTCTTCCCCCGTGGATGCTGGCGCAAGCCAAGGATGATGCAAGCATTCTTGGGCAGTTGCGCGTCGCTGTGGGTTAAAGTCCAATAGCGGAATAAGAAAATCCCCCGCAGCCCTCGCGTCTGCTGGAGCAAACTTATATTTCTCCCGCAACACCTCCTCGAGACCCCAATACTTCAACGAATGGATATGCTTCAACTCACCCTTGCGATTGAAAAAGTCCCGGGATCTCCGTCCAGACGTGGCGTATTTTTTCGGATATTTTCCCAGAAGCTCCATCATTTGAGCCAAATGGTCCTCGTCCCTTCCATAGTGATCGCCCGCCCGGGGGTTGAAGAGCAAATCACCCGTCAAAAGCTCGAAGACCAAGCAGGCGACAGACCACATGTCAGCGCTGGTGTCGTACTTAGCACCGATTATTACCTCGGGGGCGCGGTATTGTCGTGTTTGGATGTCTTCGGAGAAGTGTTTATGCGTCCAACAGGCGTTTCCGAGGTCGACGACAACGATACGGCAACCGGCGATCTGTTCTAGGTCTAGTTTACGTGGTGGAATGGGGGAAGGAGGAATGGAGGAAGGAGGAAGATCGGTGCTGCTGCTGCTACTGCTGCTGCTCTTGCCGTCGTTGTTCTTGCAGCAATGCCTGCTTGACGGTTTAGCTGGTTGATATTGATTAGGGTCCTGCTGCTGGAATACATGTTGGAGGCGGTGTTCCAAACCATGGAAACACACACTCTCAACGAGTGGTCGCCCATCCGGTGTATGGACTCCATTCAATACCACCTCCATGTCAACTCCCACCAACGCGTACGGAAATTCCTCTGTCTTCTCTCTCTCCCCATCCATTATCTCTGGTCCCTTTCGGCTGTTGCTATTACTACTACAACTACTACTACTACCACTACTGCTGCTGCTGCTGCTTCTCGGCTGAGAAGGACCCAACATCCCCTGCCACAACCCCGCCGTCGATCCCGTGAGCGTCGCAGGCCTCACCCTCAAAAACTTTAATCCCGGTACTCGATGCTCCAAAAATCCAAGCACTGCCCTCGAATTTGCTGCGATATACCGCACACTCCACAATGTCGGCAATGACACCCGCGTCTCAACAGCAGCAGCCGTCGTCGCCTTTCCCTCCATGGCAACAGCAACCCGATGGCGCTTGAGCTCCTGTCGGACAAATGATGACCTGAGAGAAGGAAGGTCTACTTTCTTCCCGTGCCCCCGCACCATGAAGGTGGTATCTTTCTGAACCACATTCTCTTTCTCATCCACACCCATCAGCTCCGGACTTGGACACAACCGCAAATACCAGTCCCACATCGTCTCGTCCTTGTTCCTTCCTTCTCCCTCTTTCTTCCCTCCCAAAGCTTTTCGTAGTTTCTCTGCCGAGACGGCTATCATCACCCTCGCTGCTTCTGCCGTTGGTGGGTATGACCATTCCCCCTGCTGCAGTGGCTGCAGCGTCACCCTTCCGAAGACTGACCCCAGGGGATCGCTCTTCTCCCCTCTCCTTCCTATCGAAGCGAGGGAGGGAGTGGGGGTCTGTCCAACAAGGACGTTGGAGCGGCAGGGTTCTTCATCGTGGCGGAGGAGGGCTTCCCTTGCGTCAATCATGGGGATGTCTGTGGACCGCCCTTCCCCCTTCATCTTCCATTCCTTCTCCTCCTTCTCCTCATCCTTCTCTTCCTCCTTTTGCTGCACGCTTTTCTGTGTAAGCTTGACGCCCTCCTGCTCCCCAGTGATTTTCTGCTGCTGCACACCTAGGCACAAGGCAGCTGCGCTTATATCTCCTCCCTCCTCTTCTTCCTCCTCCTCATTCCCCCCCTCTTCCTCTCCTTCACCATTCCCTCCACCATTTATAGCCGCCTTCGACTCCCCTCCCTTTTTTTTCGCCTTCTGTTTCCTCTTCTGCATCCTCTTTTTCATTCTCCTCCTTTCTTCCGGCGTCATCTTTGACGTATCCATCCCTCCTCCTCCCCTTTCCTCTCCTCCTCCAGCCCCACCACTACCTACCACAACATCAGGAAGAGGTGCAGTAGCTGGGTTAAATCCAGGCCTTACCCCTAACACATTCGGGCTCATTGTCAAGGGCAAATCGATCAGTATATTCTCTGGCTTGAGATCCGTGTGAATAATTGCACATCGCCGATGCAAAAAATCCAAGCCCTGGCACACCTGTCTCGCGATGCTCTTCACCAGCCCCAGTGGCAACCCGCGGTATTCCGTCTGCTTGATGACCGATAATAAATTACAACCCAACACTTCAAAGACCATACACACGTGCCGGCCATTCGGCCCTCGAATCTCAAAATGATCAAGCAACCGAACCACGTGCCTGCTGTTGTCGATATCTACGGCAGCAGTGACAACGCCGCTCTTCCCCTTCCCAGCCTGTTTTTTGACAGCGCTCAACAAATCAATTTCATCCCGAGCCGCCTCTCTGTAGTGCTCCGCGCTCTTCTGCACCTTCAAAGCGACATACCTCCTCCCCCCCTTCCTCGGTACCCATACCCCTTCCTCCCCCCCTTCCTGCCCTCCGCCATCATCTGCTGCAACACTCATATCCCGCGCCAGCCATACGGTGGAGAAGTGGCCCCAGCCGAGTTTTCTCACAATCAAGTAACGACCATGGTGATAGACATCACCAACACTCACCCGATGGTACCCTCCCGGTCGGTAACCCTCCTCGCCCTCGTCCTCTTCTGAGGAAGAAGACGAAGACACTGATGTGGAAGAGGTGGAGGAAGAACGGGAGGAAGAGGCTGCCCCGCGGGAAATTGAGGAGGAGAGGGACGAGCTGATGGCGGCAGAACGGGAGGGGGAGCTTGAGTGGGACGAGAAGGAATCATCATCGTCCAAGCCTAGCTTTACCAAACTGGCCGTGGCTGCAGTCGTCCGTTGGTGTTGTCGCTGCTGCTGCTGCTGCTGCTGCTGTTGCTGTTGCTGTTGCTGTGTCGGATGCGGACGGAGATGAGGCAACCGTGGCTTGATGCCGTTGCGGGCACGCTTTTTCCTTGCGGCCAAGGGGACTGGGGGTGATGTTGGGGATCGGGATATGCACATGTGAGTGCGAGGAAATGAAGGATCACAAGGAAGCAAGACAGATTCTTTCCGAAGCAGCACCTATTCGACATACCTGAGCTCATGATAGCGAGTTGCGTGTCTGCTTTTGGGAAAAGCGTAGTTGTGATGGTTAGCTGTGCAGATCTGTGGCAAGGAGGTTGGAGATTAGGGAACTGGACTCCCTTTTCCGCCCTCGTGGGTCTGCGCGGTGCTTGACCTAGCCCTACCTATATGCATGTATAGGCAATCAACATGATTTGAGAATGTCTGTGAGGCTTGTTGTGTGTGGTAGTGGGCATGACACACTTCGAGAGGGCGATTTAGAGGAGGTTGGTGACGCTTCCGCGTGCTCTGAATCCGAGCGTGTACACGTCCCATCACCATAGTCTCTGATTAATGCAGTGCCCACCACTCCCCACATTACAACCCTTTCGTCTACAGGCAACCGGGCCACTCGCTCGCGGGCCGGGCTCCTACATCTTCTGCTCCGGAACATGCCTGGCCCCTCCCACGCCCCCTTCCCCCACAAGACCTGGGCAAACTACTTGGACGTGCTCCTGCCTCTAGTAACAGGCTTTTTGGTCGTGCCCTTAGAGGATGCGCATGATGCCCCTCAATGGCTGCGGGAACTCTATGCCCTGAGCCCGGTCACACCGAAATTTGCTCACGAGCACCTTGTCTTTTCCCGCTCAGCGTGGACGGAAGGCAGGTACTACACCGCCGTGACGCATTGCTTATCCCATGAGAACCCCTCACACCTATTCAACAACATCTCTTCACTCGTGTTTGCTGGAAAGAATGTCTACACACACACCGCAAATACCTTTGAATTCTACCTGATTTTCTTTTCGAGCGTTGGGGCATCGGCCTACCTAACTACGCTGAAGGACGAGCTCCAACTCATGCCGATGGCACAGTCTTTTGTGCCACGCAACCCTTTCCCGTCGTCTTGGAGGCGCTTACATGGGTGGTACGACAACAAGGCTGGTAAAGTCACTCGTTCTGCGAACCATTTTCTTAGTCAGTATGTCATTTATCGGGGCGCGAGCGCGGGTGTATTCGGTTTGATTGGCGCTTCGGCTGTGATTCAAGTCGAAGAGTTGTGGGCTTGGGGACATGAGATGTGGATGATCTACCGACAAAAGACGTCTGTGGATTCGACAACATGGAGGCGGCTGGGTCTAAGCTTCCTGGGACTAGGTAAGAAGATGATTTAAGCTTTTGGAGGTTGGTTGGTCGGGGATGTAGATGCATAAGACTTTCTGACTGATCGTGAGATAGGCTTGCGCGAGTGAGTAAAATTATTTAATCGCACTTTCTAAGTGAAATCAATGAGACTTACCGTAATGTATGGACTTCGCTAGTCCATTCCTGCTTTGCAGACAAGCAAGTAACTTACAAGCGTCACACACTTTCGTATTAGGTTACAACTTTTGCAGCCTTTATGGCATGATAAAAGGCGAATATTTGCTCCGGAGCACCAACGATGGTATTGGCCACAGCTTCCACATTGATGGATTTGTATCCGGGGCGATTATCTATGTTGGTGTCCGGTGCGCCGAGGGGGTGACAAAGTACGCCAAGGGGCGTAACCGGCAACGCGGTATCGGTCGTCGTCTGGGAGGGAGAGGGACAACTGAGACTTAAGGGAACCATGTAACAAAAGCTCTTTTTGATAACTCCAAATGTATAAAATAGCAATTTTCGATGTAATTCAGACTTGAAGAGGAATCATGAAGAGTCTCGCATGAAACCTGTTTGTCTGGATTGTTTTTATTTATAGCTCTTGGTATACATGACTATCTATCGTCCCTCATTTTCCCACAATCGCTCGCGACTAAGCCTAGAGATTACACCATCGGCTATACTAGACGGCGCCATAGGCGATACTAGAGCTTGGTATCGAGGCTTGTTGTATCGCATAATGGCGTAAGCTATAAAGTTGAGCGCAATTGTCAAGACCACCAAGCCAGCCGCGCCGTCTCCGACAGTGCTGCCCGCGAAGCCAATATCGGCAATTGCCTCGGCGCCCGTCGCAAAGCAGTTCCTGTCCCGTTTTGTGCATATCAACATCGTGTCCTCAAATTCGTTGACGACAAGCGCTTGGAAGGACCACTTCATGAGCGACAAATCTGCCACCCACCGGGCCGCTGCCGGCAACGATTGGATGCTTATATAGAACCCGCCTGAAATGAGCATGACAACCGAGATAGGATTGGCCAAGACAGCCGCCACTTCGGCAGAAGATGACACTGAGCTAATGGCCATGCCCAGTGCCACGGCGGCAATGGACTCCAAAGTGATGATCCCCATAAACACCAGAAACCTGTATAACTCGGGCCGCAAACCGGCCATCCAGTAGACGATGGTCCCCAGCACCAAGGGGCTGATCAGGTGAAATGGTAGCTCGCTGAAGAACTGTAGAATAGTAGACGCGGGTGGAAATGGAGTTCGGAAAAAAATACATGAGCGGCTTGGTTTGGGTGACAGGTATTGGATATTTCACCCCTTGAAGAAATGGGGCCTTTGAGAGAAAGAACATGGGAAATGGCACGTGTATTGGCTGTAATGTGATCGACGTTGGAATGTTAGTCGCCATCCTGGACATTGCATGTGTGTGATATGAAGCAAAGTATATTATCATCTAATACCATTTACAAAGGACAATTAAACAAAAAAGTTTCCTAACCACCTTTGAGATGTTAAATTCATACTGTCCTTTTACCTTGGCGAGGTAGTAGGCGGATATGTGGTAGCTGTTGCAGGCACGCTCACGCAGCACAATTTTGCGCTCCTTGGGAAATGTTCCACAGACTGTAGTGATAAGGCCGAACGCTTGATTGATAGTAACGAAGAAGAGGACACCTTTTCTGTCGTAGATGGACTGCTGACCGTTGCCTACGTTGCTGTACATGGCACCAACCAAGACGCCTAGCAAGGCGCTGATGCCAAATTTAGCTAAAATCACCTCCGTATTTCGTAGAGAGTCCCTTACAGAGCGCCACGCTAGAAGAATGAATTGCTGAGCCCAACTGGAGCCCTTTCGACTCTCACCAAACATTCCCTCCGCAAAAGATTTTTGCGCTCGATTCTGTGATGCGTGTTGCGTGTAAATGGAGACATGGAGAGCGTTTGATTACATGAATTCAGTTAGATAAGTTCGAAAAGAAGCATAGCTGTCGTGACTGTCGAATCTGAGCGCGCACACATACAGACAAGCACGCATACATCCCCCTCTATTAATTAGAATACATACCAAGACGCTTGGTTGTGGTAGCGAATAAGAGGATGCGATGGCAGGTAGGTCACGTTGTGCGCATGAGCATATGCCTTCCCTTTCCAGGTTTTTCTGGTAGAGGGCAGTGATGCGCGCCTTGGTCTCCTGTTCCGCTTCGGTCGATCGGAAGTCCTGAGGAAAGGAGGACAACATAATTATTCAAAGGCCTAGCATATTTATTGCGACTCGTCCGATCAACAAGCTTACCGTAGCGATCAAATCCAAGAGAAAGTCTGCGGCGTTCCAGAGTGGAGGACACTTCCAGCCAATTTCTTCAAAATATTTGACTGCGTCTCCGGTTTGGCCAAAGAAGATGGTCTGCCCGTCCGACAGGAGGTGCAACCGGTCAAACATCTGTCAAATATAGGTAAGTTGATGGTTACTATAATGTTTCAGATTGAAAGTTGTTCGGTATAAAGTGTTGGAGGAGCTCGTGAAAATGATAAATCTATCTGTAAATGTACCTGGAAAATGGAGGAGCGGGGTTGGTGAATGACCGTGACGATCGTTCGGCCTTCAACAGCCAGGGTCTTGAGCGCCGACACAACAGACTGTGCTTGGAAACTGTCTAAGCCACTTGTCGGTTCTGTATGTGTAATATGCGCGACATCTAAGGTTTCAATTCATTTTTTTTGAGCTCATTTATACATTTACCGTCCAAGAACATGACTGAAGGCCCAGAGATGAGCTCCACAGCGATCATGACCCTCTGTAGTGCAATAGAAAAGGGAACAAAATGAGAGTGAGTTTTTTTTTAAAGCGTCAAATAAATTTCATGCCACAAGTACGCACCCGTCGTTCACCGCCGCTGACACCGCGTGCTCGTTCATTCCCTATGATTGTGTTTTGTGCCTTGACTAGACCCAGCTCTTGAACAATTGCTTCCACCTCTCTGTGTGAGGAGAAAGGAGTGTGACCGAAAAGGAAGAGAAGTGTGATAAAGTCACGAGGGTATTCTGTTAAACCCTACAACAACAGAAAATTGAGACGCAAAGCCCCAGCGCCAAGTTCTGCGCATTAGGCTGTGGGATAAATACATAAATAATGGAGTATGCTTGAACGTGCAGATGGGCTCAGTGGTTGAATTTGAGGTAGAAGGGATGATGAAAAATCCGTTGGATTATTTCCACGACCGTCTATTTTCTCCTTCTCTTTACCTCATCTTATCATCGTACGAGATTGTCCCTGGCAAGTGTAGCTGCGCAGATAGCCAGATGGTCTCCTTGACGGTCAGAAAGGCGTAGAGGATATCATCTTGCATCACATAGGCCGAGATGCGCTTAAAGTTGCTGTCGTTGCGAGGCTGACCATTGACGAGCATCCACCCCGAAAGTGATGCCCCTTTGCCGTACTGAATACGACCTGATTTTGATGTGCGTTGTTTTGATGACAGATATAAAATAAGCATCGTGACAAATTTTGCATCCGTCCTCATTCACATCACATACTTCTCCCTCCTTGATGTCTTCCAAAGACATTTTATCGTCCTCTACTAAAGAGGAGCTGTATTTCTGGTTCACTTTCTGGTTATGTTTACAGATAAGTTTACGTACCAGCTAGCGCATTCAACAAGCTTGTCTTGCCCGAGCCTATTTGAAAGTAGGGATAGGTATATATACATATTAGAGAGGGAAAAATGGCACCCTATATTCCTCGTACAATGCTCCTTCCTACCACATATACCTGAAGGACCCATGATGGCCAAAATTTCACCGCTCGTTGCCTTGCCCGACTGATTCGTAAGCACCTAATGAATAGTGTGAGTGTGGAGGAGCGATGATTCGTGAGAAGGGACGAGAGAAGAAAGGGAACGTCTAAAATATACGCATTCTTCTGCGAAATGAAGGAAAATTGAGACTCATACAAAGGAAAGAGTGCACACACCCTGAGCTCATAATGGAACAATGTGTGATGGCGAGCCTATCGGTGTGATGTGACGTCCCCACCAAGGACAACATACGCTCTACATCATCAGCTCTTCTCTCACCTTCTTGACGATGCTGCCCTTCTTTCCTTCGCGGACAGTATAGTTGATATCCACCCATTGCAAGTCCACGCTTTCGAAATGGCTGGTTGTCTTGATCTCCTTGGGGGTGGGCATATCGCTATGGGTCGTATTAACAGCGGCCTCCTCCAGGCTGAGTGTAGAAGAGAGACAGAGAGAGTGGACCAGAGTAAGTGAAGACTTTAAATCTGCATACGACTATGGCTCAATCAGAGAATCACTTGCACATACCCAGTGGGGGACCGCGGCACGGCTTGAACGGCGGTGCGAGTCGGAGGAGGAAGAGGAGGAGGTGCAGTTTTCGCCGGAGAGGATCCGGACGGAGGAGTGAAACGCAGGCGTTCGTGGGCCGCACTGATATATTTCGATATAGAATTCATGCTTGGTTCTGTTGAGGGCTATATGTATGTGTTGTGGGGGGAGTTAGCGCGCATGTGTGGGGACACAGGAGGCAGGAAAGTAGAAAGCCGTTGAAAACTTGCGTTAACGGAGAATCAAAAATCGCTTCCATCATGACCCCCGATGAAGACGAATCACAGCCCTTGAAAGCACGTGATTCTGCCCAGAAAACCTTGAAAGAGACTGAACCTGCCCCCGGAGGTTTTCCCCAAGGCTTCTGCTGTCCTCCATGCCTCAAGACTTATCGCGCAAAGCCTCCCCTATGATTTCCTGATCCACAACAGCAGGACCCCTCCATCGCACCACTCTCAGCGTTTTCGTATGACTACCACCACACCATCACTACAAGACAAAAACATCAGTCCTGGATCTCTCCGCCTGTTGGCCCGAGAAGGGAAATTCACATGCAACACTTCTGGATGCTGCCCCGGCTACGTGCAGGCTAACCTTGTTATTTTGCCGCGCGAGCACGCCTTCGACTTCATGACCTTTTGCGTGCGCAACTTTAAAGCCTGTCCCCTCCTAGATGTTACGGATCCAGGTAATCCCCACCCGCCCGCATGGCTCGTCAAGGGTGGTGCCGATTTGCGGACAGACTTGCCAAATTATCGAGGTACGTGTAAGGTTTAAAGCTTCAGTGGGAGTGAAGAAATTTAAGAAAGAGAATTCGACCCATTTTATCGAGGTGCACTCTCAAATTCCTCGGCGATACAGCCACGAAACATGAATTGAAGGAGTAAGAGCGTCATTCATAACTCAGCCATATATCGATCATTTCTACCCTTCGCAACCACAGTGTGGCAAGACGGCACACTCCTCCATGAGGTCGATGACATTCGAGCCTTTTGGCGACAGGACTCTGTAGCCTTCCTTCTTGGTTGCTCATTTTCCTTTGATGAAGCCCTCCTGCAAGCCGGCCTGCCAGTACGCCACATCCAAGAAGGCAAAAATGTTTCCATGTACAAAACTACCATCCCGTGCCGTCCCGCAGGGCGCTTCAAAGGGAATATGGTCGTGTCCATGCGTCCGTTTCATCCCCAGCAAGTCAGCCACGTTATCCAAGTCACTTCCCGATTCAAGGCCGTCCATGGTGCACCAGTTCACGTGGGTGATCCTGCCGCTATCGGCATCGCTGACTTAAGCAGACCAGATTATGGAGAGGCTGTCTTGGTAGCCAAGGGGGAGGTGCCTGTGTTTTTTGCATGTGGTGTCACCCCACAAAATGCCGTATTGACAAGTAAACCGAGAGGGATTGTGATTACACATGCCCCAGGTGCCATGTTCGTGACAGATGTGTTGAATGAGGCCTTGACGTTGAGTTAAGCTGGACTGCAAAAGAAAGAAGAAAACGAAAAGCACGGTAAAAGCGTTATCAGCGTCTTTTTGGCTCTTGGCCCATTCCATCTCAGTTCCCACGAAATGCGTTGAGTTCTTAACCTCGGTAACAAATGCCAAAATTATAAATTTACAAGCATATACACACTACTGTCTATACGTACATAAACAGATATCCGTCTAACCTATCAATTTGGCTGGCCAAAATCTTCTCCCTACCTCGTTCCATAAAATGAAAACAATTTCACTCCAAACGCACATACCTGCAGGTGATACATTTACTCATGACATTCTGTTATACCAAAGCTCCATCAAATCCCCTTCCCCCAGTTTGAACAAGACCGCCGCCACCCCCACCACGGCCGCCGCAGCCACCCAGAGTGAGGTGGAGGAAGGCGGCGACGAAGCCGACGACCACAACGCCCCTTTTTTCTCGTTACCCACAACACCCGCCGCTGATGGCATCTGGACTCCCGCTAGGTAAGCCTGTCGGCGTCGCTGTCTCGTGTGTTTGCACCGGACACTCCGTCCTTCCTCCCGTCGTCGATCTTCGCGCAGCAACCAATCAGGGGGAGCTTCTTTTTTATACCATTCCACATGAGGAAAATTCAAAGCGTGCACTTCTTTCTTCCTCGCCAGGTCTCTCAAGAAAGGGTGACCATGCAGTCGAACGAGTTTGGCAGGAGGAAGGGAGAGAAGCAAGCGATGTGCACGGGCGATGAGGGTTTCCACCGGTAAGTCGGGACGGGAGGCAAGGCGGGAGAGGAAGGAGTGGACTGCGGAGAAGTCCTTGTCCTCCAAAGCAAAAAGCTCGGTTTTGGCTTCCAGGATCATGGCGGCGGCAAGGTAGAGAGGAAATAAGGGAGGGCCTGACAGAAAGGCATCGAACAATCGAGCTGTTATTTCGAGATTATGACAATCATGCGCCCACCAAGCAATGACCCATGGCAAGCACACGTATGCGTGGATGCCACACGCCCGGAGGCAAGCACCGACGTCGCCATCAGCAGCTTCGACGAGGGGGAGAAGCAGTTCTAATAGAGGGGTGAGCACAGAGAAGTCTGGTCGGCGGGTATAATCACCTAGATAGTAGAGGGCTACCCGCTCAGCAACTGCGAAGCAAAGATCATCGTCTTCAGTCATGACGAGGACGAGGACAGAGAGGACGTCGTGAAAACCTTGATAGTAGTGAAGAGTCGGATGCTTGCTCATCAAGGCGTTGATCATCTTCGCTAGCAGCCTTCTTCGACTCCCTCGCTTCCGCTTCTTGGCATGCGGCATGTGGTAGTGCCAGAGCGAGCGAGCGACGTCACGCCCGATTTGGTCACTCCATTGATTGCGCGCCACTTGGTCATGGAAGGAGGGCTGAGATTCGAAGCGGTTGAGGCCCAATAGCTTTGGCCATATCACGGATCGAAGCGCATTGTTACAGAATCCATCACCGGGGGCCAGGGCCTACGAAGGGGGCAGAGATGCGGAAAGGGTTCAATTAGGAGGACGTGTGCGTGCGTTGTGGGCAAGCGAAATGGGTCTTGGTGGGAGGGGTTTCAATAATTGTAGGACCCCAGCACGTTGAGGAGAGCTTCAGGGCAACATGTATGCATCGGGATCGCGGGTAGGGCAAGCGAAGATAAGGGTTTTGGGAATCTGCCAATGGGCTTGTGGAAATCGATTTCGATGGCGACTTACCAAGGCCCTAAGCTTCTCCAAAGGCACAGGATTTTGGACGATGAGATCTCGAATGGCCTTCTCTCTTTGTGCCATGGAGGTACTGCGGCCGTTTCTTCTGGCATCCTCAGACATTGAGTGCCAGGGCAGCCCCTAGGGATTGTGGGCGGATAGCGGGGTGGGAGGGAGGGAGGGAGGGAGGCTCTCGGCTGGCTAAGTCAACGAGTGGCCACTAGCGAGACTCCAGCTCCAGGGCAGGTAGACAACGAGACGTTCGTATTGTTGCTGCTCCTTTCCTATCAGTGCACACCTGTATCTTGTGTGTGTGCTGTGTTAGTGCGGCGGACCACTTGACTGTTGCACCTCAGACTTGCAGTTCGGCGATGCGGTAACGATGCCCCCCCGTCGCATCCCAGTGACCACTCTAAAGGGCTCACAATCAACCACACATCCCACCACAGGCACGAGGACGACCGGGTACTTTTGTACTGGCGCTGAGGCGACACTCTGGCCAACTCCTACGACCTGTAAGCCCAACGAGTAGCTGAGCCACAGCCATGGCCATCTCCATAGCTTGGTTGCTGCTCCCTATGCTCAAGCTCCTGCTGCTGATGGTGACAGGATTACTAATGTGGTTCTGGCGGCAGCAGAGTAAGAAGAGAAAATGGCTTCGGCTGCAAGTCTCGCTCTGGCCGGGGCTCTCCGTGAGCGTACAGCATGCCGCCTGGGACCCCGCCACGTTCCTGCTGCGTGCCGTAAACCGTGCTTTGCATAGCAGCCCCTTACCCTTTCGGATCGAGGCCATCACTTTCCACGAGATGCGCCTCTCATTACCTTGGAGCGAGGCCTTTAGAATACGCTTCTGGCGCCTCCATTTGCGAGGACTCCACCTGATAGGCCGCATGACCCACCTAGAGGAATGGGACGAAGAAGCAATGCTCCGCAACGCCGTGGCTCTCAAGCGACAGGAGGCGGACTTGAGCACTTTATTAGTGGAAAAGCACATTTTGTCAAGCGTTGGTCCGTCGTTGTCGCTGTCTCCCGCACCAGTCTCGCTAACTCTGCGGTGCCTCGATCATTTGCTTAGCGGCGTACACTTGGAGCTTGAGGCCTTTCGCTTGCGTGTCAACGACTACAAATCCGACAGCTGCATGGGCTTGCAAATCAGTCATTTGTCATGCGGCCCCTCATTTGTACATACCAATAGCAGTAGCAGTAGCAAGAGCAGTTCTAGTGGTAGTGACAGCAGCAGCAGCGGAAGCAGCAGCGGCGGCAGCAGCAGCGGACGGACGGAAAATGGAGCGGTAATTCGGCACATGGAGGCGGAGCGACTAGTTCTCTATGTAGACCCAAAAATTATAGCATCATCATCATCATCATCATCATCATCATCATCATCATCATCATCATCATCATCATCATCATCATCATCATCATCATCATCATCATCATCATCGTCATCATCGACATCTAACCCTCAAGAGCAAGAAGCAGCACACCTGCCTATTTGTGAAATTTGCCGCACCACCGTCCAGATAGAGCTACCTGACGTCGGAGCAGTGATTGGCGCATCAGGCTCCCGCCCAGGTGGTAAAAAGCGACGACTGACAATAAGTGGCGCCATCGCTGGTTTGCGAGGAGAGCTACGTCCGGCGCAAATGCATCATTTCGTCTTTCATCTTTTGCATGTGTTCTTTGGAGGGGCTCATCGAGCGTGGCGCGCCGCCGTTATTCAGAAACATGGAGAGGAGGGCTGTCGAATGCTGCGAAGGGAGGAGCGAGAGCATTATTTAGCCCTAGACCGGCAGTTGCAGGCGCTCGAGGGCAGTAGCCCACCAACGGTAGGAGGAGCAAAAGGAAGAGAATGGGCAGCAGCAGCAGTAGCAGCAGCAGCAGCAGTAACAGCAACAGCAGCATTACCGCCGTTGCTTTGGCTGAGCGAGGGGGCAGTTAAAAAATACGAGCTGAAGAAGGGCTTGGCGGCAATGGAGGAGGTGATGTCATATGTAGAGATTGTGCATCTAAGATGCCAAGCCAGGGAGTGGGGTCGACGTGGACTCGTGGCAGCAGCAACGGCTATAGCGACAAAGAGGGCGATGAGTCTAAATGATGATGCGGCAACAATGGAGCTGACGGGCAGAAGAAGCGTGCCTTTGGTGGAGAAGGAGTTGGAAGTGGACGATAGCCACCCGCTGGTTGCAGAATACGCGGCGTTGGCGAGTGTGTTGGCCCAGGTGCGCGCGCAGTATTTATTTGATAGTAAAGCGATCCGGGAGATTTGGTTGGAGACGGTGCGGATCGAGGATATCGAGGTAAGTGCGAATGGAGGTGGAGGGAGAGAGGGAGGGTGAGAGATTGCGAGACAGAGAGAATGGAAAAGTCGTGTCGGATCTTCATTACCCGCTGACAAACCCCCTTGTCACCCCTTCTAAATATAACTAAATAGATTGAATGGTATGGAGCAAATAGGTCGCATGGGCACATTTCAGCACCTCTGGACTTTGATGGTCCCTTGGAAGTGACGGTGCACGCCGCCTGCCTGTCAGGCGACATCCGCATTTTGCATGTGCTAGACTCTTCAGGGATTGCCGTCGGTGAGGATGGATTGCAGGAAGAGCCGGACCAGGGGTGGTTACAGATCAACACGCACTTGGAGCGTTTCTGTTTTGTCAACGCAGCGCAGGAGGCCGTGAAGCACGTGACGCCTCTTTTGCTCTGCGGCCCTCATGGCGAATCTCAGCAAGCAGAACCTACAATGACAGCAGATGCTGGCCTGCTGCAACAGCAAGTGCATTGGAGCCTGAAGCTCTGGAGTTCAGGCAGGCGACACGAGTCCCTGTCTTTTGAAGAGTGCCGTCTCGCTGGCTACATCCCGCGGGTCCTGAGTGTGATCTCGGCGATCGTCGCCCCTTTTCGTCCTCCTGCTGTTCGGTACTGGACCCACGATGTAGATCTTGCAGCCTTCTGGGGTTGGGGAGGACCGGACAGTCTTCTGGAGGACGAGATCACCCGTCGAGGGTCTCTCTCCTTCATGGTTGAAGAAAGCAGTAGGTCCACCTCCTTGTCCAATTCCTTCGACAACAGCATGGCCGATCCTCTATCTACTGTTGCGACAACGGTGGACGGACCATCAACGAAGCCACGGGAACGTGTCTGTGGGACCGCCCCTCGCTTGTTGGAAGGGTGGTGGTTGCGTTATTTTGTCGGCCTAGAAAGATGTGAAATTTTGCTAATCGCAAATCCTGAAGACGCAGAGAGCGCGATGCTCTCAGCGAAAGTGTCGGCCACCGCGCTGGTGGCTTGTGCGCCAGTGACAGGGGAAGCCATTGACCTCAAAGTGGAATTCTTTGCCTTGTTGCCAACTGTGCTGGACAGGGACCGACGGTGGCTCCATCCCCAGACTCTCCCTGTGACGTTTCCTAGGGCCTTGCATGAGGGTCCTCGTGGCGCGGGGCTGTGGCATGCAAAGCGGATGCTTTTGCAACCTTTGCAGGCGACATTGCACTATTCGCTTAAATCTCGACGGGCAGAAAATGCCCTCGCTGCCCTCACCACGGCGTCTGTTGTAGCTACTGCTGTTGCTGCCGTCGAAGCACAAGAGGAAGAAGTAGTACAACCTCTGATGCTGCATCATTCCCCCTCGCGGCGCCGCCGGATAATGAGCGAGCGGACAAGTAATCCTTGGGATGCCGAGGCTCGCATCCCGCGGTGTGTCCAGCTAGATATTGGACAGGCTCAATTTTTGTTTGAGGCGACAGCAGGGGCAGCGGGTGAGGGGGAGCAAGTAGTGGTGGCCCCTGCGATCAAAGAGGCGGATGCGTTGATAACTCCAGCACTTGTCGTTCGTTGTGGTGGGCAAAGTCATTTAATCAAAGCTAATAGTGGCGCCGGTAGTGACAGTAGTAGCAATAGAAGCAGCAGCAGTAACAGAAGCAGCAGCAGCAAAGTGAAGGTGACGCCTACTTCGCCGCTGCCATCCTCGCCGATGTCGATGTCGTTGTCCCAACCGGCTGCTGCTGCTGCTGCTGCTGCTACTGCAACGGCTTATTCATCCTCACTTTCGTGGATGGCGAACTTTGAGGTGGCCTTGAAGTTTGTGACGGCCGAGATGAGCCCGCAGGGAGATGTTGAGGTGATCTTGGATGTGGTCGATCTGGGGCCGCCAAAGAAAGGGGTAGATGAGGAGGAGGAACAGTGGCCTGTCGTCGCGACAAGCGCCTTACTGCTCGAGCCGCCGCTGGATGGTGACAATGATGACGATGACGAAAGTGACAGGACACAAGAACCTAGTAAGGGCTACTACCGGCAGAAGCGGGAGGTGGAGCTAGCTGGTTTAGGCCCTTGGGAAGGCCTCGTAGGGCGTCTGAAAATGGATGTGGAAATAGGATTGCGACTGTTGGCTGTGACAGTGCACAAATGTCAGCATCTGCTGACCTTAACAGAGGACGCAGGGCGAGAGACTCGTCCTTTTTTAGAGGTAAGTGTTGGGGAGCTGCATAGCCAAACGTACCAGCTGTCAGGCTTGCCCGATGAAGTGATTGAGCACGAGATGATCTTTGCGGCAGAGGGTACGGCGCCGTTGTTGTCAGTAGAACTCAAGACGCTGGAGGGACGAGCCCATGAGCGTGTTCAGGCACAGGCCATGATGGCGGTGGGGCGAGATCAAGGGCTGCTTCCATTGAAGGATCCGAAGGGTATAGTTATGTGTGAGGTCTCCGTGAGCGCCCACTGGATCGATAGCCTCAATGAGTTGGTAGTCTCAGCAGCTACTGCTACTACTACTATTGGCACAGCCGGAGGGGCGATCAGCAGACAGCCGATGACGTTTGCACAGGCTTTGTCGAGGTTTCAGCGGCAATCATTTGTGATGGAGCCGGAGGCGGCCATCGTCCAGACGATTTCTGTCGATCTGTCTGAGGTGTCGCTCAAAGGTACAGAGATGGACTTGGCGCTGTTGTTGGCGACGTTGCACAGTCTACGAAAGAAGCCTTCTGCTCGCTCTGCCGTTGGTGTCGCGGGTGACGGTGGGGTTGGAGCAGGAGATGGAGAAGGTGGTGGAGGAGGAGGGGGTATGTTGACGCGGCGCATCTCTCGAATCAATAGCATGAGCCAGATGAAAGATGTGGCGGACGGGGACGCTCGGGAACGGTGGTGGAAAAGAACTATTTATGGGATTTTCAAGGATGTCGACCAGGACAAAGATGATCGCCTCAATCGCAATGAGTTGATAGAGATGCTGCATCGCTTGGCGGCGGATTTGTACTTGACTCGTTCTGAAGCCTCTGTGCAGATAAATCGACTTCTGCATAGTATGGAGTGGAGTTACAGTGGGGAGGGAGGAAAGGAGAGCAAGGAAGAAGAAGCCATGTCTTGGCTGGGCTTCAGGGAGGCATTGGTGCGCGCGGTGGAAGTGTATGAATTTGAGCATGCTGGTTGGCTGCTCAACAGTGTCCGTTGCCGAGAATTTTCTTCCGGGAGCGTGCTTCGTAAGGCCTTTCCTACCTTGGCCTTGGCTCAGGCCTTCTCCAATTACTACATCAACTTCTCATCCTCCTCCCTGAGTGCAGCCGCGGCTCGCCAGTCATTAGCCGGACACCTCGCTCGCCTTCAGCCTGGGCTTTCTGATCCGCTTGCTGCGTTTTGGGACCTGCTCGAGCACGAAACGAAGGCACGGCGGAGTGGAATGGATCTGGGCGTGCACGTGGAGCCTGGACAGAGTCCCAGCCAGGCCCACGCGGCACTGCAGGCGATGCTGGTTCGCGCGCTAAAAAACTACAAGTTGGCCAAGGATACCTGGCGCCTTGTGGTGGTGCCGGCCTGGCATGGGCTACCGGTGTTGCGGGGCGTCGATCGGGATGGATACGAGCTGATGGGGGCGCCTGTGTCGGTTGGGGATGCTGTCTATAGCGACATAAAAGGCGCTGAGCTGATCTCTCTCCCGCCTGTCCTCGCTTCTCAGGTCCTAATGGGTCTTCGTACCCCGCATCGGGATCGCAAGGCGCGGGGTCCTCATGTGGTGAATTTGCACTTGAGTACAGCGGCTACTCTTTACGTGTGCTACGATAGAGCTATTTCCAAAATCCCTGCTTGGCTTACGGATACGGGCTTCTGCGACACCCGCCTATTTGTACGCACCACCATGGCAATGTACCGCGTGTGGGCGCTGACAACGTCAGCACCTGGCAGCATTGTGTTGGGGGGAAACGAGGGATTTGGTAAAGGCAAGGGACGGCAAAAGGAGGCGTTCGAATGCTTCAACTACTTTGTCTTGATTAGCACTGTCCCTGAGGCTTCGCCGCCCACGACCGCCGTGCCCTTGCCCGCGCGCTGGCTGTTGCAGGAAACCAGCCCGGCGTATCTAGGAGGACAGCCACTGCACGACCATTTGTTTGCGGCTCTGGGGGTGGGCGGAGCACGGCTTGCCCCACTTCGAAACGCTTACGCTAAGGACACGGGCAAGGAGGAGGGAGAAAGTGCATTGGTCGCCGGACGACCCTTGCATATGGAGTACAATTTCCACTTGCACTGCCCTGGAATTCATCTGGGCTTGCTGGATGGTCGCAAAATTCGACCTTTGACATCAAAGCTGGATGTAAGGACTCAGGCTGTGACGGCTAACGTCTCACTGGAGCGGCCTCTAGATGCGGAGGAGGCCAGCTGGCTAGGGTTGGGCCGCACCGATCGACTGGAGGGGGATTTGGAGCTCGTTTCGCTGGCGGTTTCCTACTTCAATTCGTCTTTATCGGTGCCCGAGTTTGTGGTGGAACCGTGGGGCTGCCGTTGTGTCATGCGTAACCGACTTGATTCGGCTATCACCACCGTACGGGTTGATGCTCCTAGGCATTTGAACATCAATATCTCGCCGAGCCTGTCGGATGTACTGCAGGGCGTGTGGCGGCCTCTGCGGTTTGATAATCGGCGGTACCGCGCTTCATTTGAGGCACCCTCTGATATCAACCGAATTGCGCGTGTTGTGCTTGTAAATCGGCTTGGCGTGCCCCTCCTTTTGCGCCCTGCTTCCTTCGGGTGCCGCATCGTGGCTTGGTCTCAGCCGCAGCAGCAGGAGCAAGGAGAGGAGGTGGAACAGCAATTACAAAATGAGGACACGGCAGGGGCAGAGGATGTACTTCCACACGGTAGCCCGCGGCTTGTTGTGCTGGAGGAAGGAGGGCAGGTTGAATTGGAGCTTGAACAGCCGCTCCCCTCCCAGCAAGCAGCGTCATCAGGACGCGTAGCCGCCAGCTCTTGTCATCGGATCAACCTTCAGCCGCTTGGCTGGAAGCCTGTCGCACAAGTGTCCGTGGGCTTGGCGGGTGCGCAGGCCTATCACCTTTTCCCTGCTCACCGCCACCGAGTGCCCATTCGACGGGGGCCAGCTCCGTCAAAACCGCCTCCAGCTAAGAAGCAGGCGACAAGTGGGAGAGGGCTCTTGTCACCCGCCCCAGCCCACAAGAGAAAGCAGAGCAACAGCAGCCAGCAACAGCAATCCTCCTCGCACGCCGACGTGAGCCTCAGCCACAAGATTCTCATGGTCGTTGATGCGAAGGAGTATCGGGACAACACGGTGACAGGGCAAGGCAGTATCACCGCCGCAGCCTTGCACGTGGAGGTGAGGACGAATGTCCGCCTTATGAACATGACGGGTGTGGTGGTGGATGCCAAGCTCGGCCGAGGTGGAGATGGTGTGAGGAGTTTCCTGCTTCCTCAGGATACGATGGCAATGCCTCTGAGTATTGTGAGACAACAGCCTATGCTTAGTGTGCGTCGTCTTTCGGAGGGCGATGATCACGAGACCCACTCTCCGGGTATGGGAATGGAAGACTCGGGGGTGTTGCTTCATCCAGCTCTATTTGACGTACGCACGCATGAGGCTCTTCGGAGGACTCGGGGACTGGAGGAACGTTCTTTATCGCTACATCATCGTGTGCTTGGGACAGTGGTGACAGGCGTTGATGACGTCGGGCGGGTTAAGATAGAAGAAGTAAAATTTTTGCAGGAGGGATTTGAGAGCAAAGAAATCAGGACGGTAGAGGCCGAAGAAAAACAGCAACAGCAAGAGCCGCAGCAAACGCTTGAGAAGACAACCATAAAATCACCATCTTCTCCGCCAGAAGCGTCCAGCAAAATTGCTCGGTCGCCCACGACACCGCAGGCCGTAGCCGTGGACTGGACCCTGGCCATCCTCTCACCATACCAACTGAGCAATACATTGCCTTGTTTGATTGAAGTCGAAGCCTTCCAACCCAAACATCTGCCGCAACGCAAACGTATTCGGACCAGGTCAAACAGCGGCGACGGGAAAAAGAGCACCGCTTCTGGATTACCAACTTCCTCGATGTTAACATCGTCGTTGTCCTCCTCCTCGTCGGCGGAGGCGAGGAAGAGGCGGACTGATCCTGCGTCAGACCTTTTCTCATTCCCTATGGGTTTGATGCCTTTGGTGTCTTCGACCGCGGGTACCGGGGTCGACATTGATACCGACGAAACCCGCGGGAATGCCAAGGACAAAGCTCGAAGCGTGCATTCGCCCACGTCATCCGGCGGAGGGCAGGAGGGATTGTGCGACGATGGAGGGCAGGAGGAGGCAGAGATAATGCATGCCACTGATATTGGAGGTATGGCGACAGCGGTCCTGGGGCCAGCAGAGGATATGGAAATGGTGTGGGGTGGGCGGCTTAGGAGTGGAAACCATGCCAATCTTGAGCTAGTAAAGCTTGATCGCGCGCTGTATATCCGCGTGCGGCTGATATTAGAAAAGCATCCGGGGCCCTGGTCTGTCCCTGTGCACATTCCGTCATGGACGCATTTGGACCGTGTGGCTTTCAATGACGATCGGGAGTCGGGAAGGAATGAGAGATTGGATGTGTCGTGGATGAATGGTGGTGGGGAGTATCATGGCGACATTCGATTTGTGCGACGTTGGCGATTAAAGGGACTGCGACGACTGGCAGTGTGTGCGGACTATTGGATCTTGAACAAGACTGGCTTGGCCTTGAGCTACCAGCCGACGCCTCTGCCCGACGCAGGAGGCCGCATGGGCTCCCCACGTATCGATGAGGCGGCGGTTGCGACAGGCAATGGACAGGATACGGAGCCAGCGCCTCGGCATTCCCCCTTTCCTCCTGAGCGGACAATAGCTGCAGCGGCGGCAGGAGCAGCGGCACCGGGTGCGGAGCGTCGTTTGATTTCGGATGGCATGCACCGCGCTTGCTTTGGGCGCACCACTCGCGTACCACTACTATTGGGTTGCCCCGCCAAGACCTTGCGGATAATGCCGTATGCTTTAAGCCAGCAAGCAGTGGAGGCACCTCTGTACCTGAGCGAGTTACGCGTCGATGGCAAGGACCGGGCATTGCCTGTCGTGGTTCATCGATGTCGGGACCCGGGATTTCCTTTGTTTGCCGATTCGGAACTGCGCGTGGTGGAGCTTCCCGCGCAATTACAGGAAGCGTTGCGGCGACCAGATGGGTTGTTGTGTGTTTTACGGGACCGGTGGCGGCGGGATCTGACATCTGCCGAGCAGCTGGATCAGCAGAATTGGATGGAGACGACGGTGTTTACTGTGTCGGAAGACAGCTATGTTTATGCCTTCTTCTGTGTCAAGGATGAGGAAGGCAAGGAGAATGTGGAAGGAGGAAAGGCCCGTCCGCTGCCTGCTTGGCTTTTGCACGAGGGGTTTCGTGCCCCTCACAATAGTGGACCACTTTTGACCTCAGAGCCTCGCACGCGCTATGTGCCTTACCGCCGCTTCTACTCAAAAGGCAGCACTGTGCGGCTGGGTGGTCCGAGGAGAAGTGGATCCGCCATGGCAGGATCTTCTCCTGTACACTCTAACGGCATTGACTTGTCACGCAGCGGTGCGAACACGACTGGCAGTATCCAATATTCTAATCAGCAACAGCATCTGCCGATGCCACCACCGCATTTGCAGGGTATCTCGAGCCTTTCCTCCGTCGCCGAGGATGGGGACAGTATTGAAAGAGCAGCTGCAGCATCGACGATGGCCGTTGTCAAGCTCAAAGACGGCAAGTCGCCCAAGGCTGAAGCCGCCGAGCCAATTGAGGTGCAGGTGGTTTTAGTGGTGACTCGTGCGCAGGAGGAAGAAGGATCGATGGAGTTGGACGTTCGTCAAGTGGAAGTGGAGCGTTCGATCAGCGATCGTATGCTCTGCAGTCGACAATACGCGTTGCTCCCCGATTTCGGTCTTGGTGACCCCCTTTACATTGATCGAAAAGCCTCTGAGTATGCCCTGGACTTTCTTCCACCCGCGTTAACGGACATCCCCTTGGTTGCAATTCAGACTGCGCAAGGCGACAAGCGTGGTGGAAATTCCTTTGCTCTAAGTTTCAGTGCCTGTCGGCCCTGCACGGTGTTTGTGGCGTATGATGGCCGGGCCAAGTCAGTACCTGAATGGTTGTCTCGTCTCGTCTTTGAGCCAACAGGCTGGACCATTCCAGGTCCCAACGGCGATTTTTCCTTTGAGCTTTACAGACGTACCCTCCCCGCGCATACCACCCTCCGACTTGGCGGCAACAATGCGCATGGCGCCTGTGGACCCAAGACCATGTATCTGGTGTGGCTCGCTCCCTTGTCGATGTCTTTAAGTTCTGCTACAATTGTCTCACCGACGCCAACGCCGCGGTCGTGGTCCTCGTCTGTGGAAGATGAGGCTTGGCACCAGAACGAGCTACTGGATGATAGTAGCAAAGTCGTGGATTTGACTTCTGGCAAGACGAGCAACAGCGCAGAGATGAACGACGATCTGGCCTTATACTGGGATAGTAAGGAAAATGGACGCTTGCGTCTCATGGCTCCACCGTTTGACACGCTGGGCCGAGATTATTCTTCCCCTTTCAATGTGGACGCGATCAGCACAACGGGTCAGCTCGAGACGCCCAGCGCCGTGTTTGGAGTGTCTGTTAAGTCTTTACCGGGCCTTTTCCATCGGACGCGAGCCGTGACGCTTTGGCCTCGCTTTATCGTCATCAACCGTTTGCATGAAGCTGTAGATGTGCTGCCTCTGTTGCGGCCCACCTATCTGGATGTGCAAGGCGGAGGGGGAAGCAGCAGTCGCATCCTGCGCGGTACCATGGCCTCGATAATCAATCGATCGTCTTCCACGATGGAAAAGATGGCGACGGGACCGGACAAGAAGGCCAAAAGCAAGGCAGGTGGGACCGGGAGTGGGAGCACGGAAGGCGAGCTAGGTAAAACCAGTGAAGCAACATTTACCAGCAGCGCAACGATAGACCACCTTACCCCTGCCGAATGTTATGGAGTCCTCCATCCAGGGGAGTGCATGGTAGTCTACGGCTTCGTACCGTTGCGATCATTGCCCTCTAGCCTGTTGCTTCCACCGCGACTGAAAAAAGCACGCACGGCCGCCCTCCAGCAACCACACATACTTCAATTCAAGGATGAGGACAAAGACGACCCGTCAGTGGCGCGTGCCCTTTGCTTCCGCCTCCACGACACCAAAGCGCGCGACGAGATAGAGCAGGTGGCCTTTTCGCATGCTGTGTTGACCGAGGGCGTGGGCGAGACGTGTGTGTGGTTTTGGCGAGACGCTCAGGGAACAGACGCCGGGCCCTTGATTTCGGCTAATGTTGATGTTCATGCCTCAACGGTGTTTATGACTCTTCGGGATAGCACGCTCAGCCCGCCTTATCGCATTGAGAATCGCTCTAGTTGGGCTTTTCTCCGGTGCAAGCTGTCGGGTATCTCGGGTGATACATTGGCGGTGGGGCCCATGGCTTTTAAGTCTTTTTCGTGGCAAGACCGTGATCACTTGCATCAGCTCAAGGTCTCGGTGGAGTTCGAAAGACAAGTAGAAGATGCAGGAAGAGGAACAGCAACGGCTGCTATTATCGCCACGGCGGACTTTTCGCTGGACGAAGTGGGACCAAAAGAGACGTTAGTTGTGCCGGGCAAGGCTTTTTGGGGAGGGGGAGGGGTAACTGGGGCGGTGGGTAGCGGCTCAGGGCTGGGAAGAACCCTCAGTCTTAGGACCCGTCGCTTGCCGCAGCAGAAGCTGTACGCCCACGTCTCAACGGCGGGCCGAACGCGCGTGATAACTTTTTCGGATATGGCCCTTGCGGAGATTCAGAACCCACGAAAGGAAATGGCATTATCGAGTTGGACCTGGTCTCTGTTTCAAGAGCTATACAACTCGCTTGACATTCACGTAGGCCTAGCTGGTCTCACATTGAACTTGCTTGATATGGATACTTCGGGACGGCGGGTGGTGGAGTTGCTGTCTCTTACTCTTGATCGTCTGGAGGCTAGTAAGGAGGGTGGAAAGGACAGGGCACAGCTGGCGTTGTACCATGTGCAGGTAGATGACATGCGGCCCCATGCGATTCTTCCCGTTATCCTCCAGCCAGCTGATTCGGGATGGTTTACACCCACCAGACGATCGGGGCGCAACAAATCGACGGCAGCAGGATTAGGAGGAGGAAGTGCGGAGAGGGGTAAAAAGCAGGCGACACAGAAAGAGGAAGTAGGAAATGTGACCTCAGTACTGCTGCCTTTGATTCGAGTCATGGCTGAGCCAGAGCTGCACACTCCCTGGTCGGAGGTAGTGCACTTCCGTGGGCTGGAACTCGGAATACAGGAGCTAGAGGTCCGCTTGGACGTGGATGCCCTCCTCTCCATCATCGCCTATATTGGCCGTCTCTCCGCCCCAGACTCCGAGCGAGAAGAAGGCGCGGCTGCGAGCGTTCATCATTATGGCCAGCACCAGCGGCATCTATCCCCGCGTAGCCTTCGAACGGGTACTGGCATAGATGACAAGTCCTTGTCGTTGGTCCGCCGACTGTTGCGCTCCAAGGTGCGCGTGCCCGAGGCAGTTTTGGGGGAGAACATCGGTCAGCGGCTCGTTTACATCGAGTTATTTCACCACTCCTCTTTGATCGTGTGCCTGGAACTCGTACCAGGGGCAGGGAATTTCCCGTTACGGCGAGAAAAAACCAAGCAGGCAGCAGCTGCAGCTGTGGCGGCGGGGGGAAGGCTGGACGGTGGGGTGAGCTTAGACCCTGATATGGATGAGGCGTTGGTAAGTGGGCTTGAGTTGATTGGCACAGGGTTTGTGCAGCTGCTGACAGACATGGCTAGAAGCCTTGCACAGTTGAGTGGGTTGACTTTAGTGTTCAATGAGTTGCTGCTGACACATTATTTTGGGAGTCATTATGATTTGGGGCATATCGTTGCATTGTCTCTCCGTCAGCAGGCGTTGACGCAGAGTTACAAATTTTTGGGTGCTATGGATCTGCTCGGAAACCCCCTCAATCTCTTTTTGGGCTTTGGCTCCGGAGTGGTAGAATTCTTCAGAAAAACACAAGCGGAGATGGTAGGCGATGCGGATAGCAAAGGGGAGGGATTGCGGCGATTGGCCAAAGCGGTGATCGGCGGGCCGTTTTCGAGCGTAAGTAAAATCACGGGGACGGTGGCATCATTACTGGAAGAGGTGGTGGGCGTGCGAGGGGAGTCGGGCGGGGGTGGGGTGCGCGGAGGAGATGGAGGCATATCGTCGGCCTCCTTGGTCGCGGGGGGGCAGGATGAGGATGCTGCCGGTGGTGGCGTGGGAGGCCGCGCTGCCCCACCGCAGCACTTGGGAGAGGGCATTTTGAAGGGTGGGGAGGTGTTTTATCGGTCGATGAAGAGCGGGGTCAAGAACATCTATGATTTGCCACAGCAGGGAGCGTCACGGGAGGGATTCGCGGGCTTTTTGAAAGGGATGGGAAAAGGAGTGGTAGGTGCGCTTGCCGCGCCTTTGATTGGCACGTTGGGTGGCATTTCGCGGGTGACGGACACGACGGCCTACTTTGACAAGCCCAAGCTCTTTCGACGACGAAGGGCGGCGAGGATGGCGCCAGAGAATCAGGCACTGCCTTTGTTAGAGCTCGGGGATGTGGGGGAAGAGGGAGATAAAGGGTATGAAGAGGGTTTGAAGCGGCAGCAGCAACAGGAGGTAAAGAAAAGACAAGAAAGACCCATGGAGATTTGAGAAGCCTGTCAAAAAAGTGTAAATACAGCCAGAAAGTGCATGTGATAGAGGTATTGACATCATAGAGCTTCTTTGTGTTCAGCAATCGAAAAATGTACGGCCAAATTGCATAGGGATTTAATTTGAACAGGCATGTAAATTCACAGATGAAAGTGAGGGCGTAGAATTAAATTACATCATGCCTGTCGTTTGGCTTCGCTTCCGCCACTCTGTTATTTTGTAGCTCTGTTGCTTGTTCTAGTGGTTATCCTCATCCACCCATATATCCTTTCGAATGCTGACGGGTACTAACCGTTAGGCTTATTTTTTTTTTTTCGGACCAAAGATCAGAATTTGCAAATGAAGGGAAGACATTTTCGTGCTTTTGACATCTTTCGGCCACATGTGCACCAGTGCTGCGTATTCACTTGTGTGAGGAAGGAAACTTGGCTTTCCCTCCTGTCCCGAGTCCAAAGAAATAAAACAAAAACTTCCAAAATCAAACTATCAATGCGTATTTGATTATCTTTCTCTCGTCTTCCCTCTTTCGCTCACCTTATAGACGTCTGCATTGCATCCACAACCTCGCTGGCTCTCCCCTCATTGTGTGAACGTGGGTGCAAAAATACTTTTGTTGTATGTGGGGCGAGGAGCCTTTTCTATTTCCTCTCAAGACACCTCTCATCTCTTTTTTTCTTCTTCTTTCTTCAGATTTACCTTACCCGCTCATCCGTCCCCGTATCACCATCATCGAGCACCCGAGCGAAGGTCCGACTCGGGTCCCGATACCGCATGAACACTTCTGACAAATCGTGCACGACCTGCGAGAAAATTGGCGTGTTCAACGCATCCAAATTCTCCCTCAATTGGTCCACACTCGTCGCCCCAATAATCGTGGAAGTCACAAACGGCCGGGAATACACCCAGCCCAATGCAAGCTGCCCCATGGATAGTCCATACCGAGACGCAATCTCCTTGTACTCAAAGACACAATCCTGGCTCTGAAGCGTACGATAGCGAGCCATGTAACCCGGAAAGCGATTCAAACGCGCCTCAGACGCTCGTCCCTTGAACATGTACTTTCCCGAGAGCACCCCACCAGCTAGAGGGGAGTAGCAGAGAATGCCCAGATCTTCGTGAGCGGGAGAAGAGATCTCGGAAAGACCCATGTCCATCTCGTTCCGGTAGAGGAGATTGTAACAATTTTGGACGGAGACAACTTCTTCCATGCCCAGGACACGGGCGGTTTCCAGGAATTTCATCACGCCATAGGGGCTTTCGTTGCTCAGGCCTATGTGGCGGATCTTACCGTCCTTAATCAGCTTGCTAAGGGCAGTGAGTTGCTCTTCGAAGCTGACGAAGTCTTCGCGCTCGCGCTGTGTAGTTGAGAAAAAGTCGAGAAAGACGAATCGGATGAGATGTATAACATGTGCATGTAAGCATTAAGTCTGACATCGTTTTCTTCCTTCTCTCCTTTCCCTTGCCTCTCCTTCCTCCCCCCTACCTAAGTCTCCCTCCAACAGGCCCACAAAGTGGAAAGACGAAAGGAAAGGGCAAAACGGCACTCACCGATCGATCGTAGAGATCCACCCCAAACAAATTCAAATACCGATCCGGCCAATGTAACTGCAGCAAGTCGATATAATCTGTACCCAGCCTCTTCAAACTACCCTCCACTGCTTCATTTATTTGCGCCGCCGTCAGTCTCACAGGCCCCCCATCTTTCCTTAACCAGGTCAACACATCACTGTATCCCGTGACTTTGGTCGCAATTATCACGTCTGACCTCTTCCGTTTCTTCAGCCACGACCCAACGATCTTTTCGCTCAATCCATGTGTATCCGGGTCAGCCGGGACAGGATACAGCTCGGCGGTATCGATAAAATTGACCCCATATTCATCCACGGCCATGTTGAGTTGGGCGTGGGCCTGCTCCTCTGTTACTTGCTCCCCCCAGGTCATTGTCCCTAGGGCTACCTCAGAGACAATCAGGTCGCTCTTGCCGAGCCTTCGATAAAGCATGCCATGGGTTAGGCGCTGATTTGCAAGTTGGATGGATACGAGGGGCCGGAAGAAGAAGGTGGAGTGAGAATCGGGTTAGGGCGTGCAGACTGGCGAGAGAAGCACGGACGATGAAAGCTAATCAAACGAGCGAAGTGTGAACAGGGGGAAAAGCCCGCCCCGCGACGAATGCCCATGTGACACTCAACAATTCTCCTAAAACCCATTCCTACGTACCTTGACCTCCTTGACCTTGTGAGCCTTGGCGGCCATGGCAATGCGCGGGTGCGGTTCCCCACTCTTGGCCGCGCCCATCACGTCCATGTATTTGGCAACACGGATGGCGTCGATTCGTCTGCGCTCCAGGTCCTACAAATTGAGAGGTATTGTATGATGTTGTTGGTCGGGTACGTCGAGTAATGCAAGGCATGCTCGATTGGAAAGGAAGACGCTTGGGCAGTGCCCATCTTGGGTCAACGCTCTTCACCCACCACAACCATCGATTTACAACCTCACGTACCTTCTCGTCGTACAAAACCATCGTATCTACTTCCTCTCCGTACTTGGCCTCCCACTCCTCTGGGCTCATAGACGCGTCTGGGTCTTGAATCAACTCGGGCCCGTACCCGGTCTTATCGTCGTCCATTCCCGGTGTGCCTGCGCCGCCCGTGCGAATGGAAAACAGCGGCGCCAGATTCTCGCTCCTCCTCCTCATTGTTGTCATTGTACTTGCTGTCATACTGTCCCTCATCCCCGTTTCCACGCTTCGTTTACTCCCTGTGGCTGGCATGGTAAACGCCTCTGCCACATTGGTGCTGCGTGGGCCGCACGTCAAAACTACCACGCCAAGCGCGACCGCTCTCGACCACCTTTGCATTTCCCCTCCCCCCTTATGTAAGACAGACAAGCTCCTAGACGTACTGATGCTGTCCTGAGTTGTGTATGCGGTGAATGTGGTTTCGTGTGAGGGACAAGTGTGGTTAAGTTAGCAAGGGCCAGCCAACCGCATAACTGCAACTGGCGAGGCAACAACACGCGAGGCTGCTGACATGACAAGGAATTATGCGCTTAGTCATTACTCCATTTACAGAGCTGCATACACCTTACAGGTAGCCGCGTAAAGCGAAGCAAGGGAATTGCCTCGACCACGTAGCCAGCTGGTTTGACCAGCAACCATTGGCACGCCCTCCTTGCCTTGCACCATGAGCGTCATCGTCGTGGGGTATCAATACAATACGATGATCGCATATCTAACGCTGGCGCTGCGTCCTCCATTACCACAGGTCTCCGGCTTGTTGCAGGGCGCAAGGAACGACACGGAGAAAGCTGAGCTCCCTCTTCACTCTCCCTCGGTGGCGGCAGCGCGGGTGCACGACTAAATTGGCCTTGCATCGATTGATTGACCTCCCCCCTTGGCGCGTCCCACTCTACGTGCCTTCATCCGAACACCTTCGGAAATGTTTGTGGGCAGTCGCAGGGGGTTCTCGCCTTGCTTGTGTTTTAATCTGACACTTTTAATCATCATGACAATTCTGTCACGCATCGTGCTTTCTGCCGGCCCCCGGCACCATGTAGCAGCGTTCACTGCATTGTCCTCCACTTCAAGAGGCCAGCGCCACGCTCCTTCCTCTCGCTCCTCGTCTTTCGCCCTTCCTCACACCCGCCGGTCACCATTCTCCTTCGCACCAGCAACGCGACAATACGCAACTACTACAACTACTATCCCTCCAACCACCACCACCTCTACAACGACGGAGCCCGCCCGCATCAAAGTCCGCGACATCCTCATTAAAGGCGACGACTCCCTGCTCGGGCAACGCGTCACCATCAAAGGGTGGGTCCGCACGCTCCGTTCGCAAAAAACCTTCAGCTTTATTGAAGTTAATGACGGCAGTACGCTCGGTGGGCTTCAGATAGTCGCGGACGCCGAAAAGGTCGCTGGGTACGAGGCAGCTATTGCAGGCATCCACACTGGTGCGGCAATTGGCGTGGTGGGGACGATCAAAGAATCACCGGGTAAAGGGCAAAAGTACGAAATTTCAGCAGAGACTATTGAGGTGATCGGTGGATGTGATCCGGAGACGTATCCCTTGCAGAAGAAGAGGCATACTTTAGAGTTTTTGCGTGGCATCGCTCACTTGAGGCCACGGACTAACACTCTGGCGGCGGTGTCAAGAGTGAGATCGAGTTTAGCGTTTGCCACCCATAAATTTTTCCAGGATCAGGGATTTTATTACTTGCAGAGTCCGATCATCACGGCTTCGGATTGCGAGGGGGCGGGGGAGATGTTTCGGGTGACGACCTTGCCAGATAAAGTGTCGCTCATTCCAAGGAAGAAGGAGGACAGCGATGCGATCGATTACACGCAAGATTTTTTCGGGGCCCCTGCCTTTTTGACCGTGTCGGGCCAATTATCAGGCGAGGCTTATGCGTGTGCCCTTGGGGATGTGTACACGTTTGGGCCTACGTTTAGGGCGGAAAATAGTCAGACGACGCGGCATCTGGCGGAGTTCAACATGATTGAGCCCGAAATGGCCTTTGCAGATCTGAAGGACAACATGCGTAACGCCGAAGCGTATGTCAAGGCAATTGTCGGACATATCTTGAAGGAGTGTGGAGAGGATTTGGCGTTCTTTGAGAAGTTTTACGATAAGACGTTGGTTGGGCGGTTGAATACGGTAAGGGAGGGAGGGAGGGAGGGAAGGCACACGAGAGCAAATTAATGTCTATGTTTTCTAATCCCTTCCGTTCCTGCAAAGTCAAGCGTTCCTCCCGCTCACACCTTCCCCGATCACTACATGCAGCTGGTCTCCGAGCCCTTTGCCCGGGTGGAGTACAAGGAAGCCGTGCGTTTGTTGCAAGGAGAGATTGCCAAAGACGAGAGCGCGTGGGCTTACCCCGAGGTGGAATTTGGGACTGACCTACAGACGGAGCACGAACGGTGGTTGTGTGAGAAGCATTTCAACAGAGCAACATTTGTGTATAACTACCCAAGGAAAATAAAGGCTTTTTATATGAGGGATAATGAGGATGGGGAGACGGTGGCGGCGATGGACTTGCTGGTGCCGGGGATAGGGGAATTGATTGGGGGGTCACAGAGGGAGGAGCGGCTGGAGAGGCTGGAGGAGAAGTTGAAAGAATTTGGGCTGGACAGGGAGGATTATTGGTGGTACTTGGATTTAAGGCGGTTTGGGGGAGTGCCGCACAGTGGGTACGGTTTGGGGTTTGAACGGTTGGTTTGTTATGTTACAGGGGTGGAGAATATTAGGGATGCCATCGCCTTCCCGCGGACACCGGGAAGTGCGTTGTTTTAGAGAAGGAAGGAGATGCCGCGGACGAAGGAGGGAAAAAATTAAAATCATACAAGACTTATATTGAGAAAAGAGCCTTTGGAAAGTTGGGAGTCGATGGTAAACTTGATTTTTGATGGGAGTTGCTGTGTTGTTCTTCTTTTACATATGTGTATAAGGCCCTTTGTAATTCTCTTTCAAATCCCATTTATCTGGAAATGGGCTTCCAAGGAATGAACGCTTGGCTCAGCCGAAGAAGAGGAGGAGTTCGAAGGGCCATACCCACCACCTCGTCCTCCCCTTCTTCCTCCTCTTCCTCTTCCTCCCCTCCATCCTCGATCGCCCTGTTGTCCTCGACCACCACCCCGGCCCCCAACGCTGCCACGAGCACCGCTTCTACTGCTATATCCACTTCCTCCTTCCCCTCGCCCTCCTCCCCTATACGAAGAAGAAGGAGGAAGAGGATCCACCGCGCTACTGCGACTGTCATAGTCTGCACCACCGTAGGACTGAGAAGGAGTGCCATCTCCTCTAGAGCTGCTCCTGCCTCTGCTGGTACCACAACCTCGCGTCTGATCACGACCACGGCTGCTACGATGATTGTTCTGTCCGCCCCGCCCTTGGCTGCTTGGCCCATGAATCTCGCAAGAAGAGTGTATTGTAGCTCCCTTATCCCTGACATCGGCATGCTTAAGGGCAGCAAGAGGGATGGTAGCAGGCGAAGGATGGGGCATCGATGACTTGGACTTGCCTTGCGAATGACCACTTCCGGGCTCTCCTCCTGCACCATTACCACTCTTGGAGGCATCAGGCTTGAAAGCATCAAACGCCGGGGGACCTTCCCCCGCCGCATTTTTCTTCTTTACTTGCAGGTCCTTGCTGAGTTTGTATTGTTGCTCCAAGAGGCGACTGCTCCTAAAATTGTTGGCCAAGGCTTCGACCACGCCCTCCACACCCAGCACCGAGCAGGGCTGCAGAAGCAATTTGTGCTTCACATACCGCACGTCGCTCACCAGTAGCTTTGTGCCCGGCGGCGTGTCCGTGCTCAGCTTGGGGAGGCGTACCATCTCGATCGCCGTGAATTTACTGGACGTTCCATCGGTGACACGTAGCAGGAGCACACGCTCTTGCCCTCCGTCCCCAATATGCTGCTTGCTGCTGGGTTTGGTCCCATCAATGACGCTTACAATTTGAAGAATGAAGGGACCCCCAATAGTACCTGTTACGTCGTCCATCTTGGGCAGCGGGATACGGTCTCCCTCCAGCTTCCGGATGTCCGTCTGAACGTAAGATTTGGTAGGTTTTGCGTGTTGGAGAAGTAACATGGAGCGAGGGATGGGCGAAAGACGGGGGAGGGGAGACGTGAACTCAAGAAGACAAGCCAACATACCTGAAGCAAATCCGCCAATTCCATCCACGGGAATTGGGATTTGCATGCCTGCGTCCACGCTGCTTCTTGAACCATTGTGTGCCTAAACATTTTGGGTTTTAGGTGTAGTATGAGCCAATGTGGGGGGCGTATATAGCTTGCCTGCCCTCCGTGCCTCTTCTGTTCCTGTGTTTTACGATCAGATCGCCAGACAATGCATAGCCCCATCCAATTTTCGGACTCCACTTCTACATTAACTTAACAAGCAAACGTAAAATTCCCTCTCATTCACTAGCCTATATGCGCACGCAACTGTAAATTGGCCAATAACAGGCGGCCACACAGCCTCCAACCTCCCACCCCCTCCACGACCCCTCCCTGCTCCTACCCGCTATCGCCGCCAACTCCTGTCTGCTGCAGCATAGCACGATCAGCAGCAACATCGTTACCACTTCCACCACCCCCAATACCCCATGATGCATCGACCGCCATACAAGCATGCTGCCCCATCCCAGCAGCCGCAGATGCGGCGGATACCACCCAAGCAGAAAGCAGCCAGCGCTTATACCTCGGCGCGCGAGCATCGACGTGCAGCCGTCTTACAGCGGCAGCGGGCGGCGCGGAGAGAATTGACATACAATCTGCGGGCCTTAATCAGCAATGCAATAGACAAAGAGGAGCCTGGGGCCGAGACAGGGGAGGACGACTCGAGGCAAGACCAAGCCTTGGAGGAAACGTGCGACGGCGCACCTATGGCAATGGACGAAGGGGGAGCGCAAGGGTCAACCCAATATTTTGATGAAAAAGGAGCGCATCCAAACAAACGGGTGCGGGGTAAGCAGGCCCAATTTTATGCCAGCCAGTTTTCCATCCCAGAATGGATGGTAGATATTCCCCGAGATTTAAACGGACACCTCTCGACTGAAGAAGGAGGAGGTTGGTTCGTCATGCCACGCCCGGAGGGGAAACGATGCCTGATGGTGGCTTCGGGCGGAATCACCGTGACACGGCTGATGAATGGGGAGGTGCTCCATCGATTTCCATCCGCCTTGCCCAACGGTTCACCACGCGCCAAGGGTCCCAAAGATGGGTGGACGTTGCTTGATTGCATTTATTCGGAGGCGAGCCGGACGTACTTTGTGCTGGATTTGCTGTGCTGGCGGAAGATGGAACTTTATGACTGTACGTGTGAGTTTCGTTTTTTTATACTGCGATCCAAATTTGAGGAGGAACTGGGAAGGTCTGGAGCAGGAGGAGGAGCAGGAGGAGCAGGAGGAGCAGGAGGAGCAGGAGGAGGAGCAGAAGCAGCAGGAGGGTACCTTTTGGAGCCTTTGCCCTACTTCGAATGTGATTCTAACGGCCTACGACGCGCGTATGGTGATTACGCTCCCTTTGTTCGGGATGGGTTGCTGTTTTGGAGTAAGCAGAGCTACGTTGAGATAGGCCCGAGTCCGCTTGTATTGCTCTGGAAGGATATGAAATGCTCGCGGTACTTTCTTCGGGAAACACAACAACAGCAGCAGCAGCAGCACCACCACCACCCACCATTAAGCTGTGTATTATTGGTGCAGAAGGCAAAGGGTGAGGATGGGGAGAAGAGTGGATACGTTCTGAGCACACTGGACGACGTGGTCTTGGGCCGGACGACGCTGGAGGAGGTGAATGCGTGGGGCCTCGGACAAGTGCAAGACGGAAGGGCGGGCGGAGAGAGAGAGGAAGAAGAACAAATGTTGATCCGATTTTGGTATGAAGGAGCAACGGAGGACGAGAAAAATAACCAGCAGCAGTTGCATGGGCTTCAGTTTGACAGGAAGTGCTCGTCGAAGAGGGCGGTGGCTGATGCCTGGAGTAAGCTCCTGTTCCACGCTCGGGCCAAGAAGGGGATAAGGGAGGGAGGGACGGCGGTGACGTTTGATACGTTGTTGCAGGCGGTTGAGAGGCCTGTACAAAAGGAGGTGAGGGAGGAATCGAATGACGTCGAAGGGATGATGTGCTGATTAACACGGAAACAGAGAGGGTGGATGCCAGTGTGTCTTAAGACTGTAACATAGTATGTCTACTCGTCACGGTGGGATTGGTAGTGGGACGGGAGTTCAGAAATAGAACAGAGCTGCAAGACCGATAGGAGGAGACGTGTTGGGGAAACAATATGGCTTTTAGGATTACTCGGGCCGAATCTGGCCACGAGAGAAAATATTTCTTCACAACGGATGCATTGATTCTAGTCGATCCTTATTATGGTGAAAATCGGCACGAGCACTACATGTGGGTGAATCTATAATAAAATCTCGATCCGGTCATCTAACACATTTAAGTTTGACTCCTTTTTAAATGTAACAAATGAATGTATGCATTGTGTGCTCTAACAGGCTTTGCTTCTACTACATCGATAAACATATGAAAAAGCTCGGCAAAGAGAGAAATAAATGTGAAAGAAACACAAAGTACAAAATGAAGAAGGAAATGTAAAACACCAATGTTACTGTTCCTAATTGTGCAGTGTTTATTCTTTTTGTGCGTTTTTCAAAAAAGCAGGCGTCTGCCCTCTACATATCATTCTCCCCCATCGCATATGCATTATCTTTGTATACATAAAAGTGTGTGTCTGTTTCAAAAAGACAAAAAATCTCTCCCTTCCTTAGTCGGCTAAGCCCGTCGCACTAACGAACTTATTCAGCGCGTCCAAAATCTTGGTATCCTTCTCCGGAAACACAACCGTCCTCTTCCGCCCCTTCCCCGTAACTCCACCCAGATTAAACGCTGACAAATCAAACCCAAATGCCGGTGATGGTGACGCCGCAACATTCGCTCCCTCCTTTCCTTCCTCCTCCTCCAAGAAGGAATATGCATCCCTCAAGTCTTTAGGCCCCGCTTTGATCGGCGCCGAGAAATGAGCAGGGATAATCCTCTCGAAATTCCACCGACACACTCTGGCAATCCAATCCCTCACCTCCCTCTTCGCCCGCGATACGACCAAAATACGAATGACAGGGGAAACAATCAGTTTTTGCTTTATCTCTTCAAAGGTATCGAGGTTGGGAGGGCCAAGAAAGCAGGCTTGCAAAGCCATCTTTTTCCACACATTCGGCGCGATTCCCTTCTGTTTGAGGATCTCTGGGGGGGCATTATCGATCCAAATGACAGCGTCAGTGACGAGCAATGTCTTGGTCTTCTTATGGAAAAACGCCACTTCGCTTATCGAGCCTGTGAAGGGCCTGAAGAACCAGCCAGTGTAATCAATTTCGTCCTTAAAAGGCATCATTTCCTTATTTTCATCCGTCAGAATCCCATCCACCCGAAACCCAAGGGGTAAATTCAACGGCCAGCTAAACTGACCGGGAGCAACATAGACTTTTGCTTTCGGAAACTGGGCAACAAAGCTCGCCATGTACACCTTGTGCTCCACCGCCGTGACGGGTAAAACCACATAAGCAACCTCCCCCAAGTCTTTGAGGAGGGAAATGCACTCGGCTGTTGGGGCGACGGGGGCGTGCACGAAGAGCTTGCCGTTCTTGAGACGGATGATGGTCGATCGGATGTTGACGCTGACGTTGACAAATGTTTGAGCCTAGGGGAGGGAGGAGGGGAGGAGGGATGCACTGAATTCAAAAATTTCCATTCCTATTTAATTCGATATGACAAAAAGCCATCTGGAGGAGGAAGAAGGGGAGGAAGTGAAAGGGTGTGAGGACATACCTGTTCAAGAAAAAATATGTCCTCGGAGACTTGTGTCCGAACGGTGTCACGCGCAATCCAGGGCGGTAGAAAAGCGGGAAGGAAGACTTTAGAACCCAACCCCGCGGGCTGTGTGCCGGGCATGGACTTTGTGGGTAGGAGCGTGGGGCCAGCGTGCACAACAGTGGCATCGCGGTGGAATGAGGTGGCACGGGTGGAAGAGGGGATGGGGATGGCGGGCAGGCCGACGAGAAAGCCTAAGGCTAGAGAAAGCCCGGTAGTAAGCAAGAATACTCTTAGAAGGCTCTTCTGTGATGGCATCATCTTGCACCCCTGTTTGTTTGTGCGTTGAAAGAGGGTGAGGTGTCGGAATGACGTATACGATGGTGTTCCAGCTCGACCTCCTGCCTCTGCGGCTGTGGAGTGAAGTCGGCTAGTGGCAAAAGGATGACAGGCGGACGACCTCAGGGAAGGCAAAGTGCGCCTTGCTGTCATTATCCTTTTCATACTGCTTATACGGGTGTGGTGTGGTGTAGTGGAGAGGCTGAGTAAGACTTACTGCGTGAGTCCGAACACAAGCAAGAGGACGCGCACGTCCGCCGATCAGTCACGTTGATTCGTCGAGCGGTTTGCCGGAGAGAGCAAGGCATGATGATACCTAGCATTGTCTTGCCCAGCACAACACACAACACGAGACCTCACCGCAGTCATTCTTTACCATACACAGCAGCTCCCTACTCACCTGGCCGAGGCAACGTGAGGGCCGGAAGCAAGGAGCAACGCGTGTGTGGGCATCAACAAGCAGCTGCAGCTTCCTATCATCCTCCATCGCCTCCTTCTCCTTGCCTACCCCGAGACTCCACCGTTAGCATCACCAACCCACCATGCCTTTGCTCGCAGGCATAAGCACGGGCTTCCAGCGTCTCTCGAAATACTTGTCCAAAGCAGCACGGAAACGGCTGCCTTTAAGTCCGAAGCGGGCAGGTAAAGGGTTCTACAAGGGAAACAAGTGTGCCTCCACGGGGCGGGTCAACAGCATTGGTACGTGCATCGGAAGAATTGTTGGATGGAAGGCTACCAATGGATGAAAGGATAGGAGACACGTTGACTGTATGTGGCTCGCTTCCTTGAATTTGGGTCACTTTCAAATGCTTTCCTGCCCGGGAAGAGGGCGCGGTGTTCAAGCAGTAAGCGGGCGGAGACGCCTCTGCCACTATGCTTATCGGGTGCCGCATCTTCACGTGAGTCAAATGATCTGCACTGTTTTCAGGATGCATGCAGAGCCCTTGTGCATATATTTAATCAATATTCATTCGCATACAAAAACACACATACAAACACATATAATATATAAATAATTTACATACTGAGACATTTGTATTTATTTCTTCTATCTTCAATAGGTCGCTTCAAGCTAGATGAGCGCAAGAGAGTTGAGCTGAATGTCCCAGACCTGACCGGGTTCAAGGTACGTCAATCAAAGGACATGTGATACATGCGTATTTTGGGGTATAAGGCTGCCGCACGGGGTATGGACCTATAACCGTGACTAAGGAGCTATCCTTTTAATTTTGATTTTATTTTAATCATGTTTATTTCTCTTTCTCACACCGCTACCAGCTGAAGCCCTATGTGGCCCCGACCGTTTTCAAGTACCCCGCCGATGCTGGCATCGCCTGGCCGCCGCTTACGAAGAAGCCCACATTGTTCGGCATATGACGAGGATGAAGAGGAATGCGAACAAGAAAACATCAAGAAAGAAAAACGAATGATTTCGAGCAGCACATAACAGACGAAGGTAGCTTCGAGAGATGCACGCATTCACACATGCAGTGTCGTCGACGATCTGAGTACTCTTTATTTGTTTATTTATTTATTATTTTCCAAATTCTCATTTTCTTCCAGCAACGGTTGCAGCGGAGAAGATCTGCTTATGAGAACGAATAATCACTCGTCCGTGGTCGGTGTTAGATTTAGTTGGGCCTGTGGCATGGAGCCGTTGCCGCGTTGACGCTTGCTCCACCCGCAGGCCCATTTGTGATGGGAAACCCGTTCACTACTAGTCACCGAAAGCCGAGCATCTTCTTGTAAATGCTGGTATAGTGAGAATCATATCTAAGAGCGGCTTCTGTTGGTAGTGGAGGGGGAAATTTGAGCGCCCAGCCATCCACTGACGTCACACAGCACTCCAGTACAGGAGGAGCAGCGGCAGCATCTGGACCATTGCGCGAATAACCCCCGATGCCGTTGTTGCTGCCCGCCGCACGCCCTGTAGCAACCCGACACTCGACTGCTCTCTCACCTTCCCGTTCTCACACTTATCTTCCCACTCCACCAAGTAAGACAGTCAGCACCAGGCCGTATTTTAACTTTAGGAGTACCAAGCCCCTCTGCTCCTTCGCCAACCTCCCCTTTCCTCATTATCAGACGCCAAACCCTAGTGTCAAACCAAAGCCCAAGCAAAATGCAGCACCCAAACCTGCGCATCGTCGTGGAAGGATGCTGTCATGGGGAGCTTGACCAGATCTACGCCTCCATCGCCCGAATGGAACAAGAAAAAGGGCAGAAAATGGACCTTCTCATTTGCTGCGGTGACTTCCAAGCGGTGCGCAATAAGGAAGACCTGAAGGCCATGAACGTCCCGAGTAAGTACCTGACCATGGCCTCCTTCCATCGGTATTACAGCGGAGAAGCCATCGCCCCGGTTTTGACCCTGTTCGTTGGCGGCAACCACGAGGCATCCAACCACTTGCAAGAGCTGTACTATGGCGGGTGGGTCGCCCCCAACATCTACTACCTTGGATGCTCTGGCGTGGTTTCTGTAGGCGGCGTACGCATCGCGGGCATCTCCGGCATTTATAATGGACGAGACTACCGTCGTGGGCACTTCGAGACTCCGCCTTACTCTCCCAGCACTCTCCGTTCCATCTACCACGTCCGAGAATATGAAGTGTTCAAGCTTGCGCAACTCGCCGTGGGGACAAGCAATGACGGCACCGGGAGCGCCGCACCGGTCGACGTAATGCTTTCGCATGACTGGCCTCGTGGCATATATCACCATGGAAATTTACCACAGCTGCTGCGGACTAAGCCTTACTTCCGACAGGAATGTGAGACGAACACTTTGGGAAGTGAGGCTGGCGAGCTATTGCTCCAGCAACTTCAACCCTCTTTTTGGTTCGCGGGGCATCTACACTGTAAATTTGCTGCTGTTGTGCGTCATCCCCACCAGCTACAGCAGCAGCAGCAGCAGCGCATGACGAAGTTTTTGGCGCTGGATAAGTGTCTGCCGAACCGGGATTTTTTGCAGCTGGTGGAGGTGCCTCGCCCGAGGGACAATTGGGAGACACCGGTGCGATTAGAGTATGATTTGGAATGGCTGGCGATATTGAGATCTACACATTCATTGTTAAGCAGAGCAGAGAGGGAGGTTGTGTTGCCGCAGGAGAGTAGGATGGTGTCGGGGGCAGATAAAGATTGGTGAGTTGGAGGAAGGAGGGAGGGAGGGAGGGAGGGAGGGAGGGAGGGAGGGAGGGAGAGATGAAGTATGAAGCGGGAAGAAATGTAAACGAGGCTCGTTCCACAAGCCCTTTCTCTTTCGACATTCGATTTTAAATGAATAAAAACATTTGTAATCGACCTCTTTTCGACGTCTTTCACTTTCCTCAGGGTTCGGCAACGCCTCACCGCCGCCTGCCAAGCCCGCGGACAAGACCCGGCCAAGCATGCCCTGGAAATCCCCCCTTCGTCCTTCGTTCGCACGGCGGCCGTCTACAGCCCCTCCCATCCTGCTGCTGCTGCTGGAGATGGCACCTTGCGAGGAAGCCCTCAAACAGATGCCCTGCTCAAGCTTTTGGAGTTGAGCCATCGAGTCACGATTCCGTACACACACACGCCTCCTCTGCCGCACCTTTCGATGCGTGGGCAGCAGCAGCAGCAGCAGGAGTCGCAGCAGCAGCAGCAGCAGCAGGAGGAGTCGCAGCAGCAGGAAGAAGAGCAGAAGCAGCCGAGAGGCGGGGATAGTCTCTTTTTCCTTGATCGCGGGGAGAAGGGTCGTGACCCGAATTCGATTGAGCTGGATGACGAGGATGGGGGGGATGCTGCGGGGGAGGAGGAAGAAGAGGAGTGCGATGATGAGGTCGCGATGAGATATAAGGCGCAGCAGCAGCAGCAGCCGCAAGGCAAGTCGGAGAATAAAGAGGAGGAGGACGTGATTGTGTTCAGAAGCGGGAGAAGCCCACCCGTAGCAGCTACTGTTCCTGCTACTGCTGCTACTACTGCTACTGCTGCTGCTGCAGCAGCACCACAAGCGGGAACGGCCTCTTCGCCGGCGCTTCCCTTCCGACGTAAGCTCGTGCTGCCACCACCGTCAGCATCGTCATCGTGAGGAAAAGTTCCAAAAAACAAGTAGAGAAAAAAGGATGAAAAAAATGATTGAAAGAATGTCCATCCATCCATACAAAGCACGTTTTATTGATGGATCGAAATCGTCTGATCAGATTGCACTGTCGTGAAGTCGTTTGCTTGATTTTTTCTCGCACGCCCCATCTTCTGTACTATCGTCCTCCTCCCCTCCCTCTTTGCATGATAACCAAACCCACACCCCCTCCCCACTCCAAAATCCCACATCTGCTGCTCCTACCGCTGCAGCTCATTCTCAAGAATTCTTACTGTTCTTCATCAGGTTATACAACAAGCCAATCATCCCCAGCAGAATTACAATACAAATGATGTCGATGCACAGCTTATCTGACCGTCGCCCAACCTGCTGCAGGGTCGTCTTCATCTTTTTGTTCACGCGATCGAGGTGATCCTGGACATCGATGATTTTTTGCTCGAGGTTTTCGAGCATCACGTTGGTCGTTCGAACCCCCTAAGATAAGCATGCAGAGAGGGAGGGAGGGGGGGAGGGAGAAATGGGTATTTCAATTATGGTATACTTTCCTTCCTTCCCTTCCAACCCTACCCCCCCCCATCCCTCACCTCATTCGCCCTCAGCGCTATATCTCTCAAGTCCTCCACGCCCCTCTCGATCTGATCGAGGTAATGTCTGTCCATATCCTTATCACGCTGTTGGATCTGTTGCAACTGCACACGGTGGTCTTCGGTCATGCCTGTGTTCATGGGCATCGCGCCTACGTAGGGAGAGAAGGTAGGAGGGAGGGGGGACGAAAACGAGCTAATTGACATTCGAGAGTTGCCCGTTGAGGGAACCAATGCAAGAAAGACGCAGCTTCATAGAGACGTGGATTACGGCAATCCAAAGCAGAGAAAATTAACGTACCCATCGGCCCTTGGAACGCCTCCGACTCCTCCATCGGCACGATCAGGCCTGCCATGTTATTCCCAGTGACATTTCCTTTCCGAATATAGCCGGCCAGAGAGACCTCCTTCAATTCTTGTACCTCCCTCAGCATCTGATTTACCACCTGCCCCCGCACCTCCAGCTCTTCCGGTGCAAATTTGCTCTGTATATGCAAGCAAATTAAGGACGCAAAGCCAGAGTGAGAGCTCTATCGCGTGTGCTTCCACGTCACTCAATACCTGCACAGAAGCAGTCTCTCAGATTGTCACCACCACAGTCATCTCTCCTCCTCCCTTTGCTTCCCCTTACCTTCCGCTTGTTCTTTTCCTTCGAAAACAATCGTTCCAATTCCTTGTAGTCCTCGTTCAACTGCCGCAGGTACTCTCGGACTTGGGCATTGGAGGCGATGACTTCCTTGGGTTGCAGTTCTTGACCCGGCGTCTGATTCCTGGTCGTGGCTATGAGCTTTCGTACCTCCACAATGCGTGCTGTGATAAGGGTTATGGGGAGTTGCTGGAGGAATGAGCGGGTATTACATTTGATGGCATAATTTTGAGAGAGGAAGCAGTGCTTTAGCACTGCCCATCTGACTTTATTTTTTAGGGAGAGCCCGCGCACTTTGTGTAAGCAGCAAACAAAAAGTTCCGCATGTGCTACCATCCTATCCATACGTAACCCCCCCCCCGCCTCCTTCCCTTTTATAAAACAATTTCATTCCCCCCCCTTCTCTTCCTTCTCGCTCTCTTCCTCCCGGCTTTTCCAGTCAAACGCACCGATCATGGTCTGCTTGACGTCCATGAACTTATCCACCTTGCCGCCCTCTTTGGCCTTCTTCACGACCTTGCCTCCCACTGCTTTCTGTAATTGGTGGGAATGTGGTTTGATGTGAGCAGGCGTACAAGGGGCAAGAGCAAACGAAGGATGTAGGAGCACTTTTAGAGCCCTGTGCTTTTTGCCAAACTACGGGACATCGTACCTGAATGTCGTTGAGGACTGCAAGCAAAGTCTCGAGCTCTGCATCCATATTAGATATGGTTGATCGATGATGTGGGTGCCGAGACCGCGTGAGAGTGGTGGTATCAGTGGAGCCTGTGTGATTTGTCGTTTGTGGGTGCTTTGGTAGATGAGGTATAAGAGTTGTTTGTCCTCGCTTCAGCTTTGGTCTCTGACCCCGTAATCAATCATCTGCTAGCACGTAGTCTGACTCATGAATATGATAGGCGAGGGGATCGCCTGGCTCACAGGAAACAAAGAGAAAGTGTGGACATATGGCAAGTCAAAAGCAACGATGGGCCCGACCGTCCTCTACTAGAAGTCCGCGAAGCCCCGCCGAAGGACATGCCCCAGCCTTCGTCTGCGCATTTATACCTGGCCACGCCGTCATTAAAGCTCTCCACGCACTCTACCACAGAAATATGGAGCCACTATCAATATCGACCCCGCCTTCTTTGCCTCGCAGCTCGGCCCAGCCTCCTCTAGCTTCTCCGCTAGACCTCGATGCACCATTGCCCCTGTGGAAGTCGTCACCTTCTGTGGCCCCCACGGACGACACGGCCGGCCGAACCTGCTTTTGCCGCCTCCTGATACGCCTCGAAATGAACTTTTCTACCATCCCAAATGGTCGGGATGAAAAGGACATGGTGCCGGTCATTGAACACGGGGACATGGAGTTCCTCCGCCTCTTTCGTTTCCTCCCCTACGGCGCCTTGACGGCCTCTCCCACTGCTGCGGCGACTGCCTCGACCACACTGCTGCATGGTCAGCGTCTATCGATGTTGTTTGGCCCTGCCACCGATTTGACGCGTGCACAAGCTTTGTTGACGGCATGCCTGCGAGCCACCACCACAGGAGGTGAAGGCGCTGCCCTCCTCAACCTTTACACTGCCACGCGGCAGGTCTTGAGCTGTCGGGTTACTTCGCGAACATTGCTTAGACATGAGGCTATAAGTGACAGAAATAGGCACCCCAATATCAATCATTGCCTTTTTCTCATTACTCCGGTGTGCTTCTGGGCCTACTGCAAGCACCCGAAGCTCTTTGCTACCCTCCATCCTTTTTCACCCACGGCGCCGGAGCGACGCCCTGAGGACGTGGTCTATGACAGCCTTGGGAAGAGGAAACGACGACGCCGCCTACGACAACCAACAAAGCAGCAGCAAGAGCATCAGGAGGAGCAACAGGAGGAGCAGCAGCATCAGGAGGAGCAGCAGCATCAGGAGGAGCAGCAGCATCAGGAGGAGCAGCAGATAAAAGAAAAAGAGGCACCAACAAGCAGGAAGAAGAAAACCAAGCAGCGGCGACAGCAACAGCAGCGACATTAACAGTTGACGTCTTATTTTTTTTGTACTTCACCGAAGGAGGGAGTTCCACAGATTTCTATAAGCGGTATTCTTTCACTGACTGCGGATGAATTAGGAAATAGAAGGGAGAATCACAACAATTTTAAATCGCGCTAATCAGAAGCAGACCTTGGCAGAGTGGTTGTAAATAAGAAGACTTCTACCCCAGAAGTTACCAGAATGTATCAATAACTAAGAAAGGACGGCGCAAACTGTTCATGCTGCCTCTGATTTATCTCTTTTGGACTGTGCTGTCTCTTCGCTTTCTCACCTCCTCGACTCTATTTCGCGTGAAAGCCAATTCCAAATCTGGATTTTTTTACTTTGTTTACTTCTAAAACAACTCCTAGTATATTCCCCTTATGATTAATGTCCTTCCCTTCTCTTTTTTCTTCCAGGCTACCCCTTTGATATATTTACCGTGTCTCAATTTTGGGAAACATATTGAATTTCTTAAATTATCATTGTTCGATCTTGGTCACTGTTGGCTGATGTTGTTTTCTGTTTTCGGAGAGCAACAAAATATATGGTACCATTATGTACCGTGATGACGTGTTAGGTGCCAAAGTGTGGAAAATTACGAGTTCGAGTGTTTTTAAATTCATCAACCTCCTGTTATTATCACAATGCCCCGGGAAACCACTTAATGACGTCAAGGGCAAAAAAACAAGCTAGGTCATGTCATTTGTGGAATGGCTCAGGAGCAGTTTAAGTGTGCCATGGTAGGGGTCAGGAGGAGGGCTCTAGCCTCGGAGGTCCGAGCGGCTCGTATCCGCGGGGCAGTCGAACGTTTCATGAGCTTTCCCGGAAGTACTTGCACCTCCAAATCCGAGTGCACGTATGCAGCGAGCATGTGTCGCTCCCTCTACATGCCACCACATGCCTGTTTCTCACTTTTCCTCTTGTACAGCTTACCTTCGCAGACGCTCCCTTTCACCATCCTCGAGACATCAGCCACCAGCCCTCTTCTCGGCATCATCGGCACGCCCCATATCAACCTCAACCATGGCGGTCAGCGACACCGCCATCGGGTACCTGGCCATGCTCGTAGCGGCCCTGGGCTTCGGCTCCAATTTTCTGCCCGTCAAAAAGTAAATATACAAAGTGGGGATGAGGTAGTAGGCGTTTTGTGTTTGGCTGGCACCCTCAGAACTGCCTTCAGCCGGCTGAACACTGGAAATATCATCACAGCGCTAATCCAAGGAGACGAAGCAGGGGCGGCACAATTCAAGCCCGCCCTTTCCCTCTCTCCTCTTCCATGACCATACCCCCACCCTAACCTTCACCCCTTCCTCACACAGTTGCGAAACCGGAAATGGTATTGCATTCCAGTTCTTCTTCTGTTGGGCCGTCTGGTTGGCTGGACTCGGAGTGGGGGCCCATCGTGGCTTCCCTTCCACACCACCCTTAGCTCTCCTTGGCGGTGCTTTGTGGTGTACAGGCAACCTCCTGTCAGTCCCCGCCATTAAGCTCATGGGCTTAAGCCTCTCCCTCCTCATCTGGGGCATCAGTAATATGTGCGTGGGCTGGGCCTCGAGTACCTTTGGGATCTTGGGGGTGAAGGCGCAGCATGTTGCCAACCCTGCCTTAAATTATAGTGGAGCAGCCGTAGCGGTCCTGGCGCTGTTAGCCTACCTATTTGTTAAACCCACGCAGTCTCTTCGCGCCACAGGGGCACCTTTGTCCTCCTCCTCCTCCTCGTCGTCGTCTTCATCGTCCAAGCAGGGGTCAAATAGGATGTACGCTGGGAGAATGAGCCCGTCGCTTCGAAGTGGTCTGCTGGTGGAGGAGGAAGAGGAGGAGGGGGGAATGCACCGACTGGACGCAAGGGGAGGAGGAGCAGCTGGAGGCAACGGAGGGCGGGACGAGCATGGAGGTAGGGATGTAAGGAAGGACATATTGGGCTTCCCTTCTGTTGTGCTTTCTCTTACCCTCCCCATCCCCTTCCATCTCCTTGCTTTTCCTTTTTGCCTTCCCACCGAGCTACTGATCACTGACGTATTACCTAATACCATTTCCGTCTCTTTCGTCGCGCCCAATACAGCTGACGTCTTTCTCCCTTCCCTCGTCGGCCCCCCCCGTTTCATTGCCGGTGTTGTCGCCGCTCTCACCGCCGGCCTGCTCTTCGGCTCTTCGTTTAATGCTAGCTACTACATCATGGACCATGCCTACATCCCGTCCTCGTCCTACTCCAAGTACCAAGACCTGGAAATGCTCGATTTTGTCTTCGCGCATTTCAATGGCATTTTCCTGACATCTTCCACCTACTTCCTTCTTGCCCTCCTTCTCCACCATCTGTCCTCCTGCAAGGAAAAAGCTGCCGCAAGAAGACCTTTCACCCTCTATCCCGCTACCCTCCTCCCGGCGTTTGCCTCCGGCTTGCTTTGGGCCGTTGCGATGATTGCTTGGTTTGTGGCGAATCAGAAATTGACCTCTTTATCTGTGACTTTTCCGATAATCACTTCGACACCGGGGCTGGTGGCCTCGATGTGGGGGGTGGTGGTGTTCGGGGAGATAAGAGGTAGGAGGAATCTGTTCACCCTGGCCGGGGCCTTTGGATTAACTGTGACGAGTTGTTTGTTGATTGCTTTTTCGAAGTGACCAGACGGTGGGTGGACGGGGGAGTACATAAATATGACCATGAATGAACGAGGGAACAAGGTGAATATGTGAAGACCGCTGGAGGGAGAAGTCACAAGAAAGGAGCGGATGGATGAGTGACAGCTATATATATATATATATGTAAATGTTTTTTAGCACAAAGCAATTTGAAGTAAGAAATAGATAGCACCGTCATTTTGAACTCAACCGGAGAAATCTCTGCCCTCTTAAGGTTCTAAACACATTTTCCCTCTCTTATTCCTTTGGCACCTCTTCTCACCTACTCATGCACTAATTTCGTCCTCCTGCACCCGGCATACTAAGGCCTTTCCATCACTCGTCTGGACATGCCTTGCCTCCCTTAAATCCTCCATGACTTGCGATGCATGCTTCGCCAAAAGATGCGCTCGTGCCCTGACGGTTACGGACGATCGAGCTGCCAACGTATCGATCGCCCCTCCCCCGCCGCGTCTTCCCCCGCTACCTCCTCCTCCTCCACAGCCTGAATGATGTCGTTGTCGTTCTTGTTCTTGTTGTGGTAGCAATGACGATGATGATGGCGGCGATTCTTTTTCATCATCATCATAATCTTCTTCTTCTTCTTCTTCTTCTTGTGATTGTTGTTGTTTTTGTGGTGGTGGTGATAGTGGTGGTGGTAATCGATGTTGTTCTTCTTGCTGTTTTTCTTGTTGTTGTGCTGGTGGTAGTGGTGGTGGATGTGGTGGCTGTAATTGATGTTGTTCTTGTGATTGTTGTTGTTGTTGTGATTGTGATTGTGGTTGTTGTGGTGGTGGTGGATGTGGTGACTGTAGTTGATGTTGTTCTTGTGATTTTCGTGATAGTTGTTGTTGTTCTTCTTCTTGTTGTTGTCGTTGTGGTAGTGGTGGCGGTGATGGTTGTGGTAGTCGTTGTTGTGGTTGTTGTGGTTGTTGTCGTTGTCGTTGCGGTGCTGCTGGTGGTGGTGGTGGTGGTGGTTGTTGTTTTTGTTGTTGTTGTTGTCGTTGCAGGTGGCCAGCACATGACAGCTTTTTCACAGTGGAGGACGGTCCTCGGAAGCCTGCGAAGAGGGGAGAGACCAAGAGAATATAAGGATTAGGGTTGGAAGAAGATAATGGTGAGTAGAGGCCTCTTGAGATAAGCTTCGCTGCCACTCGGCATGCATTTCGAGCTTAGCCTGCCAGTGTTAGATTGACATTCACTCACCTGAAGTCCACTGGAGCAATTTGTTGCGTTGCTGTGCGAGCTCTACGGGGTCCATTTGCTCGATGAAGGCCTGGTGCAGGGGCTTGGAGGAAGAAGGGGAGGGCGGGAGGGAAGGAGAGGTGGAGGGAAGGGAGCCTTGTCAGAAAGGAAGAGAACGCTAATGTCTAAGCCATATCACAAATATTCATGGTCTCAATAAGAGGACACCTCCGCGTCTTTCTGATGCTGATGTCAGTCACAACGAGGACGTACCGATGAGGTGTTAATGAAAGCATGAGAGGTGTCGTCCAAAATAGCTGAAATGCTTGCTTCCCCGCTCGGAGTCCTGGAGCCCCCGGACAAATAAGTAGAATAGGCACAAGAAAGACAGAGAATGAGAATAGTAGTAATTTGTAAGACTAGATCACATTGTCTTATCAAAAGTTCAGCCTATGGTATTCAACATACCACAACTACAGCCATAAAATAAGCAAATACAATTCGCTGAAACTTACGTGTCTTCGATTTCGCCGCCATCTTGTTGGGCAAGGTCATCCATTCCTTGTCCATCCATGTGCCCATCAATCTGATTGTAGGGGAGAGAATGCGAGGGATAAGTGACGCAATAATTCCTTGAAAGCCTCACCCCTCTGAACAAATTTCTCTGATGCCTCCCTTTCTCAACTTTTACGCCTCCCTTTCTCCAACGTGTACCTCGAAAAATAGGCACCCCTCATGGCTACTTTCTGGAAAGCCCGGTAATCTAGTAACAACATCCAAGTAGTGCTGCAGCTGCAGCTTCCGGTCCTGCAAAAAATCGGGGTTAAACCGACCAAACCATTTCTTGACGGGGAGACGGCCAGGGAAGCCAGGAAAGGACCGACAGAGGGCGTTATGGAGGGGGATGAAGTCGTTGAAGCGGCGGATGATGGACCAGGATTGCCCCCTTAGTGTGACGAGGATCGTATAACGAACGAAGCCTGCTTGGCCTGTGGACGAAGGTTTGGAGGGGGTGGGACGGTGATGAAAGAGATGTGGGCGGGTGGCACAAGGCAAAGGGGAGGCGAGGGAAACAACAGGGCAGACATGTGCAGCACACTTAATCATTACCTTCGTCTTGCTTGACAATTATGGCTTCCATGCCTTGCTACGAGCTTGGAGGCGGGTTGCGTGAGCCTGTCGGAAAATTGATGACGGAGAGGAGTCGATGACAAAGCACACTGTGTAGGGCAAGGCGACCAGCGCGCGGCGGACCTAGCTGCTTATTTCAGTCTATCTCTTCTGGTGCTTTTCCTTGTACATGAAATCAGGGTTATGCGTGGTGGGAGCTTCGGGCATAGACGCTTTGACAAGTGTAGCATGGGATGACGGAGCAGGCAAAGAAGAAGAGGAACATATCGATGAGGACCGGGAGCGATTGTTGGGTAAAGGCTTGACAGAAGAAGAAGAGATGCAGGAGATAGAAGAAGAACGGGGACGCTTCTTGTCATTGCTTGGAAATGCCGTGGACGACATGGTGCACTGGCTTTGGCTTCTGTTTGGTTTGGCTTTGGTGATAACACTTGGTTCTCTACATCCCTCTAGAACTATCGCATGCAACCTGCGTCCTTGCACACGAGGGGGAGCCTTCCAACAATAAAATATTGCCTATTCATCCCTTACTTCTTGTCCGAGTTTTTCTAGCGTTTTGTGATAACACTTAGGCGTGGGTGGTGTGGAAGTCGAGGTGGTTAAGGTCTTGAGAGCTCAGGAGTTGGACGATTATTCTGCAAAAAATGGCCTGAATGACTGACTACGATAGTCGTCAGTAGTCGTCGTCGATGTGATAAGTGATAGTCGTGCATGATTTCCATCGAGGACGACTAGAAGTCGTTGTAGTCGTGCATGAAGTAGGGCAGCCGCCCTACTCCAAGCCTAGTCGTTTGTTCGTCTTTACAGACACACACCCCCAGAATGCCCCACACCACGACAACAGGCTCGATTATGCGACGCGCCTTGGCACAAATTGCCCGCCCCGCTCTTGCAGCTGCGGCGGGCGCTGCTAAGGCCGCACGCAGCAGCAACAGCATCAGGAGCACTCTCGTCCTCCTGAGCCACCGCAGGGCATCCACGCTCCGTACCACCTCCATCAGCAGCAGCACCAATGGGAGCATGACTTTGCTGGCTCTGCAGCATTTGCAGTCATTCGCGCAGCGGCGGACCATGTTCATTCAGACAGAAAGCACACCTAATCCTGAGTCCCTCAAGTACGTCCCGGGCGAGGTGGTCCTCGACGAGAAGTACGGCACTGGCATGTACTTTCGACAAGGCGACACGGAAGTGAATCGCTCACCACTGGCAAAAAAACTTTTGAAGATTGGAGGTGTTCAAGGCGTCTTTTTGGGGCGAACATTTATCACTATTACTAAGTCGCCGGAGATCATTTGGCAGGTGAGGCAAGAGGGGAAGGCGGGGGGGAAAGGAGGGCAAGGACGAAAAGAGTGGAACATTTCTTCAGTCTTCCAGGCACGGTATCACTACTGCAATATCAACATATCTGATCACAACTACTCGCACCATTCCCTCTCCCTTCCTCTCTCTTTAGAATCTGAACCCGGAAATCTTCGCCACCGTGATGGATCATTATGCTGAGGGTGGGGTGATTGTGAGCGACCATGCCATCATCAGCGACACAACCATCCTGGACACGGATGATGATGTGGTGGCAATGATAAAGGAGTTAATGGAAAGCCGCATCCGCCCAGCAGTCCAAGAAGATGGGGGGGACATTTTTTATGAGGGATTTGACATTGAGACGGGCGTGGTGAGCGTGCGGTTGGCAGGCTCCTGTTCAGGCTGTCCCTCCTCGTCAGTGACGTTGAAGAACGGCGTGGAAAATATGTTGATGCACTATATTCCGGAGGTAGGGAGGGAGGGAGGGGGGGAGCTAGTTACTGCCTCCCGTTTCCTACCTTTCTCACGCTTCCCTTGCTGGCAGCCTTCTTGTCTGATACCGAGGAATTCATCTTTTCACGGCCTCTCTCTCTCTCTCCCTCTCCCTCTCCCTCCTCCTCCCTCCCTCCCATGTCTGGACACAGGTGAAAGGTATCCAGCAAGTGGAAGACGACGAGCTCAAGGAGGTGAATGAGAAGGAGGTCGAGACGTTGGAGCAACGCCTAGCCAAGGCGGGAATTCCGAGTGCGGAGTAGGAAGGGAAGGAGGGAGGGAAGCAGGGAGGGAGGGAGGGAGGGAGGGAAGTAGTGTACACTTCTAGTCTCGTCGTCCTCTATAGGCTGGACGCCCTGATCCTTTGTGCAGAGATGGGGGGAGGGAGTGGCGGAGGGAGGAGGAATGGAGTGGCGGAGGGACGGAGGATGTATGATTTGTTGGATTCCGAGAAAAACACTTGATCGAGGGTAGAGGGGAGGGAAATGTCATAGAAGGCGATGATGACGACGGAAAACGACGACGACGACGACAAAGAAGGGGGGTGCAGGAGGAGAAAGAAGAGGAGGACCAGGAGAATAAATTGACGAAATGCATGCCACGTCACGTGAGCCGTGGTTGAAAGAATCTTGAGGTCGTTTCATGCGTCGTTTCTCTTGTTCTCTTTCTTCTCCATTAATTAAATTCTTTATTCCCTTCATCGCGTACACTCCCACACAGACACGACCTCCCAGACCGGATCACGAGGATTCGCTTCCTTGTCGTCTTTGGCTTCTTCCCTCCCCCTCTCCGCTTTTTCTCTCGTCTCTGGTACTTGTTCTTCTTCTCTCCTCGCGCATCTTCGACTACTCTTTTCGGTGTTTCACCTCCATCTTCTTTCATTGTCTCTGATTCTGATTTGGACTTTTGGATCCCCTCCCTCCCCCCTTTCTCTCCCCCTTCCAACGGCTCCTTTTTCTCTGACCAGGGAAAAGGTTTGTGGAACACATGACATAAATTATAAGGAACTAAATCATCATTAATGAAAATAAGGAGAGTGGATAAGTAAATGATACCTTGTAAGGGTCGCTATTGGCTATAAGTTTTGTTGTGGCTGTCGTGCTGGTGCTGTTGTTGCTGTTGCTACAGCTGCAATGCCGTTGGTGTTTCCTCTGCAGGCGGCCTTCTTTTTCAGCTTCTTCTTCTTCTTTCTTCTCCTGAACTTTGGCCCCCTCCATGTTATGTCGCCTCCGTTTTCCCATGTTACCGCGACACGGCGAGGGACCCCCTCCCTTCCTCCCTCCTTTCTTCCTTCCCTCCATCCCTCCATTCGACCTCTTCCTTCTCTCTTTGCTGTCACTTCACTCCTCTCATCAATATACATCTCTACCCTCTTTCACGCATCTTCCCTCATCATGACCTTCGTCTCCTTCATCCGCCACCATCCCTTTCAATTTTCTGTGCAGACGACACCGTGTCTGAAACCACCCCTCCCTCCCTCCCTCCATCCCTCCCTCAAACGGCGTCACGCCACTTCCTCCAAGCAGCCTTTCCTCTCCCTTCCTACATTCCTTCCCCAATCCTTCCCTGGCTCCCTCTACAGATGCTCGGATTAGAGGTCCTCCGCGCGGTTCCCGTCCTCGTTGTTGGCGCCCGCCTCGTCCGCCTCGTTCTGGTCGGACGTCCACAACGTCAGGTTGTCACGCAAGAGCTGCATGATGAGCGTGCTGTCCTTGTACGACTCCTCCGACAGCGTGTCCAGCTCCGCAATGGCATCGTCGAATGCCTTCTTGGCCAGGGCGCAGGCACGGTCCTGTTCAATCATCAAATCAAGGGGGGGGGACGGGGGAAGGGAGGGAGTTCAGTGAGTGAAAGAGCGCGTGCCAGGCATTTCTAACATATAAAATCAATCCAACTTTACATCTTTTATCCGAGACCCTCTCTCTTCTCCTTCCGGCAGAAGACGCTGATGCTCTGCTTCTCTTTTCACCCTCCCCTCCCTCCCTCCCTCCCTCCCTTCCACATTCCGTACAGGGCTGTTGTAGATCTCGTAGAAGAAGACGGAGAAGTTCAGGGCTAGCCCCAGCCGGATGGGATGGGTAGGAGGCAGGTCATGCTCGGCAATGTCTGTGGCACACTTGTACGCGGACAAGGCGGCATCAGAGGACTCCCGGCGTTTGTCACCCACCTGGATGAAAGGAGCACAAGGAAGGAAGGACGGAGGTGTTATATCGACGGGCGGACGTTCCAGGACAGATTGTTTGCTGGCCATAGAGAGAGTGAGAGGGTGGGCATAGTCGACGTGGTTGACTATTTTGAAATGGATGTGCGTGTTTTTGTTCGTTGGGTTTTCGCGTCTGCTTTTGGGCTTACCTGGAACTCGGCCAAGTACCGGTGGTAGTCGCCCTTCATCTTGAAGTAAAACACCTTGCCTTCCTCCGACGTCGAGTTGGGGATGAGTTCCGTCTCTATTATGTTCAAGATGTCGTTGCAGATCTCCAGCAGCTCGTCCTCAATTTTGGCCTTGTACTCCCTGATGAGAGGCAGGCGCTCCTGCTCCCCTTTCTGCTCGATGGAGGAAATGACACGCCACGACGCACGACGGGAGCCAATCACATTCTTGTAGGCGACCGAGAGAAGGTTGCGCTCCTCCACGGAGAGCTCTTGGGGCTGCTGGGCCACAGCCTTCATATGATCAACCATCTCGTCGAAGCGCTCGGCTTGCTCGGCAAGCTTCGCTTTATACACCAAGGAGTCCCGGGAATCCATCTTGAAAGGTGGAGGAAAGTTTGCTTGTTGTCTTAACTGTGTGTGTGTTTGAGTGGGGTATTGTGATTGTGTGTGGCAGTAGCATGTGCATGAAGAGTCGTGGGAGGAAGGATGGAAAGGGGGAGGAATCAGCTCCCTCTTTCGTCCTTCTTCTCCCGTTCATCCGAGGCAGTCAGGCCAGCCATCACTGACGCGTTCCAAGCACAGCACGACAATGCCGTCGTAGAATATCCAGGCCTACACAGGCCGATTTGGTTCCCCTGCGCTTGGATTGGCAGGCGCACCGGGGCAGCGATGGCGTAGGAAAAGTGAAGACGACTCGGCGGCGGTTGTTTCCTTCCCCTCCTGGCGCTTGACCAGCCCACGCGCCTTGCCAGTGGCAACGGCCTCCACACTTCTGTGACGCCGAAAAGTTATCCGTGTGCCTTGAGCGGGGCTGCTTGTGTGGCTGAATGTTCGGTCGGGTGGGTGTGAAGGGAGGAGACTATTTGGAAGACGTGAAAAAGAAGGCGGAAGAGCACAACGCGTAGGTCCACGAATCTCGATTGAGGCCTTTCCCATCACATTCCATTTGCATAACGGACGTGCGTGTTGTGCTTTGTCCTGTGCGAGGGCCCCATTCGCACTGACTCTCTGTGTCGTTTCTCTCCCATGACCATACATACATGGGGTAACTGTCCTGGACAGGAAAAATGGACTCGCCAACGCCGACCAAGGACTACTACTCCATCCTTGGCGTTCCTCGGAACTCAAGCGATGAAGCCATTAAGGCCCGCTATCGACAGCTCGCCATGGACTTGCACCCCGATCGGTGTGCGGCAGGCGATGTGGCCTCCGTGGAGCGGTTCAAGGCAATATCAGAGGCATACCGAGTGCTGGTGGACAGTGGGCAGCGACGCATTTTGGACGATTATTTGGAGGGGAGGAGGTTTGCCGGGGCCCGCCTTCGGGGGGACGAAGGCTTCTTTGACCGCTTGGCGGGGGTGCGACGGCCGAAGCCACCTCCCGGGTCAAGAAGAGGAGGAGGTGCATCATCCAAGGCGTTTAAATTCATTGAGATTGCTCTTTCACCGCGGGTGTTGGTGATGGGATTGGGTGTGGGGTTCATGAGCTACATAGCTTTTGGGCCTCGCGATGAAAATTTCGACCACACGGAGGGTATGCTGGTGCCGGCGTGGTACAACCAAAGGTAGGCGATTTGTGTTGGGTCAAAAGAACTAATGTACCGCGTTGATCTTGTCGTTGCAGCCTAAATTCATCCCTTTTTGTCACAAATCCTCTCCTCCTTTTTCTCGAACACAGAACAAAACGTTGGGAGACGCCCGCGCCGTGGGACCCCGCCTATCGAGCAGCAGAAACTAAGCATCACGCCAGGGTATCCAAGTACCATGTGTTTGAGTCCACGCCTCCAGGTCCGGGAGGAGAAAATGCAGGGGGAGGAGGACGGGATGGAGGAAGCTCCGAGGGAAAAGGTTAGTGTGTATATCTGAAGGGGAGGAGGATGTAAATGGTCATTTGAATAGGAAAGCCAGAGAATGAGTAGAAAGCGAAGAAGAAAATAAGGGAGTGTACTCATGTGACCACTCTCCATTTGAACGGCCTTGCATCCCCATCATTTTTTTTGGCTACGTTTTTAAGCTCGTACTAAGTTATTTTCAGTGTATGCATTTCGATTTCTTTAAATACTCACTTGTTGCTTTTTGGTTGATCTTTAACAAAACCGCCATGTCTCCGCACACGATAATTTTGTGCAGCAGAAGTTGGCCTCTCTCTAAAAGGCTGGCATCATCCGCGAGTCCAGCTTTCCCTGGGAGGCGCCAACGTCGTCATCGTCAAGGAGAAGGGCAAGGTAAGGTTCGCGTGGACTATTTGGGGCTTAAGGTCGTGAGGAAGAGCGAGACACATAACCCTACCACCCTCATCGACTCATGATTGGACGTGCTGAAAGGGGCGAGGTACTTAAGAGAAATGGATGTCCTTTCGTTGTACCACAAGATAGTGGTCGACCAAGATTCCATCCTCAAGACGGCCTTTGTCTACACGTGCGGTCAGTTTGAGTATGAATATAGCGCCTTTTAGGCTTCGGAACATCCCGGAGTTGTGGGATCGTCTCGCTGATATTATCTCTAGAGGGATGAAGTGGTAAGATGTTCACGTGCTCTTCGACTACATGAACGTTTCTCCAAGACGGTGGAGGACCACGTGCGGGATGTAGCGTTGGTGCCAGATAGACTGATCGAGGCGGGCGCATGTCCCGGGCGTTTTTGGGCGTGGGGAAATCCGTCACCGCCGCCATCGCGTCGGGGTTGGCCTCTAATCCCTCACAAGTGACTACAAAGCCCAAGAACTTCGTCTTCGACCGGAGAAATTTGCCCTTGTTCGGCACTACCGTCACTCCCGCATCGATTGATCTATCCAGCGCTACCCCGCCAGCGCTAAATCCCGCACGCGGTCCTCTGCCATCATGGAGGACAAGTAGATGTGGTCAAACCCTCAACCCCCCCCTCCCCCCCTGATAACCTTCACCATCAATCACTGTTTACTACCTACGACCGCCATGTCGACTTGTTCTTTGTCTTCTTCCTTCGTCTTCACACCCAGTTGTCCTCAACCAGGTCCAGAAGCTTCTCCACAGGTGACACACTCTCCCACATCCTCACACCCTCCCTCGAGATCAATGCTACGTCTACTCCTGCCACCATTAGGTCCTCCTCCGCTTCCTCAGGGCCCGCCTCCGTCATCAAAGATGTCCTTTTCTTGATTTCCACCTCCTCCTCCTCCTCCTCCTCCTCCTCCTCCTCCTCCTCCTCCTCCTCCTCCTCCTCCTCCTTTTTCTTCTTCTTCTTCTCCCCCCCTTCCCTCCCCACCTCTTCCTTCTCCTCCCTCTTCTCCCTTCCACCACTCATCAAAACCCTGCAGCATTCCAAGGCCAATTTCAACGCTTCCTTCCGCTCCATCTCTGGCGCATACTTGTCCTCCAACAATGCCATGATGGTCTCCGTCCCCCGGCCCAAGGCACATGCCCTCCACAATGTGAAGGTCCCCGAGGGGTCCGTCCTATAAATACGCGGGTATAAAACACCTTTTCGTCTATGACTGTCGCTGCTGCTACTGCTGGTTGGGATGGAAGCAGGGCCTCGCAGGTCAGGGAGCAAGCCTGCGATAAGGATGCTGGAGCCATAGGGCCGCCTACTCCCTTGCATCGTCGCCTCTTGCTGCTTCCCAGCCACCACTTCCACCAGCTCCGCTATCGGGATGTGTTCCCCGAACCGATTCTCATGCTCAAATGCGGCCTGTTGCGCGGCAAGAAGGAGGGCGCGGCTGTCTTGGATGAGGCCGACGTGGCTTAGGCAGATGCCGTCCGTGAGACGCCACATTTTGGGGAGGCCCCGGTTTTCGATGAGGGAGCGGGGCCGGCGTTCGCTTAAAAAGGGTCAAAAAGGGGATACTTGTGAGTTTGTTGATGAAGCGTGTGTGGTTTATAATTTGGTGGGGCGGATGACAGGAGTGAGTAGGAGAAAGGCGGTGACTATGCCGCGGGGAGGACCAGCATCTCCAGTCCGTCCACTCTCATTATTTAGCCTTGTCCCTCCCCATGGCCCGCAACTCAGGTTTCATGTTCACATTCAACTTATCAAGATTATACCAACCCCCCTCTGCTCTTATACTCCCTCAAATTCCCCTTACCTTGGTGCAACAAGCAAAACGGCTTCCTTGAGCGAGAGGGCAACGAGGGGGCCTCCCCGTGCCACGGCCCGCGCCGCGGCGTCACTTTGGGGTAGTTGACCTTTGGCATCGAAGCGTGTTAAGGGACTGATGGGACTTAAATCTTCAGCAATAGTGCCAGGTAGTAGTAGGAGGACATGAACCAAGGAAAGGAGGAGGAGGCAGGGGGTAGGAGGCTGAAAAAGGAGCCTGACATCGCTGGGGGCCTTGGACACGCATCCCTTTCTTGCACCCTTTAGGGCATATGGTGGCATGTGGTCGTCCTGTGTGATGTGCGGTGGTGGCCATTCGTGAAAAGTTGTGAAAGTAAGGGTGTCTCAGTCCGGGAATGTTGAGCGGACTACTCCTCCTACTCCTTCTTCACCACACTAGCCCTCAGAGTACCGCGTGACAACCACTCGTACTCACGTCCTCCACCCCCCCTCGATTCAGGCATCCTATACAAATCGCGCAGCGGCAGACGAAGTCTAAAGAATAGCCACGGATCAAGGTGCAAAGGTTGCAGGTGGTCCTCTTTTCCGATCAAGTACCTCCCTCGACCTACGACCCACCTCACGACCCAACGCCCACACCACACCGGCAGGCAGCAAGCATGGCCGCACCACAGCAAGAGATAGCCGATCTGCTGGACGAATTGGACCGGACCATTGCGGTGCGTACTTGGGTTGGTGGCTAGAGAGAAAAGGGACGGAGAAGGGGTTGACGCCGCGCAAGGCAAAGACGACAGGGTTGTGCCCTTCATCCTAGTCCATCGACTTGATTAGACATCTCCTTCCCCCTTCTATGCTCCCCTTTCCTGGTTCCGGAATGATTCCTGTCTGTTTCCTGCGCTTGTACAACGCAACCAGGCATTGTCCTTCGTCCCCTTCCCAAACGCCACAACTCCCTCTAGAAACGCACCTACCCCCTTGTCCCTCTCACTACACATAATTCTTCACATATCTGCCTACAGCTAACTCTACTCCGTCGATCCCCTGATTTCATGTGACTTTTTACCTCCCCTGACCCATAAAATAAATAGAAAACGTACCAAACGATGGACTCTCTGCTTTCGGCCAACAAGCCGACCAAGGGCACGGTGGAAGACCTAGCCTCCTGTGCCCTCGAATTCAACTTTTTCATTCACCACTTGCAAATAGCGAGACAAGCTTCGAGTTCTCATGTGACCAATTCCACGGCAGCAACGGGGAAAACGACAGCTTCCGGTTCTTCCACTGGTCAACAGCAGGAAGAAAGTCAAGGGTCATCCTCGGGGGGGAAAGGTGCAATGCTGCGACGCTATGCATAGAGGGAAAGAAAAATTTTAAACGCCTTAAAGTCTTATAAATATTTGAGCTTGTACATGAAGCAAAGCATAAAAAATGAATCAATTCCCTAAAACCCGTAACCCGAATACGTTTCCTTTCTCATTTTTCCACCCATTTTGTCCCGAATCTTCTTCGTTCGTTCTTACATGTGTGCCATACACTGAACGGCATCGCATCGATCTCACGAAAAATCCAACCCAACATATGCCGCGCGGCTTTGTTTTTCACCCGGAGTGGTTTGGTTCTTCATGTTCTTCAGCGCGATACCCGGATGTCAGAAAGCCCGCGAGCCCCACACCTTTTTTGCCTGCCTCACCATCTCACCATGACCTCCACGACAACCGAACCCTTTCCAGCAATTTATCACGACAAGCGCAAAGTACACATGCGCCTTTAGTGCGGCGGCGCGCCAGAGAGCACCTTTCACGCGGGCCGTGAGACAGCCCCAAACCTTGAACCTCTCCATCATCCACACACGTTTTCTCACGCGCCTCCCTCCCATCTCTGCACAACCGCAGACCAACTGTAAGCCATGGGAGACTCGTGGGAAGACGATGACTTTACGCCAGTTCTGCCACAGGCGGTGATCTTGCCTACCAAGGCGGCTTGGGAAGACGAGGACTTGGTAGGTGGCGATCTGTGTGTGGTGCCCTTTTCTCAAGCCTGTCTTCGGCTTTGTGTGCCTCGAACGTGCCCTCGAAGATTGAATAATCTCGGAGTAAGGAGTATAAAGTTGTGCCTACAACTCATGAGCATGTGTGTCACGTAAAGTTTGTGAATTGATTTGAGCGCCCTTTGTGATAATAACACCCCATCTGCGTTCCCCCCTAACGCGTCAATTTGGGATGTATTTCCTGCTGTCTGAGTGCTTACCCCTCGTGCGTATTTTTTCGTCCGTCGTCATGGAGACTGGAATGCATTCTTTTTTTTTATCTCGTGACCTTTCTTGCCAAACACTTATCCCACTCCTTCCGCCCTTCCCTGACCCCACACGCTTATAGCCCGACGACCCGAATTTCGGCAAGACTCCCGAGCAAATCGCCACCGAAGCCGCGCAAAAGAGAAAAGCAGAGGAACTCCGTCAGGCTAAGGCCGCAAAAGATGCAGAGCGTGCCACTCTCCGACGAGCAGCAGAAGAAGAAGCGGCGTTAATGGCCAAGGAGACCCCAGAGGAACGGGCCTTACGGGAGCGGAAGGCTGTGGAGAGGTCGGACCACGCGATGGCGGATGAGTTGTTTGGGGGGCCAGGGCTAGACGGGGAGCAGCAACCAGGCAGTAGGCCGGCTTCATCTCTTAGTTTGTCGTCTACAATTTCTTCGTCGGCTTTGGGAGGGAGCAAGGTATGTCAGAGATAGTAGAGGGGGACTCCTCACTGGGTTAAAGTAAATTGTGGGAATTTACCAGCATTTGAGTTTGAATTTGAAGTTCCATGCCATTCTCGCGTCCTCCATCCACCACCGTATGATCAATCCTTTTCTTCCACTTTCCCTCCCTCCCCTCCACCGAGCAGAAGGCGGGCGCCGTATCCTTCGCGAGCCTCAATTCCCCGGGAGATTTCACGCTCCTTGCCAAGGACCTGGCCCCTAAATTCAAAAAGGCCGCCAGCAGCAAGGACGTCACCAGCTTTGTCTCAGAGCTGCTCGCCAGGGGAGCTAAGGACCCCGTGGGCGTGGAAGACCTTAACGAGTTGATCAAAAATCTGCAGTCCCTGGCCGTGGAGAAACAGAGGCAGGCCGACGCGAACCGGAACAAGATCGGGCAGAAGCAGAAGGCGCTGGCGGCGAAGAAGAGGGAGCATAAGGCGACAGCCGCCAAGCACAAGGAGCTGTTTGGGGATGATTTTGATGGGGCGGATCCGGATATGGACCAGTACTATGATATGGAGGATGTGAGTAGAAAGGGAGGGAGGAAGGGAGGGAGAGTGGGAGGGAAGGGTCGCCGCGCAGGGACAGTGCTATACTTGTGATGTGTGCTTTCGCACTCAGCCTTTTTATTCACGCCTAGATCCCTCTTTTCTTCTCTTCTTATTTCCCGCTCTCGGGCGCACCCACAGGAGTTCATGTGAAGCCCCGGGAGCCAAGCAAACAAGGCGAGCCGTCACACTCAGCTTGGGGACGACGGATTACCACTACCACCACCACCAGCAGCATCATTATCCAGTCACAAGGGGAGACAATTGTGAGGGTCAGAGGCAGAGACGTTCACGAGCGAAGAAAGCGCGCGAGGCCCACGATGGTGTGTCAACGTGCAAGGAATATAGGGATGGAGGGAGGGTGGGAGGAAGGAAGGGAGGAATTTTGTACTTTGTCGATGGAGATGGCTCGATGGTTGGATGGATGAATGTTGCTGCGCTGGCTGGTTGGCGCGAGAGGAAGGAGAGCGCGAGGAGGAGGACGAATGCTTAGAAACACGACTCGGATCAATTTAAATATCCGTTTTTAGGCCCTTGCCTGTCCGGAGGAGGAGGGGGAGGGGGAGGAGGTGGTGGAGGAAGAGGCAGAGGAGATGCTTGAAGATTCATAGAGTGCACGTAGTGAAAAGGTGTGGGAAAACAAGAGATATAGGAAACCCAGGAGGAAAGAAGCAACACACACACACACACACACACACTCTCTCTCTCTCTCTCTCTCTCTCTCTCTCACACACACACACACACACACGCGAGCTGTTTGCTCCGCAGACAGGCAGGTACCAAAAGCCGGGCAACAATTTTTTCCTTTTGTTGCCTCATTTATGCATGTTATTTCACTCGGAGACTAAATTTGCATGTCATGTGAATGGCTCTTTCCATGTGGTGTGGATAATTCTTTGTCCAAGCATCGACGGCGTGACGGGAGCAGGGTCGCCAATTTCAGTCCCACTGGCCCTCTATCTTCTACCTTTTTTTCACACTCTCAATCTTTATCTCTCTTCCGCACACCAAACGCCATCACCCATCCACAAAATGCACGCCTATCTACCGCCCCGACCTACTTTCCTCATTCGAGCACACCATAAAGCTCACTCCTTAAACTGCACCTCCTCTCCACCCTCTTCTTATTCAGCTTCCTTCTCCCAGGGTCAAATCGTTCTCGCAGCTTCCACCCCCCCTTTGGACGTCGGTCCTCACCACCCCAACTCACCTGACCTCTGTGCGCCACCCCCAAGGGCAAAGGCAAGGACATGGACTGACCCAATGTACTCTTCATGTGATAAGCCCCACCACGGCCAGATTAGGATCGGTTCCCAGGACGGCTTTCCCTCACGTTCTAACCCACTTGTTTGATCCCGCCCAAAGATTCACCCCCCTCCCGCGACCCCTCCCGCGTCCTCCGCCCCTGCCCCCCCCTCTCTGTACCCATACCACTTCCCCTCCTTCCCCCCCACCCCCACGCTTCCCCAACACACTCACGTCCAATTCTCCTCCCGCATCGGCAGTCCCAGTTGCGGGGGGAGGAGGAGGAGGAGGGGCGACAAAGGCCATATTGTTCTTCGATACCTTCGTCGGCATTATTTGTAGTGCGGACGCCACCTTCGGCCATTCCCGCGAGGCAAACGCCGACACCGTCATCCCGTCCTCCAATACCTGAGACCAGCTCCCCTTCCGAACAAACCACTCCTCCCCTTGCTCTTCCTGCCCTTCCTCTCCTCTTGGCCGCACGAACACCTCCATCCCCAACAAGGACAAGACCACGTTCAAGCCTAGCAGCAGCTCCGTGTCCCTCGCCTTCCTCCCGGGGTTCAGCGTCACTGTCCCTTCCCGGGCCTTCAAAACTAGAATCTGGACGTGTCGACTGTCCACACTCACCTCCGACCCGTCCTCCGACCATGCCTTAAACAGCAAAGTGGTTTCTGAATGAGGCCGACGTGGCGGGCCTGCGATACCTCCTGGACGGGCACCCATGGGAGGGCCATCACCAAACGGAGGCAGCTCAAACACAGGTCCTCCTCGCTGCTGGCGATGATACCCCTGGCTATACACACCTCTCCCTCCGCCACTACCGGAGCCGCCGTCTAAAAAGCCACCAGAACCGGCAGCACCATTATTGAATCCTCCTCTTCCATCCCCACCACCATGGCTTCCCTGCGCGTACATCCCCCCAGGGGCTTGATCCACAAACACACGCGGGTGCCCTCCTCGTCCTCCTCTTCCTCGCCCTCTTCCTACAACGTAGAGAGGTAGCGGCTGATCCGTGCGATAGTGAGCCTGGAAGCTCATCTCAGGGCCAGGCCCAGGGCCAACATGGTAGAAACCTCGTCCTCCACCGCGCCCTCCTTCTCCCCTTGGCACGTAATGTTGCGGGTGCTCTCCCCTTCCTTCTCCTCCCCCTCGTGCCCCTTCATTGCCACCGTAAAGTGGGCGATGTCCGCGCTGGCGTTCACCACCGCCGCCCAGCCTTCCTCTTCCTCGGAAATGCCTGGAAGTGCCACCTCGACCTCGATTGTGGTGGTGTCTGTCGCTTGGCGCTTCATCTTCAGGTGTGATCAGATCGTCCAGGTTCTTGTCAAGCCTTGCCTGAATCTCATCGGGCGTGGCGGACATGCTAGAAAGCTGCAGAGGTGTGTTGGTGGGGGTGGGGGGCAGGTGTGAGAGGCTTGATGATGATAATTCAAAGGAGCCATGGCCAGCCAACAGCGACTGGCCGCTGGCGTATTGAATGGCGTTCTAGAAATACCATCGTTGTGTTGATGTGAAGATTGGAGAAACGGGTCCAGATTATGTCAAGGTTTGAGGCGTGACGGTGGAACAACGTGTTCATTCAATAGTGAGAAACTTTCCCAGACTCGGAGTAAGGGGCTCTGGCTTGTTCTGTGTATCACTTCAGTACTTCGCCCACCTCATGTGTACTTCAAGCACGCTTGCCGAAAGTTATCTCTGCTTTTGAACCTGATCACGACGCAACTCATCTTTGACCTTTGACCCTTCACCAACAGGGCAGCCAACAATAATGCATCAGCCGCCGCTTTCCCCCTCCTCACTGCCTTCAAGTCCCCGACCAGAGCATGACGCCAGCTATTGGAAACAAAGGGCCGCGCAGCTGGAAAAAGAGGTAAGACGAACGAGGACATGTGGAGAACAGCACTTAGGACCTAGAATGGCCGCAGGCTGAATGGCCCTTTGTTAGCTTTCCCCTCTGTTATCTCTCTCCCCTCCCTCCTTCCCGTCCCTCCCGTCCGTCCCCCGTAGCTACTCGAAATGAAGGAGCGCTCGATAGAAATGTTCAGTCGAACCGAAGCAGAGGAGGAAGGTCTCATCAATAAGCTCATCAGCCGCCTGGACGAACTCAAGAAGGAGAAGGAGCACTTGGCCATTGAGGTGGAGCGGGAGGAGGAGGTACGTTGAACATGTCCTTTTTCGCATTTGGGACTTTCGAATCTTGCCTTGTAGGAAGTAATTGCAGGAGCCACTTTGCCTTGGGCATTCATCGTCAGAATCCAGCCCTTTTCATGTCCAATTCCTCCTCCCCTACGCCCACCACCAGATGATCTCCAACACCCTCCAAAAGAAGCTCACTAAAGTGCTACAAGAAAAAATTGACCTTGAAAACCAGCTGGAAGCAGAGCAAGAAGCCATAGTCAACAAACTCGGGTAAGCCTTTGCTTGAAATTATCTCTCCCTCTTTTTCTTGCTTACATGTGTCTCTCTCTTCTCTCACATACAACAAAACCGACTACTCAGGGCTGAGATCTCGAAGCTACGCAAAGAAAAAGGAGCGTTGGTAATGGAAGTAGAGCGGGAGGAAGAGCTGCTGACTACTACCTTGTCCCGCAAGCTGGATCGAGAACGTCGTGATAAAGAGGAGCTCGGGGCTCGCTTGCTTAAGGAACAGGTTCAGGTGCGTCTCCCGTATGATACGAGAGAGCGGATGAGGACACAATGGGGGTCCCAATCTTTCCTTACTTTCCATTCATCTACAAAATGCTTTTAAATTCCACGCATGTACACTAGGTGCAAGAGTTGAAGGAGACTTTGAGAGAAGATACCCGCCTCGTTTTACAGCTCAAAGGCGTCATGGAGACAGTTACAGACAAAGGACAAGGACTGCCTCTCGAGCCTGAAGACCGTGATCTTATCATACAGGTAAGGGTATGCGCGCGCTTCGGACAGAGGGAAACACATGGAAATGGTAATGTAATCTTTGTTATTGTCATCGCTCATTTCCTATTCCCATGGATCACCGTTCTTTACATAAAAACCATGCAGATCTCTGCTCGGCTTGCGGAGCGTTTGATCCTGCTTGAGAGCAGAGCGGGAGGGCAAGACGAGGAAGGGTGGAGAGAGGAGGAAGAGAAGGACGGGAAGGTGGAGGAGGAAGTGGGGGACGAGTTGGAAAGTGTGAGTAGCACTGGTGCCGCGGCGGGAGGGAGCAGCAGCCAGGATAGCACGATGGGAAGTGACGAATGAGTTGGGAGGAGTGAGGTGTAAAAAGAGAAAATGATAATGGAAAAGAAAAAGAAAAATAGAAACATATTGTTATATAATAAGATATGGGGAAACTTCTTCAAATTCCTTTTATGTTGCCTCTATCGAAGTAAGATGGGGGGATGATAGTTTGAATGAAGGGTCCCATACCCGGATGCGAGCCAAGACGAAAGCACGCCCAGGCCTTGACGTGCTCATGTCTCACGCATTCGACTAGCCAATCCGACCAGAACTCACATACAAGTGCAAAACACACTGAAAGACACCAAGGTACTCTCAGACATGTCCTAGCCAGAGGCTTCGGTCCCTTAAGCTCCTTTCTGCACTTCACGGCGGTGCCTCGGCCGACTCACCTCGAACTAGAACAACACGGCTTTCCGCATCTGCCTTCCAAGCAAGTGGCAGCAGTGGCAGCAGGAACAGCAGACAAGTGCGCGCTTATAATAGAGCCCAAAGCTTCGGAATTACACAGAGATGCGGGCAAGGCTCACCCAGGTAGGAATGCGGCAGCCTCTATGCACCGTTCACCCTTTCTCATCATCCCACCATTACCACCCTCAAATAATCAGGCCACGGGCGCAGCAAGCTCTCAAACATCGTCGTTAGGGGGAGTGGAAGACCTAGACCATGACGACCATGTTGTACTCTCGGTGCTGGACGACGGTGTGGGCCACAACTCCGAGTTGTTGCGGAGAAGCGAGTCGAATGCCGCGAGTGTAGTACCTAAGCAGCGCTCGAGTCTGAGTTTCCTCAGTTTAGGCGGGAGTAGCAGCAAGGCCCGGAAGCACATAGAATTGGGAAACCTGCATGGCGCGGGCATTGCGCTCGGAGGTATGGCTGATGATGCAGCTCTCTCGGCAGCTACGGCAGCGGGAGGTAAGGAGAGTTGGAGAGATCGAGAGGCGGGCAGCGACGTTCACCATGGGCATGAACGGCCATCTTTCCGGGTGATCGGTGTGCAGATCTCACACATGTCACGGACGGGGCAGTTTCTGTTCTGTACTTTTGGGGTCTTTTCTTTTTTGTTGGTATACGGGTTCCTTCAGGAGTATATGGTTATTCACGTCTTCCAGCGGCAGTTGGGCATCTTCTTGACTTTGTGTCAATTTGCGGGTTACTCGTCATTGGCGGCTTTGCATCGGCTCATTCATGCGGATACGCCACGGAGAATCCCGTTGGGGTACTACGTCTTGCTGGCGACGCTGCAAGCGACGATGCAGGGGTTGACGAATTTGTCAATGCGGTGGTTGAACTACCCGGCGAAGATGTTGTTCAAGTCTTCGAGGGTGATTCCGACAATGATCGTGGGGGTTTTCATCATGAAGAAGCGGTACAAGGTACACTCGTGCTTTTGTGTTGAGGGGGGTTGTGACGGATTTGTTGGTCGTTCATCTTAAGATTTACGTCTCACGTACTCCCTTCCGCCCTCCCTCTCTCCCTCCCCAACCTTTCTCAGATGAAAGACTACATGGTCGTCGCCCTTCTATCCCTGGGCCTCGTCTTCTTCATCCAAGCCGACGTGAAAGTATCCCCCTCCTTTCATCCTCTGGGGATAATTTTCATCTCCATGGCTCTAGTCGTCGATGCGGCCATAGTGAACATCCAGGAATACACCTTGAGGAGATACGACGCTAGCCATGACGAACTCATCTTCTACTCCTACGGCATTGGATCGTTCATCCTTTTTGCCTACTGCCTGTTCTCCATGGAGCTTTACGATGGCATCGTATTTCTCCGCTCCCAGCCCCCTCGCAGCACCCTCTGTCTCATCATTTTCTGTTTCTGCGGCTACTTCGGTGTCACCTGCGTGGCGGCCCTGACCAAGAAATTCGGTGCTCTTGCCTCGACTATGACGACAACCGCACGGAAAGCCTTGACACTCTTTCTTTCCTTCTTCATCTTTCCGAAACCTGCCACGGGGATGCATGTTTTTGGGGGGGTCCTTTTCGTGTTGGGGCTGTCCGTTAAAGCTGTGCCCACAGGCCGGAACAAGGATTATGCTTCCTCTTCCTCCGCCTCCTCCTCCATCCCCTCCACCTCTTCGGCCGCAACGTTACTATCCCCTTCTTGTTCCTCCCCCTCGCATGCATCCATGAAGTCAAAACAAACACGTTCGTTGCTCTCCTCGTCCGCGGCAGTGCCACCATCATCATCATCATCATCATCGGCAGCGGCATCAGCAGTTGCCACCTCGCATCAGGCGATGGGGAGCATCGCAAAAAGCATAGAATTAGTCTAATGCATAAAATTAGAACGAATAGAATGAGAATCTTGTCCAAATTTGCAAAAGTCGCTCCATCCATCTCTCTTCCCTCTCCTTGCTTGTGTATATGGTTTAGAGCGAGTGAGAGAGTGAGGGGTTGCTTATCTGCCTTTCCAAAGAAATGGATGGGGGCCCGGGGGAATCATTGCTCGAAATAAATGGAGGGATCGAAGTAGAAGAAGCGGCAGCTGTTTTTATCCCTCCTATGTGCTCTGCGTCGCATGCCCGTCCAGCTTAAGCTTACCGACCGAAAAACAATAAAAGTCACTCAATCAAAGCAAAGAACAAAGTCCAAGAAACAAACTGCAATGTGGAGACTTCACTAGATTCTTGAGGGTCTTTTCTCTGGCGTGTATCTCCACTATTTTACTTGTTCAACCAGTCTTTTGAATAGTCCTAGAGTGTTTGTGGTCACACATTCCTTGTAGTATTTATTTTATATACACTTCCCTACACCAATAGGTATTTTCCCAACACAAGCATCATCATCATCATCAGCAGCAGCAGCAGCAGCAGCAGCACACAGCAGCAGCAGCAGCAGCAGCAGCACTCAGCAGTAGCAGTATTGGGACCCTAATCCCTAGAGTCACCATCAACACCACCATCAGCAGCAGCAGCAAGCTGTTCGATCTTCAGCCCGATCCTCCTCCTCGCTTCATCAATCGCATCCGGGGTCACACGCGCCGCCAATCTCGTCGTATTAAGCTTCGGAGACCGTTCCCTCCCTTCTTCACTCCCACCCTCCGTCACATAAAGATGCGCCAAATACTTCGTCATGATCAAGACATACATCCCGCAGTCATACCCGTTCACCTGCTGTGGACATCCCCGCACAGCTTCCACCTTCCCTCCCTCCTTCCCTCCCTCCTTCCCTGCCACCATGCGCCAAAACTGAGCAGCTGTCCTTTTGGCGGCTGGTTCATTCCTACCACCGCTCGAGTCGAGGTGGAAGAATTTCCCGGGCTGAGCGCTGCTGCCGTTGCCAGCGCTGTAGACGAGAAGGCTCCTGATAGTGGATGTGTGTAATAGGTTCTGTGAGTGTCGTGGAGGAATGAAAGAGACCCTGTGAGAAACGGACGGGGTAGGAAAAGAAGCAAAGTTGTCACACGCATGCAGACCTCCGAGGAGAACGGTGACATGCTAACATACATACCAGTGCGTGCAATCACTCCTGAAATCCTCGGCGTCGTTGACGGGGATGAAGACCATGCTTCGTCTATCCAGCTTCAAGCCCTCCCCCACTTCCTCCAACTCGCCTTGGTCTACGATACAATTTTAAGTAATGGATTCCCAAATAAGTTTCCATAAAACAATGGATGTCACGGAGGTTACAAATTCATATGAGAGCTCCTACCAAGAGCCGTCACTTTTTGCTCTTCAAAATTTTGCAGATCTGTCCCTGCACCGCCCGTCCTCCCTCCCTTCTTCATTCTATTCGGCCCCTCCCCCCCCCCCCCTTATTCCATCCCAGCACCTACCAGTGCACTGTATCAACATGCACGATACAACCGCCGGGTCCATAAACAATAAATCTGGTCGATCCTGAAACTCCTCGTGCTCCAATACCCGGAAGTAGAAATTGATGCATCGGTCATTCAGCCATCCGGGGGGTCTGAAAAGTATTTGGTCTCCCTCCGTGACTTGGGCGTCGTCGTGGTAGTTGAACAGAAGCTTTTCTGAGTTCATTTTCGGAGGAAAGAATGTCTGAAGAAATCTGTGTGGGCATGTTTGGGAAACAGAATGTGGGTAGGTGGGTGCATGGTAGATTGGTGGGAAGAAATCAGGTCTAGCCGCTCTCTGGCAGGCGCAATGCGAAGCGACACCATGCTTTCGGACATGTAAAATTATGATAAAAAGAAAGTATCTTTTGGCCAGGCTTCACTTTACTATGCATGAACATTTTCCTGCTTGCTTGCTTGTTTAGTGCCTGTCCAGTATCATCAATATCAACATTTACTAACAGTTCAGCTGGAGCGTTTTCCCCCCTCTCTCATCTATTTCTCTCGCTTCCAGCGGATAATACTGCACACAACTCATAGGGAAAGTTGCTCAAGCAGCAAGACGGTACGGTTCTCGTTTTTAAGTAGCAGCTCCTTGAATTCTTCAACTTGTTTTCGAAGCCATAAGATCTCCTCGTCCCGTGAATGGAGGCGCTGTGTGTGTGGTGTGTTGAGGAAGGGCAGGACTGTGGGCGTTGCGCAAGGTGGAATCTCAAGTCCTATCTTGACCATCTTCATTTCTATTTGAAGACAATTGCAGCAACTGTATGTAAGTGCTGCAGGGGAACGGGGGGGATCAAGCGACGGAAGAAGCGAGGACGGACAGACATGCAGCCAAACTCACTTCTTCCAAAGTCTTGATATGCTCCTCTTGATGCCTGGCAAAGTCAACAAGCACACGGAGCTTGGCGGGCAAAGCGTTATCACGTTCTTTACATTGCTGGCCGCGGTGGTGATCGTGGTCGTGATGATTGATGGGCGGATGGCGAGGTGGATGCTCCATTACGCTGGCTAATGAAAGGCTGGGGCTGGGGAGCTGGAGTAAGTTCGAAAGCTTCTTGCCTATGCGCGAGTCGAGGCAGGACAGACAGCAGGCACCGATTCGGCCAGCCCTCGCCCTGGAAAGACCTGTGCCGGTTTTTGGTCGGCCGTGGATGAGCTTTAGAGTGTACACAAAGGGCTCACATATCGCGGCTGTTGGGCTCAGAGCGGTGGGGCATCGCCCTCTCCGAAATCACTCTCTCGGCGAGCACACATCCGCCCTCAAGAACTAAAACAAAGTACACACATGACATGCTACAGACATGCCGCCAGACGATGTCATCGTCGCGGCTCTGGAGATGGTATTGCAGCCGGTTCTCCTGCTGTCGTCAATCCATGCCTTGTCCTGCCTATCGTCTGTTTTCCCATCATTGTCGACCTCCTCCAAGTCCACCACCGCCAGACTGGTAGGCATGTCCATGTCCACGCTACAGCTCCTCGGTCTACTCGCCTGGTCGGACCCCCTTATGGCAATCATGCTGGGACTGGTGGCTTTGTGCGTGGCCGGTAACATGTACAATGTAGCTCTTGCCGCAGCGGTGCTGCCTTCGCTTTTGCTTGTGGTGCTCTCCCCGGAGCGACGGGCAGTAGTATTTTACCCTGAGCCGATGGCGATGAGGCCTGACATGGGCATTTGGTGGTACCTCATGTCCGAAGTATTCCGGCAATACCAACCTTACTTCCGCCTGATCTTAGCGGCCCACCCCTTTTTGTACTTGCCTCCCTTGGCCTTCCGAGTCCTTGCAGGCAGCGCGACGTCGAAGCAACATCCCTTGCCCGAAGCATTACTCCGACTCCTTTACTTAGTGACAGCTTCTATATCTATGCTCTTCCGTCCTTCTCCCATTCTGACACAACAGCTTTCTCTTGCCATCGCCCTTGTGGCGTGGCATCCAGACCTTCTGACGGCGCTTCGACCAAAGCTTCTGCTTCTGAGCGTGGGGTTGGGGGCCCCTTTGATCCTAGCACCCATCATGGAATACTTATGGTTAGATGCACAATCGGGAAATGCGAATTATTTGTATTTTCAGACATTGGTATGGACGGTCTTTCATTCGTTGCTGGTGCTGGAGGTGACTGTAGTGCTTGTGCAGCATGCGACTGACAGGAATCGAGTCGAGGAAGGAAGTGAGAATAGGACACAACGGACACAGAAAGGAAGCAATGAGTTAAGGTAGCTGGAATGATTTGAATGTATATTTTCCTGTTCTTGGATGGGTTCATCTATAGTGTGTGTAAGGATTGCTCCCAATAGGCCAGAGACGACTTTTCCGATTTTCGGTCGCCGGTCGCACAAAGCCTGTGTTTTATGTGTATCTTGTGTATAAGATTCGTAAACACCTGACTTGAATTGTGATTGCTAGTGCCTGAGTCTCTCCAAGGGCTGTTGACGGAGAAGTGAAAAGCGTGGTCACAGGCACGCCGGACTGCCCCAGAGGGACAATTAAAGCCTTATATTTTGAACTCTAAAGATATCTCTCACAAAAGTTCTTTTATTATTCTTCTATACTCTATACATCTAGTGCGTACACAAACTATGACATTTCTATCTCCCTCACTCCCCTTGCCCTTCGTCTACCCCCTCCAACTAAAACTCCTGCCCGTCAAGCGCCAGCATGTTTAATGAATGCAACGCCATCGTACAAGCCACAAACAAACACACAATCATCAACGCCCGTATGATAGCAGGTATCTCCGGTCTTCCAGCGTTCAATAATCTCCTCGCCTGCTTCATTACAGGCAAACTCGAGATATAAACCGTCCCTGGCCCGCGCACCAAACATGTGTTGTGCTGCCTCGTCAGCCACTCTCGACCACTTGCCACAGGAAGATTCACGGTCACGCCCTCCGTCACTGCTACAATGGCCGAGGTGCAGACATACATACTGTCGCCTTGCCCAAGATGGGTCTCCATTATGGAGCCCGGCGCATGCACAAAGGCAGTTGTACTCCTTATAGAGTTCAGTTGCCCAAATGGCTTCGCCATAATGCGGGTCATCAGTAGCTGCTCCGCGTTCACCCCTGCTTGCAACCGCAGCCGTCGGTGACTCACTGCGCCCGTGTAGGCTAGGTAACAGTCATTCTGAACGAGCAACGCCACACGGGTTCCAACCTTGATAGGCAAAATTTTGCCGGCATGTGGTGCCGCCAGCCCCACGTATGACAAGGAGGTGCTGTTCAGGGGGTTAGTTAACAGTTCGTCCATATCACCAAAATACAAAATGCTATCACTGTCGCGCCGCACCCGCTGGAGAACAACCCCCCCGCTGGCGTAAAGGAGGTGTGATGAGGAAGCGCTCAAAACAGCCTGGCCAGGTGCCAGGTAAAATTGTATGATTTGGTTCCCACCATCGTTGCCACCAAAAATGGAGTAGCTTGGCTCTTGCCCAGAATCAGGTTCTACAGCCTGGCGTTGCTGCAGACCTACCGGGGGGACAGGAGGGTTAGGGGCGAACATGGTGTTGGTTGGGTTAAGGGCCACACTCCTCGTCGATGCCGCAACCGGGCAACGAAGCCTGTGCTTTGTGTGTTGGAGCTCATGCATATGAGTTGACGATGTGTGTGCATGTACAGCAGAAGGCCTTGTCCGTCTCGAAATGGTGCTTCTAGCCACACTGACGAGTACAAGTGGGCGATTTAGATTTCACGTCCGACTCGGACTTGAGCCAAGGCGGGCGACACTTCTTCGGGGAACTTTTCTTCTTCCAGCTCCACCATGCCGCACCCTCTTAAACGCACCTGAGGATCGCTGCGCGTCCGTGCACAATCTGCTTAATATGCCGGTAGTGAGACCGGCACGACTGTTTTAGATTGGTGTACAGCGACCACTCTTAGAAGCCTCCGCTCTTTTGTCCTTTTCTGCACCCCTTCCATCTTCCACGCCAAAGTCACTTATTGACACACAGCTTACACTCCACTCTCACGCACAGAGCAAGCCAGGCTAACCTCGAACGATTTCCTCTTGCGTGCGATATCTGGAGAGGGGCCATGGCGACGGATTTACAGCCCAAGACGGAGGCCGGGACGACAGACGGGACCAATGGCGCGACCCCAGGCGGAGGCGTGGTATGCACGGTGGACAAGGTCTTGTTTTTGGAGCGGATGCGCCGCCTTTATAAGAGCTGGAATCGCCAGAAGGCTACAGCTTGGTACGTGGAATCGAGGGGGGTTTGGAAGCAAGGGGTGCTGGTATGAAGTGGGTAAGGCATTCGGGTGTGCAGAAAGAAGGGCTGCATACATCCACTTTTCTCATCAACCACCTCTCTTCACTCGGATGTACACGACGTACAGGGGTGACAGCTCCGCATTGACCTTTGTCTTTGCAAATTCCTCGGACGTGACATACAGCAAGAGCCTCGCCCTTATGTTCCACCTATTCGGCACAGAGCTGCAGCACGTCCTCCTCGTCCTCCTCCCCAACGCCGTCCACATCGTCGCGGGCGCTGACACCCACCAAGCCCTGCGTGCATATGAAATGGAAGGCAGCGACAGGAATCGGGGGGGGGAAGGTGGGGAGGCGGGGGATTTCTCCGTGAAGGTCTCTCGCTGGGATGCGGAGGGAGGGGAAGGTGCGAGGGCCTTAGCCAACGTGGTGGTCAAGATAAAAGCAAGCGCGGGGGGGGGCGATAATGACAAGTTGCCGAAGGTGGGAGTGTTGGTAAAGGATAAACCTGTGGGACCACTAGCTGATATGTGGAAGAAGCTCTTCCCGGGATCAGAGGAGGGGGGGATGGGAGGGAAGGTAGGAGAGGTGGTTGATATTTCAGTGCCCTTGGGCTTGATCTTGTCGATGAAGGATGAGGTTGCGGGGAAAAACATGGATGTGGCGGCACGAATCACTAGCAAGATGTTCAAAAAGTGCCTGGTGCAGCGGATCGAGGACGTGATTGACGAGGACAAGGTCATGATGCACGATGCCCTGGCCGAGGAGGTAGAAGCTGTCATCAAAGATCCCGCCAAAATCGATTTGAAGGTCCCGAAGGAAGACCTCGAAAGCTGTTACTTCCCCATTATCCAATCCGGAGGCGAGTATGACATCAAAGCCAGCGCCGAGACCACCAGCAAGGCCCTCCAACAGGACATTATCATCTGCTCCATGGGCGTATCCTACAAAGGGTATTGCGCGAACATAGCCAGGACGATCCTCGTTGACCCCCCCAAAAAGGTCCAACACGCCTACAAAGCCCTCACTGGCACCTTCGAAGCCTGCCTGGACGCAATGCGATCAGGTGAACCCCTCAAAGCAGTACACGAGGCTTGCCGTGCGTACCTAGAAAAAAAGTACCCGGAATACCTCCCCTTTCTCCCCAAGACCCTGGGGTCGTGCATCGGCGCAGAATTTCGTGATTCAACCCTCCTACTAAACAGCAAGGTCTCCACAACGTTCAAGGCTCGCATGTACTTTAATCTTGTGGTGGGGTTTCATGACGTACCTCTCACGGCGCAGGATAGGAAAACGGCGAAGAAGGGGGCCGCGGCTGGGAAGCTGGAGAAATTCAGTTTGTTGCTCGCGGACACGGTGCGGATTCCGGAGAGTGGCTCGGCAGGGTCAGATGAAAAACTGGCAACAAAGTATGATTATCAGCTTGCGAAGATGATGTGGGAGATTGGGGATGAGGAGGAGGAGGGAGAAGGGGAGGACGAGGACTTGGGGGAGGATGGAGAGCAGGGGAGGAAGGATATGGCGAGTACACGAGCGATTGCGAATATTTTGCCGAGCCGATTGAGAGAGAGAAAACGAGAGGGGGATGACGGACTGACTCAGGGGGAGATTGATAAACAGATGAAGGCGTTGTTGATTCGAAAGATGAAGGAACGGGCAGAGAAGGCGGAGAGGGCGGGGAGGAAGGAGGATGTGGGAGAGGAGGGGGAGGTGGAGGAACTGGTTGCTTATCGATCGACGGAGCAGTATCCGCGGGACATGCGTCCGCATCAAGTGTTTGTGGACATGGAGCGAGAAGCCGTTCTTCTACCTATCCATGGCATGCACGTGCCGTTCCACATCTCCACCATCAAGAACGTGGTACAGCCCGAGCCGGACGCCGCTGCTTACTTGCGGATTAATTTCTATACACCAGGCCAGGCGTTGGGAAAAGATGCCCCGGCGATTATGAGTAAGTTGGTGCAGGCGGTGGGCCAGAAGAATGGGTTTGTGAAGGAGATGCTGTTTCGGTCCTTGGAGCACCGGAGTTTGAATAACGCCTACCGCTTGATCCAAGAGCTGCGGAAGCGGGCGAGGCAGAGGGAGAAGGACGAGAAAGAAGAGGCAGATCTGGTGGAGCAGGAGAAGATTATGTTGTTGAAGAATCAACGAATTCATAAGCTGCAGGATGTAGTGATGCGACCCCATATATCAGGGAGAAAGACAATGGGTACATTGGAGGCGCATGCAAACGGGTTGCGGTTCAGAAGTAAGAAGCAGGAGGTGGTGGACATCATGTACGCTAATATCCGAAACGCCATTTTCCAGCCGTGTTATTCGGATTTGAACGTGCTGATCCACTTTCACTTGAAAGACCCGATTATGATCAATAAAAAGAAGGCCCAAGACGTGCAATTCTACACGGAGGTGGTTGAGTCGGTAATTAACATGGAGGGGGCTCGGCGGAGTACTTACGACCCCGATGAGATTGAGGAGGAGCAGCGGGAGAGGGTGTTGAAGAAAAGGTTGAACGATTTGTTCAAGGACTTCGCACAGAAGGTTCAGCAGGTGGCGCAGGCCCACGATCATCTACTGGAATTTGATGCGCCTTATCGCGACTTGGCGTTTTCAGGGACCCCGCACAGGGAGATGGTGACGGTGCATTTTTCGGCGCAGTGCATCATGAGTGTGTCGGAGAGTCCGTTTTTCGTCGTGCCGTTGGATGACATCGAACACGTGCACTTTGAGCGTGTCATGCCGAGCGGGAAGAATTTTGACATGGTAATCATTCAGAAAGACTTCGACAAGGAGCCCTTGGTCATCAATTCCATTCCTCGGGAACATTTCGTCAAGATCGAGCAGACGCTGTTGGACGTAGAGGTGACATTTACATACGGCATGCAATCGTGGAAATGGAAGGAGGTTCTCGCGGGGGCAAAGGAGGATGAGCAGTTTTATGCGACGGTTGACGACGAAGGGGAGGAGAAGGATCCAGGATGGGCGATTTTCTTGCCGAAGGAAGCGGGAGAGGGGTCGGATAGTGAGGATGATGAAGATGATGACTCTGAGTTTGAGGCGAACAGTGAGAGTGAGGAAGAGGAGGAAGATGACGAGGATGATAGTGAGTTCGAGGAGGAGGAGGACGAGGACGAGGATGAAAGTGAGCTGGACGAGGAGGAGGAGGAGGAATACGAAGATGCGGACTGGGAGAAACAGGAGAAGAGATTAATGGCCGAGGACCGGATGAAGGACCAGGGAATGGAGGAGGAGAATCGGAAGCGGCCGTCGGGGAAGAGTGGAGGGGGTGCGGGTAAGCGCTCGCGACGATGAAGGGATGGAGGGTTGAAAGCCTTGTAGGTGGGGGTATTTGGCGGGATGGAGAGGGAAAGGGAGAGAGGTAAGGATGGCTTGGAGTAGGGTGTGCGTCAGGGAGATGCGAAGAGAGAGACGGGCAGTGGCCCAGGCCTCGAGAAGACGGGTACGATGACAACGACGGAGAAGCAAGCAAATAAGTGAAACGTACAGTAGGAGATGAGAGAAATGGGGTAGCCAGACAGGCATACAGACAGAAGAAGAACAGAGGAAAGATGAGAGTGGAAGAAGAAAAACAGCACGTCGACCATACGATGTGGAGTGCTTGGCAGCAGCGGCAGCATAAGCATTACCACCACCAGCAGCAGCAGGAGGGAAAATTTAGAAATAGAACAGAGAGAAAAGGAGGACGGTTACAAATTAAGCGCAGTTCTATTCTTTTGTTAGCACTCGTGAAGCACGGTTTACTTTGAGTTGATATCAATTTTGCACAAGTCCAGCACTACTCTACCCTCCGCAAGAAGGCTCAGGTACCAAGTCACTTATCGACCCCGTCCGTCGACCACCTGTTCGTTTTCTCCGAGCAGCACTGGATTTTAAGGCCGCAGTGGCACTCCCACCCCCACCGGCGCCGCGACTAGTAATGCTGTTGCTCTTGGTAAGCTCCTTCTCAAACGTCGGGTTGATTAAGGATGCAAAGTAGGACTTCACAAACGCCTTCACGCCTCCCATAAGGCGAGAAACGAATCCCTTCTTCTTGTAAACTCGGGTACGGTTGAGGCCGATGCTGGTGCTAGTTGCTCTCGCTGTCCCCACACTTTTCTTTCCTCGTATGACTGCACCTCCCCGCGCTTTCAGCAGCCCCGACGACGACGATGATGACGATAAACACGACCTAGTCCACAGGAATGCCTGGCAGACCATCGATGTCAACACAATCAGGCATAGTATGGGAAAGGCCCCCCTCATGTCTGCTCTGTCTGCATAAAGGAAGGAAAGGGGAAGGGATGATGCTTTGTCACGAGATATGGCTTTTTCTCCTAGTGGTGCTATTCGCATGCCGCCCATGAAAGCTACGCCTCCACTATCCCGCGACAAGACGACATTGAACAGGCTGAGCTCGTCATGGGAATGTTTTGAAGATGTCTTTGGGTTGCCTTGCGGCGCCAGAGGGCCTTCTAGAGACAGACGAAGAGGGTTCCCCGTCTCGGCCCTCGTCGCCCACCGTTGGATTCCCCTCGGAACACCCGGATCTTTGCCGAACGATCAAACTCCCCTTCCCACCCCCCCCCCACACATCACATGCATTCCACCACCACTTTCACACACCATGACTAAACACGAACATATTTCTTATATCCTAACCCTGCTATCCACATAACAACAGGCGGCGCAAGCCCAAGTGCGGAAGAGAGAGGCCTCGCAACCCCCTGACTAGATCGTCTACCTCCCCCCCGCCAAAAAAAGACCCTCGACGTAGCTATCGTCTAACCAACCACAGTTATGTCAGACGACTCATCGCACTCGTCAGGTATGTTTGAACCCGTGCTTGATGTAGAAATGGACTTTCGAAAGGCTTTCATCCGGCCCTGTTCTTATTGCTAATTCCTCCCCTCTTTTCTCTGCCCTACCAGACGATTCTGGGGCGTCCTGGATAACTTCTTTCTGCCAGGAGCAGCAGAACCAGTTCTTTTGCGAGGTAGAGCGGGCATTCATAGAGGATGGATGTAAGTGTCTTCGAGAGGAGGATGGGAAGGAGGGAGGGAGCTCGGAGATGGCGCAAATTCGGGCCGATCCACTGACCCTTCCCATGCACCTCCCTCGCAAACAGTCAACCTTTACGGTTTGCGGCCATACGTGAAGCATTTTAAGGAGTCGCTGGACATCATATTGGATAAAAAATCTCATTGTACGTGAAAAAGAGGATCAGCTTGGGTTTATCATCTGTCGAGAGTCTGACTCACATCACCTACCCACAGCCGAGGACGATGGCGAAGACCAAGGAGAATACCAAGAGAACGCCGAACTTCTTTACGGCATGATACACGCCCGCTATATAATTACAATGCACGGTATGGAGACAATGGTACGTGAAGATCTTGCGCTTACGTTGCTGGAGAGGGAAGTCGGAGAGGGAATGCGGGAAAACACCTGCGTTCAATTCGAGTCACCCAGTTTCCTACTTACATCTCTTCACCTTTTCCACAGAGTCGGAAATATGACAGGAAGGACTTTGGGCAGTGCCCGCGGATAATGTGCGAGGGCCAAGCAGTTGTGCCGGTACGTTGATGAGAATAGAGAGAGACAATTTGGGGAATGCTTACTTCCTACTCTTCGGTAATCCTATCTCCCACCTTTCCTAACACACACCCACGCCGTCTCTCAATGTACTTTCAGCTTGGCACAAAGGATGACCCCTACCAGGACCTGGTCCGGATCTTTTGTCCCAGGTGCCAGCAGGTGTACAATCCACCGGCCTTCATAGGCAGCAGGAGCGGTAGCGGAGGAGGAGGAGGAGGAGGAGGGCGCAACAGCTGCGGACAAAGACGACAGCGACAAGGCTCTTCCTCCCCTTCCTCCTCGTCGAGCAGCTCCAGCAGCAGCAGCGTAATTGGCGTCATACGTAAGTCTTCCGTGTCCTTTCCACCACAATAACATTGAGAGGCATCCGTTCACTCTCACACCTCTAAATCCATCTCCTCCTCTCCGTCACCCAGGTATGGACGCGGCCTTCATCGGCACCACTTTTCCCCACCTCTTTTTCATGACCTTTGAGAATAAGATCCCTCCACCTGCTCGAGACGTTTATGTGCCCCGCGTTTTCGGCTTCAAACTTCACGAGACCAACAAAAGCAGAGTATTCCCGACCCTCCTCCCTGTGCCCGTCTCCACACCGACGATCCCTGCCGGCCCACATCCACCAAAAGGCGCCGACGGTACCGCAGCAGCAGCAGGTGGAGGGAATAGGGGAGAAGGGGCAGCAGGAGCAGCCAATAAAGAAGAGGCGTACGTGATGGTCGGAAGCGACGACACAAGCGCACTGGCCCATTTAGTCAAGCACCACAAAAGGAAGCGCGTAGACGGTGAACGATGACGACGTGTTGGCAACAGCGGCAATCAAACATGAAAAAAAATAGAAATGTATCAATGTGTGTCTTAGGCGTTAACAACGATCATACGTGAGAAAACGAGCATGACGGCGAAACCCTCCTCTCCTTTGTGGTACCCTGCTGTGGGTGGTGGATGGGAGCACTTGGCTGTAGTGTGTTGAAAGAGTGTGCCAGTAAAACCCCACCACAGCTGAACAATTTATACCATGGACGGAAAAGAAGAAAAAGAAACAAGCCCGAATCATGCAACTTGCTCGTTCATTTCTGAGTTGTTTGCGTGTTTTTTTGGCATTTGCCCGTATACGTACGTGCCCAGAACAACCTTTCAGGTGCATGACTGGTCATACTTCGTCAGTCGAGGACATCATCGCTGGATGGCTAGTGGTGAGGGAGGCCTCTTGTCTCCTGCCCCTTACGCCATCTTCCCATGCGTAAGAAGACTCTATGTGCAGGCATGAGAATGCAGAGGAGTATAGGGTGGGTATGGGAATGCGTGTCTGACTTTGGTTGGTTTAATTTTATGCTTTCACGCAGCACCACTCACCCCTTCTTCCTCCCCTCCTCCCTCTCTTTTTCTTCTCTTCCCCTAACATAGGTAAGGCACAAAGGCAACAATACTTGGACCGAGTGGTTGTCATCAGCTGCGTGACACACATTCGGAAAGAGAGATAGACGTCACTGTATTGGGATCGGGTGGAGGAGAGAGGGCTAGCAACTGCGGAGTGTCCGCGGTGTGCGGCGGGAAGCATGCAGGGGGGAGAGCAGCGACGGGCAGCCCGTCATCATCCATTGAGCATTAACTCATTGAAGGGGCATGGAGGCACATTACACAATATTCATGAGGAATGGGCGTAGCATAGATTATTATGGAGTTTGTTCCTGGAAAGCCCCTTGGCTTGCGGTTCTGTGGCGATGACGATGTGGCCCCCTTACCCCTTCTATGTCTTACTTTTTCAACTTTCCTTTTCCTTATATTCCTTCCCCACCTCGCTCACAGTTTTTCTTCTAGCCAGGGGAAAATGGTGATTAAGACAGACATGTGCAGCTTCTCGGAGTACCGGGTACGTAAAGGGTCGGGCAGTGGGCAGGAGGAAGGGAAAGAGTAGGGGGTGCCTTCGATCTTGTCACGCCACGCCTATTCGTCCTTTTTGCTCGTTATCTGCTTTATAGTAGTGCGAATAGCAGAGCATATACTGTACTTCTCATCATCCTCCCTCCCGTCTCTTTGTAGGTGTACCCCGGACATGGCATTCGATTCGTGCGCCGTGACAGTGCCACCCTCGTCTTCTCCACCGCCAAGACCAAGGGCCTGTACAACCAACGCAAGAAGGCCGCCCGCCTCGTTTGGACGCAAGGCTGGCGCCGACTGCACAAGAAGATCAAGGTGGAGGAGGTGCAAAAGCGTCGTAGCCGAAGGACGACCAAGTTCCAGCGGGCGATCGTGGGGGCTTCCTTGGATGAGATCAAGAAGAAGCGTGCCCAGAAACCGGCGGGTACGTTTTATCCTTGAAGCACGGTTATGGGAAAAGAAATAAAAGGATGGAGAGGGAGCTGTCATGATCTTTGGGGTAGAGGAGGGAGCTGTCATGATGTTTCCGAATGATCATTATTTTGAATCTTGTATATGTGCCTTGTGCTTACGTGTCTCGTAAAAACCAACCCCTTACCCCTCAATTCCCTCCATCGTATCACCCACCCACAACAGAGCGTAGCGCTCAGCGTGAGGCGGCCTTAAAAGAGGTGAAGGAGCGCGCGAAGGCCCTCAAGGCGAAGCAGGCTAAGAACAAGTCTGCCGGCGGCGCCGCCGGGGGCAGCAAGCAGGCCAGCAAGACCAAGACGGCGGTCAAGGCGCGTGGCACCCAGCGTTAAGAAACCTCTAGGAGGAATATGAGAGGAGTGATGAGAAAAGGGATGGGAGGAGGAAGGGTTGAAGCCGTGAGGTGTCTTCATGGATTGTTTGAGAGGAGGAAACCCCAACCAGTTGGCTAAGGAGTGACTATTCCAAGGGTGGCCAAAGGAAAGGGAAACCCTACAAGAAGAACACTTGGAAGTCAGAAATGACGACGGGAGGTAGAACCATTGAGTCGGACGACGCTACTTCCACTGTTATTTTCTGCTTTTCGACCGATGGCTGTTCGGCGTGGGGTGTGTGCGAACGGCCTTTTTCTTATCTTGACTTTATTACCCCTCCAGACCTCACTATCATTCCTTCCCTCCCTCCCTACCCCCTCTCCCCTTTCCTGCATCTAACGAGGAAGCAAAAGGGCACAATGTACATCAAATGTGTACGTACTCCTCCTCCTATCTTTTCCCCACCTCAACCTTCCCCCCCCCCGTCCCCTCCCATCCCCCCTGGAATTAAGCCCATTCAAACAAAACAACAACTTATGCAACTGCTGCACCAGCTGGCAATTATTCCTTCCCTCCATCCATCCTTCCATGAGCAGCTCCTCGTAGTGCGCATTCACTTCGAGAAGTACATGGGAGAAGGTATCCCGGAAAGACGATTCTTGGGCGAGTTCAGACGAGGACGAGGAGGAGGAACAGGGGGAAAGACGGAAGCGCGGCGGACGGATGGGGTACTCAGGCATGACCTCCACCAGCACCTTGACCACCGCCCCCCCTCCTGCCCCTGCCTTGTCCCTCCTTCCTCCCCCTCCCCCTGATCCTCCTTCCCCCTCCTTCGTCAAGGTAATTTCGAAATAGCGGGCTCCCGCCCGTTCCCATGCGTCCTCGGGCCCCCCTCCACCCCCACCTCCTCCTCCTCCTACCCCTGCCGAAGCACTTCCCAGCTGCTGTCGAGATGACGCCATTTCGCGCCCATTTCCTTCTTTACCTTCCTTTCCTCCTCCTCCATTCTCCTCCTCCACCGTCATGCCAACATTCACAATCGCCTCCTCTTCCCTCCCTCCCCCCCCCCCCCCCCCCTCTGCCCCGTGCACTCCACACGACACCTCTGCGAAGGGGTCATCCCTGATACCCGCTTCTCTTCCTTCCTCCTCCTCCCCCAATACCGCTGCCAAGCTCACCTCCACAAACGAAGCGACGGTCCAGGCGCCACCTGCTCCTACTCTTATCCCTCCCTCCTTCCCTGCCTCCCGGGGATTCAAATTCAGATTTGTTAAAACCTTGTCCAGCAGCCGTTGGGCCCTGAGTCTTACTCTCAACCGATTGAAAATGCACGTCGATGTGTATGCGGCACCTAAATCCATTAAATGAGGGGGAAAGGGTGATGTCCCTCCTAACCAGGAAAGCCACATGAAGGCCATTGGATGCCCTGCGATACTGATGCTGTTGCTGCTGCTGCCACTGGTTTTCTTAGCGGTCGAAGTCCGACGCTTTTTGGTCGGTTTGAGGAGTGTCGACGACGAGGAGGAGGAGAATGAGGAGGTAGGGGCGATGAAGGATGAGGAGGAGGAGGAAGAGGAGGAAGGGGAGACTCCGCCAGTGTCCCCGGGAAGGAGGTTGACCAGGGCGTGTGGATGACGCCCCGGGGCAGCCACGAGCAATTCTCTTGTGCCCATCGCGAAGTAAAAGAGGAGGACGTCCTTCTGTACATCTTCCCCCATCTTCTCTTCGCCCTCCAACGGTGAAAATTCTAGCTTAATGGCCCGGGTATCCACGACTGTAACTACTGCCGTCCCAACCCCTCCGTCCTCTCCTTCCTCCCCATCCACCTCCATCCCACTACTCCCTGCCTGCTTACTCACCAACAGCGCTGCTTCCGTGCCCACAACCACGAGGGAGGGAGGGAGGAGAGTCCCTTCTTGTTCTTGCGAAGCACAAGCGATTATAGATACCGACACCTGGCTTTCCTCCGGGTCAAAAGCCTGTGCATATGCATGCAGCCTCCCCAACAAAATAAATAAAGCTTGCGGTAATGCTCTCAAATCATCCACAGAAAAACCACCAAAAGGTACAGCGACAGGGATGTCGGGCATGCGCTCCTGAATACCTCTACAGAGGGCGTCTAACTCTTCGATCTGACGCGGAAGGGTCGTGCCGAGCATGTCGCGCAATTTGCTTAACTCCTCCGCAAGCGCCGCACGCTTGGTTTGGGCATCGGCATGCTCTTGATGCAGTCTCAGACGCGTTTCTTTCTCTGCGCGGAGGGTCTCCATGTTTTGACGGTGTTCCTCCATTGAAAGGAGTCGGCCTTCCCCATCCGCTCCTTCGGTCAAGCCAGGTAGGAGTGGCACACCTTCCTCCCGCTCCATCTTGGCTAGCTCTTTCAAGGGAAAGTCGCGCAGAGTTTGGATGGTCCGTTGCAGGTGATCTTTCTCATACAGCAGATTTTGAAGCTGTAGATGTCGCTCGTCCACCTCCCGCTTCTTGGCTTGCATCTCGGCCCGGCAGCACTCCACCGCTACTGCGCTTTCCCGTGCTAGACCCTTATATTCTATCAAAGCGACTGCTGCCTCCGTGACGAGCTCCTGTAACTCCCCCTTGGGTAAGGCAAGGTTGTCGTCATTCAGCCACGCGGCTTTAAGTTGATGCACAAGCCCGGTAAAGTCCTCGTGGACAGCGCGTATCGTTGAGCCCACCATGATCTGGACGCTGTAATCATGGTGATGATGGTGATGATGGAGGGTTAGGAGGCCTTTAGTTGGGGATTGCAGGGCAGCTTATTAAATGAAAGGACAATGCTCTATCTAGCTCCTGCCTGCGTGTTGGTTTCTGAGTGGGGATATGATGGTCAGGGCTCCTAGAAGGAGGCCTGACAGGGGGGGAGGTAGCGAAAGGCGAAGACGACTCGTCGGATGCGCGTGCGAATTATCAACCATGGTGGTTCTTTCTCCGAAGCTCAAGCACCAGCTCATTTCTCATAACCCAAGAAAGCGCGGCAACCCGTCACCCTCTCCCCCGTCCTTGACACCGACAGAGATGGTGATGTTCTGGCCCTACAGCTGGATAAACCCAAAAACCCTCCTTATCCCCACGACAGTGAGAACTTGCCCCCCACACACATCACGCTAAAAAAATAGCATGGCAACGTTTTGGAGCCGATTGTGGGACAAGACGAAGAAGGACCCCCTGATTCCCATTGGTTGCACCGCGACGCTGGGTTGCCTCAGTGCGGGTCTGTACGCCTTCAAGAGCGGAGAGGTACGTGGGCGTCTGTGGACTGCGAAAGGGGACGGCGGGCCACACAAGTCAACCCTTCCCCCCCCCCCCTCCCGCTCCCCCCAATCCGTGAATTCTGTTTACAATACTTTCTGATCAACCGGCATTCATGCGTAAACACAGAAACATTTATCACAAAAAATGATGCGGGCCCGCGTGGTGGCACAAGGCTTCACAGTCGCGGTCCTCATGGCAGGTAAGGAGACGCAGAAAGACGGTAGATAGGGACGGAAGTTAATAATGCCCGCTTCCCGCGTGATGACTGGTGCTTTCCAATTCTAGGGTCGTCGAGGCCATTTCTTCGTAGTTCCTCCCGTGGCTTATTTCCTCCACGCTATCCTGTACAGGCGCTTTCTACAATTCGAATATAAAGGCAATCCAGGAGCCTGCTCGTGGCAGGTAGGGCTGTTTTCATTCAAAAGAGGAAGACAGGGAGGTCAGATGGAGGGATGCCGGCTGCCAGGATGCAGTTAGAGGGTTCCTTTATTTGTGTGTAATAATGTGAAAAAATCCCCCTCTTCTAAACTGACGTTTCCGCTCCTTACCCTGGTAATCAATTCACATGAACTCTCCGCTCTTCCCTCTTTTACACAGGAGTCCATCTTAAGCGCCTTCTTGAGGCGAAAGGCAGCAGCAATTAAGGAAGATAAGTTTGAAAACGTAGTTTTTGTGCTATGTAAGGGAGAGAGCGCAATGGCTGTACAGGTTGAAGAGAGGATGGACGGGGAGTTCGACGTGTCTGGCAAAGTGCCTTGGGACATCAAATTTATGTGGAAATATTCGGGCACGTTTAAAGAAGCAAGCAAACTAACATAAGAACGAGGCTCGTTATTTATGAGCATCTCTCCAGAGAAAAAGCACTCTCGGATCGGCCACGTTTTGAGGGTCGATGCGCAAGTGGATTGACGATGATGCTGCTCCGTGCTCCCTCCGAAATGCCACCGGGCCTCCGAAATGCCACCAGGCCTCTTTTGGAATCCTTGCTAACTGTCTTTTCTACAGTCCGGTACGTCTCCGGGCGTTTTAAAGGCGTGTCCTGAAATGTCACAATAAGTAAGGCCTTAGGCCCATCCTCTCGCCAAGGCCTCTCGACCACATTGCTTCTTTCTTTCTCACGCCTCACATCTCCCCATGCATCCTACACAAACACCAACACACATGCGCCACCGTCACCACGATCACCACAGCTCTCACAAAGTAGAGGATTATGAGCGACAATGGAGGGTTCAACCCCTTCGCTCCAAGGGTAAGGACATTAGCTTTTCCCTCTTCTCTCTTCCTGTGAGGCCCCATTTCCAAAGCCCAGTCAAAATATGCTTCCTTCATTCCTACATCCATGCTGAATCACCACAACCAAATCACAAGATAGTAGAGCTGATGATGGGACTCGTGCCAGCAGCGGCAAGTTCCCATCCCCGTGCCTCTTACCCGTTTCCCCATTCTTACACAATTACTCTTTTCCCATTTTCTGTCAGAGCGGAGCTGGCGGCGGTCCTGGAACTGTGACAGGTAGCAAGTCTACATCCCCGTCCACTGTCCACGAGCCATCCTGGCTCAAGGGTGCGTCAATCTCATCGAACCCGGTCGCGACTGCGCAATCCGCATCGCATGTGCCGATTCAACCAGCCACGCTTCAGCCTCAAGCCGCCGCTGCCGCTCCCGCTCAACAACAGCCGAGCGGCCAGACACCACAGCTTGTTGTGTATATGCGGGTAGCGAATTTCGGGCTTTGCATTCTGATGTCGGCAGCTGCTATTCTGACTGTGATTGTACCTGCCGGTGCCACGCCTGCCTCGTGGGTGTTGGCGTTCTATGTGCTGTGAGTAGACGGAGAGTGCGGGCCGCGCTGTCTGATATTTTGCTCCTTTTGTTTCCATCGGGTTTATGTAGCGTCTCTGATGGCTTGTCTCACATAGATATTGTCCATTTCTTGTAGTCCATCATTTATCATTTCCCCACGACACTGCTGCTTCTATGAGCGCTCTCCTTAATCTTTCCTCTGCCCTTCCTTCCCTCCCTCCCTCCCTCCCTTCTACAGCGCCTTCTCCTGCCTCCTCTGCTGCTTTGAATTCAACATCCGGCAAGTCGCTAAGCACATCGCCAACAATTTCGGCTTTCTCTACGACGCTAAATCCCGCGCGACCTTCCTAGTCTTCGTGGGTGTCCTCTGCTTCTCCCTGGGAGTTACCGGCAAAATAGCTGGGGCAGCCATGATTGCCAATGCCTTGTTCAACACCTTTGTCTTATGTAAATATCCTCAATATGCAACCAATGCGCCCGCCACCACCGCGAACCAAGAAGCCGCCGGGTGGTTGCGGCGAAATCCAGCCGTGGCGCAAAAAGTGGGGGGGGCCGTGATTGGTGCCGCCGTAAGCAGTCAATCAATAGGAACAGGAGCAGGGGGAGGAGCGGCGGCGGGAGGGAACGCGGCTAGGAGTTCATGGATTTAGGGGTTTGATAGGGGAAGAGTGTAGGATGGGAGAGGTAAATGAGGAAGGGGGGAGGGCTAGGCCTAGTGTGGTGGTCAATTACCTCATTGGGTTGATGTAAAGGCTGGGAGCACGTCCCACGGGAAGGAAGAGAGGACGAAATTCACGCAAGACAAGGCCGGAACGAATACGCAAAGAACAGAGTTATTCCTTGTCGTTGTGTTTTTATTTTGGTTTTTAACGACAATCAATTTTTTTTTGCTTCTGTGTGTTACGTCTGTTCCACCTAAGATTCTACGCGCTCCATGCTTCTCTCCTCGTCTCTCCCATCTCTCTTCCTCGTCTACCCTCCGTCCCTCCCATCCTACCTTTCTTCCTTCCTCCCTTCCATTCACTAGAACACCCCACCACCGTCCAAGTTCGCCGCAATGAATTCAATCGTCAGAGAACTGACCTGATGCAAAGCATAATCCTGGCACATATCCTCCAACCGACATACTTGCGTCTTGCTCGGAAATAGGCTCGCCCTTCCTTCCCATCCACCCTCCTTCCCTGCCTCCTCTCTAACCTGAGCCCGATGCAGCGAGTAAATCTTTTTAATAATGTCCGTCAAGACCATATTCCGAATCGCATGCAACGGCGGCGGAACCAAATCCTCCTCCTCCTCCCTCACTCCTTCCCTCCTTCTCACCGCGTACATATCCCTCTCTGTCCCCGCTTCCTCCGGCCCAAGAATTTCCCCCCTCCAAGCAAAGCAGCTGTTCCGATCTGCCCCCTTGCCCCCCTGAACCAAACTCGGCAGGATAGCCACCAGCTCGTCTTCCATTCGCGCAAAGCTCTCTACCGACATCGACTCTCGGTGCATGTTCTCCAAAAAATCCAAGTAGGCCCATAATGCCCTATTGCCACGGTTGGTCGCCGCTGCCGCCGCACCTGCACCACCAACAGCACCCGTCCCATCGGCAGCAAAGAGGCGACCCAGCAACACCCGCAACTGCTGGCCTCGGTCATCGTTCAACAAGCGTGGGGCAACCACATTCATGAGAATTTCACTCGCCTCCCTCCACTTCCCCCCCGCCAGGAAATGCCCCAGGGCATCATCTCCCTCCCCTCCCTCCCTCCCTCCTTCGTCCAAAAACAACACTCCTTCGCTCCTCAGCCACGTCGCCCTTGCCTCCTCCAACCACTCGAAAGGCAACCCCAACTCGTCCACCAAAAAACTCCATTCCTCCCCCCCCCTTACACAACCCCAGCCAAACCGCCCAACCAGTTCCCGGATGCTCCTCGTCCGCGCCGGGGTCTCTGGCGCATGCATCAACACATACACGGCCCACTCCCACATGCCCACACTCACTAACTGGAACACCAAACTAGAAGTCACCTGCTGCCAAATCTCCGCAGCTGCTGCTCCTCCTCCCCCTCCTTCTCCCACTCCTTTCTTGCCTCCCTCTCCCGTACCCGGTGGAACAACCCCCAAAGCACCCAGCAAGGTAAGCAACAACCATGACATACGGTAGTCTCGCTCATTCTCCGTCAACCCCCGCGGGTCCAGCAGTAACGCCAACGGGTACGCTTCCGAACGATACATCTGCAGCAAATCAAAAAACAACGAATTCGGCCCCACACGAGCGTCATGCCACCCACCCCTCCCTCCCTCCCACCTCTTCCTCAACCATCCAGGCAACGGCGGCGAGGGCATCTTTTCGTTGAATTCCTCGATCGCCGCAATCAATCTATCCGTCTCCGCTCCCCCGCCCCCCCCCCCCGTTGGCAAGTTCCCGGTCGCAAACCACAGATACTCCCCCAACCGCCTCATCCAGTCCAATCCCCCACCTTCCTTTCTTCCCTCCCCCTCACTCCCCACCCCACTCAACAACCCGAATATTGCCGCTAACCCCGACTCCTGCAACTGAAGCCGCAGCGCCTCTTGATGCCTCATCATATCAATCCCCGGCCGATGCCCCGCCAGAGGAATCAGAGTCGCCAACCTCAAAAACCCACTTTGAGCGGCCAGCGTCGCAGCTTCTGTAATGCGATGGGATTTCATCAATTCCAAGACTGCATGCAAGTCGGCCGTTTCATCCCCCGAGGCTTCGAGGGGCGTCCCTTCCGACTCGACCCTCACCGCGCATTTCAACCACCGACACACCGCCTGCCGTCGTCGTTCCCAGTCTGTGTGATTCGCCCCTCCCTCGAGCAACGCCTGGCTTATCCCCCCTAATGAACCGGACAAAGGCAAGGGTCTCGATTTATTTCCCCCTTCCTGACCCCACAAGGCATTCACCAGCTCCCACGTCTGCCGGCTCGTTTCATCCTCCCGACCACCAGCCTCTCTGGCGAGAGCATGCATGCACTGCACCAAATGATAATACAGATCCACAATCCTATGCTGCTGCTGCTGCTGCTGCTGCTCTTGTTGCTCTTGGTGTTGCCCGCCTGGAGTGGAAGGAGGAAGCAGCCACGAACAAAGCGCTGCCCGTGGCGCCCGCGTGGCCGTCGCCTCCTGCACTCGCTGTGCATACTCCTTATGGACTCTCAACGGACCCAGATACCCCTCCTTCCCTCCCTCCCTCCCTCCCTCCTTGAGCAAAGTGGCCCCCATCGGTTTCATCAGAATTTGGACTTTAACCTGCCCGGGCTCCTCCGCCACTTCCCCCGCTCTCCACCTCGGTCCCACGAAGGGCACGGCCAAGCGCCCATCCCCCCCCCACCCCACCCGAAACGATCTTCCCATGAACGCCGAGAAGTCAATGGGCTTCCTCTTCATCCCTTTCACCGCTTGATCCCTCCCTCCCTCCCCCGTTGCCTCGTCTCCCGTCGATACCGCCAACAAAGCACCGTCCGATGGATTGGTGCCCACTGCACCACACCCACGCATCAAGGTCGCATCGGACAACCTCGACGCTGAGGCTAACCGGCGCCTCGGAGGGACCATCTCACTGCTCGCCAGGCCCTCGCGGTCTTTCTCGGTCTCTTCCTCATCCACATCCCCCTCTTCCTCCATCCAGACCTGTCGTCGACTACCCCGTCCCTGACGCCTGGAAGGAAGAGGGGCCCAAGGGCGCCTCCGTCCCTCCCTCTCCCTCAGTTGCTGGTACTCACCGTATTCAACTCCTTCACACATTCCTTTATCTTCCTCCTCCTCCTCCTCTTCTGCCTCCTCCTCCTCGTTCTCTTCCCCGAAAATCCCAACAAGCGACTTAATTCGACTCGCTTCGAGCCCATACAAAGGTGCCGCCACCACCCTTCGATCTCCTGCAGAATGCCACACATGCCCCGCCTCCCCCTCCACCACCTCCTCCTCGTCCTCCTCCTCTTCCTCAAACAACGACCCACCCCTCGGCACCATCCGCATGCTCTCCCCCCCTTCCTCCCCCCCCTCCTCCTCTTCCTCCGACGACGAGTCCCCTACCCCATACGCACTCACCTGCCCCTCCTTCCTGTTTTCCTTTTCCTTCTTCTTCTCCTCCTCCTCTCCCTCCTCATCGCTTTCCACGCCATATTTCGAAAAATGGGCCACTTTGAATGTCCACCGGCCCGTTTCACACTCATACTCCAAAAATTCCACCCGATCCCACCCACGGCAGAGCTCCTTCAGATGCTCTTTGTACTCCTCTGGTGCCTTCCTCCTGTGCCTTACCGAAAACAACGTCACCACGGCAGGTTTGTTCAATTTCTCACCTTCAGGGTCTTTTACCTCCCTTCCACTCTCGTCAAAATAAACTTGGACTTCCTTGGCTTCAATGCGCACGAGCTGGTCGAGGTGTAGCCCGAGGACGTCAGTCTCTCCCTCCCATTCCACCCTTCCCACCCCATCACGGGTTATGGTGAAGTTCCGGACATGCCGCAACTCATTGTCATCCATTCGCTGCAATTCGCTTATGGAGGGGGAAGTAAAATAATCAGGCAAGGACAAGGTCGGAGCGCACGGATTCAAACGAGGCCTAGAAGAAGTGCTCTTGCTTTCCTCCGCTTCCTCTCTAGCACCACCACCGGTAGCACACTGCTGCTGCTGCTGCTGTTGAGACAAAGGCATAGAACCTCCCCCATCCCCCCCTCCTCCTCCCGCTGACTCAATCGAGGAAGACCGCAGAAGCGGTGAGCCGTCATGTACCCCCCCTGCTCCTCCTGTTCCTCCTCCACCTCTTCCATTACCATCACGATACCGACTCTGGCCCCTCAAGTCGTCCAAATCAAAAATCTTACTCTCCACCGCAAAGATGTCGTCGCGGTCCACTACCAAATGCTTGTGGCTCCTCCCCGCAAAAGAGTCCGAAGCCGGACTCACCAGAGTAGGGTGTTCATCATCTTGGTTGAATGCCGAGAAGGACGAAGGGGAGGATGTGGATCCTCTTCCTCCTCTACGAGCAACAGGCGTTTCCGGCCCATTGGAGCGCAGGCCACGTGGCACGAGCTTAGCCGCACTACGAGGAGTGTGACGGTACGATTGCAAGGCTGGAGGGGTCATTTCCAAATCCTCAACACGGGCAGAGCGTCCGCCTGATCGACGGCCTCCACTACCACTCATCAAGAGTTGAAAGGGCCGCTGATCCGCGGTCTGTTGCGGCGTGTAAAATTGCTGCCCACCATAAGGCGAAAGCTGCTGCCGTAGCTGCTGCTGCTGCTGCTGGGGGAGCACACCTAATTGCTGCTGCGGCTGTGACTGGCCAAGCTGCTGCTGTTGTTGCTGCCCTCCCAGCTGCGGGAATTGCATGCTACTTCCCAAAGCAAAATTAGGCGTGCCAAGGGGAAAACCGAGCGCTCCTCCTCCTCCTACACCTCCTCCTCCTCCTCCTCCTCCAGCACCACCGCAACTCAAAGAGGAAAAACCCAGTCCCCCTCCCCCAGGGGTGGTCATCGACTGCCCGAATGGCGAGGCTCCCACCCCGCCGGTACTCCCAAACGCACTGGTCCCACCCGCACCTCCAAACCCACCAAAAGCGGACGGCGCAGGTGTCGCAGGTGCCGGGGCCTTGCCAAATGAGGACAGCCCAAAAGGAGACCCCCCAAGGGTGGACGGTGCAGGCGTCCCTCCACCAAACCCACTGAATCCCCCTCCAGAAGCAGGGGCCGGTGTGGCAGACAAACTTGCCCCGAAGCCTGCGAGACCTCCCAACCCTCCTCCTCCTCCTCCAAGCGTACTTCCCGGCGTTGTCGTCGTGGTCCCAAACCCACCAAACCCTCCCCCGGGCTTCTGCTGCTGCTGCTGCTGCCCCAAACCCCCTAAACTTGTTGCCGGCGTGCCAAACGCAGAAGGCGCTGGCGTAGTCGTTCCGAACCCCCCGAAACCGCCCGTCGCCGGACTCGGTGTTTTGGCGCCAAAGGCCCCTCCTCCACCCACCTGCTGCCCGAAAAGTGTCGAACCTGCCCCTCCTAGCCCCCCTCCGAGCCCTCCCGTCGACGCACCGGCCTGCTGGCCAAATGGAGACACCCCTCCCCCCGCCGGAGCTCCAAACGGACTCGGACTCGGCACACCCTGCTGCTGCTGCTGCTGCTGCTGCTGCTGCTGCTGCTGCGTCGCACCAAAGCCCCCCAACCCCCCAGCTCCACTCGAGCCAAAGCCACCTAACCCACTGGTACCAGGCGTCTGTCCAAACAACGACGTGCCCCCGGTGTTCGAGATACCAAAAGCCCCTCCAGGCGTCGTAATCCCGAACCCCCCCGCCGGCTTCCCCGCCGTGCCAAAACCACCCGCACCCACACTTCCCCCAAAGGCCGTCTGCTGCTGCTGCCCCTGTTGCTGCGCAGCGCCAAACATTCCCCCCGTTGATCCAAACCCGCCAGGGGTACTCGTAGCTCCCGCTCCAAATGCACCACCTACCCCTCCTCCAAACCCCCCCGTCGCCCCTCCAAGGCCCAGCCCTCCTCCTATTCCTCCCCCTGCCCCTCCTCCCTTGTTGTTCCCTCGCTGATAGTCCTCCCACCGTAGCTCCTCGAATGATTTATCCTTATACGCGTCCATCGCCGAAATGGCCTGAATGTACGTGGCGACACTGCTACTATTATCGTGATGCACCGTCGGCCGATAAGGTGGATTCCCTGTCCCTGTCTGCTGCTGCGTCGCTCCCCTTCCGATTCCCCCTAGACCCCCTGCGGAACCCCATGGACTTGTCGTCGTACTTCCACCTCCCAACCCACCGAATCCAGTCGTCGGTTGCTGCTGCTGCTGCTGCCCCGGCGTCGCCCCAAAGGCTGACCCCGACCCGAACGCTGACGTCCCTCCTCCACCGAAAACTGACGATGCACCTTGCTGCTGCTGCCCCTGTCCAGCCTGCTGCCCAAAGCCTCCTCCCGCCGACCCACCAAAGCCTCCCCCACCCCCAAAACCTGTACTCGCTTGACCACCAAAGCCACCCCCACCGGTTGTTCCCGCCGCTCCAGGACTACCAAATAATCCCCCAGTTGCCGCACCAGAACCTCCTAGCCCCCCTCCACCAAATCCCCCTGAACCACTGCCCCCAAACCCACCAGGGGTAGCCGCACCAAACGCAGGCGCCGTCGAGGTAGAGCCAAATTTATTCCCACCCGCGCCAAAACCTGTGTTCCCTCCTCCTCCACCTGCCCCGAACGGCGACGCCGTGGCCCCCCCACTTCCAAACCCACCCTGCGTCGGCTGACCAAACGTGCTTGTGCCACCAAAACCACCTTGAGTCGAAGGGGTCTGGGTGCCTCCGAATCCTGGAGTCTGCGACCCTCCAAACGCAGACGTCTGCTGGCCCGCAAAACCTCCTCCTGGAGCAGGCGTACCAAATCCACCCGTGCCCCCGCTGGCTCCACCACCACCAAAGGGTGTCCGTCCGAATCCTGTCGATGAAGATTTGAGTCAGTTGCCGTGGTTCATATGTGCAGAGCAAGGGAGTTGTCCTCTTGTTTCTTTCACACAATACTCAGACCTACCTGAATTACCAAAGCTCATGGCGGCCTCCCCTTGAACGCCTGCAGCTGCTCCTGCCACAGTTGTCGCTGTACCTACACGTGCTGCTGCTCACCGTCGCGCCACTGTGCCCCCCCGCTGTGCCTTGTAGCGTGTGGTTCTTCCGTCGCTGGTTGCCTTCCTTCGCCACAGTGTTTGATGTTATCAACGGTCAAAGGCGCCTGGTGAAGTAAGGATTGGGCAAGGGCTGATGTAAGTACGTATGTATCTGCCACGCAATGACGTGGTAGTGGCTGTGTCGCCTCGCATCGTGGGCATATGGACAGGGAAAAACAAGAAGGGTGCACCTGAGAAGAGGAGAGGTGGTAGGGCTCATCTCAACCCGTTCCTCTCGACCTCCCCTGTTCAAGGAAGCAGACACCAGCTCAGGTGGTTCCAGTCTCATCCATTCATGTGCAGGTCCTCCCATGGACAGCACTAGCAAACAGATAAGGAAAGTGGGCGTATTTGAAGGACCTAGCCCTGCCATAGTGCTTTCCAAAAGAGCTACGCGCCTGCCTTCTTCGCCCCTACCCCTGTCACCACCCCCAATCCTTTTCGGGGCGGCTTGCTTCTCCAAACCCCAGCTGCAAATTGTGCGCTGTCCCTCATCCTCGACGGCAATAAAAGCTATGAAAAGCATGAAAGGGTGACATAAGGGGATCATGCTCGAGGCAAGAGTCGAGGGACATTGTTTTAGAAGAGGCGATGTGACCAGACACCACCTGACACCTCCGAGCCTGCATCAGCAACATGTGGCAAGCACTGAGGACTCGCACACACCCCGCCAACGCGTACACATACATATTCGCACACACACAGAATCCTCTCTCCGCTCCTCACCATGTCTGGTGTTCTGGGCGAGAACTGCCACGGCAAGGGCGGCGTGCGACTCCTTAAGGTTAGTGTCGTGTTGCTGACACAGCAGGGTGGGAAAGGCCGCTCACATGGAGCACAGACAGGGATGAATCGGTAACTTAGTGCCATCATTCAATCTTTTTTTAGGCATATTTTCACTTCGATTGTCCATGATAGTCATAAAACGAAGCCGTCAACCTGTTTCTTCCTTGCCCTTCTTCCTACACAGCTCCACCGCTCCGGCGACCGCCACGACTTCATCCAGCTCACGGCCCAAGTCCTTCTGACAGTACGTGCCTTAACGTGAATCTTTGTGATCTTTAACTGTCATTGTCATGCATAGTCGGGGCATTGATACAACTTCCCTTTTTCCTTGCACTATGATGTCGACCCTTGTCCCTGACACACATTTCTCCTTCTCTTATACCTTTTTTTCTTCTCCAAAAACAGGGTGGCTGTGAAGACGCCTTCATCAAGGCTGATAACCGGAACATCGTCGCGACGGATACGTGCAAAAACACCATCTACGTTCTAGCCCGTCGACACCACTTTGCCTCGATCGAAGAGTTTGGAATCATCGTTGCCAAGCACTTCCTTGCTCAATACCCGAATATCGTTTACAAGGCGGACATTCAGCTCGTCAAGGACCTGTGGACCCGCGTGGTGAATAAGGATTCTCACGGTCGGATAGCTCAGCACAACCACGCCTTTGTAAAGGTTGGTCCTCAGAATACCTACACGCAGTAAGTGAAGAAAAGGGGGGGGGGGGGGGATGGGATGGGGGCTGTGGTTGGAAGAAAACGTGTTAAAGAATAGCGGCCGTTTATTGGTGGTTTTCTGCCTTGACATATTCTTTTCTCCCATTCATACGCGCAGCGTAACAGCGGAAAAAGTGGGTGGCTCCGTCAACGTCTCCGTCCGTTCAGGTACATACATTCTACTCCCGATGTCGTGTTTTTTTCACCCCCTCACTCCCCCCCACCTCATCGTCACCTCATCATCACCATCACAAACAGGCGTTCGGTCCTTGATTCTCCTCAAGACGACTCAGTCTGGGTTCGAGAACTTTCACCGGGACGAATTCAGGGCATTGGGCGACACGAACGATCGCCTTGTTGGCACCTCCATCGACGGCGAATGGACGTTCACCCCTACTGCAATTGCCTCCAGTCCGGATTATGAGATGCTTAACAAGCTGGTGGTAGATACCCTGATTGATGAATTTGCAGGACCTGCGGATAAGGGCGTGTATAGCGTCTCGGTCCAGCAGACGCTTTATGACATGGGCACGGGCTTGCTGGCGAAGGTGCCGGGGGTGGATAAAATTGAACTCTACATGGTGCGTTTTCTTCCTCCCATCCTTTTATTCACAGTCCATTTCTATCGAGTGTACTGACTGAGTGCCCCATTTCCATTCTTTTGAAAAATATCAATTGCTTCTTACCTTTCTCCTTCTCTCCCTCTCTCTCAATTCACCCAGCCCAACATCCACAACATCCCCGTGGATCTGTCCAAGTTCAAGATGGAAAACAAGGACCATACGGGCAAGCCCGACATTTTCCTGCCTACCAGCGACCCGCACGGGATGATCAAAGCTGTGATCGAGCGACCTCGCAGCGCCCGCCTTTAAAATGACGTGTTGAATAAAGAGTGGAGGTCAGAGATCTTTGCGGTGTGATAAAATAAGTGGCTGTGCCCATGGGGTGTGCCTGCCTGTGTTCGTTTACGTTAAAGAGGCGAGAGCGCGAGACAGCGAATGAGAAGGACAATGAAGGAAAGAAGGAGAAAAAGTCTGACAGCTAAAAGACGACGAATGGAAATATAGAAAGGACCTAGGAGGAGGACTAGCAGGGAACAGTTTGGGAAGGGCCGAATCAGGCCCACTTTCAGGCTCAGGTCCCATTTTCTTCAACTAAATATATGCTGAGCTAAGGTGCAGAATTGTGACAGGACGGAGACGCAAACGTGCGCATACGCACATACACGCACAAACCTTAAAAGTCCAAAACCGATTGACTGGAAGTAACCCCACCCCCCGCAAAAAAAAAACGAAAACACTCAGAGACATACGCACACAACTACGGCCACGTTTTTTTCTTCTTTTCAGCAGTATGGTGCTCTTGAGGGGAGGTTGAGGATGTTTTCACAGTGGTTGTAGTAGTAGCACTAGTAGTTGTAGTGGGGTAAGTGTTGTGATTTGCCGATTCAGTCCGGACTGAGAATACCTGTTATCCCTCACACCCACTCGCGTCAAATTTCTTCCTAGGGCAACCGCACAACGTATGGGACCACTATCACGAGCCATAGAGCTGTCCATCCGAGCTTTTGCCTGTTTTCTACTGCTCGCTGTCGTCGCAGCTGTTGGAGTCTCAAAAACCACCCTACCTGGCTTTGCACCGGCTTCAACCTCCCTCGCGGCACCACTGGTCGCAACAACCAGAACCCGCAGCATATCGTCGACAGTGACAGCGTCCTCGTGGTTTGGTGGTGATGGGACCAACCGCAAGGACCCTCAGGTGTTGGTTCGGCAAGGTAATAAACAAGTTTATGATTAAAATACTGAATGAAAAGCGGCAGGATAGGGGCCTCTTTTGCGGATGTGAACACGGTCCTGGCCCGCACAAATTCAATAAATTGGATAAGGATATGCTATGGGGATATATATTTAGGTTAGCCCTCTATATTCCAGCGATTTGTGGCAAGCTTTTTCCTTTGTACAACAATAATAACTTGTCATATTTCCATTCTAACTCTCACTCCCTCTATCCTCTCTTCCCCCCCAAGGCATGGACGTCTTCCGGCAAGGCGACGTGCAAGGCTCGATCAAGTACTTCGACAAGGCTCTTGCTATTGGTGGAGCCGTGATTGAACCCTATTTATGGCAGCGGGGCCTGTCGCTGTACTACGCCGGCAAATATAAGGAGGGGGCTGATCAATTTCGTGGGTAACTTTCTCTTCGTGGAATCGTGTGTGAGGATGTGCGCGGGCTTGCGGGATGACTGCTACGACTCACGCGGCGCCTGAGAGGAAGTTTTCTTCCTTTCCCTTACGATCATTTGTTTTCTCCCCAGCTTTTATCTCTCACTGCCACCATCGCACACTCAACAGGCAAGGATGTGGCCGTAAATCCCGCTGATACTGAAGAGTCAATTTGGGCCTTCCTCTGCGAAGCTCAACTTGACGGTTTCGAGAAGGCACGCAAACAAATGCTGGTCGTTCAGACTGACCCTCGTCCTTACATGCGTCGGGCGTATGAGCTGTTCCGTGGGAAATGCACTGAAGAGGACCTAGCTAAGGAAGGAGCGACACCTGCGTCGCCCGCTGCGTTTTATGCCTTGTTGTATCTGGGGTTATACGCTGAGGCAAAGGGGGAGGGGGATAAGGCACGAAACTATATTCAAGCAAGCGTGGCGACGCCATATGGGAAGGCGGGGCGGGATTACATGACAAGTTTGGCAAGGGTACATCTGTCAGTTCGAGGATGGGTATGATTGCTCTGAGCTTATCAGTGGCAGGGTAAATCGATAAAGAACATAGAATAGATGGTACAAGTGTTGTGGTGTTTTACATCGATGAGTACATTTCTTCTTTTTTTGTGGGCTCAGACTCTTTTATTGTGCTCTGCTTTTCTTACATCTCTCAGTTGGTCGAAGAAAAGCAGCAGCATCACACTTTCAGTCTTCTCTTATCTCTTTACTCCAGCAACGCAATCTGCACTTGTATCATACCGATAGATGGATCCTTTCCCCGCCTATCTACTTCCCAGCCGGTGGTTGCGACGACTGCTGACCCGCCGCGCACGCCCCTGAGCCGCCTTTCCCCTTCGACACGTCTTCAGCTGCTTCTTTTAAAGGCTCTCCAAATATGTACACACCCGTGGCAACACCCAACACCACTGCAAATATGTTCATGTAATTAGTCTCGGAGCGCGGTCGGAAGCCCCGCAGAGTTTGTCGACCAAATCCCAAAAACATGGCCTATGCTGAGTGAGGAGGTAGCCTGATAGATCAAAGAACGCGGAGGGTAGCTGCAGGAGCGGCAGCACCTGGGGGTGGCGTAGTATTGGGAAGGTAAGATGAGCAACGTTTTCGCGAGTATGCTGTTAACTCGTCAGCAAGCATGGTGTGGCATGTGTGTACATGGCAAAAGACGACGGCGTTGTCGGAGAGCCGTTAAATGTTGTCAGGCGGTCCAAAAGGGAGATCGGATAACTCGATTTACAAAGCAAAGCATAATGAAAGGGTGCTTGACTCCCAAAACCAGACGTTCTCAGCAGCAAAAATGAGTCCTATGTACCAGAACCGCTACTTGTACTTGTACTTGCTACTTCGAGTGGGAAAACCTCCCCATTCTCTCTCGTAGAGAAGAAAGGAATGAAAGAACACAAAAACGAACACGTGTGTCATGACATTTCATTTATCTTTATCTTCCTTCTTGCTTATTTCCACCCTTACTTGACCCCAATTTCTTTCCTTGTCCCACCTACGTCCCCTGTCCTTAATGGTGGTACCGACAAAAATCCTCCATCCACGCGGGCAATTCGCCGCCAGCCCGACGCCTGCACCAGGTAGACATTGACAAACCCGCCCGAAAACGCGTCTCGGTACGTCGCGTGGCGAATTGCGCGTAACCCCAATTCCTTTGCTTCCTCCACGGACATTTCCGGCCGGTAACCCGCGTCTAGGATGCTGTATGCGTAGGTGCTACCTGAGCCGACGGCAAAGAGTTTTCCTTTGCTTCGGGTACCGTCGTTGTCGACGTAATAAATGCTGAAACCCTCTTGTGAATCATGGCCTAGTACCATGGTGCCCATTGAGAGTTTGCCCAGGAACCTGAGATTTGATAAGAAAGCGGTAGATGGAAGGGTGGCAAATATGATGTATAGGGAACTGAAAAAGTAGCCTCGCCGCGCTTTAACATGCATCACACGTCACACGAATGCGTTTCTTTCTTGTTGGCTCGCGAGAGCTGATTAAAGAATACAGGTAGAAAATGGCTATCAACCACAAGAGAAAGGGAGCGTTTCTTCCCCTTGCCCATCCCCACCCCTCCCTTCTCCTTGCGACACCCACTTTCCTCGTACCTCGCAATGTTGTTGGCCAACAGCTTCGATGCCCGCCTCACCGTTAATTGCTGTCCTTCATTTTCTATCTCGTACAATCGTGCCTGGAGAGCAGAGGGGGGAAGCAAGCAAAAAGATTAAGCGAGAAGTCTTGCAGACCCAGCGCCGAGAAACTAAGTGGTCGAGATGAATACCAGGGCCACACATTGTTACCTGCATCGCCAAATGCCGAATCCAGAACGCACAATCCGCTGCCCCGCCTGCCATGGTTGCCAAAATATGCTGACTGACGGGCAGCACCTTTTCCGTGGCGCTCGAGCCAATGTAGCTCCCTGAAATGTCGGGATGGGAGGGATCCGTTGAGAAGACGTCGCTGATAGCCCGGTCGATTATCAATTATCCTTACCCATGCTTGCCCTGGAATCCACAGCCACCAAAATTCCGTGATCGAAGACAAAAGCGCACGTGGTGGTGCCATGAAATACGTGGTCGTCCAGCAACTTCGAGCGGGCTATATGCGTCTCACCAACCTGCTGTTCCTGATAAGATGACAATGCGACATGCAAGGACGAGCGTACACCCATGCCAGCTTTGTCCGTTCCAAAAGGATGCGCGCTAGTAGGCGTTGGAAAGAGGAATAGGAGGGTAATAGTCATGAGTGCTCCTGCTCCTGCTACTCCGCGGCCTTTTCTTCTTCTGCTGCTGGTGCTGCTGCTGCTGCTGCTCCTTGTACTACTTTTGATGCAGGTGTGTTGTGATGTTGCACCCGTTGTCGAGGGCATGATTTGCCTTATATCAAGATAGACTTCCCTGATTTGTAGCAGTTGAGTGATGGGTTTGGGTTTGGGTTAGTCCTGCGCAATTAGGTGATGGAGCATAATCAGTGCCATACTGGAAAGGATTACAGACAGCCATGTCACCACCTCTGAGATCTCACACCACAATCACATTGACGCAATTCACAGAAAGGGATGGCATGACCTGAAACTTAAGCTGTCCCTGCACGCAGGTATCCAATAGGCCCGAGGTCGGCATCTTTCCTCAACGATTCATACGGGTCCCGGGGCCATCATGGATCAGCCATCCGCAGCAGAGGCCGCAGTAGAAAATACCGTCTCATCAACCACACAGCAGGCGAAAGGCATCTTGGAACATGTACCCCTCTCTGCAGCAGCACCGGACGCATCATCCCTATCTTCCCCGCCTTCGATGCTTGACCCACGAGAAGACGCAGATCTAGGACATTGCCAATGCCAGTCGCAATTCACATTACTTTCCTCCACTGAAGCAGTATCATCGTCACCCTCAGATTCCTCCTCATATGCTTCCCGCCGTCCTCGCCTCGAAGCCCACGAGCAAGTCCTGCGGCTCCGGGCCTGTGAAATCGCGGCAGTGGCAGGCTTCCATCCATTCAAAGACCTACTAGAGCTTTTAGAGGAGCACATCTATCAAGATCTCCCTCAATTACAAGGGGAAGACTATGCGGTGTGTGACCTGGTCCTTATCAGCAAGGAACAAGAGTTCGAGCACCTTGCTCACCAAGCAGGTCCCCAGGCGGCCGCGGCACTACGTAAGATCCATGCGGGAAGCATGTCGGCCACAGTGCAAACCACAAGGGACGTGGATCAAATTAAGATGGACATGGGAAAAGCTCTGAGACTGGCTGCGGCGGGAGGGAGGGTGGCCGAGGCTGGTATTACTGTGTTGCGGAATCATTTGACCCACATGTTGTCGACGGCGTTTGGGAAGCGGCATGAGGATTCGGCGATTGAATTGTATGAGAGCCGGCATGGTGTAAAGGTGCATAGTCAGAATGAGAGGATGTTGACTTGGTGGTTTCCTCAGGACCCAGGTGGCGTGTCATTGGAAACTCCCCCCCCATTAGATATCAAGCGTTTGCGGGAACGGCGGGAAGTGCGCGAAGGAGCAGCCGCAGCAGCAAAAGTAGGAGGAGGAAAAGAAGGAGGAGGATCGGGATTAGGAGAGGGAGGAGGAGCTGAGGTAGAGTATAGCGTTGTGGCTGTGGGGGATCAAGATTCTTCTGCCAAAGTCCAGCCATCACCGAAAGCAATGTCGTCTTCGAAGTCGTCATTTCTCTCCTCTTCCGAACAGCACAAGCAGCACGATCATCATCCCCGCTCAACCTCCCGCGCGACAATCCGGGGCCCCGATGCTTGGTTTCGTGTGTGTGGAGTGGTGGATGGTCTGACTGAAACCCTGGACGCCAGCCACGACGATCCAAATGCGTGGCAAATGCGGACAACAGTAGTAGAGGTACGTGAAATGGATGGCATTTGATTGAATGGTGGTATGATCAGAGGCAGGGGACAAATTCACCTTGCTCCATGGGTGATGTAATCCTCCTTGCTTAACTTCCATCTCACTCACACACATACACACGCATGCACACACAGATGAAGAACCGTGTGGCCGTGCGGAATGTGCGCGACCCGCCCCCTTTTCACGACACCCTGCAATTGGTGACGTACATGCTAATGGTAGATGGGGCGAATGGAGGGGGAGGGACGACATGGGGGGATTTGGTGCAGGTAGTGCGTGGAAGAGGAAAAGGCGGAGGAGAAGGAGAGTTAGAAGAAAACGAAGACGAAGGAGAAGAAGAAGACGGAGGAGGAGGAGGGTTTGGTGTTTCCAGGATGACGACAACGCGGGTTGCTTTAGACGAAGAGCAGCTGCAACATGGCCCGTTATTTTTCGCGCATGTTGTGCCACGGTTGTATGCCTACACCAATTTTGTGTACTCGTTGCGGCATGATGCGGGTGCCCGACGAAAATTCTTGTTGGCCGATGAAGAAGAGAAGTGGGAATGGGTGGTAAAGCATCTGGACTTCTGGCCTCGGAAGCGGCCACAGTTTAATTACGGCCACAGTGGGGGTGGTGATGATGGTAGTACCAGTGGACGACTGTGGCAGCAACTGAGGGGAGATAAACGTAGACAGAACAAAAAGAAGACCAAGAAGATGCAGGCCGCACGCGGGGAGAGCAGCAGCAGCGGCCATCTGGGAGTGCTTCATGAGCAGAAGCAGTCGCAATCACAGCCGCAGAGGAAGAGACAGCGGGCGAATTTGCATGGGCACTACGAATTGCGAAGCCAACAGAGCATGGTCACGCGAAGCACGAAGCGCAAATCCAATTCACCGATGCCGGGAGGGGGAGAAAGGGGAGGACGAGGACGAGGGCGAGGACGAGGAGGGGATTCGCTGTTAGTTTGAATGACCCGACGAAGTAATTGTGGGCGGATAAAAGGCATTGATGTGTGGGACGGGGAAGCGAGCCAGAGCAAGGTGGCTCCCAGAAGCAAGGACCTGCATAGAGCAAGACAGGGGACTGTGAGAGCAAATTACTGAATCGCAAAAGATTGGGAACCATGTCGAAGCGGACGGACGACGTCGTGTTTTCGAAAACGCTGAAGACCGGGGGGGGGAGTGGGGGAGTATGTAGCATATACGCAGACATATCGAAATCAAGAGCATGTAGACTGTAACTGTTTGTACACTTGCCATGAAAATGCCTCGTAAACTAGAAAGTAGAAAGTTAAGAAAGCCTGATGACGTACGTACCCCCACTCAAACGGCCATTGCTTGCTTCCTTCGATCTGTTGACATGCACTATGAGCCTGCGTCTGTCAGGGAATCGTGTGCACGCAACTACCGTCAATCAACCTCTTTAACAGCCACTCTTCAATTTAACCCCTTTGATCCACTACTCACTTCAAATTCCAACACAAGGTCCGCGTCCCATCTTGCTTGACCGCGGGGCTCTCCCCGAGTCACTCTCGCGTCCCTCTACGACCCCCCACTGCTTGGCCCCCCCCACGGGTCACCGTCGCCTCCATTTCCAGTCCGTCACTGCTTACCCACGGAAATCCATTTAAGCCACCACTGTGTCCCCCTACGACCCGCCACCTCTGCCTTTGATCCGTCAAGATGCAAGACCGGCATTCTTCCCTAACGTCGGTGGAGCGTGCATTTGTCCGCGACAGCAAGCGGCAAGAAAAATATGCCAGTGAGCGCATCCCGGGCGTTGTGGAAGTGGCCAATGTGGGAGCTTTGGGAAAGCTTGTCTGCCTTCGATTCCTTGAGTGGGTCGCGGCCAATCCGGAGGGCGTAGTTTCTCTGCCCACGGGCCGCACGCCCGAGATGTTCATTGCCTACCTCAAGCACTTCCGTCAGCATTGGGATGAGCCGAAGACGCAGGCAGAGCTGAAGCACTATGGGCTGGGGAACCTGCAATGCTTTCCCGAGACGTCTCGACTCAAATTTGTGCAGCTCGATGAGTTTTTTCCCATGCACCCGGACCATAAAACCGCCTTTACGCGCTACGTCCGCACGCTGTACTTTCCACTGTTGGACTTGCAGCCTGAGAACATCTTAACTATGGATTTTGTTGCTGCCGGTGTCCTACCTGGTGACCACCAAGCGTGCGCGTCTTTATTTGAAAAGGGGATAGCCGACTTGAATATGCTGCAGGAGAAGGATCCGCAACACCACAACGACGTAGAATCTAAATGTATGGATGGCACAAGGAACAATCACACAAACGGGCGAATTCCGGAGTGCGCCGCGGAGGACACCACTGGCAAAAGCCACCACCAGATTCGCGCCGCCCAGTGGGCCGTGTTACAAAAGGCTCAACGTTTCGCAGAGGCATATGAGGCGAAGATCAAGGCATGGGGCGGTATTGGCTTTTGGTTGGGGGGCATCGGTCCGGACGGTCACATTGCTTTCAATATGCCTGGCTCGTCCCACGATAGCCCGACGCGACTCGTTGTTCTCAATTACCCAACGGCGGCTGCTGCTTCCGGGGATCTTGGTGGTATCGAGCTCGCACGTAACAAAGCCGCCTTGACGATTGGTCTTGGCACCATTACTCACAAGAAGGATGCCACTCTAATCGTCATGGCCGCAGGGGAAGGGAAGGCTCGTGTGGTCGCCGCTGCTATCGAGCAGCTCCCTTCCATCGACTTCCCCGCTACGTGTCTTCAGTCCGTGCCTGGTGCGCGGTTCTACGTCTCCCAAGGGGCAGCTTGCATGCTCGATGAACGACGTACCGATACATTGCACCGCAAAATTGTCGACAAATCTCTGACGGAGGCGGATTCAGATTCTACTCTAGTGGACTTAGCCTTGCGATTGAACAAACGCCTCGTCGAACTCACGGAGGAGGACGTTGCAGACGACCCGCGTGCCGCGCTGTTGGTGGACTCTCCGGCAGGAAAGCGAAAGCGGACTTCGCTCCAGGCATTAGTGGAAGGAACGGTTCGTCGTCTACAGGAGAGGGTATCCCGAGGACAGGTCTTGGCCGAGGGCAAAAAGATTCTTCACACCGCGCCGCATCACGATGATATCATGTTGTCCTACCATGCTGCTCTCCCTGACTTGATGACAACCAATACCCACCGATTCACATACTTGACCTCGGGCTTTCATTCTGTCAGTAACGAGTATATGCTCTCCATTCTCCAACGCGTGCACGAAGACGCATCCTTCCTTCCAACTCATGCCAAGCTCATTTTTGAGACTCCCTACGCTCAAGTCATGGATGCCTTTGTCACGGCCCACCGGCGCCAGGACACGGCCAAAGAAAGTGAGCTCGAGTCAGTGTTGTGCTTGCGGCAGATGAGTTTAATTTGGAAGAAGAAGAGCGTTGTGGGCTTGCAAAAGGAGGTTAGTGGGTTGGTGGATTTTTTCACAAGCCAGCTTCCAGGGGACAAAAGTCCCGTGACAGTGCAATTGTTGAAGGGGGCGATGCGTGAGACCGAGGCGGATCGGATGTGGGCGCTGCGGGGGGTTTTGCCTGAGCATATCATTCACTTGCGATCGGCATTTTATACGGACGATTTTTTCACGCCGTTGGTAGGTAAAGAGGGAGGGAGGGGTGTCTATTATGTTTCCCCTCTCCCTCATTTTTCTAACGTACGCATACGCAAGTACAGCCGACAATAGAGGATGATGCCGTGCCAGTGGTGAAGCTGCTGGAGGACTTCCACCCCGACATTGTGACTGTTGCTTTCGATCCGGAAGGGACAGGGCCTGATACTCATTATAAGGTGTTGCAGGTGGTATCGCAGGCCATTCGGATGTACCAAGGCCCGGAGGGTGGAGGGGAGGAAGCACATTCTACTTATCAATCAAAATTGACGGTGTGGGGATATCGCAATGTCTGGTTTCGTTTTCACATGGTGGAAGCCACGGTGATGGTCCCGGTCAATGATGCGGGGCTAGATGAGATGAACGACGCGTTTTTAACCTGTTTTTCTACCCAGAAAGCCGCTTCTTTCCCTGCGCCTGATTACGACGGGCCTTTTTCGCATTGGTCCGAGGTATCCCAGCGGGCACAACGTCAGCAGTTGGGCGTGGTTTTGGGAGAAGATTTTTTCAAAAGGCATGCGGACAGCAAAGTGAGGGAGTCGACGGGATATGTGTTTTTGAAGGAGATGAGCCGGGAGACGTTTGGTAAGACGGCGGCCCACCTGCGGGGACGAATCGAGTCGAGTAGTGAGCGGGTGTGAAGGGAGGAATAGAGGAAGGGAAAAGGTGTGGAGGATGCCATAAATAGGAAATAGAGGAGACATATTGGATGGGAGGGATGTGGGGGAAGCGACATTGATGAGTAGGCAAGGAGGGATGGGAAGAGAAAGGAGGGGTCATATGTTATCGAAATGTAGCAAGTCATAGGTCGTCGGTACTATTGTGGTATTATGGGCTGCGATCGATCGACCGACATGGAAAGCCAATCCAATTACCTTAAAATCCAAAAGCAAGAAAGCGACGGTAACTCAATAGGGCACAAACAAATTTACAATCGAATAAACAAAAATTACACCAAAAAAAGCATCGCTGCCCCTCCCTTCCCTTGTTTGGACAATCCAAAAGTTGAGAAATGTGCTCTATTGCTTTTCCCACGTACTTATTCTTTCTTTTCTTCGTCGTTATAGATGGTACATTGCCTTTTCACCTTCTTTCCACCCTCCTCTTCCTCCCCCTACCATCGCTTATGCGCCAAACACTCCTGCTTCCACCCCTCCATATCCACTGGGTGCGTCTCCTCCGTTGCCTCCGCATCCTCCTTCCAAATCTTGATCGACTTGTCCGCTTCACAAGTCAAAAATCTCGTGCCACTCATATCAAACGCCGACGCATATATCCCCGCCTCGCAATCCAAACTCCCCGGCTGGACTATCGTCTCCAATTTCTGGAAGCAATACCCAGTCTGGTAATCCCAAAACCGCAAACTTCCATTGTCCCCACATGAGACCAGCACATTATCTTCATTCACGGCCAGAGAGTTGATCACCGCATTGTGCCCACTTAGGTTCTTCAAAAACTTTCCATCCCTCACTTGCCACTTCTTGAGGTTATCCTGTGCCCCAGACACAAAGGACAGCTCCTTCGGGTGCACCTTCAGATCACGCACGGCCTTTTTGTGATTGGTCAAGGTCGCCATACTCTTCCCCGCGATTATATCCCACAATTTAATCGTGCTATCATACGACCCCGTTATAACCTGGGGGTCCACAGAATTTGTCGCTACAACCCCTACCGTATTCGTGTGCCCCCCCAACACATGTACCTGCATCTTTGTCCGCATATCCCACACGCGGGCCACAGAATCCCTCCCTCCCGTCACTAAAATATCAAGGGTGGGGTGCAAAGCCAAGCTATACACACCCGACAAATGGCCATGATAGTGACGAATCACCTTGTTCTGCTCCAAATCCCAACATTTCACCGTCTTATCCTCTGCGGCCGAGAACAAATACGGGTGCCGATTCGACACTGCCAAGGCCCTTACGGCAGAAATGTGCCCTGTCAACGTCAGTCTTAACCCTCCCTCCGCCCCTGCCGCGCACTTGGCGAGGTCCCAGACCTTAATGGTTCGATCCGCCGAGCCCGTGACGAACCACTCATTCGCTGGATCAAAAGCTACAGCACGTACCCATCCCAAATGACCTGCCACCACTGAGTGCAGCTTCCAGGGCGCATGCCAAGTAGGCGTCGGTACCTTGGCAGGAGCACGCTTCAGTGCCAGCGCTGTCGACGCCGTACCAATACCCGCCGCCGCCGCTGCTGCTGCGCCTGGTGGAGCTTCGGCGGCAGTGCGCGTACTTGTGACCATGGTACCGCTTGTACTGCTGCCTTTGTATGCGACCAATGACCCGCCGCTTGCAGCGCGGGACCCGCCGTTGCTGCCTCGGTAATGCTGCAGCTCCCTCTCTTCCTCCTCGTGCCGCAACGAATTGAGGATGTTGAGTGTGTCAGTGGCATCTTTCTTCGACTTACCCACGCCCGCCGCCGCCGCTGCTGCACCCAGAGGACCCCCATCGACACTTGTGGCGGATGAGGCCTCGCCTTCGTGTTGAATGGGGAGTGGTGGAGCCGTGGCGGACGCGCGAGGAACGTTATATTCTTGATTGACCTTTATGGCCACTTTAAGCTTTTGCGTGGGCAAGAAGGGCGACAGGGCGCTACTGGCGGTCTCGGCGCTGTACAGGTCGCATGTCCGCTTCCTGTTGCCCAGTATCATGTCCGCCAGAGAAGACGACATATTGTCTGTGATGATGGTGGACGAGGAAAAGGATGGGCACAGGGGTGAGGAGGCTTATGATGATGTTGCATGATGGCGGAGAGGTCTTGGTTTTGCATAAGTGTGCGGCAGCCGCACGACGGCACACATCCTGAACTGCAGGCACGAATTCTTTGGCGGTATAGGGAGACTCTGTGGTGGCAAGACGAGATGTACTCTAGCCCTATTGTATCCACAGAGAGCATGGAAGAACATGTCGCGATGGGATTACGCTGACAGGGCATGGTCATGACTGCAGCCCCCGGGAACAAACAAGCTGCCCGCCCACACTCTCATGCACGAAAGCCTTTTAATGCCTGTGTTGATAATTCTTGATTGTGTGGTGTGGCATAGTGTGTGTGATGTACGGCGTGTTCGTCTGCCTAAGAAGTCGAGCCTCTTGTCTTGCTCCGAAGTCTGAGTCGGAAGCTAAAACCGCCCAACATTTGGGACACTCCTCTCATTTGACACTCCTGGATTCACGCGTGTTGCATGTCCACATCATCCCCACACACACTTGTCCGTGTCCACAGGTAATCGAAGCACCAGCGGATCTTCCAGGCGTCTTCGGCCGGCTCTTGCACCGCAAGGACGGCAATCAAGCTCAGATCTCGGCCCCACCGCACAGCAACAGCGCCTCTCACTTTACAAATGCACACGCCCGCGACCACTGAACCGCCGCCCGCGGGTGCCCTAGTCACGCCACCTAACGCTGCGAATGGTACCCCTGCGCCGGCCTCGGCCAGCATGATCCCCCCTCCCCTCGTCTCGTCTTCCGCCGTCTCGGCCAATACTTCGTCTCCCAAGAAGCAAACACCTTTTGTGAAACCACCCCACCAACAACAACAGCCGCAATTTCAACGGGGCAGTGGATTTGTGGATGTACTTCGGTCAATGGGCAGTCTCACAGTAAGCAATGCTTACGACATACGAGAAGAGCTGCGGTTCTTACGCCGTCGCCGAGGCAAGCAAGAGGAAGCCATCGTCCTGTCCGAGCTGGCGGCGCTGGCGTCGTGCTTGAACGAGCTGGTTGTGTCCACGATGACGAGCAACAGCGGAACTGGCAACCCGGTAGGGAGCAGCGGCAGCAGCGGGTCGAGCGAAGAAGGGGGTAATAAGGGCGAGGTGGGGAATAAGGCCGGAGGTGGTGCGGTGGCAGTGGAGCCTTCCCGACGTTCCTTAGTTGGTATGTTGTCGTATGAGGGTCTGTTGCCTGCTTTTCAGCATACGGCAGTGCCTGCACCGATGGCTGTGTTGGGTGACGCGGCATTGTTGCATTATTGCTTGGAGTTCTTGGTGGAAGGGCGATTGGAGCATCGGAAGCAGTTGGGGGAGTTGGCGTTGGTCTGTCGGCAGTGGCGGGACTTGGCTCAGTCGGAACGCTTTTGGAGGCCCATTGTGTTGCAGCTTTTCCCCCGACTGAGCCCCACTGCTTTGGATCATGACGAGGAGGACCCTGCGGCTGCAGGGGCCGCCTCGACTACAGATGCCTCTGCGGCGACAGTGGCAGGGGTTGAGGCTAACGTGGCGGTGGCTGAGCTCGGGGGAGGAGCCACTGGAGGGGTGAATGATCAAACGGGGCCGCAGGCGATGGTGCCGGATTGGTACCGGAAGTATTTGATTCAATTTGGACGGTGCTTGTTTGATCGGCCGGTTCGACAGGGGTAAGTCAAGGCGGGAAGAAAGGAGGAAAGCGTGGTTGTTATTTGTTGGAGGGGTGAACGAAAGAAAGAGAGAGGGAAAGATTGCAGGGAAGGTATTCACATGTACATCTGTACACTACGCATGACAGGCCATGGCACGAGGGGATTACGCTGTCGTTTGATTTGCACGATGAGCAGGATGGCATCCGCTTGTTTTCGTCGACGGGCCCGATTCGGTTCACGGGGACCACGATCCCGGGGATGTACGTGCATGGATGGAGGGACAGGGGGAGGGAGGGAGGGAAGAAGTGAGGGGGCGGAGGAAGGAAAGGACGTCCGTGCGTATTGTTGATCTCAATGTGTCTTTCTCACTTTTATCTACTTTTTAACTTCTCTGCCTTGGATTAGTACTGCCATGAAGCTCACCGGCCGTCGTCGTCGCGTCACGGCTCCTTTCTCCGCCGCGTCCCGCGACCGCAAGCTCGGCGCGCTTACGTCCATCGAAGAACTCTTCCAAGAAGGGGACTCGGGCGAATACTCCGTCGCCTTCACCATCCGTGTCACGGCCCGCGACGAACGTACCGGCAAGATGGCCTTGCTCTTCTCTTCGGGAAAACGAACGAAACGATGGGTAGAACCATTGGGGGAGGATATGGGGGTGCCTCAAGGCACGCTGTTGGTAAATCAAGGTTGGTCGCGGGTAACTATCCCATCAACCGATCTAGCTATGCAGATGCTGACCGTTTTTTATGTGGCGCCGGTGGAAGGCCAGCCGGAGACGGTTGATCCGGCCGAGCGGCTTTATTCGGTATTGCCGCTTGATTGTGCATTCATGCTGCAGTGTAAGACAGAGGTAAGCCAGAGGAAGGGGAGGAGAAAGAGGTAGGACACAGGCTAAACCTTTTGCGAATAAATAGGAAACAAACGTTTCGCCTAGGTACATCCACATCTCACCTGTACCTCCTTGACACACTTCTGTATTCAAACAGGACCAGGAGCAGATAGGTCGATTCATCCTGGCTGCCTTGGAGAACGGCCCGAGCTTAGAGTGTGACAGTTGACAACTGGAGGAGAAGAACCGGGCACTGCGGAGGAAACTAACACGGGGAAGAGGAGAGGGGTGTGAAGGAGGAGGGAAGGAGGAGAAAGAGGAGAAGGAGTATAGATGTTAAAACTAGGAATTGGAGGAGGAGGGGAATGTAAGCGAACAAAAAAAAGAGGCGAAGAGAAAAAATACGGTTAGTACAGGTTAACGTGTGAGATAGAACGAAAAGACTTCCAAAGAGTCAAAAAAGAGGGGAACAGTAGTGTTGCACTTTTTTTTGTATGTTGTGACAGAAAGCAGACAGAAGCAGCGTCGATGGCATGCGTGTGCATGTATGTGCGTGAGAATGAGTGTCGGAGGATGTCTGTCAAGGCGGGAGTCAAAAAGACTACTGTCACCGGCACTGAGCACCATCTCCATTGACTTGCATCCATCCACAAAATTTACAAGAGACAGGAAGCAAGACACTAAAATACTACAATCGTCGAGATGCACCATACAACTTGATATAGCATGAAGTGGTTCATTTTAGAAATTTCCTTGGCTAAGGCGCAAGACAAAGAGTGCTGAACGAAAGAGGAGTAGAAGGGGTAGAAGAATTAGAAAGCGAGGAAGGTCAGAAAACCGAAGAATCAAAAGGACGGAGGAAGGAAGGAGGTAGGGAAGGAGGTAGGGAAGGAGGCTCAGAGTCGGAGTGAAATGAGAGTGAGCTGTCTTTACCTTTCTCTCTCTGAACATAATCCATGTACGAAAGTGTAGAATTTTTGGAAGCAGAAAGGAGAAATAGTGGACGCGCATGAACAGTGAAGACCGGAATTATAGAAAATCATTACCAACGGTAGAAGTAGGAGCAGAGGCATCGCCAGCAGCAGACATAGACGGAATCCAAAGTGAATGAAGAGAACAAATAAAAGCGAGAAAAGATCGACAAAAAAACAAGATGAGCAACTCCATTCGGAAGCATCGTCATTTCTTGTTTTTCTTGATATTTCTTCTTCCCCCCTCCCTTCTCCCTACCTGACGTTACAAACACTGCCGCCTAATCCAATCATAGTCCGGCAACCCGCCCACAGGGCCTATCGCCGCCAAGGCATGGTCCTCATCTATAATGTAAGCCAGCGCTGTAGCTTTCACATCCTCCGCCTGCACTGCATCAATCCTCGCAAAAATCTCCGCAGGCGTCATCCGTCTGTCATACGTCAGCATCTGCCGCCCAATATCCTCACACACATGCGCAAACGAGTCCAACTGCATCAGCAATGTACACTTTAATTGTGTCTTTGCCTTCTCCACCTCCGCGGGAGTGACATCATGGGCCATCCGCACCAGATGCTCGCACATGGCAGTCGTGAAGTCCTTTAACTTCTCCGGTGGCACCACGGCATAGAGGCCAAATAACCCGATATCCTTATAGCACGTATTAAACGTTACATACGAATGACACAACTCCTTTTCCGCCACCGCCTGGCCTAGCCTTCCGCTCGTCTGCCGACTCGCCCCGCTCGTCCTGTCCCAACACCCCATAATCGTCTGCAACACCATCAAAGGAAAAGCGAACTCCGACGTCCATGCCGCCCCCCGAAACGCCAACGCTACGTGCGCCTCGCTCTCCTCCTCCTTCGGTAAAAACACTCTTTTGTCACTCCCCACAAACACAGCAGCATCCATCCCCGTATCCGCCCCGGGAGGCGCCTGCAGCGGTAAATTCCCAAAATACTGCTGCGCCAAATCCACCAATCTTCCATGCTTAATCGCCCCCGCCCCAGCAATCACCATCCGAGGTGCCGTATAGTGCGTTTTGATGTAGTCCTGCAATGCTTCCCTATGCAGGCTCTTCACATTCTCCTCCGGTCCCAGAATTGTTCTCCCCAACCCTGTACCCTGAAATGCTGTCTCGTGCAAGTAATCCAAGATGACCTCTTCCTTCTGCTTGTTCACTTCCTCCATCTCCCTCAAGATCACGTCCCTCTCCCGCGTGACGGCCCGTTCATCGAATACTGAATGCTGCAAAATGTCACTCAGAATATCCATCGCCCTCTCGACGTCCCCTTTGAATACCTTTGCGTAATACACGGTCTGTTCCCGTGAGGTATAAGCATTTAAATGCCCCCCCATGTTTTCAATCTCCACCTCAATATCATACTGCGCCCGACGGTTCGTGCCTTTAAAAGCCATGTGCTCGAGAAAGTGGGCTGCACCGTTGTTTTGTGCCGTTTCGTACCGGCTGCCGGCGTCGATCCAGACGCCGACTGTGGCGGTTTCGCCGTGGGAGGTCTGTTTGAGGTGGTGTAAAAGGGTGTGGGACAGGGTATAAGATAGATGCATACACCAAATTATATGTCAGAGTTTATCAGCTGGCCGCGCTTTTAATAGTATGAGATACACGTGCAGGCGCGCTTTACACAGAGCGGAATGCGCCTTGCGTTGACCTGCCTCGGCATGCCTTTTTGGCTTTCCCCCATCCAGGTGAGCGCCACACCCGAGGTGAAAGCGCATGTATATTGAAGGTACACAGGATTGAAGCATTAGAGGCGGCCACCTCTCCCCACTCCAAACGCACACATTGTCGCATCCTCTAGTCTTACGTACCTCGGATGCGACGCGCAGGCCGCTTGGTAGTTGCGTGACTTCGGTAGCAGGCGCAATCACCTCCAGACTCCTGCCCGACAAGGCCGAAAGGGGGCGTCCGCCCTATATCATGTGTGTGTGATGGCAATGTGGACAAATGTGTGTCAGGGACGTGTAAAGATAGACGCCGCGGTGGGAAGAGCGGTGGATACTATGCCCTGGTTTCCCCACGTACCTGAGAAGCTGTCACACAAGGTGGCAAGATGAGACCTGAAGAGGCCGCTGCTGCCCCCCTCCGGCGCAGGAGCTGCTGGAAAAGCTCCTTCCTGCCCTTCATTGCTTCAGAGTTCTATGCTATATCTGTGTTGTGTGTGGGAGAGGGCTGATGACAATGAGAATGATTGAAAAAAGTGTGCTTCAGAGCGAGCAGGAGCCTCAATGAGTGAGGCAGCCGGAGTCTTCATCTCATTCCATGCCGTACGCCCGTCCCGTACGCTAAGCAGAAGCCGGCAGACTTTTCGCTCTCCTTCCTCAAGATACAAGATAGGATCAGAGCACCAAGGTGGCTGCGTCGGCTCTCCCTGTCTGTCCTCGATCACTTCGCCCGCCCCAAATTTATCGCCTCCCTAGGTGCTTGCTTCATCTATCTCCCGTGTCAGAAAGTCTACCCCTCCTCTTTCCGTCCGAACAACCCACAGGCGCAACCACTGACACGAACCAAGCTGCCATGCGCGAGCCAGAGCCGTACGACCATCTTTTCAAGCTTCTGCTTATAGGTGACGCAGGCGTGGGGAAGTCGAGGTACGTCTTGAGGTCGTGGAGCGGGAAAGAGGGGCATGGGACTGGGGCAGTTTGAGAACGTCGTCTTGGGTAGGGGAACTCTGATTCGAGGAAAGGAGGTGGTGGGCTTGCTGAATAACACCTTTCTGGCTGTAACACTGATATTTGGGGTAGGGGTAGGGGCCAGCAATATGGCCGAGAGTCGGAATGGTCCTCAGGTGATGCTGCCGAGCGAGGCGCATATTCCGCGGAACGCAATCGAAAGCCCAAAGCGCCGCACAAGAAGTAGCGCTTTCAAACCTCGAGGACGTAAAAAGTTGATGGCTTTATCAGGCACTTGGGCTCACACACTCCCGTCTTCCGTCCATCCCTCCCTCCCGTCCTTCAAACCCCGTGCTTACAGCATCCTCCTCCGCTTCACGGACGACGCCTTCGACGACCACCAGCAGTCCACCATCGGGGTAGACTTTAAGGTGAAGATGATAGAGGTCGGGCAAAAGAAGATCAAGATGACGATCTGGGACACGGCGGGGCAAGAACGGTTTCGGACGTTGACCAGTTCGTACTATCGCGGGGCTCAGGGAATTATTCTTGGTAAGGTTTTGGAGGAAGGAGGGAGGGAGGGAATAGGAAGATGGAGGGGGGGGGAGGTGAATGATTGAGATGCAGATCAGGCGGATAATGAGGAGAGGTATGAGGGAATTAATTCGTTTTTATGCAGGTTGCTGTTACTAATCTTGCTCCCTCCCTCTATCCCCTCCCTTCCTCCCTCCCTCGTAAGTATACGACGTGAATCGGCGGGACTCCTTCGAGAATCTCAACCACTGGTTGCAAGAGGTGGAAGTTTATAGCACGGGCGGGGGTCGTGAAATCGTCAAGGTGCTGGTAGGAAACAAGGTAGATAAAGACAGGTTGGTGCCACGGGAGGAAGCAGAGGCATGGGCACGGAGTAAAGGGATGCTGTTCCTGGAGGCCAGCGCCAAGACAAGGACGGGGATCAAGCAGGTGTTCCAGGAGGTGGTGCAGAAGATTCTCGATAACCCGGCTCTCTTGACGAATACCGCCCCCGGGCGGCCACGGGTTAGCTTGCAGGCAGATGCGGGGGCGAAGGTGGGGGGGGGTTACTGCTGTTGATTTTGAGAACCACGGGAGGAGGGGGGGGGAGGGTAAATGCTGTTGATTTTGAGAACCACGGGAGGAGGGGGGAAGGGATGGAATATGACATGGAGGGATTATTCCATCCCTTTTCTCCTCGTCTTCGTGTGTGTATACAGTGGACGGCGGTGTCAGTTTCCATTTTTTGGCCTCCTTCCATTTCCTCCTCCTTTTACCGCGTATCGACGTCCCTTGTCCCATGTTCTTCTCCTTGCTTTAACCCGTATTAGTGGATGCAGGCAGCTGCAGAGGAAGGACGGTATGTACAGATCATTTTGAGAAACACGCGATCAGAAAAGGAAGAGGAAAGGGAGGGGAGGGAAAGAAACAACAAACCCAAAAAGAGAAGGAAAGAAAAGTCACGTTTGTTGAGTAGGAGAGAGAGAAAGATAGAAGGAGAGTAAGATAAATTCAAAGGCCGGCAAATAAATTCAGAGACGCACGGCGGAGGGCAGGGAGGGGGGGGGGGGGGGGAGTTTGCACCGCAAGACAAGCAGAAATTTTACCCCATACCACGTATGTAAATTTGTGGCAAAGGAAACTACAAATTACAACGACGCACGAAGACCCGGCGGATCTAACAAGAGGGCCGAAGGAAGGAAGCAATGAAGGAAGGAGGGAGAAAGAGGAAGAGTGAAAGAGCGAGTGAGCCAATGAAAGAGGAGTTCCGACTCCATCCTTTATCACTGGTACTGTTTGACGTGTTTGTTTCTTTTGACACTACTACTGCCGCTGCTGCTGCTGTTCTTGGTGTGCCCTCCGTCTTTTGTTTCTGGTATCTACTTAGTTTAAACACCACAAATACACGTACATATGCACGTACATATCAGGGCAATTCCCCATTCCCCAGTCCTCTACTTCGAGGATCAAATAATCACATCAAAACCACGTGTTAAGTGGGCGTCTTTATTTTCAATCTTTCCTTCCAATGCGTGCTTTCTCTTCCCCATATCACTCAATATCATGTTCAACCGTCTCTTACGTCGTAATTTTGCAGTCAAAACTCTATCCTTTCTTCCCTCCCTCCCTCCCTCCCTCTACTTCCTTCTTTGCCTCTCCCCCACTTCCTTGATCTTGCGGACGTAGTCGTCCTTCTCTACACAGCCCACGCACTCTTCCCCCTGTTCCTGAAGCAGGGAACGTAGCTTGGCCACACGCATGCCGGAGAAATCCTGGTCCAAGTCGATGACGGGTTCTGTTGGGAGAATGGGAGACAGGGAGGAAGGGAGGGAAGGGAAGAAAGAGTGAATAAACAAGCGGCCTCACAACACGAGCTCAGAGGAGATTTAAAAAATCAAGGAAACCAAGGTATAAATAAGGAGGGACACAGCACGCACGCTAGTCTCTCCCAACCCTCACTCCTCCCTTCCTGCCCTTCCACGTACTTTTCCTCGCCGCCGATCGCTTCCCCTTCATCGCCGCCTCCAGACATTTCGCCTTATCCCTCCCCAAGCCCTCCACCCATTCCCTCAGCATCTTCACGTCCGCCTTTGCAAACCCCCCCTTTCCATCCCCATACTCCACTACTCCCTCCTTTCCTCCCTCCCCCCCTGCTTCCGCCCCCGGACAGAAATATAACAACGTCGGGTACTTCCCCACCCCAAACGCATCCGACACCTGTAGATTTCTCGCCCTCACCTCTCCAAACCCCACGCTATCCTTCAGCTGATACGCTAGACCCTTGTACACCAAGGGCGTGTCATACTCATCCGTAAACAACAACAATGCCCCCCCCTTCTTACCCGCGCCCGCGGCCTTCAAAAAATCGGTCGCCGCCTGCGCCCTCCTGACGTTGGCGATGGGAGCCGGGTAATTGTCAGCAATAAAGTCGGTCATACTCTTGGCGTCTACCGCCCCCTCGTAATCGATCGCCTTGCCCTCCACGATCAATTTGAATGTCGGCAGGTGGTGCACGTTGTACGTCGAGCAGAGGGCATTGTCCGCATCACAGCTCACCCCCCCCACCTTCACCACACCTTCCAGCTTCTGCGCCAATCCCTCTACGAGCGGCACCGCCTGCTGGCAGTGCGGACATCCCGCCGAGTAGAACTCCACGAACCAGACAAACTTGGCCTTTGCATTCGGGAACTTGGCGCTCGTCAATCTCGCCACCTTTCCCTTCCCACTCAACCCACCGTACAAGTGCTGCGACCTCCCGCCGTCATCATTCATACCCGGAAAACCCCCTCCTCCCATGCCCCCCATCCCCGGAAACCCTCCTCCCATGCCCCCCATCCCCGGAAACCCTCCCCCCCTCCCTCCTCCTCCCATGCCTGGCATTTGTCCGCCAAACATAAACGGCATGCCCTCAGGCATACCCCCTCCACCTCCACCTCCCCCTCCTCCCCCACCACCACCAAACATCTGCTCGAATAATTTAAAGGCGTCGCCAAATTCAAAATGCATGCCTTCCCCTCCTCCGCCGGCGCTTCCCGGGAAGCCAAAGCCTTCTGGGAACCCTCCAGGGCCGCCACCAGTCTGTGGTAATGTGTGAAAGAGTGCGACGAGTTAGGAAACGCATATGCGTGTATGAGCAGTGACGAGGGGCCGGGAAAATGAGAAAATAGGAGAAAGGATGGTAGTCTCTAGACATACAAATAAAATATCCTAGCAAGCGAAGCCGAGTTACTCAAATCAATCAACACTACCGTCCGACTCTCAACTTACCTGGCCGGCGTTCTTCATGCCTTCGTAACCAACTTGATCGTAAATACGCCGCTTGTCCGGATCCGAGAGCACCTCATACGCTTCCGCCACTTCAGCAAAACGCTTGGTGGCGGCTTCTTTCTCGGCTTCCGGGTGCTTGTCTGGGTGGTGTTTCATGGCCAGCTATGGAGAGGGGGGAGGAAGGAGAGGGGAGGGAGCGATGATGGGCAGGAAACGGGTCGGGCCGAAAGTGGGCATGGTGAAGATATGACAGAAAGGTGCAATGGTTGATGTCCGGGTACGAAAAGGGTACCAGAGGAATGGCGAGTCAATTCTCACATATACACATGATAAGAGACAGACCAACGCACCTTGCGGTATTGCTTCTTGAGCTCTGCATCGGTCGCGGTTTTCTTGACGCCTAAAATCTGTTTCATGGTATAAGAGGTTGATATGACCGAAAGGTTGAGTCGCTTGCGAATGTCTGCATCCACCCCGCTTTGAAAGGGATGCAAAGGGAGTCCCTCCCCTCCCGAAGCCCGCACAAATTTAAACCCCGCGTACCTTGTAGAGGTTTTTCGCCTCAGCCACCAGAAAGAGACACAACGTGGAAAAGAGCAGGGCGGTCAGGATAGGTAGCTGTGTCGGTGTTGGGACGGGGTTAGGCGTGCATGGGTGAGCTCATGTGTGTCGTATGAAGAGGAGGCTGCGCGAGGAGGGGATCCGATCACTCTCTTAATTCTCCCCTGAGACACCCACGGACTAAAGTCTCATGAGCACTCACTTACCCGTCCGAATAAGGAGCCCCTTTTCGCCCGCATAGTACCGTATTCAATGCGCCCGCGCAGTGCGTGTGTGACTGGAGCGTGGGTGTGGGTGTGGGTCCTTTCCGAAGAAGCGATGTACCCGTTGCTTGTGTCTGTTGCTAAGTGGAAATTAGCATATAGCGCGCAAAAAGGACGGAATGAGGGGCAAAAGAATACGATGCTAGTACACAAAGGTGATGAGGGTGGAAGCGGAGACGGGATGGTGTGCTGCTCAGGGTTCTGAGGGCGCATGTTACAGTCGGGAAAGGCATGGGTGTTTGAATCGTGAACGTGTCCTTCTGGAGCCCGTCACTCTACTATTGGGTCTTGATAATGATACCCTTTACACATGCCATAAAGACATAGTGACCATCACTAGCTTTGAACGGGAATAAAGACACGCAAAAACCACCGCCACAACACTTGACTTGCTGTAGTGTATGCGTGTGAGGCGATTGTCGGGATCTCAGCGCCATCGCTTGATCGACCTCCCCGAGGCTGGAAGTTCCAGCCTGGAAGCATCATGCTGCTAAGATGAAGATGGCCTATTGAGCCTGACGGCATTTAGCTGCGTACGACTCCAGGAGCTTGACAGCTTATATGTCTGGATCATCAAGACATGCACACTTCCCGCTGTTGCCGCCAATGTCGGCTGCTTCGAAACCACACACACCCTGCTCCCTTTCCACATCATCGATCCCGATTCTACATGGCCCAGGTCCTGACAATCCTGCAGCTTGTTAATGTGCACGTCTCGGCTTCTTTTTAAACAAGTCTTTCTTTCATTGCACAGACTCCCTCGCTCCTCATTCCCACGAGTAGCCTTCATGAACCACGCCAAGCGACTCCCCCATATCATTCTACTTCACTTATCACCCACGAACCCACCGATTCACAGGTATACAAGCATGCCGTACGAAGCTGTCATTGACCCAAATGAGGACGCTGCCATCGTGCGCATGAAGGAGTGCCTTTCAAAATTTGAGACGGAGCAAGGACGACTGGCGGGCTTCGCATTCAAGCCTCGTCCCTCTGACGTCTTCATCGTCACCTCGCCTAAGTCAGGCACAACCTGGCTGCAGCATATATGCCACCAATTGCGGACTAAGGGCGATATGGAATTTGACGACATATCGGAAGTGGTCCCATGGATAGAGCTAGCGCATGATTTGGGGCAAGATTTACAAGCAGACCAACCCGGAGAGCCGCCGCGGCTTTACAAGACACATGCCTGGAGGCCTGATGTTCCTAAAGGTGGGCGTTACATTGTCTGCTTTCGAAACCCAGCGGATGTGGTATTTAGTTTTTATCGGTTTTTTGATGGGTGGTTTATTCAGCCTCGGGGGGCTGTGTCGTTTGAGACGTTTGCTCAGGAGTTTTTTCTCCAGAGGGGAAAGCCAGAGAACTCAATGCAGAATGCTTCGTATTGGCATCATTTGGTCAGCTGGCTGGGGAAAAAGGGAGAGGAGGAGGTGCTTTTCGTTGCATTTGAGGACATGAAGGAGGATTTGGACCGGCAAGTGAGGCGGATTGCGACGTTTTTGGGGTATGTGCCGGGGTCAGCTGATTATGAGGAACGTGTAAAGGTGGCGACGGCACATTCGACCCTTGCGTTTATGCAGGAGCACAGAGAGAAATTTGACGAGCATTTGACCCAAGATGCCCGAAACGAGGTGATGGGCTTGCCACCGGAGGCGGGGCGTCAGAATAGCAAGGTAACGCAAAGAGTGGTGGGTGCCACAGGAGCTATCATGACGCCGGATCTCCTGAAGGCAATGCGGGCGAAGTGGGAGGAGGTGGTCACCCCGTATTTAGGATGTGTAGACTACGTGGATCTGCTTGCCCGGCATCGGCGGCAGCAAGAATAATAGTGTGTGCGTATGCAATAGTGTGTGCGTATGCAATATGTGAAATCTGAAGGTATGAACGGGATACATCACAATGTCACACAAAAAAGCCAGTTTTATAAAATTACCCATGAGGTGCACCAGAATGCCTGCAGGTTTTTATGTATTCTGTTCCTTCTGTCTCTGAATTGCGTCATAATTCTTCCTGGCAGTGCTGTAGTAATCCCTTCCCGTTTACGAGTCTACTACGAGGCCTATGCCCACCAGCATCGCACGAAAGCGCTTGAGCGATGCATGTTGTTTCTTTCCTCCCTACGATGAGCAGGAAGTAATCTCATTTAATTGGCAAGAGGCAATCTTTGATTCCAATGACCTCTGTGATATGCAACATTCTTGGGTGATTTTATTTCAATTCTTTCACAGCAAGCGCCACACATCGCCCTCTCCTCTTCACATTTCCTTCCATGCCCCAACCCAACGCTCAAGTTCTCAAACATCTCCTCGTTCTTAACTAGTCTGTTATCACCCCCATATGCCTATGGCCACTCGCCACCTTCACCACGGTTCGTCCCCCCAAGCCATCGGCCACGAGCTTCGGGTGCGGCGTGTAGCTCTTCCCCCCGTGCCCCAAGCAAAGCGACGAGCCCTTCCCAAACGTGTGCAAGTGCCCCGACCCTTCTGTCACAACAGCCGTATGGCTTCCTCCACAGCTCAGCAGGCTTACTTTTTCCATCCCCGTCTCGCCGACCTTGATGTGGTGGGGCTCGAGGTAGACCTTCATTCCCCACATGTACAGCTCGCCGGCCTCGGTGACGGCGGCGGAGTGGGAGTGCCCGGCGGCGATGCGGGCGATCTTCTTGTCTTGCAGCGCCTCGATAATAAGAGGGACAGCTTCCATTGAGTAGACGTCCATGCTGATGCCCCCGCCGAGGCCGAGCTGGTAGGCGAGTTTTTTTTTGGAAAGAGATAAAGGAAGAGGGAGACGAGTGAGGATTTTTAAATTAAGTGCAAGACTCAACCATAAGTATACGACGCTTGTCTACTTCGTCTTTGAACACCCCGCAGATCTGCATTTTCCCTGCTCGCCTCCGTCCCATCGTTCCCACCTGGCCTTGCTCGTTTCGGCCCCAAGTGAAAACCCTCCCCTCTCGCGTCAACACCAAGTTGAAGGCATGCCCCGCCGCTACTTCCACTATGTCCGTCCTATGTTTGGAAAGAGCGTGTTAAGAAATGAGAATATCTATAAATTCAAAAATGATTATTCACTGAATACATATAATGAAGGGTACTTCGAAAGTTATATATATCATTCCCCCCGTGAGACATCTCCTTCACCCCCCTCTCTCTTCCTCTCCATCCCTTAACTCACTTCTCGTCAAAAAACTCCACCGGCTCCGGCACGGGGTGATCACTGCTCCCTCCGTTGCCCAGCCGTCCGTACTCTCCATTCCCCGCCGTCAGCACCTCCCCATCATCCGTCAGAATCAATGTGTGCTTCTCCCCGCATGCCACACTACCCACTCGACACCCGTAGTCCAACAGGCCCTTCACCAGTTTCGGGCGCGGTTGCTCAATCTCGTCGCCATGCCCTAACCCGCCAATTCCCCCGAAAAGGGAGCCCCCCCAGCCCCAGGTCCAGAGTTGCCCCTCGGCGTCAACTGCTGCTGTGTGGAAATCGCTGGCAGGAGGGAAGCGGGGAGCAGGTTGGGGTGGGGGAAGAATGGAAAATGAAGGACGACAAGTCATGCTGACAGGAACAAAGTCATCCTCATCCATGGTATATAGTACACGGGCAAGGAAAAATAACATTCAGGTATTCCTCTGTCTTACCGTCACCATCCCGCCACCCCACACTTCATCACACAGCACGTACCCGCAGGCCACCTTGACAATTTGGATGTCCTTGAGCGCCTCCACCAACTTAGGTCGAAGCACTGGCTTTACATCACCGTGGCCGAGCTTGTGATAGTTACCTTCCCCCCACGTGTAGAGCCTCCCATCTGCCGTCACGCCTGCAGAGTAATTAAGTCCCATCGCCAGATCCACGAACCCCCAGGGGTTGTGCTGCTTCTTTACTTGCTCGTCTTTGCTGCCTTCCTTGCGCAACTCTCGTGGTGACAGCTCGATGTAAGCACCTGTGATGCCACTTTTTTGGATGGGAAAGTGTCCAAGCTGCCCCTCAGTCCCTTGGCCCCAAGTGAAGACTCGTGTCGTGGGAGGAGCGTTGGTGGAGGACGAGGATGTGGAGGAAGCTGCAGGTGCCGTCGTCTCACCTGGACCTGTAGCTGTTGACAGCCATCGTGCCTTTGCCTGTGATGCGGGTGATGCGGGTGTGATGTCAATAGGTAATCTTACGCCTTCTAGATATTTGCATGGGCTAGTGGCGTGATCTTTGCTTTATCTTTAATCTTCATCCCCACCGTGGAACCTTTGTCCTCCCCCTTCTTCTCCTTGATACCTGGAAGAGCGCCAGCGGCCGACGTTTGTGATGTAGAAAGGCCCGCATGCCCTATCCGAGACACGTTTGCTGTGGTAGGTAAAGCGGGACTCAGTGGGTATGAAAAGGAGGTGTGAAGAGAGCACATGGCGAGGACGAGCAACGGTAGCGAAGGCGGTTTTTCAGTACTTCTGGCTTGTAAGTATAACAACGACGAATTATTGAAGAGTATATTTTTTCTCTTTTTCTTTTACAATACAACGAGGCCAAATTCCGATATCAAAATAACAACCCTGTGCCGGTTCCAAAATAACTACTGAGTGCCTACACTTCCGACAGCTGCAGCTGCAAGCAAACTCCCCAGCTCCCTACTCGCCAACCTCCCCACCCCCACCCCCTCTTTTCCTTTTAGTGCTACAACAATTCCCCCACCCTGTCCATTTCCCATTTCCTTCTCTCAATATCACCATGTCGCGGAGTAGAATGTGTAGACATACGGCTCCGGCACCAGCCGAGGCTTGGCAACGAGTCCCTGGCCAATCTTTCCCCCCTTGGTCAAGACGTGCCGTGCCACGAGAGCAAGAATGAGAAAGGTTACGAGAAGAGAAAGGAGGAACAGCTGCGGCAAAGCCTTCTCCTGAGGCTTAATAAGCATAGACAGCGAGAAAGTTGTTACCAAAATGACAAAGACCTTGGTCATAAAGGAAGAGAATGCCTCTTGCTCCGCAGGCGGATACAGGAAGGGGGACGGGTTGGCAGGGTCAGGACGGAAACGACCCAGCATCAAATCCAACGCATCCTGACGAATGGCGTCGACGAAATTGTTCTTATAATACCGCATGACCGAGTTTACGCCATCTTGTAGGGCCCCACGAATGGTCCGCTTCCCTGTACGGGTAAAATCGGTCTTGAGCGCCCCTGTGCCAGAATAGAGGACAGAAATAGCATCCGCGTTATTCCCCCACATGTCCTTGAACACCTTCTCAAACGACGGGAAAGGAGACTCCAATACATGCGCCCCGTCCAGTGCCAAGGCTTTGGTCTCCCCCAACTGCATTAACAGCGAACGCCGGCCTATAATGCTTTGCACTACATTCGTCCGATCCAGATTATCCAAACAATTCGTCCTCACCACCCCCTGCTGCACCTGAGTGATCGTGCCATCCGCCGCTCGTGAAAAGAAGGCATGCTTTCCAAACTCTACCTCGATCTCCTTCAACAGCTTTGCCAGATTCCCGTACTTCATCTTCTTGCACTCATGGTGAAAATCAAACCAAACATACCTCAACGCCTTATCCGTCAACTCATCAATCGCCTGTTTAAACCGAATCCCCAACGCCTGTTCATCCTTTTTCATATTCACCAAATTCACAAACACGACCCCCTCCGGTCCATAGTGCTCCACCAACTCCTCCACGTGCTTCTTCGCGGCCGCCTGTCCCTTGGCCGCATCCCCAAAATAAACTCGCGGCGTGTACTTCAAGCACACCGGTGAATGCCATTGCAGCGGAATCGACCCTCTAACCTGGACTAATGCTGTCTGTCGCCCATCTTCGTGCAACAATGCCTGCTCCGTCTCCACAAAATTGGCCACATGCCCCTCATCATCCGCCCCCCGCATGGTGAACCGGCACCCCTGACGAAACCGCGACCGTCTCGAGACAAACAACATCTGAAAACGATGCATGCCAGCGTTACAATTCTGCCGAAGGTCCACGTAGGCATTCATCATGGGTACGATCCAGTCGTGTGCCTTTACCGCAACCAGCTCGCCCACGACATCGCGATTCCAAAAGAAGCGGTCGTCTGCCCGTTGCCACAGTGGCCTTTTGGCCCTGTCCTCGGCTGTCATGCATGCTATCCGCTGTAAGGTGTGCGTCACGTCATACGTGTAGCTAAAGTAAAAATGATGGCTGGATATGGCCAGGTGCAACAGCTCCAGGTACCGGTCTTCGTCCGCTTGCTTCTCGTCCGACAGAGGCACGCCAGACTTGATCAGGGGGATGATCGCCGCCTTTGTTACTTTGCGAAAGTCCACTCCCCCACCCAAGCCCACTGCCACCTCCGAATCTGTCACCAGCACCAAATATGGCCCCGAGAGTAGATGGTAGATGCCAAAGAGGGCGTCCACAGGAATAAGTTGGCCACCTGAGACTTCTTTTAAGACCTTGCCCCGCTCATCGACGTAGGCTTCCAAGGGCGCCTCGGGGATGCTGCGCGAGATGACCAGAGCCGCCCCCGAGTCCGTACGCTCCAGGGCCACCCGGTCGTCAAAGAGGTGCAGCATGAAGGGTTTGGTGGTCATGGTTTCTTTGACTCAAGACGAAGACGGAAGATGACGGGAGCGGACGAATGTCGTGTGGGCCGTGTGCCGGGGGGGGTTGTTGTCTAGACGAGATGATGGACAACGAGCACCTCTGGTCGCGCCGCGTTTCCCGGACTGTTACTTTTGTGTGCATGTGTTTGTGTGTGCGCGCGTGAGTGTATATGCGTGTGATGATGTGGTTGACCATGCATGTAAGATGGACTGGACGGGCGACGAGCATGTCGGTTGTCGGGCAAGCAGGAAGGGGCGATGACGAAATGGACGCCTCTCCTCACTTGCGGATCATCACGCTTTTGGAGTGTTGCTTGTTTGTGGTCAAGGCACCCCATGCATCACGCTCCCTTTGCCCTTGTCCCATCTAGCCCTTTTTCTTAAAGGCAGGTCTCCGTCCGCTGGGTCATGCTCTGCAGGCTTCACTGAAGGACGAGGCTAAGGTGAGAGAAAGGCAGAGCGAGGGGGTAGGCGTGGGAGTGGCCTCGTGATGCATTATTCCTTGCCCTTTCCACCACCCCCTGCCTTAGCTTGTTGATCCTACATCTCTCCTGTATGTGTGTGTGTGTGTTGTGCGTGTGTCCGTTGGTGAGCATGCGCTAATTTGCCACCCTTTCTCTTTGAGCTGATCCGTAGAGAAATTAAACGAACGTGTGGAGCCTCGGTTTTGTTGTTGGCCGGCATCACACACCCCTCCCCCTTCCCACGACTGCCGCGGTTCTTCCTTTTTTGTGTTTCAATAACCGGACGCGTGGAGTACGAGGAGGAGGGGCGTGCCCTCGCCTCCTCCGCCCCGTTGGGCAAGCAGCACTGAGATTTAAAGCATGAGTACCTCGGCACCTTCGTCGTCTGCGACGGGTCCTCCTCCTCCTCCCCCACGTCCTCCACCACAGCCACCGAAATCTTCACTGGCAAGTGGTGTCAAGGTATGTGGGAAGGACAATGAAGCGCCAGGCTATGGTTTTCACAAGCCTTCGTGGGCACATGAGTGCGTCGTGGCCTCACAAACCCCGCTTGCCCCTCATGCTTTCACTCAGCGCTTGCTCGAGGACGATGACGTGGACGGTGGAGTAGAGCTGCAGCAAATGGGAAAGCGGCTGTGGCCTCTTGAGGGAGTAGGGGGATATGAGTCGCATCTCCAGCGGGAATGGAAGGGTTTGGCCAACGACTCACGAGCACCCAAGCGGCAAAGCACAAGACCCCCCCCACCCCCCCCACCCCCTCCTCCACCCACCTTGCCACATGTGAAAGCAGCGAACGGTGGAGGGGGAGGAAAGAAGCCCCCTCCACCGCCATCGCTACCACAAGCAATCGCACCGCCCCCCCCGTCCATCCATAAGGAGGAAGGAGAGCTAGAGGAAGGCGAATTGGAGGACGGAGAGATGAAAGACAATGTCAGCGGTACGGCGGCCACCGTTCCTCCCCCGCATTTTCTTCCTTTTGTGCGCAAGAAAGCTCCACAGCCTCCGCCGCCTCCTCAACTCATGTTGTCGACCTCTCAGAGTCGCCCTCCTCGGCCCGCCCGACCTCCCCCTCCCCCTCCCCCACCACGCGCCTCGTTAGGCATAAGTTGGAAACCACCGCCGGGAGGTGGTGGTAGCTTGCTGTTGCCCCCTGATAAAATGGCGCCGTTGCCGCCATTATTGGGCGCTCCACCGCAGTACGGGCGAAGCATAGCGTCGTTTCGGGATCGGCAGATGATTGGGAAAGGCACCTATGGCGAGGTCTCGAAAGCTGTCGACAAGGAAACAGGGGAGACGGTGGCGTTGAAGAAGATGAGTTTGACTTTGCCGGGGGAAGTGAATCAGAAGGAAGGGCTGGCGATAACGGCGCTGCGTGAGTTAAAGGTGCTGCAGAAGCTGCGACATAAGAATGTGGTTGCGCTTAAGGAGGTGGTGACGGAGGAGGAACGTCATGCGATCCCCCGAGAGATATATCTGGTGCTTGAATATTGCGAATCGGACTTGTCGGGGGTGGTGCGCACGTGCTCTCTCCTTGGCCTGCACATTCGGAGCTACATGTATCAGATTCTCGCGGGTCTTGCGTACATCCAGAGGCATGGCCTGTTGCACCGTGATTTAAAAACGGCCAATGTGTTAGTCACCAAGGACCACGTCGTTAAAATTGCGGATTGGGGGTTGTGCCGGTGGGAGCCCGAGAGGGAGCGGGCGAGGTTGACGAACCCGGTGGTGACGCTATGGTATCGGGCCCCGGAGTTGATGTTGGGGACGGCCAGATATGGCAAGGCGATAGATATGTGGTCGGCCGGCGCGATTTTCGTCGAATTATTGACGGGGAAGCCTTTTGTGGAGGGGAGGGAGGAGTTAGATCAGCTGGCCAAAGTATTTGACATCTGCGGGACGCCCCATTATGATGGACACTACACGGGCCCAAGGTTCGTGAAGAGAACGTCGAGGCTGGCGGAAGAGTTGAGGAGGAGGGGGGTGAGGGATGAGAAGGCGATTGCGCTGGCGGAGCAGCTGTTGGCAGTCGATCCGAAGAAGAGGCCATCAGCGGACGCGGCGGCGGACGATGATTATTTTTGGAGTCCTGACGAGGCCGGGAATTTCCATGCGCCGAATGAGGATCCGGCGTCGTTGCCGAGGTTGGTTTCGTTTCGAGCAGGGGTGGATATGAATGATTTGCATGAGTGGAATGTGAAGAGACGGTAGGATTGTAGGGACAGACAGAGATGGAGGTAAATGAGGAGGGGGAGAGAGCGAGAAGGAGGGTTGAGTCGAATGGGGGACAGAAAGGTTCGTATGTAAGTGAAAGTGAGTTAAGTGTCTTAATAGGGATCGATAGAGGAAGTTAGTAGAAAGAAAGGAAGGAAGGAAGATCTATCCACATCTCTTGGAAGCCAGTGAGAAACGCGCTGGTTTACACCTTCATTATAGAGAGCTATCAGTACTTTTGCCCTAGCACGCATGAAGGAAAAACACACAATAAAAACAAGCAAGTGATCGAATAAGAAGCACCATGAAGCAGGGGTGACAGCCTAGACACGCGCCCGCAACAAAATACAAAAATAATTCAAAAGAAAAAACGAATGATCGGTGTAAATGCAATGAAGTAGAAATGATAAAAAGTCTTTTCTTTCCTTTCCTCTCTCACCCCTTCCCCCCCGCATTCGCCTGAGCTCTTCTCAAATGTATGATCGGCGGTAATTCTCCTGGCTCTTTTGGGTCTTCCATCCACAAATAATCGTGATCTAATGCCTGCTCTGCACTCCACCGACTGTTGGGATTAAGCGCCAACAGCTTGTCAACCAGATCGGCCCCTTCTTTTCCCCCTGGCGTACAGCTCAATTGTTGCTTCACGATCCGCGGACGATAAGACGGGTGGAGAGGGCGGGAGGGAGGAGGACGAGAGGGAGGAGGAGGGGGGGCTTGCGCTTGTCCTTGCCCGAGAGCAGGCCATGTGTCCGGGCTCGGAGTCCCACACAGATTAAAAATCAAGTTCAGCTGCTCTAATTCGTCGCGGCCTTGCAGCAACGTGCGCAGCAAAAACAACTCTGCGATCAAACAGCCGATAGACCACATATCAATGGCGGTGGTGTAGCTGGTGACCCCCATCAACAACTCAGGAGCACGATACCAAAGCGTCACCACGTTGTCGGTATACCTACTCGTCTTCTCCCTCTCACTCGCCGATCGCACACCCCCGCGATCCTCCGCCACCATCGGCGCGGGATAAGGGGGCGGATGACAAGTGCGAGCGAGGCCCCAATCGCCTATTTTCAGACGACAGTCACGAGTGACGAGGATGTTGGCAGCCTTGATATCACGATGCAGAATACGATTCTTGTGGATATAGAACATGCCTTCGAGGAGCTGGCGGGTGAAGGAATGGAAGTGGTCCTGGGTGAGGTAAAGGGTGTGGTTGCGCGCGGCTTTGAGCACGTCCAAGAGATCAGCTTCGCAGTACTCAAAGACCATGTAGATAGAAGAGGGAACGTGCGAGACGAGCCCGAAGTCGTTCTCTTCTCCCTGGGATGAGGAAGAAGAGGAGGCGCTACTACTGCTGTTGGAGGTAGCAATTTCCTCGAGGCGGACCACGTTCTCGTGAGACATACAGCTGAGGAGCTTGATTTCACGGAGGGCAGTGATTGGGAACTCAATTAAAAGAGTGGGGGGAAAGGGAAGAATGAGCGGAGTAAGCTTATTTTGGAGCAAGCGAAGAGGAGAGAGACGAGATTAGGGAAACGATCAGAAGCATTCCATACACACAAACCTACCCCATCCCGATGTGCCTCAGGCCGGGGGTCGTCCATCTTGATCCTCTTCAAGGCAACCACCTTGTCCGTGCCCCGCACGCGGGCTCGAAACACGTAGCCGTAGGTGCCACTCCCAATTTGCTCCAACATTTCGTACTTAGACGCCATGTCCGTGGCCCCCACCAAAGTTGGCGCTCTGGGCACCGCCATTGGTATAACGGGGGGTGGGGTGACATGCGTGGGGATGCCTGGTCGATTTGTGGCTGCCGAGGGCGGTTTGTTGGCCTGCTGTTGCTGCTGCGGTCCGAGCCGAGCTGGTGGTGGCGCTGCCGGTCGTGGAGGAGGCGGCGGTGGTAGTGACACTTTTTTCACAGGTGGCTCGTTGCCGCGTCCTCCTCCAGCAATCGGTCTCTTCGGGGGAGGAGGAGGAGGATTAGGAAGACGCAAGGGGGGGGGAGGGGGAGGGGGCTTCACCTTGGGCTTGATCGATGAAGCTGGTGCTGCATGAGGCAGTGGCGGTGGGGGAGGAGGAGGAAGAGGGGAAGGAGGAGGCATCTGTGGTCGAGTGGGATGTAGTGAGGTCTGTGTCTATGACCGGGCGACACGGCGTGGAGGAAATCGAGGGGTGCGTCGAACGAAGCCATCATCAAACGCCGACGTGCGAGAACGCCGCCCAAACGTTCGCTCCACTCCTAAGGAGGCACACGGCCACTTGTACGGTGTTTATGCGACTCGATGCACCGTTGGGGTTGCCACAGCAGCACACAAAAGCTGCCCGTCGTCATTCTGGTCCTATTCTAGCTCAATCTCAATTGCTATGCTCATATCACAGTCACCATTCATTTCTTCCCTCCCCTCGCCGACCCCTCCCCTCCCCCCCCCATGAATAGTCTAAATGACCACGACAAGACGGCAACAAGGCGGCCACGACGCCAGCTTTTCCTCCTCATTTTTCTCCCTCAGACACAAAGACGTCACTCGTGCATACGCTCCTGCCTCTTATAGCCCCACCCAAATTGTCGAGGAGTGGAAACATATATTTGGTCCGGGCAGCGACCTCTTTGAGCCCGGGGACCCCCGCGGCATTCTTGGCGGTATCACCCCGCTAGAAGTCCGAAAGCAGCTAGATTTCCAGACCGCAGAAATCGAAAAGCTACGGGCGGAGGTGGTCGAGATGAGGAGATGTGTACACAAGGAGCAACAAGAGCTTAAGTCGCAAGTCATTTTTTTTGCCGCAAAGGCACGCGCGGCGGCCCGTCAGGCCAAGTCGGAAGGCACCGATTCCTTGACGTTGCAAAAGAAGGCACATGAACGAGAATTGGCACGTTTGCGCGAAGCCCACGAATACGAAATTACCGCTTGGAGGGATAGGGTAGAAGCGCTTGAGCGAGAGCAGCAGCAACAGCAACCCTCATTCCCGATTCCACCCCCGTCCTCTTCTGGTCGACCGCAGTCCTCTTCGGCGAGACTCCAATCAACCTCCTCCTCCTCGCCCTCGAGACGTCCCTTTGGTTCCACCCAAATTCCGGCTACATCCATCTGCGAAAAAGAAGGGCAACAGACATGTAGGAGTGCCTATAAAGCTGTGGGCCGCCGGGAGGACAAGGAGGAAGAGGAGGAAGCCCCGCGTGCCCTCCCTCTCCCGATTCGATTCCCTAATTTTCCCGTGCAGTCTACAGAGGAGCAAGCTTTGCTGGAAAAGAGACTGGCGGACTTCGAGGAGCTATATGAAGTCACGCGCCTGGCCATGCAGGCAACTGCAATGACCACTTCAGCAGCAGCAGCAGCAGCAGCAGCAGCATTACCACCACCACCACCAGCAGCAGTAGCAGCGGCAGCGGTAAGCGTCGGAGGGAGGAAGGGGAGAGAAGGGAAAGAGGGATCAGCGGAGAGCCAAAATAAAATAGACTTTACGTTAGGGAGCGTGGACGTATATCCTGGTCAGACGGCTCCGAGGACGGATGGCATAGGAGAGGGGAAGGTGGGAGGAGGAAGTGGAGGTGGAGGAAGAGGCAGAGGCAGAATTCCGCCTATTCTGCCGCGGGCGACGACCCACCAAAGGAAAAAAAAAACGATGACGGCTCAACAAGGGAGGAGGAGCGCGACGTCGACCACCAAAAGCAACACCTTCGGTGATCGAGCTTTTACGCGCTTAGATCCTACGCAGTACCCCACGTCCGGGGTAAGCAATCCGTCTATGCTTCCTCCTACACGAGAACCCAATGATGGTGCTGGTGTGCAGGAGCCGCGGGACATTCGGGGCATATTTAAACCGTTGATGACAGCAGAGCAGAAGGAGAGAGATAAGAGAGAGGAGGAGGAAGAGGAGGAGGATGAGAGCGAGGAGGATGAGGTGGGGGATGTGGAAGGGGAGGAAAGTGTGAACGAAGAGAAAGGGAGCCTAGAAGAGATGGAAAGCAGCGAAGGAGAGGAAGAAGAAAGTGGCGACTCCGAGCGTGGGGATTATGACTGTGATCATGATGAGGAGGAGGAGGAGGAGGAGGAGGAGTATGAGAGTGAGAATGAGACCGAGAGCGAGGAGGAAGGTTGGCTGGAGAGCGAGTAAGAAGAGTCTTCTTAATAGAGAAGGCATGTTCAAGAAGAAAAAACCCAAATGTACGTTTGTTTACCTGTGGATGTATCTTTTTGTGAGTATTTTGTTTTTAAATTGTGTATTTTTTACATCAGTGCATGAGAGTCTTCTTTCTTACCGTCTCCTACTAAATCCTTCTATGAGATATCACCCGGGGCAGCTTCCTGCTCACACTTCTATTCACTCTTTCCCTTCTACCTTACGGCTTGGGCTTAGTCAGCACGTCAGCCAACACCCTCAGCGCGTACACTGTCCGCATCTCCGTGTCGAAATACGGCACCTCCGTCAAGTGCACCCCCGCCGCCGCCGCTGCCTTCCCCACATCTGTCAACGCCACCTGCTGACCGGCGCGAAGCCGATTCCAATACCCGTCCTTCACATGCTCGGCCAGGACTTGATTCACAACTAAGCGACGCACGGCAACATCTTGCTCCTTCAGGGCTTCTACCAATCGCTCCGTCTCCGCCACGGCCATCTCTGTCGGTATAGTCACAGCCACAAACTCGGATCTTGCTGGGTCATGAAGCAAATCATCCAACTCAATCATCTTCAACTGAAACTCCCTCAATCGATCCCTCGGAGGCCCCTCGTCCTCCACCGCCTCCTTCTCCTCTTCTTCCTCCTCGCCGTCGTTCCCGCTTTCTGCTGCCCCTCCCCCTAACCCCCCAAACATACTCATCAACGAATTCGCTCCCTTCAGACGATCCCTGATCGCCATCACCCTCTCAATAAAGCCCTCTAAAAACTCGGGAAAGCTCAACAGTCGCAAAGTATGCCCGGTGGGTGCTGTGTCAATAACGATCCTATCAAATTTTCTCCCCTCCCCCGGCGTCCCCTCCTTCAATAGCTTCAAGACTCGTGCCAACGCCACCAACTCATCTGTCCCCGGGGGCGCTGACTCGAGCACATCCGCAAACTCCCCCAACTCCAACTGGCCCATCAATCCCGCCTTCTGCTTCCTTCTATCCCCCCCCTTCATTCCCCCTCCCAACCCTTGCAGCACGCTCCTAAACTCCTCCACCGCCTCACCCGTGTCCACCTCCAAGGCAAACAGTCGCCCCGGCCCACATAACCCGCTTACCTCCGTCACCTTCCCACCCGATAAATCCATGTCCAACGCATCCCCCAAGGAATGTGCCGGGTCCGTGCTCACCACCGCGGTCGTGAGGCCCTCATCTGCCAGCTTCACAGCCAAAGCCGTCGAGGACGACGTCTTCCCGACCCCCCCCTTCCCACCAAACAAGACAAACCTTGTCGCAATCGGCCCGCCTGTTTGAAACAGATCCCCAAACGGCGATCCCGGTTCTGTTCTGTAAGCAATATCCGCCATGAATTTAAGACCAAAAACCCCACGGACCTCCACGTCTAAGTAAGGCACCTGAACAGAAGCCAGCCCGTGCTTTGCTACCACCCCGCGCTCCAACCGCTGCAAACAATGGGCCTGGCCCTTACTCATCCTCGCCATATGCTGCGTTTGGTCTTCGTCTTGCACCAATTTATTCACGACCAGGTGCCTAACGGCAATATTTTCCTGCTTCAACGCCATCATCAGCCGCTTCGACTCCGCCACAGCCAGCTGCGTAGCGATCGTGACTATACAAAACTCGGTTGCGTCTTGGTCTCGAAACAAATCCCGCAACTCCACCATCTGCTGCTTTGCCTTCTCCACCTTCGCAAACGCCTCGTCGGTCGCCCGCAGCCGCTCCTTCGATTCAGCCGACCCTCCCCCAAACAGGCCTGAGAGCGTCGAGAGCACCTTGGACACACGTAGCTGGAGCTTCACCAGCTTACCCAGAAAGCCATCCAAAAAATCAGGAAAACTCAGCAACCGCAGAGTATGTCCTGTGGGTGCCGTGTCAATGACCACACGATCAAATGTGATCCCGCCGGCGGTCCCTCCCAACTCACTGCTCCCGCCGCTTTCCTTTGACAGACGCACCACCTCCGCCAGGGCAATGAGCTCATCGATGCCAGGAGGAGGGTTATTGAGAATGGCAACAAAATCTTCTAGGCCCAGTCCACCCAATATTTCCTCCGAAACCCCGAATTGTGTCGCCAAAGCCCCCACGTCCAGCTCTTTGAAGAGCGCCCGGAAGCGGTTGAGTGCCCGCGTTGTGTCCACCTCCATGGCCCACAAATTATCACACCCCAGCACCTGCACCGGGTCACCGCCCGACACCTTCTGGTCAAGCAAATCTCCCAGAGAATGTGCTGGATCCGTGCTGATGACAAGCGTGCGCAGGCCTTGATCGGCCAAGTGCAATGCAATGGCCGTGGAGGTCGACGTCTTGCCCACCCCACCCTTCCCTCCAAAGAAAATGAAGCGCTGCATTAGCCCGGGCTTGCGCATTTCGCCAAGCTCTGCCAGGGTAGGCAAGGCCGTTGTCGTGGAGGAGGAGGTAGCTGGGATTGTTGTGGTGCTGGCTGCCATGTTGAGTGCTCCTCTTTTCACTGCCACCTGAGGAGGTTGGAGGAGGGGAATCATTCAGCACATACAAGGTTTTCACAGACAAGTTTTCTCTGAATAGGAATGCCTGAGGCTCCACTACGAACATTCGAGGCACACGTACCGTCACTAAATCTTGCTCGTTTAGACAGGTCTTTCCTGCGAGGCTGCTGCTCATGGCCGTGAGCCGGGCGGCCGGGACGAGGAAGGCTTCCACATACGATGGCAACACGAGGCCCGAGGCGAGGAAGAGGAGCATTTTGCCAAAACGTGACGGAGCCGCAAGGCCCTTCCCTTCTCTTCTTCCCCGCATGTCTTGGCTGTATTGGCTATGGTATGGGCGCGTGGATGCCTATGTAAGATACAAATCAAGGACTCCATCCTAATGTAACATCTCCGACACATGCAGCTCCCTCCCCCCTCTCCCCAAAATTGGGATTATCGCGTTTGGTAAAACGACGTTTATTATTAAGGTTGGATAAGACACATTTAAATGGCCATTTCCGCTTGCTACCTTATTTTGCTGACCACAATCAGCAATAAACTGGAATAAGACATTGAAATACCTTGACTTGTCGTGTGATGCCTATTCCTTCCATGAAAAGCAACCTCCCCACCAATACTCAATAGAACACAATTTACATTTTACTTTACGTCGATTTCTATCATCAATGCACTTATCGTTAGTTCATTGTGTAGATGGTTCTTGGTATATACACTTCATTAATTTTAAATACTATTCAGCTTCAGCCCAGCTCACAAGCCTCTACCACGAGGGCCTGCCATTCCGCCTCGTCTAGCAGCCCCACCCCTAACTCCCGTGCCTTGCGAACCTTCCCTCCCGGGTCGGCACCGACCACTACAATGTCTACCTTTTTGCTCAACGTTTTGACCGTCTTGGCACCCAATTGCTTGGCCTTGGCCTCGGCCTCAGACCGCGTCATGCCGCCCAAGGTACCTGTGAAAAGTACCATCTTGCCCACCAATGGCCCTTCGGTGGGCACAACCATGCTGCCGGCTTCCCCTCGCTCCCCCGCATTACCTTGTCCTTGCCCTCCTTCACTTGTCACTTGTACTTCTCGCAAAAGCGCGTCCACTGTGCGCTGGTTCCGTTCATCGCGGACAAAGGCTCGCAGGGACCCAATCACCGTGGGGCCAATTCCATCGATCGTTTCCAAACCCCCCGCTTTCTCATCGGGCTTGGCAGCTTTCTTTTTTTCAGGTTTCTTATTCGCTGCTACGACCGGCTTCTTCTTCCTCTTTTTGACCGCTCCGTCCTCAATTTTGACCTTCCCCTCTTCCTCCTCTGCCTCCTCCACCTTGTCCACTTCCTCCTTTTCCTCCTCATCCTCGTCCTCGTCCTCTTCCTCCTTCTCCTTCTCCACCTCGACCACCACCTCAGTCTCCTTCTCTAGCTCCTGCATCGCCCGCCACCAGTTCTCCACACTCCCAAAATGTCTCGCAATTGCTTGAGCAGTCGCTAAACCAACATGCGGCACGCCCAACCCAAAAATAAACCGACCCAGAGGTACGCTCCGCCTCGCAGCAATGGCAGAAAAGAGGGCTTTCACTGACTTGGTTCCCCATCCCTCCCGCTCCTCCAACAACCAAACACCCTCGTTCCCCTCCTCTTCATCTTCCGCTTCTTCCTCAATCCGAATCTCACTAGCCGCAGCAGTCGCCTGTTTTTTATCTCTGTTCTCTTTCTTCGCTGCTTCCCTTTCCTCCAAATGAAACAAGTCCACCGGCCCCGAGGGCAACAAGCCCCAGGCCACCAACTCCTCCAACCTCTTCCCCCCCAACCCCTTGATATCAAAGGCATCCCTCGAGGTAAAATGTGCAAGCCTTTCCAACGACTGCGCCGGACAACTCAACCCCGCTGGGCAGTAAATCCCCACCATGTCCACCTCCACTCTCACAGGCCCCCCACACGACGGACACACTATTGGAGGCACCACCCGCTCCGGCCGCTTCCCCCCCTCCCCTTCCTTCCCCACAGCCGTAATATTTGCTCGTCCAAGAACCTGTGGAATAACGTCTCCCGCCCTTCTGACTGCGACTATATCCCCCACCCTCACGTCCCTTCGTGCCACGTCCTGAAAGTTGTGGAGCGTGGCTCTACTGATCACGACCCCTCCCACTGTCACAGGCTCCAACAACGCCACCGGAGTCAGAATCCCCGTCCTTCCTACCTGCACCTCCACGCTTCTAACCCTCGTCTGCGCCTCAACTGGCGAAAATTTATGTGCCAATGCCCATCTTGGTGCCCTTGCGCTCCTCCCCGCCTTGGCCCTCGAAGATAAGTCGTCGAGCTTGTATACTACTCCATCCACGTCAAAACCCAAAAGCGACCGCTCTCTCTCTAAACGTCCATGAAACTGTTGCAGATCATCCGTGCCTTCACAACGGGCCCAGGGCTGAGCAACTTCGAATCCCCATGACTGTAATTGTGTCAAAAGGGCAGCTTGGCGCGTGGGGAAGGACGACGAGGAGGAGGAGGAGGAGGAAGAGGAGGAAAGGTCCGTCTCGACAGCATAGGCAAAAAATCCCAAGCGTCGTTCACGTGTTAAGGCAGTGTCAAGCTGTCGAAGGGAGCCAGAGGCGGCATTTCGCGGATTAGAGAGAAGAGGCGCGCCTTGTGCTGCTCTTGCCCTGTTTAATTCCTCAAAAACTTGTCGGGAGAGGTAGACTTCCCCGCGGATTTCCATGACGGGGGGGAGGGACGACAAGGACAAAGAGGAGCACGAGAGGCGTTTAGGGATGGAGGCGATGGCTCGCACGTTGGCCGTCACGTCTTCCCCCACGAAGCCGTTTCCCCGCGTGGCACCCCGGACAAGCACCCCATCCTCATACCGCAGGGACAAAGAGACACCATCAATCTTCGCCTCCGCCACAAATTTCAAAGGCTTTGAAACTACAGCCGATGCTCCTTCCTCAATTTTCTCATTCTCTGCTGCATCCTCTTCATCCCCTGCCTCCCTCAAGACCTTCTCCAACCGCATTGCCCACGCCTCCACATCCTCCGCCGAGAAAGCATTATCCAATGACATCATCGGCCAGCCATGCGTCACAGGTGCAAATCTTGCGCCTACCTCAGCTGAGGAACCTACAGCTACGGCGGCAGGAAGTGCTGCACCCACCCGCTCAGCACGTGAGACATAGCCTTCTTCCGCATGTAGCTCCTTGACCAAGGCAGGATGCGCCCCTTCGAGAGCTTCCAAGCGTTGAGATAGTGCATCATATTCCGCATCGGTGATTTGCGGCTCATCCTTATTGTAATAAAAATCGTCGTGTGCCTCCAACTCCCGGACGAGGTCCCGCAGTTCTTGCTTGATCTCGGCAGGTGCTTGCATGTCCTCAAGGGCCATCCCTCGATATAGCCCCGGCACAACCACCGTTGACCTCGATTTTTTTTCCATTCCTTCCGTGCGGCCTGCCCCTGCCGACACAGACATGAACGTCCCTTTCCTTCGGCTTGCTCCCATAGGAAAGAACAGGCCGTAGACAGGCAACGGGGCATTTGGTAGGCGAGATTGGAGGGCATGTATACGACGGCCCTTTGCATCCGCTACATGGGACGACACTGCAGGCAAAAAGAAATAATTGAGCCGCATTATCCGCGCCCTGCTTTGCCTGCAACAGGCTCCTCCAACTCGCCTGACGGTCAGTAGCATGCCAAGAAACGCCATCATGCACCACTTCATCTATTGATATCGATGGTGCGTGCTTCTGCCTTATGCCTTGACTGCTTCTCTTCCCTTTTCGTCGGTGGCCCCGGCCCCTTTACTACGCTGTAGAAGGTCTTGATATTGCCGTCCGTCTCCGCATGCCATAGTCAATGCGTACCCCTGTCGATCGTATTTGTTCGTGTGGTCAAAAAGCGAGTTAGTGCTCGGAGGGTATTCAGCACGCCGTTTCTTTCAACAATCCCTTCGATCAAAGCAAAACCCCTGTTTCACGATGAACTGCGCACATTTACCAATTACCCCTATTCAAGCACAACAGAAGACAAGCTTGTGACTATCTTTAGTCTGCCTGGATGTGATGGGGCAGTGTTGCCGCAAAGCTTTGCGCCCCAGTCTGCCCTCCCCGTCAAGCCTATCCTGTCTTTCCGAGTCCTTACTATATGGAAGGCATCTGTCACTTCTTGCCTTCGATGCGCTATGACCCACCACTTCGCACATGTTCCCTTTCAAACGTTCCCCACCCAATCCTCAGCACACACAGCAACTCGACAAAGTCAACACGGGGACCTTGGAGCGCGAGCGACGCTTATTTCGCCTCTTTGCTTTCTAGCTCGGGATTACACCATCATCATGTAAGTGCGCCGTGGACGGAGACGGATAGAGACTTCGTGCGGTAGCATGATAGGACGACAGGTGTAGGGTGCTCATGAAGATTTCTGAATCGTGATCGCGGCGCGATTGTGATGCGGCCTTATTTGCGGGTTTTCTTACGAACGCACCCACTTCAATTTTGGAGTGCTCGTGCTCCGAGAGGGGTGCAAGGAAAGCCCGGGGCTTCCCCCCCTATCTATGGACATGTTTTGGGCGTCGCTAACACTCGTTTTATGGCTTGCTCATCATGAGTTGTGATGCTGTCCCTCATTTGCGGAGACCAGCAGGAGAGGGAGGCCTTTATTCCGTCCTGCCCCCCATGGGCAATTCTCGTATCTTTTTACAAGGGACCATACTTACTACATCCTTTCCTTCCTCCGTTTTTTACTGGCCCCTATACACAGGGGGATGTACCGGGACGGCGGGCACGGGACGTCCTACTCGGAAAAGTATTTTGACGGGGACAGACCTGCGGCCATGTACAATAAAAATGTTGAGTGGCTCCGATATGCTCATTTCTGGTGGTTGTATCTGGGGTTTGTCGCATTCTTTGTTACGCTTTTGCGATTGACGGTCTTGAGCAAGGCTGAGGATTGGGGAATGGTTTTGATGGTGACTCATGTGGTGCACAACGTGGTGAGTGGGCGAGAAAGAAATGGGAAGAAGGCGGAAAAACGGAGACGAGACCAGAAGTTGGATTGCAAAAAGAAAAGCCGACGGTAACTCAAATCCGTCGAGCTTACCAGTCATCGAATCACCTCATAACCCCACGAGCACAGGTATTCTTCTACCTCTTCCACTGGATCAAGGGCTCCCCCGACAATTTTAGTCAAGGCGAATTCAACGGACTCACGCTTTGGGAACAAATCGACGACGGCATCCCCTGGACCAAGACCAAAAAGCTCTTCTTCCTTATACATACTGTCTTGGTGTTTGCTGCCTCCTACGTGACTGATTACGACTTGAATTATCTGGCGATGAATGGCCCTGTGTATATTCTGTTGGGGATCATACCCAAGATCCCGGAGATGCACCGTGTGCGTGTGTTTGGCTGGAACAAGACGACAGGGATCGATGACGTTAATGAGGATGCGCTGGCGTACTCAGCCACCGCAGCCGGGAGTGCCGCCACGTTAGGCACCAAGAAGAGTCGGTGAAACCAGAGAGTATTGAGAGAAGGAGCATCCGAAAAAGTAGATGAGATATACATATGTATGGTGTATTTGCGAAGCAATATGCGTTTTTGGGTGCTGTCTTGTGCCTGTTCTATATGAGTCACCATGGCGCGCGCGTGAATGATGGTGAGAGGCGACCTGGCAACCTAATTTATTGGAAACAAGGGGAACGGGGGGACGGCATCTGTGTTTTTGGGGTAGGTATTTCGTCTAAGTAAGCCACACAGAAATGGGGAGGCGAAGAGAACTGTAATTGTATAAAAAGCTACGGATTCAAACGCTGCGGTGCCCTTTCTCCTGGGTGATAACGGACGGCGGGCGGGGGGGCCCGGATGGAAGTAAATGGGCCGCGGTCTTGCCGGTCCCAGCACGCTTTGGAAGAGACTGACGGGGGGGATGTAGGAACGGAGAAATGAAAACCCAAAAAAGAAGAGAAACTTACACTTGAAAGCAATCTCTGCTTTCTTGTTCCAGTGCAATTTGAATGCTCTTCAACCGACAGACGTATTCGTGTGGTGAGAAGGCGAGGTTGCACCCGCGGGCCGAAACAAGGGGATTTGTAGCCTGTGGAGTGACAAGGTTGATGGCAACAATATGGTTATGTGTGCGAGCAGGGTGGCTCAACAGGCGTGCGACCCAGTATGCCCGCACCATTTCCAGGGTATTCTCCTCACACAACCTAAAGACAGGGCATGTACGATTTCCAAGCTGCGGATCCCCAAAATGACCTTGGCCTCACTCACCCTCACCACCACGGGGAGCAGCATCCGCAACGAGCCCTTGTTTGTGGCCGAGGTATTGCAACCAACTGGCTTGTCACGTGGAGCGGCGTTGCGCTTTTCATTTCAGTACACCATCAAGGATGATTGACTTACCAAACCCTGACACCTCCATCTTTGCCTCGTCATTCTCCTCCTCCTCACTACCTCAATTGTTGCAGATCCTGGCGGACGAAATGCAGCTGAACATCTGCTATAGCTGGCGCGGTGGCGAAAGCTAGGGGGATTTTTCCAGCGTGGGATGCCTGGCACCCTCTGCGTTTCGCTTGGGGCTGGACGATTCGCAGGGCGGCAGAGAGCTGCGCATTTCCTACACAAATCAATTTAGCTTAATGATCCTTCAGTGCACACCCCGAGTCAACACTACGATATCCATGAACAGGCGAACTGCCTTCCGGAAAAGAGAAGGAGCTACTTCTGAGTATCAACGTTGAGACTCTCAACCCCGATCTTACGGGGCGACTGACCCACCATCTCGGCTTGGAAAACAATGTCCTTCCCCGTGCCTACTGTGAACTAGTCCTGACAGCGCTCCTCCTCTGGATCACTTGGGTCATTAATTTGTACTGTACCAAAGAGCATGCAACGACCATCCATGAACTACATCTCTCGCTTGGACGCTGATGGAGTCGTCCATCAATTTTTTAGGATGGGCACTACTCTGCTAGAGCATCTTAGCTTGCTCTCACAGCTCGTCATATTGGCGTTGCTTGCCTACGGTTACAAGGCTTACCCAAGACACCGTTTCCATTCGTCACACTCGCCTCTTATCGGGGGGCGTGGGTACCTATATTATTCTCACCCTCTGCCATGCAGCCTGCTGCAACACCAGCCGGGACAAAGCAAAACAGCACCAAGACCTTGTCTTGTCCTCCTCTTCTTCATCCTACCCCTTTTCTCATCCCAAAAGCAGAACAAATTTTGCCAAGCCTACAATCTGGGATTATACATACTTCAATGCCTTCTCCTTCTCCTCACCATTATCAGCGTCAACTGGTCCATTTCTTCCCTCCGCTCCTCCCTTAACACCTCCCCCTGGAGAGTAACCAGCACCCCTCTCACCTACTTCGCTCTTCAACATCTTCACTTCCTCCGAGCCCTCTTCCTCATTTACCTCTTCCTTCCCACTCTTCTAATGTTTTCGCGTCTCATGCTATTTTCCTGCTCCTATGCTTGGATAGATTCCATTTTACAACAGTCCATCAACTTAGCGATACTCGTAGCCCTCGCCATAAATTTTGCGCCAAATGACAAGACATTTTATTATAACCCCTTAGGCCTGGCGGCACAATCGCGCATGCCCTCACTTTATCGTAGCGGCAGTTGTGAGAATGGTGTCAGGAGAAGAGGAGGAAGAGGAAGAGGAGGAGGGGGAAGAGGAGCGATATTTCATCCTGCCGAACGGCTACGGCAGCTGCGGGTACGTAATAAAGGGATTCAACAGTGAATGCTGCTGCTACTGCAAACGTAGAAAGTAGTAATGGTTTTGTAAAGTAGCATGAAAATGTTTCATGTTATATCAAAAGGTGATATCAACTTGTGCAGTTTATGAAAGAATAGACTGCGAATGATAATAGGGGAGATGGAAATTAAAGAGTAAACTTACTGTGAGCGCTTTTCTTAGATCCCGATAATTCTGCACCATGATTTGTTTCATAGTTGGGCTGTGGAGTGCGGTATAGCAAGTACTACACAATCGTAGTCGTCTTAGCATCTCCAATTGTCCACGTCCCCATTCAACAGCAAATTTCGCCCCCACCCCCCCCCCAAACTTCTCCTTACATCATTACCCTCATACTTATTTATCCCTCGCTGCCAGCTGCATCGAGACTTGCTGCAGCTGCACGTGCTCGTCCACACTAGGGCTTGGCTTCGCGCGAACCCAGCATCGGATGTCCCTTTTTGGTGAATGAGGGCAAGAAAGGATCTACCCCTACGGCGTCGTCTTTCACCTCGCGAGGGACCGAGAAGGAGCGTCGCATGAACTTGCTGGACGCTTCCTCCACAAGCTCTTGCAGCCGCGAATGACGATACCACTTAGTGGGACTGCTTGAAGAATACATCGACTCGAGGATCGCTCCACCTTCCTCCTCTTCGAGCCCAATCTTGCTGGTCGTAATTGTCTCGATGCTCATGGCAGTTGGTAGGACCTCCAAGGCAAAATGACGCTTTGTGCTGTTGTTGGTCACCGCTTCTGCCATTCTGCTGCTGCTTACCCTACTATAGGAAAACTTCCCTACGCATGTACGTTTGGATCAAACTGTCAAAGAAGGCAACATGTTCACCCCTGCATTGTTTCTGTTCTTTAAAGGCTGGAATAGTGTTGAGTAAACCGCGAGTGAAGCCTGTGTGGCCCATTCAGCGATATGCGATGACGGATTCGGACTTCTTTCTTCAACGCCGAGCCAAAGCCAAAATCGAAACATTACGCTCTCCTGCATCCTTTCCGCTCTCACCTTATTACCAAACATAGAGAACATGCCATTGGACTTGTCGTCAAGAAGACAGGGGCAGCCGCTGCCCTATCTACTGCTGGCCACCGCTGTCGCCATCGTCTCCTCTTCTCCGACTGTCGTGCTGGCCTCCACAGCATCATCACCATCACGACATTGTTGGGGCACCACAGTCCTGCGGCAGAACATATATAGTCATGGGGGATTTGTTTTCCCATCAAAACTGTTCAGAGAATCACGTCCGGCAGGCACGATTGTCTCTCTCTCCTCTCCTTCCCACTCACGATTGTTCTTGGGCCGCCGCGGGGGGGCCGTCCCTTCCACCACCGTCCCTTCCACCACCGTTCCTGCAGCGGCTGCAGGTCGCGTGACGACGACAGCAGCTGCTGCCACGGGCGCTTCTTTCTCTTCTTCCTCGCCTCCTACGGCCATCAAACTGGGGTCAGCCTCGACGCGAGAGGTCGAGCTGTTCGAGATGCTGATGGGCTTGGGGCAAGACCACCTCTTCCAAAACTGGCCGGCCGCAGGGGAGGCAGAGGATGCAAAACACGCTTTCTTTCAGCAGGTGCAGCAGTTAGATGAGAGCTACCCAGGTGGTGTTGTAGCTTATGTCAAGAAAGCTCGGGCCTTGCTAGGGGCTGCTGTGAGGCAGGAAAACCCTTTTGAGGGTGTGACACCCTCTGTACCTGACGGGGAGACACTAGCGTACGGGACGGCCGAATTTGCCGCGGCGGAAGAAAGGGGATTGGACGAGGTGGCACATGCGGTCTTTGTCTTGGTGGCGGGTGGATTAGGAGAGCGTTTAGGGTATGGAGGGATCAAACTTGCGTTGCCTGTTGAGTCGACGACGGGGGAGACGTACCTGGAGTTTTACGCGAGTTATATTTTGGCGTTGCAGGCACGCGCTCGGCAACGGACTGGCGATGCATCTTTGATCTTGCCTTTAGCCATTATGACTTCCGATGACACAGACGCGCAGACCCGGGAGTTGTTGCTGCGCAATGGCAATTTCGGGATGGCAGAGGGGCAGGTGGTGATTGTCAAGCAGAGCAAGGTCCCGGCCTTGCAAGACTCGGAGGCCCGCCTGACCTTGGCTGATCCCTATACCCTCGACACCAAACCGCACGGACACGGTGACGTCCACCATCTCTTGCTCCGTAGCGGTCTGACCGCGCAGTGGCTAGCTGAAGGCCGCAAATGGGTATTTTTTATGCAGGATACCAATGCCCTGGTCGTTAATTCCATCCTCCCTGCCCTGGCCGTGAGCGCCACCAAGGGGTACGACATGAATAGCATCTGTATCCCCCGTAAGGCTGGGGAGGCTTCCGGCGCCATCACCAAGCTGACCAGCCGGTCGGGTGACGCTATAATTATCAATGTGGAATACAACCAGCTCGACCCCCTGTTACGTGCCACCACCTTCCCGGAAGGCGATACCAATGACCCTTCCTCAGGCTGCTCCCCATTCCCTGGCAACGCCAATAATATCGTCATGTCCCTCCCTTCCTACCACCGCGTCCTCCAAGGAGTCGACCAAGGAGTCGTCGAAGAATTCGTCAATCCCAAATTTAAAGATAGCACCCGCACGGCATTCACCAAACCCACCCGGCTCGAATGCATGATGCAAGACTTTCCCAAGCTCCTGGCAAAGGAAATGGGGTCCACAGCCAGGGTTGGATTCACGAGCTTCGAAAAATGGCTCTCGTTCTCCCCGGCCAAAAACAGTCTGGATGCCGGGGCCAAGGCATACGCAGCTACAGGTGTGCCCCCCGCGACGGCCTCCAGTGCGGAGATGGACTTTTACCGGTCGCATTTGCTTAAACTGCGCGCAGCCTTGTCAGCTTCCGCTGCTGCAGATGGTCTGAAATACGGCCAGGTGGAGACGTTCGCTGATATTCCTTTGGAGACTGGACCTCGGGTTGTGTTGACCCCTGCGCTGGCAGTGACAACCCGGGAGTTGCAGGAGAAGTTTGGCGGGAGGATAAGAGTGTCAGGAAGGAGCACGCTGGTATTGGACGGTAAGGGTATTCGTATTGAAGCGCTGGATTTGGACGGGACCTTGGTTGTGAAGGCGGGGCCGAGGGCGAAGGTAGTTGTGAAGGATGCGGTGGTGAGGAATGAGGGGTGGAAATTGGTGGCGACGGGAGAGGAGGCGGTGGAAGAGGAAAGAATCAGAGGCTTTCTTATTGAGAAGGAGGGAGGGGTTGTGATTGACTTGGGGGAGGCGGAGGGGGATTTTGTGGTGACGGGAAATGGGGAAGTAGTGAAACAGTGAGAGAGTATGAGGAGGTGGAGCTGGGCGAGGAATGCCATGAGCAATAGGTAACGAGGTATGTTTGTGAGTCGTGTACGAAATGAAGTAGCTGTGTCAAGACCCTGCTGGACACGACGGGAAAGGAAGGCACATTTGAAACCAAGTAATAACTATAGAATTAAACGCGTGTTTCATTTCGCTAAAGCCCGCACCGTTGATGCTTGTTCCAGAAGATGTCACAGACGGTCTGCGCGAATTTTCCCGGACCAGGAGAAATGTCAGACGAAAAGTACACGCTTTCTTCGGTTTTTCCCTGTATCAAACGTACATGCCTTGCGAAGCGATGCGACATGCATCGTAGGTCAGCGGCCCATGGGCCATAGTTTGCGAAGACGATGACGCGTCTCGGGTTTGTCGCTGGATCGTCATGCACCGCAGGCGCATACACACCTTTCACGAATCCAAAATCTATATAACAAGCATGCGCACGTGCAGCTACTCCATCAAATAATCATCACACAAGAAGTTACAACATTTTCATGCCCTGGGAGCTGTATCTCGGCGTTCGGCGTTGCTACGTTGTTGGCGATGGAGCGAGCGATCAGCAGCCACAGAGAGCTTCAGCGTGCTTCCAGAAAACTTCCTTCGAAATAACGAAGGCCTCCCAAAACACGTGCTTTACTCTTTCGGCGTTTGAATAGCACACTTTCAGTGCAGCAATTCACTGTCAGCTCACTTCTCATTCAGCTCTCTGTCCACACCGTCACCCCACCTGTAGGAGCGCCCAAGCTCTCGTCTCAGAGCCTTCTTCGTCACCACCCAACACAGAAAGGTGAGGATCTTCTATGGAATGCGTGTGTTCCTTGGTTTTTCGATGCGTACTTTTAAGAGTGTACTGGGTGTGTGGGAGGCGTTCCCAGCGGTATGTTAGAGCGAATACATGCAGGCCAGCGGCATGTGCGAAAGTTGTGGGCGGGGTTTCGGATCTCGTCATTTTCCTGCTCCATTTCATGCCATGGCCTCGGGCCTCGCTCACACGAGCAGCTATGCCTTGCCGAGACTGACGTGTCTACCACTGCGTGTTTGTGTCAACCAGTGGCAAAGGTTGGGAGGCGTAACAACTGCAGAGGCTGGCCTACCGATCGTTCATCCTGGAGATGCGGATGTTGCTTTTCTCCCTGTGTCGTCTCCTTCGCCTAGTGATTCTTGTCCTCTCATCACCCTCGCAGACTTTGTTGTTGAAAAAGTTCATGCTTTTCGGTATTGTTTCATCGCTTTCATTAAACAGCCTCTGACCCTCTTTCCTCTTTCCCCTTTTTTCTTGCTCATCCCAAGCGCAGACAACTACCATGGCAGTGGTGGGCATTGACCTGGGGAACCTGAACATTGTGATTGCGCAGGCTCAACGCGGCGGCGTGGACGTGATCTTAAATGAAAACTCCAACCGGCAAAATCCTAACATGGTGTCCATTGCGGAGAAACAACGCTATGTGGGCGAGCAAGCCGTGACGCTGGCGCGGTCCAACTACAAAAACACGATTTATGCCACCAAGCGCTTGATCGGAAAAAAATACGACGAGCCAGATGTGCAGCAGGAGATTCAATCATTGCCTTTCAAGATTATCAAACTGCCCAAGGGTGGGGTTGGATACGAGGTCTCCTATGGTGGGGAGCCGACAGTGCTGTCACCCGAACAGGTGGTGGCGATGCTCTTTGGGAAGGTGAATGAGATCGTCAAGAACAACAACAATGGAACCCCCATTGCCGAGGCTGTCGTGGCTATCCCTGGTTGGTTCACCGATTCCCAGCGCCGCGCTGTTTTAGATGCCGCAGAGATTTCCGGCTTAAACGTGTTGCGGCTCATGCATGAATCTACTGCTGTGGCGCTGTCTTACGGGATCTACAAGTCCGTCCGCAGCCTGTTCCATGAAAGCGAGCCGCAGCATGTCCTCTTTCTCGATTTGGGCCATTCCAATTTTTGTGCGTCGGTGGTCGCTTTTATCCAGGGCAAGCTTATCGTCAAGTCGGCTGTTTATGACCGGAGCTTGGGCGGGCGGGATTTCGACAAGCAAATCGTGGACTTCCTGGCGGAGCAGTTCCAGGCCAAGTCCAAGCTGGGCGACCCGCGGGAGAATGCCAAGGCGATGTTGAAGCTCCAGGCCGCGGCGGAGAAGGCGAAGAAGACTCTGTCGCCTGCAGGGGTAACGGAGGCGTCCATCTCGGTGGAATGTGTGATGGAAGATACGGACCTGAATACGGCCTTGTCTCTGGAGGAGTTCGAGAGGCGCGTGCAGCCTCTACTGGCTCGGTTGGAAGCGCCTATCTCACAGGCCTTGGCTGAGGCGGGCGTCACACCTGAGCAGCTTGCGAATGTAGAGGTGGTGGGCGGGGGTACTCGTGTGAATTCGGTGAAGCTGCACATTGCCGGCTTGCTCCACCTGGACAAGACCAAGCTAAATTACGGCCTCAGCACCACCCTCAATGCTGATGAGGCTGTTTCCCGTGGCTGCGCACTGCAGGCTGCTATCCTCTCTTCCCGTTTTCAAGTCAAGCCTTTTGAGGTCCTTGAGGCGTGCCCTTACCCGATTAACTTGAGCTGGGAAGAATCGCCGTCTGCCGCTGCCCCCATGGACGAGGACGAACCTGCGGCTGGCGGGGAAGGTGAGGAAGCGGCCGTCAAAGCGGGGGAAGGCTCGGTGTTGTTGTTCAAGCGTAATGACAAGGTACCGAACCAGCGGCGGGTTACTTTTCACAAGGATGCCGACTTCACCGTTACTGCCGCGTATGACAAGTCGGCCCTACCCTTGCTTCCCCCCGGGACCAGCACGGATATCGCCTCCTTCCAGGTGGCTCTTCCCAAGGAACATCAAGGCATGGGGGACAAGTCCAAGGTCCGCCTCACCCTTGTCTACAACTTGCACGGCGTCCTCGTCATGAATCAAGCTCAACTCATGGAGGAGGTGACAGTTGGCCCCACTGCTACCAACGCCTCTGAGACGGGCAAGGTTGAGGCCGAGGGTGACAAGGCAGCCGAGGCGGCAGGAGAAAGTGTGGCGGCGGACGGTGCACCGGCTCCAGAAGGCGCCGCGGCAGTGCATGAGGAGAAAAAGGAGGAGAAGCCTGCCCAGGCCGAGCCTGCGACGCCTGCTGCGGGGACGAAGAAGAAGTTTAAAACGCACTCGTTGTCCGTGGTGACCGTGGCTCCGGGTTTGAGCAAGGCGGAGAAGGATGCGTTTGTGGAGGCAGAGGCGCAGATGGAACAGCAGGATAGGATTATTCGGGAGACGGCGGATACGCGCAATGCCTTGGAATCTTATATTTACGATTTGAAGGCCAAGTTGGGGGATAAGCTCAAGCCGTTCGCTGAAGAATCGGCGGCCGCCGCATTTAATACACAATTGGAGGACATGGAGACCTGGTTATATGGCGATGAAGGCTTTGATTCTACCAAATCCGTGTACGCTAGCAAGTTGGCTACGCTCCGGTCGGTGGGCGACCCTATTCAGCAGCGCTCGGACGAGGCCAGCAAGCGTGAGCCGGCCCGTGTCGAGTTCTGCCGTCAGTTGGAGGAGTACAAGACGCTAGTGAAGTCAGCGGAAGAGAAGTACAGCCACATAACGGACGAGGAGCGCAATAAGGTTCGCGAGGAAGTGACGGCCGCCGAATCCTGGCTCTACGACCAGCTCGCCAAGCAAACAGAGCTACCCTCTTATGCCGACCCCGTTCTAACGGTGGCCGCCATCAAGGAGCGACAAAATGCGGTGGCTCACGCTGTATTGCCGGTCATGAATCGGCCCAAGCCTCCTCCTCAGGCCCCGGCACCCACGCCTGCTGTTGACGAGAAGGCGGCCGCCCCACAGCCAGAAGAAGAGGTTGCCGAGGCACCAGCTGCCGAGACGGGAGCGACAGAAGCGACGTCCATGGACGAAGGTGTGGCTCCTACAGCGGAGGGGGAAGAAGAGGTGCCGATGGATACAGCTTCGTAATCGGGATGGGGGAAAAAAACCTCTGTGTGGGCTGTCAGTTGATACTATTAGAGGTCTTTTGTTTTGTTTGTGGCTGCGTGTGTGTGTTTGCATGAGAAATAGACTTGAGAATATCGGAAGGAACTTTGACATGGTAAACGAGGAAAAGAAAATCTTCAAAAAGGAATAATGGGTAAAAACAAGGAGCACCGGGTCTCTTTAGAAATGCTTCTCGGCGGAAAACCAGAAAAAAAGGTAGAATATGTCGACTTTTTCGCTTATCATTATAGAATGAAAGATCGAATGGCCAAGGGATTTATAAATTCTTTCTTTATGTTGTCGTAGAACTTACTTTCCATCCCGAGGGAGGTGTATGCAGGCCAAACCCTCTGACATGGGCGCAATATCTCTATGAAAGGTTGTTGGAATACATTGTCCGACCTCCTTCGAGGCGGAGCCGCATAGTTGAAGTATAGGTGCTTGCTTCATCCATCTCATGACGCTTTGCCAGTGACTCACTCATGCATGTGACACATTTAGTTCTGCTCGCTCAAGCCTGGCCCCTCCTGACATGCACACATTGCACTTGTAGGTGGGCCACGTTTAGTATAGACGCCACCCCTGTCGCACCATCGGTCCCAGAGCAGGAGCACGCTTCCCTACTCCTGTACGCTCCCCCTGCTTCCCCCCCTGCTCGTCAACGATGGCGACGCCAGCGGCTGCGAATTACAGTGACGGCGCGGCCGCTCAGGATGACAGCTCCTCTCCTTCAACATCTCCCAATCTTCCACCCCCGCCCATGTCGTCGTTCGTACGGCCTATGCTGACCGATATGTACCAAATTACAATGGTCTTCGCGTACTGGAAGCAAAAGCGGCACCAGGACAGGGCCATCTTTGAGCTCTTTTTCCGGAAGACACCCTTTAAGGGAGAGTTTGCCATTATGGCCGGCATTGACGAAGTACTCAAGTACTTGGCCCACTTTCGCTTCTCCGAGGAGGAGCTGATTTATTTACGAAAGCAAATTCCGCATGCCGAGGAGGATTTTTTTGTCTGGTTGGGACAATTAGATTGCTCAGCCGTCAAAGTATACGCCCTGCCCGACGGTACCACATGCTTTGGTATAGAGCCCCTGATCCGCGTGGAAGGTCCCTTGGCGATTGGACAGCTTTTGGAGACGACGCTCCTAAATCTGGTCAACTACCCTTCCCTCATCGCCACCAACGCCGCCCGTCACCGCCTGGCCGTGGGGCCGGACAAGGTGCTGATTGAGTTTGGATTGCGAAGGGCCCAGGGTCCGGACGGTGCCATGTCTGCGGCAAAGTACTCCTATCTCGGGGGATTCGATGGGACGAGCAATGTGCTTGCGGGCCGTTTGCTCAGCATCGCCATCAGTGGCACCCACGCTCATGCGTATGTGCAATCGTACGTGAGCCTGGATGACCTCCAGAATCCCTTTTTAGACGATCAAAATCTGGTAGAGAAAGCGTTGGCATACCGGTCCACCTTGGGCTTTTCCGATAGTAATTTGGGGGAGTTTGCGGCCTTTGTCGCTTATGCTCAGTCATGGCCCGATAACTTTCTGTGTTTGGTCGATACCTACGATACGCTCAATTCGGGGATACCCAATTTTCTGAGTGTTGCTTTGGCGTTGCATGATTTGGGGTATGCGCCGGTGGGGGTACGGTTGGACTCGGGAGACTTGGCTTACTTGTCAAAGCGGATCAGGGCGTGGTTTACCAGGGTGGCGTCGACTCACGGACGGCCGACGTTTGAAAAGCTTCGGATTGTGGCGAGTAATAATATCAATGAAGATGTGTTGTACGCCTTGAGTAAGCAGGGACATTCCATCGATGCCTTCGGCGTGGGAACTCACTTGGTCACGTGTCAGGCACAGCCGGCCTTGGGATGTGTTTATAAGCTGGTGGAGATCTGCGGGAAACCACGGATCAAGATCTCTAATGAAGTAGAGAAAGTTACCTTGCCGAGTCGGAAGGACCTCTATCGCTTTTTCAACGAATCAGGCGTGGCCGTGGTGGATTTCATGACTAAAAACGGTGAAGCCGCGCCAAAACCAGGGCAGCGCCGATTGTGTCGGCATCCGTTCGACTCGAAGAAGCGTGCTTATGTCACACCCTCCACCGTCGAACCGTTGCTTAAGCTGGTTTGGGACGGACAGGCGGGTGGCATTCAACCAGGGGCCTTGCGGACATTGGGAGAAAGTAGAGAGTTCGTGATGGATCAGTTGAAGGGCATCCGAGAGGATGTTTTGAGGCACATTAATCCTACGCCGTACAAGGTAAGCGTTAGTGAGGAGCTCCATGCGTTGTTGCACCAGCTTTGGGAGATGAATGCACCGGTGGGTCAGCTATGATATGGAGGGAGGGAGGATGAGGAAAGGAAAAGATTGAGCGGGCTTGTGCCCCGTTTGTTTATGTACAAAGAAATGTTTATGATGTTTCTTTTTTAAAAGAATGTTTGACGGATCAAATATGTTGTCTCTGTCTTGTTTGGCGTGCCCTTAGTACGATGGAATAGGAAAGGGAGACAGGAGAGAAAGTGACAAACAAGTTCGACCCGCGACAAAGACAAATGAGATTTTAAAAATCTAGCAAAGCGGATAAGCAACACAATGCTTGACAAAATGGTTCTCGTACGTCATGTGCTCACATGTGTGTTTTTATTCATCTCCGACCAATGGACCCGTAGTAGCCCTTCATCCTCTGTTGAACTTGGTCTTACACACAGGTTTTGGTGCGTAGACCACTAGGATAATGATAAATTTATATAGATTAAAAAAAGGGGAAATACCAGAACGCGGGCGCGTGCACGTACGCGCACATACACGCACACAGAACTTACAAACATGACATCCATTCACTTATCTGGCCTTTTTCTCTGCACCTACTCCACAACAACTCCTTTCTATTCTTTCTCCCGTATTGTACGCTTCTAATCCTTGCGCACAATCACACTTGACGCTCCAATATCGCAGTGGATGACAAACACAATGTATATAAAGCTCGTCATCCTCCTTTCTTCCTCCTGCTGTCTTCCTCCCGGACACGGACGCCCAGGGGATTTTGTTCCAATCATCAATCTGTCCGTTCCTAAGAGCCTCATCTGAAGGTGAGGAGCTACCAACTCACTCATAAAGTGCTTTTTCCCTTCTGCCATATTTTTCCTCTTGTCCTTTCAACCGCCAGCTGCTGAGTGTTCTTTCTTTTTTATGTTCTCTGCTTCTTCCATCCTTCTGCCCTGTTTCTTTCCTATACGACTGTTCATCTCCACGTTTCCCCCCCCCTCTATTCGTGCGCTCTTGCCAGGCTATCTACTTGCGCTCTCTCTTTTGCCCTCAACACATATTTTCGTGCATTAGATCTTTGACTGGTACGAGGCCACGTGCGTGACCATCGCTCGCTGGATGTCCGAGAGCTTGGTGCACCCCGTTAACCGCATCGCCATCTCAAACTCTTTCTTCAACAACTCCAACACCTGGTACACGCCTTCTTCCCCGCTGTGCGCCAAGCCCCAAAGCACCGGCCGGCCAATAAAAACAGCACGTGCTCCCAATGCCAGGGCCTTGAATGCATCCGTCCCGCGGCACACACCGCCATCCAGATACACCTCGCAGCGACCGTTGACAGCCTTGACTATATCAGGAAGAAGCTCAATGGTGGAAGCCACCGTGTCGAGCTGACGGGCGCCGTGGTTGGAGACCCAGATGGCGTCCACCCCACACTGCATCGCCATGAGGGCGTCCTCGGGTGTCATGACACCCTTGACCACGATTGGTAGGTTGCATACGCTGCGCAGCCATTGTACATCCTTCCACTGGAGCGTTCGATCAATGAGTGACGCCACATACGCCGCCAATCCCGAGTCCTTCCCTCCGTCCTTGGTGCCTTCCGCATGCGACCCTCCCTCGCTCGCAAAATTTGCCATCGTTAAGTGCCCAGGCAGCTTGAAGCGATTTCGTACGTCCGCCTCCCGTCTACCCAATACAGGTGTGTCCACTGTGATCGCCAAGGCTTTGTACCCCGCTCGCTCCGCTCGTCGAGCTAGCTCGGCCGTCAGCTCGCGATCCTTGTAGACGTAGAGCTGGAACCACTTAGCCGCTCCCACCCCAACCGCCGCCACGTCTTCAACGGACGTCGTCGACCAGGAAGACAAGGTCATGAGAGTTTTCTGCCGGGCACAAGCACGTGCAGTGGCAAGTTCACCCTCATGGTTGGCCATACGCTGCATGGCGGTAGGCGCCACGCAAATGGGGTAAGCCACTGGCTCCCCCAATATGGTGGTGGCGGTGTCAACCTCGCTCACGTCCCGCAAGATGCGAGGGCGCATACGCAAGCGTTCAAATGCCGCTCGGTTCTCGCGGAGGGTGATCATGTCGTTCGCCCCGCTGGCGTAGTAGTCAAACGCGTTTTTCGGAAGAGTCGCTTTCGCATACGCCTCGTACTCTCTGATGTTGACCGGCTCCGGTCCTGCGCCCGTGGGCGTCATGACGGTCTCCTCGGCCGCGCCCAAAGGGCGGTTTACAATGTCCATTTTTTGGTTACTGTAGCTAAGCCCTGTGGATTTGAAGTGGGGGATGAGGGTAGGGAGAGTGCGAAGGGATAATGAGAGGACGGCGCGATGAAAGATCATTTTCGCGTGTCGTGCAAGTTTTTTGAAAGGCAAGCCAGATCGCATTCTCCTTGCCGACAGCCGGAGATACAAATAATGCACCAGACATCACAGCGTGAATGTCTGTGGGTCGGAGCATACTGTTGCTTGCCTTGTCGCTAGTGTGGCTTGCTTGCTGTGACTGCGAGGAGGGGTGGGTGTTGCTGGGTGCAAGAGTGGGGGGAGGTCGAGCTTCTTTTGCTTGGACGTTGTCAGCAAGCGCACGGCGGCTGCCGCGTTGTAATGGGTTGCTGCGCAGGCCTTCAATCCAAAAGACATCATATAGGCGGCTACGTATGCCAAGCAAGAGAAGTCTGCTTCGAAGATCTTCACCGAGACCGGGTGTACTCTCACAGAGTTTGGATCTGGCTTGCTTCGAAGTTCGCTGATCACCTGACGCCAGCGGGCCGACACCCGTTGTTCGCTGCATGGGACCACGCTTGAGGGAGCTTTTCGACACTTCGAGACGGTGAAAAGGCCAGCGGAAGACATTTGGATTGCAGCACGATTATGTGATTTCGGGAGTCTGTGTCTATGAATATATGAATAGGGCCGGAAAACACACGCAAATATAACAAAAGTTACATAAACCCTGACCCAGAAATAAAAGCACATAAATTCAGGAAAAAGGCATGCTCGTAGATACCCACTAGGGATCAGATATGACAGATGGGAAAACAAACAAACGAACGACTATTCTTTTTCCAAATTTTGTCAGGTTACAAGAACTCTTCGTGCGTCCCATCAGCTCTTATCTCGTTTGTTCTTCTTCCCGACACCCTCCAGAGGTCCTCATTGCACCCATTTTGCCCCACTTGCATAGCCTGCGACTCTCTCGTCTTCTTCCGCCTTCATGCAACCATTCAAACGTGGAATGGTTGTACGCTTATGAATGAAGAAAAAAAGGCAAGAGGCCGCTGCACCAGCGGGTGTTGAAAGCCATACACAGGAGGGGAGCCGCGCGCACTCCTTTCACTACCTTCCTCTCATCACAAACCTCCCTCTTGCGCTCTTTTGTTCTCTCTATACATCAACCAAAGACTTCGAGGCATCATCCTGTTCACTATTGATCCCTCCTTCCACTGCTCTTCCTCCTTCCTTCCATACCTCGTTTATGTCTGCTATTTGCTTATACTCGTACTGTCGGCGTGGGCGCATGCATGTCACGTACTACTCGAACTTCAACTCAAAAGGCGGTTGAATATCACGTTGAAGAAATCGTTGGCTTTAGAAATGACTGACATCTTCATCTCGCTCGCTATCGCTTCTGTACTTGACAAAACGCACATGAAAAAAAAATGGGCTCTACCCTACCCAAGCGTTTTACTCTGCGGGGGCCTCAGGAGAGGAAGCAGGAGCAGCGGGCACCTTTGAAGCACCGCTTCCGCCACCGGCGCCAATCAAACGCGATGATCCCATCACCTCATCTGCCCGACGGTCCATGCGGCCCTTGACCTCACGGGAGAAGCGCATGTTGGTCCCAGACTTCCAGTCGGGCATCTGGTCGGGGTAGTAGGGCAAGTCGCCCATCTTGCTCTCGTTGGGGTACACAGCGTAGGGCACCATCTGCACCTGGTACTCAAGCAGCATGAAGGCGAACTCCTCGGCCGTGACGGTCTCCTGTTCCACCAACCGGTCAGCCAGGCCGTAGAGCAAGTCCATGTTCTTCTGCAACACGTCCTTGGCCAGGTTATATGCGTTGGACACAAGCCGCTCCACCTCGTCGTCCACCTCCTTCTTCAATGACTGCGACCACTCCGTCACGCCCTCCGCCATACGTCGGCCCATGAACACAGGTCCGCTCTCTCCAATGCCCAGAGGCCCCACGGTGTCGGACATACCGAACTGTGTCACCATGCGCTTGGCAATGTTCGCCACCTGCTGGATGTCGTTCATCGCACCCGTCGTCACATGATCGGGGCCAAAAATCAACTCCTCCGCCAAACGTCCGCCAAGCGCCACGGCCAGCTGCGCCTCCAGATATTGGCGCGTGTACATGCTGCTCTCCAGCCGGTCCTCGTTGGGGGCAAAGAAGGTCAGACCACCGGCGCCGTTGGAGCGAGGGATGATGGTAACCTTCTGCACCATGTCGTAGTCGGGGATCACTGCGCCCACGATAGCATGGCCAGCCTCATGGAACGCCACGAGTTCCTTGCGCAGAGCGGGCACATCGGCCCCGCGCTTCTCCAGACCGACCAGGACACGATCGACGGCATTGTCAATCTCCTCCCATCCGACATCGGGCTTGTCGGCACGTGCAGCAGAGATGGCCGCTTCATTCATGATGTTTTGAAGAGAGGCACCAGAGAAGCCGGGGGTACGGCGGGAAATGGACTCGAGGTCGACGTCGGGGGCGAGGGGCTTCCCCTTAGAGTGCACCTTGAGGATGGCCGTGCGGCCTTTGAAGTCGGGCAGGTCTACGGTCACGCGGCGATCGAATCGACCAGGACGCAGGAGAGCCTGATCCAGGACGTCGGCTCTGTTGGTGGCGGCGATGACGATGATGCCGGGGTTGCCCTCGAAGCCGTCCATCTCAGTCAGAAGCTGATTTAAGGTTTGCTCACGCTCGTCGTTCCCGCCGGCAAAACCAGCACCACGCTGGCGACCCACAGCGTCAATCTCGTCGATGAAAATGATGCAAGGCGCGTTCTTCTTAGCCTGCTCAAACATGTCACGCACACGCGACGCACCCACACCCACAAACATTTCCACGAATTCGGACCCAGCCGCCGATATGAAGGGCACGCCAGACTCACCCGCCACGGCCTTGGCCAGCAGCGTCTTCCCTGTACCGGGAGGACCATCAAGGATCACACCGCGGGGGATCTTGGCACCGACGTTGGTGTACTTCTCCGGGTTCTTCAAAAAGTCAACCACCTCCGTCAGCTCCATCTTGGCGCCATCACAACCGGCCACATTATCGAACGTCACGCCCGTGTCGGGGGTCAACATAATCTTGGCCGACGACTTAGAGAATTCCATCGGGCCCTGTCCACCCATTCCGGGCATGCCGCCAGGACCAGCGCCCCCACCAGCGCCTGAGCCGCCGCGACGGGCCAGGAAGAAGAGGCCCAGAAAGAGGAGACCCGGGAAGAGGATGGACTGGAAGAAGTTGAAGCCCTCTGCCTTCGCCTGCTCTGGCAGCACAGTCACGTCGACCATCTTTTGGGTAAGGGTGGCCAGGAGATCAGGATCGTTAGGAAGTGCATCCAGGCGATAGCGAGCGCCGTCCGTGTCGGTGGCGACGAGCTTTTGCCCGTCAGCAGAGAACGTGACTTTCTCGATCTGGCCCTTCTCCACCATATCCAAAAAGTCACTGTAGCGCACCAAAGAAGGTACACCCGGTTGGCGGTTCATCGTCTGGAGCACAGGGGCAGCGTCTGCGGCCTGCGCAACTTGAGGTCCCATGGCACCAGAGAGGCCAAGCGCAGTCACACCCAGGAGGGTGGCCTTGCTAGGGCAGACATTGCCGAAGTTCGGGGCCTCCTTCATGCTCACAGCGCGAGCCCCAAAGGTGTTGCTGCTGGTGCTGCGACGGGTTGTCTCGGTGGACCGGGATAGCCGGGCGCTCCCAATGAAGGCCTTGGTGTTCTGGATGTTTTGGCGCAAGGCCAGGGCCTCCTGGCTCATCACCAGGTACAGCAACGCCACAGGCATGCAGCGCCGGGCGCGTCTCATGATGGACTTCACGGAGAGTCCCATCTCTGTCTTGTGTATGATGTGATAAGAAGGAAAGGACGGTGAGTGCACGCTTGTGTGGTGTGACTGTCAATGGTGCATTCCGACCAAGTCATCAAGGTTGCTATGCTGTGTGCTGGCTCTGGAATAAGGTAGGGTGGAGAGGTTTCCCTGACACAGGTCGGCTGGTCCATCCCCGTCCACTAACTATCCAGGCACTCCACGAGTTGTCTCGGGAAGAGACCAGCGCGCGGTTGGCCCGGTCCTTGTGTGACTAAAGACCAAACGCCCAAGAGGGAAAAAAATGCAAAGGAAGAAGGCGAGGCCAGGACGAGGACAGTGACGCACACGCCGCCTTTCTTCGAAAGAAGGCAGAGTGTAAGCGTAAATCATGTCCGACCCAATCGATGTGGACAGTAATGATGGCACGCAAGGCTGGACAGCGTGGTGGAATACTCATCAGAAGGAAACGCGTCAATGAAAATCAGGTCCTCCACGTGCATGCCTGACTAAGAACAGTATCCCTGCGTACGAGCGCACTGAAATACGGCCTCGCTGCTTGCCCGTCGATTACGGCAATCCGAAGGCAGGAGCGAGACCGCTGCCCCAGGTAGTTCTTTTCCTTCAGCGACGTGGTGTACGTCGGACTGCGAATGAGAACTCACAGACTGTACTGTACGTACGCCCACCCACAGCCATCCACAGCCACCCGCAGCATAATCATGGCTTCATCATCATTCGCCAGACGAGGGAAGGGGGTGCAGCAGGTATCATCGCCGTCGCCGCCCGAGCTTTCCATCTTGCTACCTACCTACAACGAGCGGGAAAACTTGCCGCTAGTGCTGTGGCTGGTGTACAAGCACTTGACGGCAAGGTGCGTGCGGGTAAATAATTGGCAGGAGGGCGCTGGAAAGAGGGAGGATGAGGAATATGGGCTCTGCGATGATTCAACGGAGACACAGGGCGTCTCGCCGCCTGTGGTGTGTGTCTGTACAGGGCGCACACACACAAGTCCTCGCAATCGTTGATCGGAGATAGAACAGGATGGAGTGAGATCGGTGCATTATTATAGCTTCTCTCTTTACCTTCGGCTGTGTCAAGAGCGGATGATGCCAAACTCCCTTCCATTAAGGGGTGATTGTGGTGGGATTGGCTTCTGCTTTGCGCATCCCCTCACGGATCTGTACTTTCTCCAACTGTGCACCAAGCCTATTTCTCCCCCTCTATCTCTTAACAACATTTATAGTCACATTTCGTACGAGGTGATAATCATTGAGGACAACAGCCCTGACGGCACTCTGGAAGTAGCGCAGCAGTTGCAGGTAAGTAGGAGTTGATGTTGGGCAAGGAGACGGGCATCTTTGTCAGAATATAAAAGTCGGGTCAAGTTTGCCAGGAAGATGGCTATATATATGGATATGGATAAATATCTAGATGTAGATATCAGCAAACATAGATGGAGATAGATCAAGATAGACAGATAAGGACATATGCACACATAAGAAACAGACATAGACAACACAGACTCTCGCCTCTTGTACATTCATACACCCCCAAATGTTGCAGACATTGTACGGCCCCGAGATAATCCAAATACGCCAGCGGCCGGGCAAGTTGGGCTTGGGCAGCGCCTATATGGACGGGCTGGCCTTGGTGCGGGGGAATCTGGTAGTGCTGATGGACGCGGATCTCTCCCACCATCCCAAGTTTATCCCAGCGATGTACCGGTGCGTGTTTGTGGGTTGATTGCGATTGAACGCACGGGTAGTCACAGAAGGGGATATTTGGTACGAATTAATGAAATACAAAAAAAAATCGGCGGGCAATAGTTCATCAGGAAATACGGGCTGGAGCACGGCCTCCACATGCTGCCGCCAGGTTATACCACGTACCTTGGGGAAGGTGGTTAGGTGTCATGAATGTGTTCATAGTATTTCATGCGCGATTTACTCACGTCCATCTACGGCACGCACTTCCACACATGCTGATCCACAATATGACAGAAAGCAGCTAGAAGGAGGCTTTGATGTGGTGACGGGGACACGTTACGCCTTGGGCGGAGGCGTAAGTGGGTGGGACCTAAGACGGAAGCTCATCAGCCGAGGCGCCAACTTCCTCGCTGCCTTTCTGCTGCAACCGGGCGTGTCGGATTTGACAGGCTCCTTCCGCTTGTACCGGAAATCGGCATTGGCGGCAGTCATGGCGCGCGTACGATCGCGGGGTTATGTGTTTCAAATGGAGGTGATTGTGCGAGCCCGGCAATTGGGCTTCAAAATTGCTGAGGTGCCGATTACTTTTGTAGATCGCATCTACGGAGAGAGCAAATTGGGGGCCTTGGAAATTGTGGCGTACCTACGCGGATTAGGCCAGCTTTTTATTTCGATATAAATGAAGGGCATTAGTGAATTGGGCTCAGCGTAGAACGAAGACGGGGAAAAGACGTGTTTACATACGTAGATAGCTTGGATGAGATTTGACTCGGATCATATATTTCTTTCCTTTTTACTGCCTATTGTTACTTTTGAGTTCGCTGAAAGAGTCAAGTGATAGTGCAGGATTATTTCTTCGCGCCCCGCTTTATTCACACGCAGGTTAATTTCGCACAAGTCGATATCAAAGCGCTCTATGGCAATTAAAGACCCTCTAGAAACGGTCTTCAACCCGTCAGGCAGCAGGACATTGACTGGCTCGGGGAAAAAATCATTCACCGCAGTACGTAACCCGTATGGGATAGCACGAAGGCAATAGCCCACAACGTGTGGCACATCTTCACGATCTGACAAATCCAAAGCGGAGCTACTCCGAGATGATCCCGATGCCGTCATGATTATTGGCAGACTCTTCAACGCCCATACATACTCCACATTCTAGTGTAGGCATTTTTTGTGGCTTCGAGATCAAGAACCAAAATCCCCCCCCACTAAAGACATTTTGTTGCCGGAGCCGGATACCGGCACGATATCGCCCGCAGGAACACACATGGCTCAGCAACTCAGTTCTGACAGCACGTTGGGAGGAGAAATGACTATATATCGAGGATTCCCTGGTCTACTTAATGCGCAAGAGCTCCGGTTTCGTTATGGACGTGCGCTTGCGAGCCAATGATTCATGTCCAACGAGGCCATATCCCTCAAATCATGTACTCGGAACCCCGCCGACAAAGCCGTTACGCCCGTCGCCTTCGACGTCCAACCAAAACCGCCATCCGTGTCATTGATAAGTGTCGGAAACTGGTATCAAAAATATGGCTAAGCCTCTTTCTCACAAGCTGGGCCCAGAGGGCCAGATTTCCAAGGAGGTCCACCAAGCTGAACCCGCACCAATATTGGATTTCCCAGCTTCTGAGGAAAATCGGACCGCAACAAACTTAATTGAATTTGCAGCCACAACCAAGACCTCCATCATAAGCTGTGTGTTGCCATACCGATGTCCTGAACATGGAATCGCGCCAAAGGAGATTCAGAAGCGCAACTGCCCCTGGACAGCCAGTGAGTGCAAATTATAGAACACAATCCACCATAATACCCAGAAATCTTCAAAACGGAGCGGGTATTCATCGATCTCCTGAAAAAACGACTCTTCTTGACAAATCAAATGCGAGTTTGGGATTCCAGGGACCATGCCACACCATGGTAACCACATGTGTTTTGGGGGTTGGGAGGTTCTGAACGGGCATACTCTGATAGCATGTGTGACGAGTACACTGCCGCACAATCTTCGGGGCTGCTCATTTGCATAAGACTCAATAACCCGCCCAGTGGTGTGTGAAGCTCTGCACCGAACAGTTTCGGTTTGCTTCTGCACGCGCCAGAAAAGCATTTCAATGGTGCCAGCACAAAAGAAACCGGTTCGTTTCATCTCCGTTATCATATATCGTCGATGATCGAGTTGCTATTTTCACAGTTGCTCTTTTCACAGGCCAAGGACACTCATGCTACGGGCGCACTGCCCTCATCCCTACGACGTGGCCGTCGCTTGTGTAAAAAAGTTCAGACAGAAGACAAGGAAACGGCGGCGTTAGCGATGAAGCCGCAGACGGTCAACTAAGTTGCCCCTGCCCCAACCCCCGCCTCCTCTTCTCCCATCCCTCCCCCCAATATTTGGCTCTGCGTTGTCCCGCTCGGCCGCGGAACCTACCAACGTACTGATATCTCAGCAGCGCCATGTATGCCACGATCCGGCCGGCCGGAACAAAGACACGGTGCCCGCTTCGAATCTTGGCACGCGACGGCTTCCCTTTTTGCTTTTCGTATTTTCACATTCACTTTTGGACCCCGTATGCTCATTCCACAGGACCACCAAGGCAGCCTGCCAAAATGTATGCTAGGTGAACTGTGAGCCAGGCGCAGCAGCAGCTACGTCGAGACTCCTTCCACAGGTGGTGGCGAGACACCTGCTTCTCGAGGCAAAGAGGAAGAGAGGCATTGGAGTGAGGTACGTATTGGAATGAATGCCATCACACCCACAAAAAGCATGGATGAATTGATTTTAAGTGAGAGGAGTAAATGCAGGCAGGTCAAATAGTAATGCGAGGAAGGCATAGAGGTCATCGCGTGCAGCGCACACAGCCATAGCCATTTATTCTCCGAGGCACATGCACTTGCTCTTATCTTGAACTCACCTCCACAATCGTCACGGGGTGTGTTGTAGTGTTTTCGCGCACGGCTTCTTCTGAATATAGACAGAAAACGTATGTCCTCTCCTCTTTTGGGTTCAATACGCGTTGCACCCGCGGGTGGGGACGATTACGGAAGCATGCAGCACCAGCGACAGTTGAGCATCGGGGGCAGCAAAGAGGGAAACCAGCAGCAACATGTGACGCCTGCAATGCTTGATCAATTAAATGTGGCACAGGCCACGGATTCTAACAAGTCAGCCTTAAACGCGATGGGGGGCATCCCTGGGCTGGCCGCACTACTAGGAGTGGACCTCAAGCGGGGCGTGACGGGGGAACAAGCTACTCAGCTAAGGGCGCAATATGGGGCCAATGTCTTCCCCGCAGCGCCCATGGCCTCGTGGTTGGAGCTGTTTGTGGACGCGCTTAAGGATCCAATCATTGTGGTGCTTATCTTTGCCTCCATCATATCCTTGGTGGTAGGGCTGATTGAAGACCCGCATGACGGCTGGATTGAGGGGACGGCCATTATGATTGCCATCATGCTCGTTGCCACCGTCACCGCTTCGAACAATTACAATAAGGAGCTACAATTCCGCAGCTTGGAAGCGACCTCCAAGAAGGACGAGCGTGTGTTTATCAAGCGGTGTGGGGAGCTCCATTTTGTGAACCCGGAGGAGATCGTTGTGGGGGACCTGATCAAGCTCAAGGCCGGCGATGGCATTCCCGCCGACGGCATCTTGGTCGAAGGTGATGGTGTCAAGGCAAACGAGTCATCGCTGACCGGCGAGCCAGAGGACCTATCTAAGCACGTGGTCAAGGATCCTTTTCTGCTCTCCTCCTCCCTCCTCACCGATCAAGGTACTAGCCCCGAGATTTTTATGCTCGTTATCGCCGTGGGCGCCCGTTCTCAATGGGGCAAGATTCAGGCCAATCTGGTGCAAGACTCCACGCTCACTCCTCTGCAGGAGAAGCTGGAGCATGCCGCCAAATTCATCGGCAAGTTGGGTACCTTCACCTCAGTCGCCACCTTCCTAGCCTTGGTGGTCATGATTTGGAGACCGCCCGGCCAACCACCGCGGATGCCGGACGGGCAGCACATCACAGAGGAGCTAGTTGAAGCTTTCATTATTGCTGTCACCATCATTGTGGTGGCCATTCCTGAGGGCTTACCCCTGGCCGTGACGATCTCCTTGGCGTACTCGACCAAGAAAATGTACAAAGATCAGAACTTGATTCGTGTCCTGGCCGCGTGTGAGACCATGGGCAATGCCACCAATATTTGCTCGGACAAGACTGGTACCCTTACGGAGAACAGGATGACGGTGGTGGAGCTGTGGGCGGGTGGGAATGTCTACACAGACATGAAGACTGCGGGAGGCGAACTGCAAGAGAATCTGAAGAATGTTCTGTCAGTGAATGTGGCTGTCAACTCATCAGCCAACGTGCTTTTCCAGGGGGAGGACGGCAAGACGCTGCCGCGACCCAAGATCGTCGGCAGTGCGACGGAGGGGGCTTTGTTACTAATGATGACTGCGTGGGGTTTGCATTTCAATCGCGTCAAGGACAACCACTTTCACAGTGCGACGGACAAGATCTTCCCCTTCAACTCGGGCAAGAAACGGGCAACGGCAGTGATCCGGCGAGCAGATGGTGGAACTCGGGTGCTTGTGAAGGGTGCTACCGAATTGGTATTGAATGATTGCACGACCTACATGCAGGCTAACGGTACGACGGCGCCCCTAACCTCGACCACGCGAGCCAAGATTGACGCCCACGTCGTCTCCATGGCCAACCGGGCTCTACGCACGCTATGTATCGCTCATCGGGATTATGCGCCTGGCATTGCGCTTCCAGCCGGATGGGAGGAAGAGCCGCCGGACAATGCGGAACTTACCTGCGATGGTGTTGTGGGTATTATTGATCCCTTGCGGAGTGACGTGAAGGAGGCGGTCAAGACGGCCCAGGCAGCGGGCGTGATGGTGCGGATGATCACGGGTGACAACATCTACACTGCTAAGGCCATTGCCCGGGACTGCGGAATTCTTACGGCGGGCGGACTGGCCATTGAAGGGCCCGTCTTCAGAAACTTGACGCCTGCCCAGCTCGATCAGCTATTGCCACGCATCCAGGTCATGGCTCGGTCCTCCCCCGAGGATAAGTATTTGATGGTGACGCGCCTGAATGGAGCCAATTTGCCCAAGGACAAGGCATCATGGGAGGAGAAGCATCCAGGTCGGAATTGGGACACTGAGAAGGACTTGCTCTTGCCCGGGTACTATCAGGAGTGGATCGTGACGCGCGGCGACGAAGGAGGGCACGTGGTGGGCGTCACGGGCGACGGGACCAACGATGCCCCAGCTCTCAAGGCTGCGGACGTGGGTTTGAGTATGGGGATTACGGGCACACAGGTAGCGAAAAATGCTTCGGACATTGTGATTTTGGATGACAAGTTTTCCTCTATCGTCAAGGCTATTATGTGGGGTCGAGCGGTTTACGATAACATCCGCAAGTTCCTGCAGTTTCAAGTGACAGTAAATGTGGCCGCGCTGGTCATAACCTTCGTCGGGGCCGTCACGGGCAAGGGCACGCCTTTGAATGCGGTGATGATGCTGTGGGTGAACTTGATTATGGACACGATGGGTGCCCTCGCTTTGGGTACGGAGGAGCCCACTTTGGCTCTCTTGCAACGCCGGCCCTACAAGCGCTCGGCCCGCCTGCTTTCGCGGCCCATGGTCCGGAATATTGTCGGACAAGCCGCCCTGCAGCTTGCCATTTTATTCTTTCTGCTGTATGAGGGGCCGACGCTATGGGGCTTCGAGGCGGGGAATTACTGCAAGAAGTGGGCGGACGGGACCGTGAAGACCGACACGACGTGGACGTACAATGACATGACCTACACGTGTGCGGATTTTCAGACGGTGTGTGCCACGTACTTTGGTCCAGACAATACCGGAGAGTGCTTCAGCGAGCTGCTTCAACATTGGACGTATCCGGCAGTGTATGAGGTGACGTGTGAGTTGAGGTGCCAGTCGTATGATTTTACGCACTACACGTTCATCTTCACGGCCTTCGTCATGTGCCAGGTTTTCAATGAGTTTAACGCCCGCGAGCTCTTCAATAGCTTGAATGTCTTCCGCGGCCTCCTTCACAATCCCATCTTTATCTTCATCGTTGTCCTGACCCTCGCCCTCCAGGTCGTCATCGTCGAGTTCGGCGGGAAGTTCGTGAAGACCTCCCCCCTTCCCATCGACCTGTGGGCATGGTCCCTCCTCTTCGGCTTCCTCTCACTTCCTCTCAGCCTGCTCCTCAAAGTTTGCTTTCCCGTGGAGGAGGCAGCTGACACCTTTTTTGGGTACACCCTGCCTGATGAGCACGAGCCGGCCCCACCAAAGCTCGCTCATTTGGTAACGGACTCCGGCATGGCTTCGGACGTGGTGGAGAACGATGGCGGGGCGCTGATTGCAAGGGTGCAGCATGATTCTCAGGTCTAGATAGGTGTTGGGATTTTCACACGGAGGTCGCCTCCTGGACATTATTGAAACTGTGTTAGCGGACTTTTTTATGTTAGTGTTATACCAGGGACATGCGTTTCAGAGCTATCTCTTCTCCTGGCTGTCCCTCTCCCTTCGCGATGGGTGATGTTTATAGAAATGAAGGGCCCGAAGGAAAAGAATGAGTTATTTGAGGAAACACGGAGACAAAGGGTCAAAAGCAAAGGCTCTGGAGATATGGGTGGCGTAAGCAAGTCCACCCCACAGAATTGGGAATGATGTGCTTGGATCATGAGAAATTTAGAAAACTTGATAAGAAAGGTTGGAGCACGCGAGACAGTGAGTGGATGTATGCCTCCTCATTTTGTGTGGAATAATGACAAAACCGGACACCCAGCCAAATAGACAGGATATCCCACAGGTGTACTCGACGCACTTTCCCAACTGATTTAGTCTTAGCTGCTTTCTTGTTTAGTCAATTCTTGCTTTACAAGTCGTCGTGTTCTTGATACATGCTGGTGACCATTTTCTCCTCGCCGGTTGCCGCGCCACCCCCACCCGCAAAAGACCCTTGACCTTGCTGCAAGCCCAAGAGCACATTCTGGAAATTCTCCAGTATGGCGTCGATTTGGTCCTCGGTGAAGCGATCTCCTAGCCTGTCTGTCCGCCGCAAACTTGGGATCAGCGCGCCTACATGGCAAGGAAGAACGGTGATGAAAGAGATATATGATCATAAGGGGTTGAAAAGTGCTTGTCTCCTCGCCTTCCACCTTTCCACATGTTCTCATCCCGTTACGTACAAGCCTCGTCGCGGTCAGAAGAGGTGGTCATCAGGTTGGCCAACGCCGCTACCTCGAAAGGATGCAGACTTTTCTTATACGGCGTCTCCTCGGCGCCCCCAAATTCCCACTGCTCAAGCACCTGCCGCAAGTTAGCCAGGTACTGATTGGCCCCCTCCTCGTCCGCCGGCTTCACACCCCCAAAAGTCTTACAGTACTCGAGCGTCAGCGTCAAGGCCCTGCGTGAGTACGGAAGAGCGGACATGGTCGCATGAGAGGAACTAACCTACAATTCGGCAAGGATAAGGATTGGCTAGGGAGAGAGCTGTTATCAGCTGTGTGCGAGTATGTGGGGTGCGTACTTACTCAGGCACGCGGAGACCCTTGTCCTGATACTCTTTTCGACGGTTGTCCAGCAGCACGGCCACTTCCGCGTTGAACAGCACGGGGGACTGGCCCGTCAACGCCTTACCAAACTCCAGGTTGGAGGCATCCTCGTGTTCGTAGGCGTCATTCATCCCTGCTGTTCGACGATGTGTGGGGTGTGTGGGTGTGTGGGCGAGATGTAGTAGGGTGGTCTATGTCATGGAAGAACTCGGCAAACACGACATAGGGCCTGTCTTGTCCTGCCACGGGGTGGCATGAACGGGAAGTGCATCCAATACCTACATGCATGGTAGCCAGGATGCAGTGGCCCCGCTCATTGATCATGATGCAGGTGCGCTCACTTCATAATTTCATCACTATGACGCCATACGACCCGTCCCATGCGCGTAAAGCAAAAGCTCAAAAGAAACCTACGGCATGTGCTTCCTCCCCCACGCTAGCTTCTTTGCTTCTTTGGTGTCCTTTCTGTGTTCAGCAGCAAATTCAACCCATTTTTTGCCATTCACTATTTTTGCTCCTCTCTTGCCTCTCAACGCAACTGCCCCGTTTCTTTAAATCCCCTTTTTCTTTACAGAGCCAAAAATGACGAAAACAAAACGTGGACGACCGGGAGTTCCTTTCTCTCAACCGTATGTCCTATCCTTCTCCTCTCTCTTTCCCAAAATTGACGCAAGGCGCACATACGCATAAAGACAACGCACGTTCAGCTCCTCCACATTCACTTAAGAAGAAGGGGTGGAGGCCGCGACCGGCGAATCGATGCTCTTCTTGCTTCCGGAGCCAAAGAACTTGCGCGACGACGTGCTCCGCATAGAAAGGCCGGAGGAAGTGGAGGAGGTGGATGAAACGCCACCGGAGCTGCTAATAACGGAAGAGGGCGTAGCGGCGACGGCCTCCTCGGTGCCAATGCTGGGGCTGGGGCTGTCTTTCCTACTACTGAGGATATCGGGTGGAAGCTCGTGCACCGGCGTCCGGGGATAATTCATGACCTTTTTTATACCCTTGCCCATATTCTGCAGGAAACGCTTGTCCTTGCGCTTCGATATCGGTGAATGTGGGGTAGTGAGCATTGTCGCTTCTGTGAGTTAGTCATACGAGTTAGTCATATCTTTTTGCAAATACCAGAAACGGACCCAAAGCGGGCTTACCTTCGTCTTTTTATTCCCTTGCCTCTCCGCAACCTCATCGCTCGTCTCGTCCGTCATGACGCTCACGTCGTCCGTCTCCCCATCAATCGACCCGCGCCCCTCCGGCTCGCCCCGGTCATGCTCATACCCGCACTTCCCCACATCCACAGAAGTGGTGTCCAGCGCCGGGCGGTCCATTAGCCGAGGGACGCGGGACATGTGATCGGGATCCTGCGCCAGAAGAATATGGTCATATGAAAAGGTCAGGCACATAGTCCAGGAGACACGTGGACTGGACGGCGAAGGAAATTATGAAGAGGAGGGACCCCACGAGAAAGGAGTATGATGCGCTCCACTTACTATCTCAATCATAAGCCGGCGGATCTGACCACCGACAAAGGGAGTGTAGCCTGCCAGCGCATGAACCGTATGTGTGACAACCCGCAGAGCGCGGCCTTGAATGCTTGTGGGGTCGGCCACGCTCACGTCCACCTGAAGTAAGCAAATAAGGGAGGGAGGGGGGGGAAGAATGTTAGCCTTGACATGCCAGCACCTGACAGACCTCAGTGTGACCCATCCCCCGAAAAACACACACAAACAAACACACACACACACACACACAGACACACACACACACATACACGCACACATTTATACACACACAAACACACACACACGCACACACACACACACGCACGTAATCGTCGAAATGTGTCAACAGCTCGGCCAAGCGGTTGTCGAGCCCGTGCAGCATCGGGTAGCCGTCCGCGGTCTCCTCGTCGTCTTTGAGATTCTTCACTACCGGGACTCTGGAAAGCGTGCCCTCCACCACCCATTCCACTACAGGTGCAAGGGAACGCACTCCCATAAACCCCCTGCAGTATTCATAGCTTTTCTTAACATTCTCGTAAGCACCCAGAGTGCGCAAGTATCTGATGGGTGTATAACGTAGAAGAGGGGGGATTAAAGGGGGAAGGCATGGAAAGCGGGCTTGCACATTGAAATTTGATAAGGCTGTCGGAGCGAGGTCCCCGCCCCGCCCCTTCTCCACCCTTCCCTTCTTGCACTCCTTCTTGCTTTCTCTTCGTGTTCTTCTTGACGAGAGTGGGTAAGAGCGTAACCGACTCCTGGAACCCAGCAGCTATCGTCGGCCCTCTTCCTCTTCATTCCCTTCCCCCTTCCATTCACTCACCCAGGACGAGTATAGGCGCCAGCGGGCTTCTGCATCGGGGACATCTTTGCTGTATATGCGTAGTGAGATAGATTATCAGTTGAGAGGGGTTCTCGAGAGAGGAGTCGGTGCGGCATGAAATGGTTTTGTACAAGGCACAAGGTAGCCCAGGAATTTTGTTCCTTCTCTCTATTCAAAACCGCCCCCATGCCTTTGGCACGCAACAGCATAACCATGGGCGGACAGCACTCTCCTTGAATTTGCGCCAGCCGAGGGCTAAGGACTGATATATAGACTGGTAAAGACAGATCAAAGGGGGCGCCATGGTTTTAGCTTTCGGTGGTGTGCCCATCGAAGCACCGAAGCATCTCGGTCGCTCTCTGAGGGGCACCCCATGGTGAAGGCCGACCAGATCAGGCGATCGAGCCCTGCCCTAGCTGCTGGCTTTTTGTCCTTACTTAAAACAGCTCTCACGCGTCCCCACCCAACCCAAAAGTTACAGGTGCTAGGTGCGGTACCTGGATCGCCATCTCCTACTCCTATTTCTGTAGCCTGTCTCCTACCTCTCCCGCCTCCCAACTCCACAAGCATTATGGCCCCCGTGGGCGCGACGGCATGGCAAAAGGGCGGCTCGGCGCTACTGTACGGGAGCGCCTCCCTCTCCATCATGGTCATCAACAAGGTATGTACGTGTCTAAGAGCTCGGATTGACGCTGGACGGGCAGCTAGGAGTGGTTGAAACGAAAAGCAGGATGGCGTGGGCGTCGTGTGCAAGCTCCGGAGCTTCTCGTCGAAGCACGACGGAGCCTGCCCAAAGCCGATGCGGCTGCTCCATACTGTTGAAACGTGCAGAGTAGAGGTCGAAGGGGGCTTCTTCGTTTTGAGCCGGCGGACAACGGCTTCATCGAGCGCTTACGATCCACTGGCTGCGCCCGATGGGGCATGCCGCATCCTCTCCTGATCTTCACAAGGCTATTTACGTATGCATTGCTTTCTGTTGAAAAGCTTGCCATAAATCTTGCGTGTTCATTCCTAGATCTGTGTCGATCATGCCTTTCTGAACACTAACATGAATCACGCTTATAACACCTTGCTCCTTCCCTCCCTCGGGCTAGGTCGTCCTAACAATCTACCACTTCCCTTCCTTCGCCTTCCTGGCCGCCTGTCAATTCCTGTTCACTACCCTCGTCATTTTCTGTCTGAAAGTCGTCGGACGCGTGCAAGTCACGGCCATGTCCTGGGAGGTTTTGCGCGTCATGGCGCCACTCGTGATCATCTCCCTCGTCAACGTCTTGTCCGGCCTAGGTGGTACGCAAAAGATCTCCTTGCCCATGTTTACGGCCCTGCGTCGATTTTCCATATTGATGACGATGCTGCTTGAAGCATATGTTTTTGGCACCAGACCGTCGGTGGCCGTGAAATTAAGTGTGTTCCTCATGATTTTTGGGGCCCTTGTGGCGGCGCTTTCCGACTTGACGTTCGACACAGTGGGGTACTTCATGATTTTTTTGTCGGATTTGTTTACGGCTTTGAATGGGGTGGTGATGAAGAGGACGCTGACTGCTTGCCCTTCTGTCAACAAGATGGCAGTTCTGTACTATAACAGTCTGTTTGGGTAGGTGACGAAAGGAGGGAGGGGGAGGAAAGGGGTGAGGGGGAGGACCTTGCTTCACGACGAAGCTAATTACGTAGAGACGGGTATTCGTCTGTCTCTTACCACATTCTTCACTTCCCGTCTTCATTTGAACACCTTTTCCGTCGCTCACAGCGTAATAATCATGGTGGGGTTGCTGAGCACGCGAGAAGAAGAGATGGAGGCTGTTCGAAGCTTTACTCATTGGAATGAGCCCCGATTTCTGCTCTCCTTCTGCCTTGCTGCCGGCATGGGCTCCATCCTCAACTACTCCATTTTCCTCTGCACCCTATACAATAGTGCGCTCACCACCACTGTCGTTGGCTGTCTCAAGGTAACTAAAGCCCCTTTCTCCCTCTGATATTTTTTCTCATCTCACACTACATCTATGGGCGTCAAATATTCATCTACCTACACACCTCCCTCCCTCCTCCCTCCCTCCCTCCCCCCTGAAGAACATCTTGACCACGTACATTGGCATGATCTTCATGAGTGACTATATCTTCTCGTGGGAGAACTTCGTGGGCTTGCACATCTCCATTGTTGGTTCCTTGGTCTACTCGTTCGTTGAGCTCCAGTCCATCCTCAAGGGCAGAGAGGTATGAAGTGAGGGAATGAAAGAGGATTGGGTATGCTGATAGTTTCCCTTTGGGAGAAATGGTTGAAGAGAGGGGTAGGTGCGGGCCCTTTCGTTCCTGCTGAGGTGGTTTCGGTCCTCCACTACCTTTTCCTCCTTTCACGAACCCCTTGTCATTCCACTCTTCTTTTTTCCACAGCGAGCAGTCATGGACATGAAAAGCCGTAAGCACGCGGGAGGGCGCATTCACGTGCCCGTGGGCGGCGGCAAGGGGGCGAGCAAGCGGGAAGCAGAGCTGGTGCGTCTGCTCGACCAGCGGCCGCCTTCGGGTGGCGGCAACACAGGACCCGAGGAGAAAGAAGACGCTGTTTTGGTCTAACGGCGACTTTCTCTTCTTAATGGCCCTCCCCTTTCCACCTTTTTTTCGGTTTTCCCGTTCGATGCTTCATATTTGTCCTGCCCCGAACATCCAAATAGTATTTTAAAAACTCTGAACCAAAGCGAATGGAAGACTAAAATCACAAAGAATCAGTGTGTTTTGGGGCGAGAGGCCGTGAGAGAGGGAACAAGGACTGTAAGATGTTATGGAAGTGTACATCAGTCAAAAATAAAAAAATAGAGGTAGACAACCCTAGATCCGCCTTCGCCTCTCCGACCTCCCGGGATCCGAATTAGCAGACCCAATCAAAACGTCCCGCCACAAAGACGAAAAGAGCAGGAGAAAAAGAATAAAAGTACCATGTGACACCTCTATCTCAGGGTTTCATTGAAATAAATAAAGGTGTCCGTTTTCCTGTCATTTCTTGGGTTGTTTTTCTTATTTTTCTTTGGTTGGTTGACTTCTCGTCTGATCACTATCCTTTGATAATGTCGCGCGCGAGGTGAGACTAGTGTGTCTCCCTTTTTGGTTCAACTTCGAAGTGCGCTGGGTGGGGACGAAAGCATGCAGCTCCCTACCCTATCGCCGAGAGATATTGAAAACATGACATACAGGATGAATCGACGCAGAGCTATAGTTTGGGGGGGGTAGGGTTTATGAAGGACGGAGGGGGGGGGGTCCTTGGTGCTTTTTTCTTTTGTGTCGGCGTTGGTGGTGGTGGCACGTCCTCATCGAAATCAGCAGAGGCCGTGGTGGTAGCAGGAGGTAGGGAGACAGGAGGGGAGACCAAAGGAGGGGGAGGAGGAGGGTTTGTGGTCGACTGGGCAACGGCCTCCCGGATGAGGGTGCGGCATTCAGCGAAAAGCTTTTTGCGCTCGTCCTGCATGATCTCGGTGCGCGCGGCGAGATAAGCCTCTTTGGCAGCCAGCTGGCGCTCGACGTTGGCAAACGCTTCACGGAGGCGTTGAATCTGGTCGGAGCTGTGCTTGTTGTACTTGAAGAGGCCGTAGAAAAGGTCGAAGCTGTCTCGGCACGTGTTGTCCACAAGCTTGAGCACACTCTGGAAGCCCCGCGTGTCGATGGGCGTAGGCTGCAGGCCTTGCTGGCCCAATATACGGCCCGTCAGGTGCGTGATAAACTGGGAATCCGCCGCGTACTTGTCGTGCGTGTCACAGCTCATCTCAATCATCTTACAGCGTTCCATCTCAAAGATCGACAAAAAGCGCTCCGCCCGAGAATTGTCCTGGATACGCACCCGCTCATAAACGAAGGGCAGGCTCTGCCACCCAAACTTGCCTGATTCGGGCCCAAACATGGGATGCGTGCAGATGATGTCCACATCGCCCGGCAGAGACTCAAGCATGACCGTCTTGGGGTGCACCTTCACCGACAGCACGTCCACCACCAGCTTGCCTCGCAAGGAGTCGGCGGGCAGGCTCTTCAACACCTCCTCAAAGGCTAGAATGGAGACAGACAATACAACCACATCCAAATCTTGTCGGAAAAACTCCGTAGCCTCATACAGCGGAAAGAAGGGCACGCCCAAGTCGGCCGCCACCGAGGTCATGTCGTCCCGACTGACCACGCTCACGTCGTGAAATTTGGTGAAAGTCTTGGTCAGGAACTGTCCGAACTTCCCAAAGCCCACCACACCAATCTTCAGGCGGTCCGGGGCCTTTAGTGGGGGTCCGCGGGCGGCCATGCTTGTGGCCTTTTGCATAAGCAGGCCTTCGGCCTCCCCGCTCTCCTTGGCCAGCAAGTCCAAAGATTCCCGGATAGGCCCCAGCAGCTGCCCTTTGGTGGGGAAGGAGCCCAGGACACGCACATACTGCGACTGCTCCTCCAGCTGCAATAGGGCGTTACGAGCGGGCTCGTCTAGCTGGGAAGCCATGAAATCTAGATAGAAGCAATAGCGGAAGCGAGGCAAGTCGTGGTCGTCGCCAGTGCCCGTGGTCGGCTCGCCACCCCTCCCCGCGCCGAAGCTTCTCATCTGCCGCTGCTGGAATTGAAGGAAGCGGAAGAGCTGCGGGGAGGTAGGCCGGGACTCGATCTTACAAAAGTCAATATCCCGGAGGGTGAAACAGGCAAGGGCCTTGTAAAGCGCGCCGGGGGCATCCGGAGTGATAAAGACGATGGAGGTCTTAGCCGGGACGCTGTGGGGGATGAGGGAGGAGATAGACTGCCGGGACAGGAGGAGGAAACGAGTAAAGTTGCTGTCGTCGTCCTCAATGTTCGAGTCCAGTACCTCCAAACCATAAGTTGTGCCGGCTAGCTCGGAGGCAATGGCCGCACAGTCCCGCAGGCCCTGCTCGGCGATTATCTTGGCCGACCCCGCCGTGTCGTACATGGATTCTCGCGCAACGCCCATGTTCCGCAGGTAGGCGTCACACTGCGCCAGGGCCTGCGGGTGACTCATAACACGCTTAATATCATCCCTCTTGACGCCAGGTAGGGCCAGCAGGGAGTGCTCCACGCGGAATTCGTGCTCGCCGATGATGTGCAGCTCGTGCCGGAGCAACAGATCGTAGTTGGCATGTATGGAGCCGCCAAGCGAGTTTTCAATTGGGACCACGGCATAGTCCACTTCCCGGGTGGTGACGGACTTGAAAGTATCTTCGAACGACGGCTTGCCAATGGCAAGGACGTGCGGGCCCAAGAGTTCGCGCAAGGCCTTTTCGGAGTAGGCGCCAGGCTCGCCTTGGAAGGCCACCCGGATGGGATACGCCACACTCGCAGCGCGCAATGTGAAAGCCTCCACCGGGGTGGTGAAAGCTTTCAAGAAGAGGAAGAGTGAGAAGATGAGAGATAGCAGCGGCGGTAGCAGGGACAGAGGCTGCCGCGAGGAGGATGGTTGGCGGATGATGCCCATGGGGGCGTACTATGTATGGGGCTCTCTCGATTGATGGCGCTCGTTTCCGCCTTGGTGGCTACAATAGGGGCTGTATGTGTAGAGAAACATGTGTACAGACTGAGAATGTGTAATGGCAGAAGGTTTGCCTGCCGAGCGGGGTCTTATAGGCCGCCCAAATGCAGAGGAAACCGCGGGTTGCTTGGTGCTCACCAGATGTATGGGCGGTTCTGACGAGCGGGGTGAGGCGCGCTCCCTGCCTCTCCAAGCTGAAGTGGCAACGAAGACTGTCCTCGAAAATTAGAAAGGATAATCAGAGGATCGTCAGAGTGCGAATAAAGCATGTAAATGCGACTCTGATCTGGAGGAATGGAGGCATTGCCTGTACGCCGCCATGCGGTGGAGGTGATGCGTTGCTCTTCAAATCACCACCGATGGTGTGGCATGTCTCTTCTTCCTCGGCCTCACTTGTTCCGGACTTATCTCCCTTTTTACCAAATCCCCACCACACAGACACAAGCTACACCAGCGCTACAAGCAGGGCATGGAGGGGATCAAGTCCGTCGTCATTATTATCGCCATGGAAGGTAAATTTGTGAGAGGGAGATGTTGGTCTCGGGGAGAGGGTGGGGAGGTCGGACCGTCCGTCTACACGACAAACCTGGATCAAGTGTATAAGACCTGATCATCCTGTCCGTGAGGATATGATTCTCCACAGGTAAAGTGTTGAGCTTTTTCGCCATGCGTTATAACAACCCGTCCGCGACGGGTACACTTAAAATACACAAGACAAGACAAGGTTCCAAATTGTGATGGTCGAGGACGGCCATATGTGCTCCAGGGCCCAGGGCCCCCAAAAGCATCGTGAAAGTATATGTGAACGAGATCTGCGCGCCCTGCCCAGGGGGGGCTGGTGATGCTCTGCTCTAAACAGTGTCGGCATGCTTTGACATGCGCCATAAAATTACCCCCCCGGAGGGTGCATTCAAAAGAATTAAGTCAAGCCAAGACAAGAGAGGCCCAAACCCATGACCGATACAGTGTATACGTATATAAATATGGCAGTGAGAGCTTTTGGGTTGATATGCGCAACGTCATGGCACCGTATATCTGATTTCAGACTGCGCCTTCACATACACACATACATTCAGCCGAAGCCATGCCTCTCATCACGCACCTAGGCCTAACCCAGCAGTCCAATTACTTTGGACATGCGGCACCTTTCCACTGCTTCAATGGCAAGTACAAGGGATATAAGCTGGCCATTGTTACTAATGGGAAGGATCGCAAGTTTGGCTGTGACAATGTAAGATAAGGTTCCTCCCTTTTTGCCTCTCCTCTGCTTATGCCCACTACACCTTCTCGCGCAAAATGCGCCAAGCTCTTTGGTAGGCTTCAGCCAGGGTAGAGTTAACTGGCTCTCTCGTGGCCCTTATTAATCATGCATAGGTCGGCACGGTCCCCGCAGCTCTGGCCACGTACCTGGCCGTGGAGTCTCTGAAGCCAGACTTGCTCATCAACGCGGGAACCGCCGGCGGATTCGAGTCCAAAGGCATGACAATCGGCGACGTACTAATTAGCAGCACAATCCATAACCACGATCGGCGCATGATTTTGCCCATATTTGTCGATTACGGCGTGCACAATCATACGGCGGTTGAGACTCCCCGCCTGCGCGAGGTAACTATAAGAAGTCGTGGGTCGCATGCAATTACCCGCACACACATAGTGACGGGATACCAAGCTTGCTACGCACAATAAGATACTGATATTTTTCTCCGCTGTTTTCCCCCATTAATCAGGCATTGAAGTTCAAGCTGGGTGTGGTGACCACTGGCAACTCTTTGGACCACGTCGAGGCCGATGACGCTCTAATGGCAGCCAATGGTGCGTAACTGATGCTTTTAGATAATGACTATGAAGCACCATTTTTTTTGCTCGCTATCGCTATACGTAACCCGCACCTCTCAAATTATCATTACTCAGATGCCTCCGTGAAGGACATGGAGGCGGCGGCAGTGGCTTGGGCCGCAGAGCTGTATGCAGTGCCCTACTTTGCTCTTAAGGTTGTGACAGACATTGGTAGGTACACCTTCTCATAGAAGAAGAGCGGAAATTTCTAAATCCCACCAATTATTAGACTATGAAGTAGGATGTTTCATTGTCTTGCTGACAACGTCTCCACTCATTCTCTCCCTTGCGCTCTCCGTCATATATTCAACTTGTCCTGACTATCTTACAGTGGATGGGAAGCACGCCACCGAGGATGAGTTTGTGGCTAACTTTAGCATGGCTCAAAAGCAGCTACAGAAATCCGTCCCCGCAGCTCTCGATTTTATTTTGGGCAAACGACTGGCGGACTTATGAGTAAGAGCATGCCTATGGGCTCTCGAAACATATTGGTTACACTGATTGATGGCATGCGCTCGCAACAACAAAGAAAGCAAATATGTCAATCAGCAATAGAAGAGATACGCCATGCAAGTGTGCAACCAATGTCGCCTTCTCAATTACATGCAAGGTTTCTTATGTGTAGTTTTCCTCCTGCATCTCTCCAATATGCAAATGGCGCCTCTCTACTTTTTATCTTCGCAGTCTCTTTAGTCTCACCATCACTCGGTTAGGTACATTTTTGTGTCTACTTTCTTGTCGGCATGCTGCCGCGTACTTAAAGGCGTGGTACTCGATATCATGGACCGAAGCAGGGACATTTATAATTCAAGCAGCATGGCAAAAATAGACCCAAAAAAACGCAATCCATACACACACACTTTTTTTTTTAGTTTATTTTAACGCAGTGGTCGCAAGAAAGATGAACGAACAATATTGCTGTTGCTTCTTGCACTACCCCTGTCAGCACTCTTCTTGCCGTGGCTGGATGATACCTTTTTGTTGATATCCTCCTTGCCCTTGGTGGCAGCCGTCTTCTTCTTTCGCGCCGAAGTCGCCGAAATGGTGGTGCTATTGTTGCCGTTTCCCATAGGTTGGTCTTGAAATGACTGCTGCGCGTCGGAGGCGATGTCAAAAGGGGGGTGGGCAAAGGTTGGCGTGAGGCCAGGCAGGGCTGTTATGTCGCGAAGGGGTGGACGCTGCTCCTTCTGCTCCGGCTGCCCGCGCTTGCGTTTCGCCGCCCCGGGGGAAAGTCTGTTGATGTCAGCATTGACTTTATTGCTATCACTATTGTTGTTGCTACCGCCCAAGCCGCGGCTTTTGTGTTCGCAGGGGGCATAGTTCTCCTTGTCGGCGGCGCTGCTCATTTTCATGGTGATTCGATGTCAAGGAGAGCTGGACGAAAGGCTGCGGAGGTGGCTGCGGCGGCGGTGGCGAAGGCCTGCTATTATGTGGAGACGGTGACAGGAAGTGCTGGAGTGAGTGGTCGAGTGGTATTACAAATGCTTTGTTCATTTAATGTGGTTCGCGGGAGGCGCTGAGGCAGTTTACGCGCCTCCTGTAAATGCCGGCCACAACTGCTTCGACGACAAAGCAGAGCAGCAGCGTCCACAATCAGAGAGACGCAAGGCGTGTATGAAATGTATATCGAGGTTTATCTACAAGCCGACGGGGTTATTATTTGTATGTGTACCGCCACAAGCAGAGGGGGTTGCGTCCATCTCGCGCCAGTCTCGTGGGAGAAATAGGAATCCTAACTCAATGCTCTTTCCCCTCCGCGCGGGTTCGTAGTCTGTATGGAGCGACAACGCATTTGCGCAAATTAATGTGCCTGGCAAACGCAGCCTTAAAGTAGTGCAACCACATAACCGTGGCAGCGGCGATGCCTGATTCAAGAAAACTGAAGCAAGCCTGCTAGACGAAGCAGCAGGATTTGGCGACATCGTTCGAGGCATGGTTCTCATTTGAAGCAACGCGCCGGCGGGAGAATTGAGGGGGGAGGCCGGTCGCGATGGGGAGGCGGAAATTTTTCACCATGAATGATGGCCCAAGCTTTCTCCCCCCACCCTAACCATAATAGCACAGTCTCCCCCACCTGACTCACAAATGGTTGTTGATGACCCATCTAGATACTGCGATAATGAAAGAGGCTTAACCACGGTCAATATCGAACTCACAAAAGAATCTATCTATCAATCGATTCTTCGGGCAAGCTGTGTCTTCTAATTGTTCTAATTTCCAATTCATGAGAAAGGTGCCGAGACTGATAGGCCTGGGGCATGCTTTGGACAACCCGGTCTTTGTGATAGGAGCAAAATTTGTTGGAAGAGAATAATGTCTATTTTTTTAACTCTCATACGGTCAATGTGTAGGGTCCTACAGACCCGATGCGGTAATCGTCCAGCCTATTTTCATAACAACGATACCACCGACATGGCCCTTTGCGGTGACTTTCACAAGATATTACACATGAGGGCCACAATCGCCTGTAAGCGCAAGAAATCAAATTTTTGTTGCACAAAAACGGCCTGACAGTGTGGGTGTGTAAATTTGTGTATTGTATGCCTGTGTAGGTGGTCGCTACTCGAGTCGTGTATACATGAGATCGTCTTGTGAAATTTGCCACGCGGAAAAGTCGCATCGCTGGGAGAAAAGTTTTAGGGAGGTGTGGGCAATATCATGTGTAAATGAATGAGAAGCCTCTCATGGAAGTGTGATGCTCCGCACGATGCAGTGTCGGTCTTGTTCGGCACGAGCCATAAGAAGCCCTGCACTCAAAAGGAACCAGTTATGTATGGCATGGAGTTGTTCTCTCTTCTTTTCATGTTACCATCCTGAGTCCAAATGCTGTCGTGTCTGGTGTCTGGGAAGCTGGCTCCCGTCCCACACCTCTTTAAATTTAATATCAGCATTGTGCCTTGGCAGCGCAAAAGAGGGTATTCCCTCGCTCTACCGAATCTCCCTCATGCTTACTCGAATGTCCTAAGATTCCCCCCGCGACACGTACGTTGCCTCTCTCGTGTCAACCTTGATCTTCTCTCCGACCTCGATGAACATGGGCACTGTCACAGTGGCGCCAGAATTGAGCTTGGCTGGCTTGGAGCCGCCCTGTGCGGTGTTTCCCTTGAAGTTGGGGTCGGTCTCCACTACCTCGTAGATGTAGTTGGGCGGCAGCTCTACATCAATGGCCCGCTCATTCCACTTGGTTATCTGTCATGAGAGTGTAAGTTTTGGTAGTGGATGAAATTGAAGGGAGGAAAAGGTGAGCTATTGCGGGGCAACATGGTTAGAGAGAGCACGGTCAAATGGGCAAATTTGATCGCATGACACTAAGCAATGAACCAGCAAGTTCCCGTTTCTGTTGAGAGAGGGTAAGAGCTCGTCGTCATCACTCGTTCCCTCGTACCTGCACGACCATGCCTTCCAGGAGGAAGGACCCTTGGTTATTGGATGAAAAGGCAGTCTTGGGTACGCTCTCCGTCTCGTAAGTCTCCAAGTTCATGAACTGGTAAGCCTCGCCGTCGTCGTAGGAGAACTGCATGTCCATCTTGATAACTGACGCCTCTTCCACTGACTCGCCCGCCCGAAAGGTCTTTTCCATGGTCGTGCCCGAAATGAGGTTTTTGAGCTTAGAGCGCACAAAGGCCGCACCCTTTCCTGGTTTGACATGCAGAAATTCCACCACCTAAGGTTGATATCCAGAAGAGAGGGAAGGGAGAAAATGTCGGTACGGTAAGGAGGCCGGTGGAGAATAAGCGTTAGTGGTATGAGGCACCTATTCTCAATTTCCTCTCCAGAAGCAAATGATTCGTGTACTTTTCTTGGCTGTCTCAGATTTGAATACAGATCTCGGGGTGCCCCTACTCCTTCAGTACGGGTTAGTTGTTTGGGAGGGGACAGACAACTCGTACACTGCATGCTACAAGACCCCAGACATCGTAAAGGTTGAACATTGTCTGACATCTTGACATGTTACATGCATCAACTACCATGACTACCATGCTTATCCCGACGTCAACCCCAAAGCACCAAGCAGCAACGTACCCGCATGGGCGTGCCGTCGAGCTCGATGTTCAACCCATTCTTAAGGTCATTGCTTGTCAGGGCCACAATGATTTGCCGCTGGGCATTATTCCGTCGCTGTACCACCCGTACCAAGGGTAAGGCAGGCTTTTGTGGTGAAAAGGGAGGAAGAATTATGGAGGATTGATTCAGGACGTGAGAGTGACAGGAATCAGGCGGCTGCTCAGCGTGCGCTTTCCCACTCTCTCCCTCCAGTCACTGTACCAGGGGCGAAAAGAAGGCGCTGGCTACCGAAAAAGAGGCGACAGCCACGGCTGTATAAGTGGGAACGGATGGTCATGGGCGCCGGAAGGGTTTGCGTGAGCGTGCTGATCCCCCGTTTTGTGCAGCCCTCCCACATCATTCAACTCACCAAGTGCGGGTATCTTCATCGCGAATGGACGGTCGGCAACGCGCAAGGACTAAAGCAGGCCCTGTGTGTAATGGGGACAAGAAACGGGTGTCATCCGCAAGGACGTGAAATCGGTTGAGTGCATGCCATTCGTAAGCAAATGGTGCTTTTGAGGCATTACGAGGGAGTTCTAGTTCTCACCGATTCAACAACAATTGCTTTGCTTGAGTTGAAGCGACTTGTTGCCGGAAATCTATTTTTCGGACGCATGCGTCTTGTGTCGTGTGGTTGCACGTCATGGTGTACGGTGATGGTCATTTTGTGAAGAAATGCGGGCAGAATTACAGCTTGCCCGTGGTGCTTGCCGTTCCCATTTTCCCCTGTCGACTTTCCCTCGGCTGCTATGTCACCCTCACTTGCTCCTCCTGTCCCCTCCCTTCTCCTTCCCCCTTACCCATAGCCATATGCACTGCCTTCTCCTGACAGCGGCGCTGACGGTGCTTATCCAGGGCGCCGAGGGTATTGGTAGCAGCAGAAGGACAGCGACAGGCTTCATTGGCGGTGGCTACCAGGTTGCTCCTGGTTGGCCGGCTATCCCGTCTTACCAAAGACGCAGGAGGGGGGCCAGCCGGATGGAGGTCTTTGAAGGAAATCCCTTCGGCAAGGCGGTGTGGAACCTGGTTTGGAAGCTGCCAGTCATGAAAAGAGGCAAACCGGGTACACCCATTGAATTTGGGGATGTGGCGCATGTGCTGCGTAAAAACATTGAGCAGATATACGGCAACGAGCCCAGTGTGGATGGGGCCCCGCTGGCCGAGGGGGAGGTCTCCTCCATGACGGACGGGACGGCCTTTCTGGGCCTGTACCAATACTTTCGCAAGTATGGTCCCGTGTATAAGCTATGTTTTGGCCCGAAATCCTTCATTGTGCTTTCGGACCCCACCATTATCAAGCACGTGCTCAAGACGAACAACGCCGCCTACGACAAGGGCTTGCTGGCCGAGATCTTGGAGCCTATCATGGGCAAGGGATTGATCCCGGCCGACAACGAGACCTGGAAGGTCCGGCGCCGCGCGATCGTGCCTGCCTTTCATCAGCAGTGGTTGGAGCACATGATTAGCCTGTTCGGGGGCTGCAGCGACGTGCTTATGCAGAAGCTGGACGGCCTTGCCGCCACCAAGACAGACGTGGACATGGAGAACCTCTTTTGCTCCGTATCGCTGGACATTATCGGCAAAGCTGTATTCAACTACCCGTTCGACTCGGTCACTAAGGAGTCTCCCGTCATCCAGGCTGTCTATAGTGTCCTAAAGGAAGCCGAGCATCGCTCTGTCACTCCCCTGCCTTATTGGAACCTACCCCTTGCCAACTTGGTGGTGCCTCGCCTCCGCAAGTTCAAGGCCGACCTGAAGGTCATCAATGACGTCCTGGACGAGCTGATCGAGAAGGCACGTAACTCGCAAGAAGTAACAGACCTCGAGGACTTGGAAAAACGCAATTACAACAAGGTCGGCGATGCCTCGCTGCTCCGGTTCCTGGTGGACCTGCGGGGGGAGGACACGAGCAACAAGCAATTGAGAGACGATCTCATGACGATGCTCATTGCTGGCCACGAGACAACGGCTGCTGTCCTAACCTGGGCCCTGTTTGAAATTTCGCAGAAGCCTGACGTACGGGCCAAGCTGCAGGCTGAGGTGGACCGAGTGCTAGGGGACCGCATGCCTACCTTGGAGGATATCAAGGCCATGCAACTGGTGCGCTTCAGTGTGGCCGAGTCGCTGCGCATGTACCCGGAACCACCTCTCCTCATCCGTCGGGCCCTAGAGGACCACACCTTGCCCAAGGGCACGGCGGGCTTCGAACCCCGCATCATCCGCGGCTGCGACATATTCATCTCAATCTACAACCTGCACCGCGACCCGGATTTGTGGCCTAAACCGGACAACTTTGACCCGGAGCGATACCTTCGCCCTCACAGCAACAAGGCCAAGTACCCAGACTGGGCGGGGTTTGACCCCGCACAAGTCACTGGCCTGTACCCCAACGAAGTGGCTGCGGATTTCGCCATGCTACCCTTTGGTGGGGGTGCACGCAAGTGCGTGGGCGATCAATTTGCGACACTTGAGGCAACCGTCACGCTGGCCATGCTCTTGCGTCGCTTCGATTTTGACTTTGTAGGGAGGCCCGAGGACGTGGGCATGTTCACAGGTGCCACAATTCACACCCGAAATGGCTTGAAAATGACACCCCGTCGGCGTGTGCCAGCCCCACCTGCGGCTACGCCACCTCCCGCAACGACCGTCATCGACCGCGAGCTGCAACCACAGGGGGCATAATGAGGCATTGGACATTCGAGAACAGGAGAGATGTGATGCCGAAGAGGAGCGGGGCTGTTGTATAGATTTTAAAGGAAAGCTTTCTCCCACTCAAGATAGGCGTTGGGGAAAAAGAATTTAGGAGGTGGAAGATACTGAGCCCTGTTGCTGAGAGGACCCTTAACCTTCTCAAAGGGGACATGGCACCAAGAGAAAAAGAAAACAGGATGCAGATTGATACTTCCTTTGTCTACACAGCCTCTAGATTTTTTCTTTACGTGAGTTAGATACAAATGCAGGATTAGCTGTGTGCGTGTGCCATTTTCTAGTTGATGTAAAGCGAACTATATAAACTGAACGCTTGAGCTTCCATTTGCGGCAAGTCATCTCATCACATGTCCTTCCTGCTGGCTCTCAAGAGAGGGGGGCTGATGCCGCCCCTTCCACAGATTCTTGCAGCAAAAAGGCAATGGGTAGGGCGAACTCGCGGCACCATAACACAAGGTTCCACCAGATCGTACTGGATGCCGTGTGCGCCCTCCGAAATTGAGGCGACGTGAGGGACTCGATGCCATCGTTCAGTAGGATGGTTTGCACCTCCTTGCGCAAAACCCACGGGGAAAGGTATTCGCACCACAGAGGGGTTCCTTGTCCGGTAGAGCCCACCCAGCCTGGCGCTGTGCAGTGTACCGAAAAATGCGCGACAAACCTGCGTAGGGGAGGAGGGGCTGGGGTGTGGGACAGCACCGAAGACCGGCGGTCTCGGTCAACGTTAAAGTTCAGGAGATGATTCATGCCTTGCTGCTGCTGCTGTTGTTGGAGAAGCTGCTGTTGCTTTTTGAGCTTGGTCTCGCGCGCCACGAGGCACAAAGGGCATGAAGTGGTGTAGTTATTGGGATCAGGAAACCAGCCACACTGGATCTGCGCGGCGGAAAGCCGGGAATTGCATTCGGGGCAGGTCTCAGCATTCACATCGAGCACCAGATTGGGAAAGAGCATCTCCAGCAGGCTTTCGCCATAAAGAACTTGGTAGTTTATCAAGGGAGTGTTGAAGGCTGCCATGTCTGACACGTTCGAGGATGAGGAGTCACGCAAGGCCGCCGTTTCGGCAAACTCGGACCCTCCCCTGGAATCTGCTCTACGCGTGAGACTCTGGGCGCACCCCATCGCCTCCGTGTCTCGCCTTGCCGACTCATCAAGCACCAGGTCAAAAGGCAAGACTCCGGAGTTAGTGAGACCGCTCATTCCCGACGTGTATCGCCTGTCCAAGCTGCCGTGCCGACTCATGTTGGGGCTGCTTATGTCACTGCCCCTGCTTACGCCCTTACAGACCGTAGGGTGATGGTTACCGCCAGCCGAGAGACTCCAAAAGCTCGAGGACCCGGGTGTGCCCATTTTTCGAAAGGCGGAAAATGCATCCTTGAAAACTTTGGGAGTGCCACCACTCATCTTGACGCCCAACTTCTGGCTGCGCTGTACAGAATGAGGACCGCCACCACCGGCACCTCCAGGCCCCGAGCCGCCCCGTCTGATCTTGTTCCAGTCCAACAGCGAAAATGCCTGCGACGCTTGCGAGGATGCCGCTCCGGAGAGGAGGGTCGAGAGCACCGAGGCATCCACGGCAAAGCCAGCCTCGTTCATCTCGGTCAGCGCCTGGAGAGCCATGTCAACTGAGCCGAGGCGGCTGGAGGCATCAATCAGGCAGCGGTAAATCCACTCATCTGCCGCTATGGACTGAGCGTGCATCCGTTGGAGCACCTCGAACGCCAGCGTCAGCTTACTTGTGGCGGCGAGAATTCTTTCCTCCTTCATATCCTCGCTCAACCGCCGCATATGAGGGCGCAGTCCAAAGGAAGAGACCGACGAGGACTGACGCAGTGTGCTTCGCGTAGCAGCGCTCCCTTCCACACTGCCTTGGTTGCCCTGCTCCTGCATCGTATCTTCATCCTCTTCCGCTTCTGCTCTCTCCTTCATGTCCTCTTCTCCATCTACTCCACCCACGCGTCCAGTCGACAGCTCGCTTACGCCGCTTGTAAGGTCGTCAAGACGAGACAGGGGTGGTAAACTTGCAGGAGTATGAAGCATCTCTGGCATGGCCCCCACCGGATTCCTTCGCGTCTTGCTGACTGCCGTGCCAAGGTCGGGCTGCTGTTGTGAATCTCGTCCAATGGATAAGGAGAAAGACATGAGGAAAGTTGAGAAGACCAACGTGGCCGGATCCCCAGGAATTTGGTCACTTTTGAATCTCAATATGTGGTTGCGCTTCTTGATGCCCCGCCGCCGCCGTCCACGTCGTCGACCCAAGGTGACTCCGTCGTCTTCCACGGTTCCAGCGGCCAGATCGTTCACAGGTCGAGGCGGGACGAACCACTTTTCTTGAAGGACAGGAAATCCGCTGTAGACGAAAATCTCGGAGGGCAGGTTAGAAACGTCGGGCTGCAGTGCCACCCGCGTTATGACTTCTTGCTGCTGTCGAAGATGGTCAGGCCGCTGGAAGGACGGATGGCGCATCCTCCCTCCAATGGTGCCCATATAAAAGCGAGGTTTGCTTTTCTGCCGGGCCTCGACCAGGTCGTCAAAATACGCCACTTCCCCACTATCCTCCGGGTCAGGCTGAAGCCGCGCGTCTAAGAAGCTTTGCAGTGCCTGAGTACGACAAAACTCTTCAAGAAAGAGGGCCCAGTCAGACGGATGCGAAGCGATAAACTCGGTCTGCTTGAAACCCAACTTCAGCGTGGGGTTTCCATTGGTAGGAAACGTCAGATATTTGCGGTAGTCCTTTAGCAGCGCCAGGAAAAACCCCAAGAAGGCATCCCTCACAGCGTCCCAAGCCTCCTCATTCATGGTCCCCGCCTCTCCAGGCTCTCCCTGATGCAAAGAGCGCCCAGCCTGCGAGAAGGGGTCGTCCAAAGCAGGAAGGGCACGGGGCAGCGGCGCAGGTGGGGTAGACGGAGGTGAAGAGGCAACGGCCAGTGTGGTGGGCACATTAGCAGAACCCGGGTTCACCGAGGGGGGTAAGCCTTGAGAGGGATGCGAAAAGCTCGGTGGGCTGGTGGGGAGAAGAGTCGCGGCAGCCATGGCAGCTGTTGATGCTGCCAATGAATTGGTGGAGACCGGGGGATGAGGAGGAAGAGGAGGAAGAGTAGCCGCCGAGGCATCGAGCCCCTGTTGTTGTTGATGATGCTGTTGTTGCATTTGATGGCGTTGCTCGGCCCGCTCAAAGAGGTTGGCGTGGTCCTTGATGGCCCGCAAAAGCTTGGTCTTGCGCCGTTCGGGCAAGGGGGGGAGAGGAACGCCAGGAGCGAGCCGCACCTGGTTGCGGTCAAGGTCCATAACTGTGACTGTGTCTGGCAACTGGTGGGCCACCAAGTCGAACGACTCCGTGTGGCAACCCAGGAGAAAGGGAACAGGGCTGTTGGCGCACAGGTAGAGGCATTGTCGAGGCAGGATGGGGATGAACACATGAGAGTAGGCCAGGGGCCACATGCACGCCGTCAACAACTCGGCCACGGCGGTAAGGAGGGAGAACTGGGTGCTGTGCAGGAGGACTTGCTGCTCGAGGAGGACGGCATTAAAGGCCGTCAGCAGGTTTTCTGGACTTAGCCACTCGAAAACTGCTTCCAGGGGGAGGCCACCCCACCACGCGAGGGGCTGATAAGGAGGAGGACAAGGATAGTGGATGATCTGATCTAACATGCTGTATTGGATGGCGACCCGTCCTGGCACAGGGCACGGAACTTCCAAAAGGAAATTGCATATGTATCGTTCCAGCGGCACATGGGTGGGAGAACAGGAGAGGCGATACAGCTGTAGGAGATATGCTCGAGAAGCGTCCACAAAGGGGTACTTGGAAAGCAGGCATAAGCACTTGGGCGCGAAAATTCGCTCCAAGTCAGAGGGGGAAGAAGGAGAGGGAGGGGAGAGGGAGGACGGGTGGGTGGAAGAAGAGAGCCTTAGAGACGAGTGAGAAGCCGCTTCTTCTTCATCGGCTTGGCCGACTTGGCCGATGGTCTCTTCCTTCTCCTCCTCGGCAAAAAAGGCCCCCCTCCGACCGTCTTCCCGTTTTAAAGGTGGTGTTTTGCCCTCTCTTCTCCTTTGTTCTTCCTCCTGCCGCAGATCCCATTCCTGGATCTGACGTGTAAGTCTAGCTTCTACTTCTTCCGGCAAGACCTCGTAGATGACGAGCGTGTGTCCATAGCTTCGGGCTCCCTCACCGTTTGTCAAGACGAAGGAGAAGAAGCGGGGCATCTGCATGCCCTTTGCCAGCCGCAAGCCCGTGGGAAAGCAAAAGTCAGCCACGCCATTTTCCACCCGCGTCTCTTGATTGTCTTCGCATGGAAATCGGTCGATCAGCAAGGGTCTGCTCATGGTGTGCGTGTATGTGCGTGAGATTAGTTTCGTGTTTGCTATTGTTGAGCGGAAACATGCATGCAATACGCACTGGTAGCGAAGCTTGAGTGGGTGACCGTCGACCCGGTCTTCATCGGCTTGCGCGTCTGCGGACAAGGGCACCAACGAGTCAGCATCGATGCCCACGACAAAAAAATAGTCGTTGACACGTGATGCCTCCTCCAGCACCGACATGGCGCTTGTGCGATTACCTCTCGTGTTGTATTGTGCCTGGGGGAAAGAAGAAGAAAGGGAAATGGGATTGAGGAGGAGCCGCACCCATTTTTCTTTACCTCTTTCTTTCGCTTCCCAGTATGCAATCCGCGAGCAAGAACTGGGTCGTGAAAAGTGGACAAGGCGCTCTACACTGTACCCTTTATCATGAAGCGAAAGCTAATTCTCCCAGTGAGGGGACTCTGTCATCTAGAATTGCGAAGCCCTCCCGCCCGCCCCAAAGCCCCGGGCATCTAGTCGTGGATATGTTATCTTTTCCTGTGCTTGATGGTGGAAATGAGAGTGCACGGTTGTGGGCGCATTTTGTCTTGCATTTGAGTACATTGCCGAAGCCCGGGTCGTAATTCATCCACCGTTGGCTTACTATCGGCTTGAAAGGGCGATTTGAGAGACGATGATGATCAAACTAGATGTCCGCCTTCTGAATCCTTACTATGGTAAAGAAAGGGCTGCCAAGTCACCCTCACGTATGCTACGCTTTAATGTAGGTTCGTTCTGAAGTGTGTTTAGGAGAAGAGGAAAGAGACGTGCACGGACAGAGCCATGATCGTGATTCATGATAGGGTCGCGCTCATGATCCCCTACCAACACAGGAAGGACACATGTTGCGGCTTACTCGCGCTGTCCCCAAGAACCTGCTGGCATTGGCCAGCCGTAGTCAGAGCTCCTTGGCCTGCCTTGATGAGGAGTTCCCTGGATTGCCTGCTTTGAACCCTGCTGTCGGTACGCCGCGTTTGGTGGAGACAACTACGCTTCCTAGCGGGGTGAAGGTGGTTTCTACGGCATGCGGGAAGATGTCTTCTGTGGGATTGTCTGTGGCTGCGGGCAGTATGTACGAGGCTCTCCCAAGTGAGAACGGCGCTGCCTTGTTGCTTAAACATCTTGCCTTTAAAGGGACCGCGGCACGGTCCTCTTTGCGACTTATGCGCGACCTGGAGAGCGTGGGTTCGATCCCGTCAGCCAGTGTCGGAAGGGAGGCTGTGGTGTATCGCGTCACTTCGCAGCCCGACTTCGCGGAGCAAGCTCTCCAGGCTGTTTTTGAGACCGCTTTGACGCCAAAGATAACGCCCTACCTCGTCTCGGACCTGCAAGTCGCCGCTGCCGCGGACATGGAAGCCTACGCCGCGGATGCACGTCTGCAGCTGAGCGAGGCCTTGTACGAGGCGGCCTACGGGGAGAACACGCCCTTAGGCCGGCCCCTATACTTCCCAGGCACGGATGTCACTTCGGGATCCCTCGCCGCCTATCGCGCCAAAACCTTTGGGTCCGGCTCGCTCACTGTGGTGGGGGTTGGGGTCGCGCATGCCCAGCTTTCGTCTTGGGCGGCGGGCCTGACGGAGGGATTAGCTAGGGGCAGCGCCAGGGCTGCGCCTATCTCGGCGTATGTTGGGGGTGAGGCGCGTCTCAAGGCTTCTTCGGATGCCACTTTTGTGGGCTTGGCACTGGCAGCACCAAGCAAGGCGGACGCGGGGGCGTTGGGCGTGTTGGCCGCAGCCTGGCAGGCGGCCTTGCCTGCGGGCGCGTCCGTCTTTACGCTACCTGGCCTGGTGGGCGTGACGGGCGTGGCTTCTCCCAGTGCGGCGGGGGCCTACGTGGATTCGTTACTTCAGGTGCTCAAGAGCACGGGGGAGGACTTTGCCTTGGCCAAAAAAGCAGCACAAGTAGCGGCCTTGATCAAGCTGGACTGGGCGCTTTTTGAAGGCCTGGCAGACGGGAGTGCCACAGTTGCTGTTGACGGGGTTTCCGAGGCGGAAGTCAAGGCTCTTCATGCCAAGATCTGGAAGGGTGGCCTCAGCATTGCCTCGCTCGGGGATGTGAGCAAGGTGCCCAAGCTCTCCAGCCTCAAGTAAATGATCGAACGTTGGGAAAGAGGAGAGAGTGAAAGTTTTTGGCTGCATGTAGGTGTTGGTGCTTTTGTATGGATTATTTTATACGGTTCATTTTATTGTCGTTTTTGAAAGGTCACGTGGAGCTCTCCAGCCTGCGGGCAGGACCCCTGCTTTCAGTCTCTTTAATGGGTGCGGGCGGGCGGGTGGATTGATGGGCAGTTGAATAATTGTGTTCGGTAGGGGAGAGTGGGATTCTGGGCACCTCCCGCCCACTACAGCCGCTTCACTCCGTGAGGCGCACAAAAGATGGACAACAAGGATGAAGATTGCAAAAAGGTGGGGGGGAAGGAGGCAAAAAGAAAACATCAGTGGAAGAGCTGTCTTTTGTTGTATTCTCTTTCATTCTTCCTCATTTCCACTTATACTTGCCCGCACCAGCACAACTACTGTTATATTGCGAAATTATGGGGGGGAGAAATTAAAAAAAAAAAAAAAAAAGCATGAGGGCCATGCAACCTCCCCAACGAGAACGGCTCGGATCGTGCAGCGGGAGAGAGCCCCAGCCACTCGCTAAACTCCAACTGAATGCTGAACCATTGATGAAGTCTCCACCACGACGAGGGGATTGTTGGGCTTGATACCGATGCGGCCACAAGTCGTTTCCACCATGTTGCTCAAATGAGCGCGGCGGTGATTGTCGTTGGACAGGGCAGGCGAAACTTGACTGTTTTGTTGAGTAGAGGCCACCTCATTCCTGCGCAAGGAATCCACCACACACGCACCGGCACAGAACGGGTAATGCTGTCACGCAAGGTTTCCATAGAAAAACATGATGGGGTGCCCAGGAGGCTACGATTGGAATGAGCATCCAATTGGAATTCAATCTAGGGGTGGGGATGCCTGGATGGCTGGCTGCGCATGAAGCGCGCCCTCTCATCTCAAGCCACGCGCTTGGCTTCGTTCGATCATTCACTCACACACCTCTGTCCTCCACCCACATATCGCCCTGACAGGAAACCCCCCCTTTCCTCTTTCACCCCAGCGTTTGCCGTCCGACCCCCTCAGCAGCAGCAGCAAGCAATCGCGCGAAAGATGGTGAACTTCACGGTCGACCAGCTCCGGGCCATGATGGACCTGAAGCACAACATCCGTAACATGTCCGTGATTGCACACGTCGACCACGGCAAATCCACCCTTACGGACTCTCTTGTGTCCAAGGCCGGTATTATTTCCGCGAAGAACGCCGGAGACGCGCGTTTTACGGACACACGCGCTGACGAGCAGGAGCGCTGCATCACCATCAAGTCCACCGGAATTTCCATGTTCTTCGAGTACGACATGGATGCCGGAGAGAAGCTAGCCCAGGCTGCTGCCGAGGAGCAGCTCACAGGCGAGAAGAAAGACAACGCCTCCGCTGAAAGCGCTTCCAACAAGGCCGATAACGATACTGCCATCGCCACGGCCGCCGCTTCAAACGTGGACATCAACGACAAGTGCTTCCTGATCAATCTTATTGACTCCCCCGGCCACGTCGACTTCTCTTCCGAGGTGACGGCTGCGCTCCGCGTGACGGACGGTGCCCTGGTGGTGGTGGACTGTATTGAGGGTGTGTGCGTGCAGACCGAGACCGTGCTGCGACAGGCCATCTCGGAGCGCGTTCGCCCCGTGCTGATGGTCAACAAGGTGGACCGCGCTCTGCTAGAGCTACAGCTGCCGCCTGAGGAGATGTACCAGTCTTTCTCCCGCGCCATCGAGTCTGTGAACGTGATCATTGCCACTTACAACGACGCGCTCATGGGCGATGTGCAGGTCTACCCCGACAAAGGCACAGTCGCATTCGGGTCCGGCCTTCACCAGTGGGGCTTTACACTCAAGAAGTTTGCTCGCACATACGCGGCCAAGTTCAACACGGATGAGGCGTCGTTTATGGGCAAGCTGTGGGGCGACTGGTACTACGATCAGGACGCCAAGAAGTGGAAGACACAGAGCGAGAACGGCACGCTCAAGCGAGCATTCTGTCAGTTCATCATGGACCCCATCTGCAAGATCTTCGAGGCCGTGATGGAGGACAAGACTGCAAAAGTTGAGAAGATGCTCAAGGTCATCGGCGTGACGCTCAAGGGTGACGATAAGGAACTCAGGGGCAAGCCCTTGCTTAAGCGCATCATGCAGAAGTGGATCCCGGCCGCAGACGCCATTCTGGAAATGATTGTCATCCACCTGCCGTCGCCTGTGGCGGCGCAGAAGTACCGTGTAGACAATTTGTACGATGGTCCCCTGGACGATGAGACGGCTCAGGCCATCCGCACCTGCGACACTAGCCCGGGCGCGCCGTTATGCATGTACGTGTCCAAGATGGTGCCCACATCGGACAAAGGCCGCTTCTATGCCTTCGGTCGCGTCTTTGCCGGCCGCATCGCAACGGGCCAGAAGTGTCGTATCCTGGGCCCAAACTACGTGCCGGGCAAGAAGACCGACCTGTGGGTCAAAAATATCCAGCGCACCATTGTCATGATGGGGCGGTACGTGGAGCAGGTGCAGGACGTGCCGGCCGGCAACACGTGCGGGTTAGTGGGCGTGGACCAGTACCTGCTCAAGTCGGGCACCATCTGCACGTCAGAGTCGGCGCACTGCATCAAGACCATGAAATTTTCCGTCTCGCCCGTGGTGCGCGTGGCTGTCGAGCCCAAGAACTCGGCAGACCTGCCTAAGCTGGTGGAGGGCATGAAGCGCTTGGCCAAGTCGGACCCCATGGTGCTCTGCTACACCGAGGAGTCAGGAGAGCACATTATCGCTGGTGCGGGTGAGCTGCACTTGGAAATCTGTCTCAAGGACCTGCAAGAGGACTACATGGGGACGGAGGTGAAGATCTCGGACCCCGTGGTATCGTACCGCGAGACCGTTACGGCCGTCTCCAAGCAGACGTGTCTGTCCAAGTCCCCCAACAAGCACAACCGCCTCTACGCCACGGCTGAGCCCCTTGCAGAGGGCCTGCCCGATGAGATCGAGGACGGCAAGGTCAATGCCCGTGACGACTTTAAGCTCCGTGCCCGCTACCTGGCGGACACACACGGCTGGGACGTGACGGAGGCGCGAAAGATCTGGGCCTTCGCGCCCGACGGCACGGGTCCCAACATTGTACTGGACGCCACCAAGGGCGTAAACTACCTGAACGAGATCAAAGAATCAGTCTGCAGCGGTTTTCAGCAGGCCTGCGGGCAGGGCCCCATGGCGGACGAGCAGTGCCGTGGCGTGTGCGTCAAAGTTCTGGACGTAGTACTGCACGCCGACGCCATCCACCGTGGCATGGGTCAGATTCAGCCCACGGCCCGCCGCGTGGTACACGCCTGCATCCTCACGGCCTCCCCCGGCCTTCTGGAGCCCGTTTACCTGTGCGAGATCTCTTGCCCCCAGGATGCCATGGGCGGCTGTTATGGTGTGCTCACGCGGCGCCGCGGCCATGTCTTCTCCGAGGAGCAGCGACCTGGCACGCCCATGATGACGCTTAAGGCATACTTGCCTGTTATGGAGTCGTTCGGCTTCACGGCTGACCTCCGTGCCGGCACTGGCGGCAAGGCATTCCCTCAGTGCGTGTTCGACCACTGGCAGATGATGAACGGGGACTGCCTGGAGCCCGGCAGCAAGGCAAATGAAGTCGTCCTTGGAGTGCGCAAGCGCAAGGGTCTTGCCCCTGAGATTCCCCCCCTGGACCGTTTCCTCGACAAGCTCTAAGGCCTCCACCGCTTGCGTCTGCATCTACCGTTGCACTTACCCTAGCTTTTGTGTTGCTGCCGGCGCATACCTTGTTTTGGCCCGGCAAAGCGAGGCAGGAATCAGGCTCATTACACACAAACCTACCCACACCATCAAGCAACATCGTTATATCAGACGTCAGTTCTCATTTTATGTTTGGGGGAGTAAGTGGATTACTTAGAGCGGACGTGGACCGAAGACACGTCAATCTCGGTTAGGAATTATTATTAAAGCGAGTAGGAAACGAGGAAGAGAGTTGAAAGAAAGCTGGTAGGAAATGAGTTTAGCACACGGTGATTTACAGGTGGTAATGGTCCGAGAGGCAAAATGGGTAGCACGGGCGTATTTCCGCTGTCTGCGTCCCTGTCGCTGTCCAGCATTGGTACACGTCAGGAAACGAGGGTGGAGAGGGAATCCTTAAAATGGTGGGTTAACGTTTGGCCTAACGCAACAGCACGGAAGAAGAAAACTAGACATGGAAAAAGACAAGCTGCCGTTATAATTTCTTTTGTTGCGGGGGGTGAAAAGGAATGAAGGGGCATAGAGAGGGTTGGGGAGAAACGACGGTAACAATAAGTGAAGGCTGCAGTATGGTCAGACAAGAGGAGGCTAGGGTACGCAAAGACAATTATTGTGGAGAGACATCAATTCGGTCAAGAACCGCCTGTTGAGCGCTATTATGGTTGTCCAGAATAACTAGTACCACCTAGGTACGAGCTTATAAAACTTTAGTCGGAGGCGGTCGGTCGGGGCTTACTTAGTGCTTGAGATAAGATTTTCCACATCAATTGGAAAGCATGTAGAGTACGTTTAATGCTAAATCCGCGTCTCACTGGAAATGAAAAAACATATTGTGCAGTGCATAGTATCCTTAGGAAAGATTATGAACTACTGAACTCTCACCGTTCGCGTAACTGTCTACTACGATCAGCAGGGCCTGTGATGCCTTGTCACGACATTGATCAGTGTCGGCCTGCTGTCGGCTGTCGCATCGCATCATCGCTCAGCACGCACCTTATACACAATGGTGTTACATTACCAAGGACACAGGACTGTTGCGTTTCATCGCACTCTCTCTTGCTCCTCGCCTGGACAGAGCCTTCTGCGCCCCAAGGAAGCAACCCAGACCATCATACAATCATGGACCGTCAAAAGTTTGAGACAATGTTCCCCTCCCTTGTGGCGCACTACCCCACAGTACGGAGCAAGAGTTATTATAAGGTCCCGGGACGACGCTCGGGTCCGGGTACAGCACCCATACTTTTAGAGGGCGGGGCAGATTTGACAGCAAGCATTGGTTCGAAAGAGGATTTTTGGGTCGCTCTGGATGTGCTGCTGGATAAAAGCCTTGGGCCCGGCGATGCTTTACCTGTCCGGCAGGCATTCGTTGATGTGTACAAAAAGCATTTAAGCAGGTTGAACATAGAGCAAATAGAAGAGTTGGCAAACAGTGTGTAACACGATAAAGGAAAGATAGAAAATGTATCAAATGCACGTATCACACTTTTGATTATAATTTGAACGAATGAAAAATAGAATATAATACGCCAAGATCACTCCCTTTACCTCTTCCTCGGTGAATGGCCTACTCTCTACTGCATATCTCGCTGTGCTAACTTGTAGCCCCGCCGAAGTATGAATGCGTTGGTGTAACGAGACAACTTTGGAAGAAATACCAAGCCCCCTTCTCAAGAGGTGTTGTCACACGTCCAACTTTTCTCTAGCTGCGGCTGTTGCTGCTGATGCTCCCGGAGGTGCTGTTGAGAAGATAGAAGCGAATCATGGCGGCGGTGGAGCTGTTAAAGCCAGATATGGTGGCTTCACCCTGGCGGCTTGCGGCAAGCTGGGTGCGCACCTGCTTGGCCAGGACCTTGCCCAGCTCCACACCCCACTGGTCGAAAGAGTTAATGCCCCAGATGGCGCCCTGTACGAAGACGCGGTGCTCGTACAGGGCCAGCAGCTGCCCCGTGGTGAAGGGGTCCAGCTGGCCAAAGAGCAGGGAGAAAGAGGGTCGGTTGCCGGGGAACTCTTTGTGCGGGCGCAGATCCTCCGCCACGTTCTCTACCTGCAGCTGATCTCGTGTCTTGCCCAGGGCCAAGGCATCGGGCTGCGCGAAAAAGTTGGACATGAGCTCGTCCTGGCCACTTACCATCTCATCGGGCAGCTCGATGGGCTGCTGGCTACGGGCGAAGCCGATGAACTCCGTGGGAATCGTCCGGCCCTGGTGAATGAGCTGGTAGAAGGAGTGCTGTCCATTGGTGCCTGGCTCCCCGAAATTCACCTCACCCGCCTGGAAGGGCAGCTCACGGCCGTCGATGCCCACGCGCTTGCCGTTGCTCTCCATATCAAGCTGCTGCACGTGCGCGGGAAAGCGGAGGAGGGCCTGCGCATAGGGCAGGATGGCGCGGCTCTCGTGGCCCAGGAAGGTGGAGTTCCAGACTCCCAGTAGGCCCATCAGCACGGGAATGTTCTCACGCAGGGGCGCTGTGGCGAAGTGCTCGTCGATGTTGCGTGCTCCCGCCAGAAATTGTTCAAGCACCTCGAAGCCGAAGACAAGGGCGAGAGGCAGCACGCCCACAGCAGAGCAGACCGAGTACCGGCCACCCACCCAGTCCCAGAATCCGAAGATATTGGCCGGATCCACACCGAAGTCCGTGACGAGCGGTACAGCGGACGAGGCGGCCACCATGTGCTGACGGATGATGTCCTCGGGCGCAGTGCCCTTGATCCCTTCCAAAAGCCATTTACGGAGGGTTCGCGCGTTTAGCATGGTCTCGGCTGTGGTAAAAGTCTTGGACACCACTACCACCAGCGTTTCCTCCGGGTCCAGCCCCTGCGTGGCTCGCGCCACATCAACAGGATCCACGTTGGCAAGGAAACGTAGCGTGCGCCCTTTCGCTACCTCAGCGGCTTGGGGCACTAGGGAGTAGGGAAAGAAGGAGAGAGTGTTGAGAGCCGGTAGTGTGGACATTCAGGATAGCCGGCAGGGGATAGGGAGATGGGCAAAAGTGAAGAGAAAAGAAATTTATTTCCCGAGACATTGCACCTGTGGTTGACATCAACCTCTCGCAAAGCAGGACTGCCTCAGACACGTACCGCACTTAATGGCCTCGTGGACAAACTCGGGTCCCAGGTAGCTGCCGCCAATGCCGATGGAGATGACGTTCTTGAGGGGCTTGCCCGTTGCGCCTACAAACTTGTTGGAAAGCACTCGAGCGGAGAAGTCCTTGATGTGGTCAAGCACCTCGTACACCAACGGGACCTGGTTCACGCCGTCCACCATGATCTCCGCAGAGCGCGCAGCGCGCAAGGCAACGTGCAGCACGGCACGGCCTTCGGTGGTGTTGATTTTCTCACCGGCGTACATTGCCGCCTAAAAACGACAATCGGCAAAGACGAATGATACGAAGTGAAAATTAACAAATCAAAAGTGCTTGTTATACATCACAATCTCTTTACAAGACTTTTCTTCACACATTCAAGTCCGGTATATGTTCCCGTTCAGTGGCCTTGATTGAGGCCCTATCCCTTTCCCATTATACGAAATGGCAACGTACCCGCTTCTGCTCCAGCATTGCCGCGTCCGCCAGGTCCATCAGAAAGTCCATCGTCTATATTAGAAAGAAAGGGAAAGGCGTACATGCTATGGATTCAGGAGCGTCATCCAATGGTCGAACTCCCGCTTTATGTGACTATGCTTGCCAGCAAGTCATGAGGAATCTGCCCTTAGCCTATGATAAAGATGCTGTATGCTCGCATTCCTAGTCTTGCCTTACAAGTGCTCCTTTCCTATGACAGGTTGAACTCTCGTACTTCATTGTGAACTCTCTTCTCTTCCACATACCTCGATATTCACGTTCTGCCGGGAGTAATCGAACAGGATGCCGTTGGCGTTGACGGTGAGGGCTGAATTTCGTGCGGCGTCCGTAAGTAGGTCACGAAGGTGAACGCGCTTCATCCTATCGGCGTGTGTCGCCAGTGTCTTCCACGCGGTACTCGTCTCTATGCCCGGCATGTTTATGTTCAATTGGTGCGTCCTTGAATCTGTGACAGAAAGTGGATGGGTGGTAATGAAGATGATGGGGGGGGATGATGATGAGAGAGCTACGATGGCAGGTAAGACAAGGGCCTGTCTGCGGCAGTTGAGTAGGGGGTTCGGCAGCCATTTCCAGTACCTGCGCATGGATGGTGTGGGTCCTGCGACCTAGAAAGGTGGTAGTTAACTCATTTCTTATTGGCTCATCGGGCAAACATGATTCAGCCAACGACCTGGCTGCATTTTTTTTTTAATTTCATTTTGGCCGACGGGCACAGATTCCATGTCTAAATGGCCCGGGTGCGCAGCGAATAAGTTGGGCAAAGCGCCATAAATGAAATGACAATAGAGCCCGAGCCAAAGGCAAAAAAGTAAAATAGAAGATGAGGCACGAACTTCGAAAAGGCAAGACGGGGAGGGAGGAGGTTAAAATTCCGTTGCCCCTAAGCATTTGGTTTATTGTTAGACCGATTGGTCGCTCGCCAGTGCAAGCTTTTGCGAACGCGAAAATAAAACAATCGCGCGAGAATGAAAGGCAAGCACACTTCCTCATGTGTGAGTGTCATTCCCAATCTTCTGAATATAATTACTGAACGGGCGAGCGGTGCAGAACCATCTCTTGAAACAACGCTTGCTCGTATAAGAATGTGGTGATGAAGCGAGGAAAGCTGGGCGCCGAGACAAGCACCTGGAAAATTCGAAGGGCCGCCATCACGCGGTCGTTCACAAGCGCTGCAGGCACATCGGCCGCTCGTCCCTCCTCCCCTAATTCCCGAGCAGTTTGCTCAGCACAGTCCATGACCAACCCCATTGTCACTGTCACACCGTCTTCTGTGCGCAGGCTATGGCGCATCCACTGCCAAATCTGAGACCGAGAAATTTCTGCTGTGGCAGAATCCTCGGCGGCGTTTCTGTACACAAACGAGCCCCGGCCGCGAAGCCAAGACTCAATAAAGCGCAGTCCAATAGCCACATTGAAGCGCACGCCTTCTTGAGTGATACCTCCCGGCGGCACTTCCAGAAGATCAGCAGGACGGATAGGCACGAGGTCAAGTGGCCGGTCCCGCTGGTTGACGCGCCCAGGCCCGAGCACGTCGTCGAACACCTCCGCCACCACGGACCGCAACCTGAGGTCGTAGACAAGAGCCCCGTCAGCGCCTCCCTCCTCGGCTTCCAAGCGCTTGATATCCCGCACCATCTTAAGCTTGGCCTCCCGTGTGTGGGAGTCCCATGTTGGGTCTAAGACCAGGCCAGCCATGCCCGTGGTGGCCGGCGCGCCGCGCCTGTGGCAGGTGTCGACGAGGAGGCGCATGTAGGAGCGCATGAAGCCACAGTTCATGTTAACGTATTTGGTGCGGTCGGGAAACACCATGTCACTACGCTGGGCAAAGCGAGCAATGAAGGAAGCCGAGTAATCCCAGATTCCGCAGTTAAGGCCCGCAGAATGGCCTCGCAGCTCGTACAGGATCTCGTCCATCTGGAAGGAGGCCGTAATGTTCTCGATCAACACGCAAGCCTTTATCCCATTCTGAGCCCGAAGGGAAGGGTACGAATTAACAGAAGGGTATAGATAGTCAGGCAAAAGGCCAGGAAGGACGAGAAACTAGGGCAGGATATGCCGCTCTCTGTCCAAATAGGACGTAGAGGACATAGAGAAGTCATTTACCATGAGATGAAAGGTGACATGCCTCCATCGACGCTGCCCACACACGTACCCTCCTCAAGCCCAGTCTTGTTTCCGTCCAAGTGAAGATTGAATTCCAAAGGCGGGCTTCAAGGTGGTTCTCCACTTTGGAGCAGTAGAAGAAAGGCCCCACGCCCCGCATCTCCAGCTCGCTGCCACAGTGGTATATGAGAAGCCTAAAAAGCAAAGGACGGAAGATGTGAGAGGATAAAAATGTAGATCTTGATTGAGCTAGTGGAACTGGCAAAAAATAAAACTCTTTCAACGGTCTGCAGGCCGGTTACCATTTTCCCTGGTCCTCCAGCCCCCACACGCCCCCTCAACCCATCACACGATTCCACTCATCACACGAATCCACCTACCCAAAATCCACCAAAGGCCCCGGCACGGCCCGTCCATTGACGTGTAGGTGCATCTCTGTCATGCACCAAGACCGAGGCCGCAGCATCATCACGCCTGATACGGCTCCAATGCCAATTGCTTGCGCCGTGGCAGAATCCGGGTAGGATAGAGCGCCACGGGAAGCCTGAGAGATGTTATGGATGCCCAGAAGGACGTTGCGCCAGGTCGGGCAAAATCCGTCATCAAAATCACATTGAATGCCTTGAGCACCGCTATTCAGGGCCGACACAAGGGCACGAGCATCGTCAGGTGAAACATCGCCCACATCCACGCGCCGGTCTAGCAGCACGGATGGGATGCGCTCCACCTCCCATGTGCCCTGCGGTTGGTTCGACGCGGGTTCGATGCGGGAAAGTGCGTCAGTGGAATTAGTGTGTTTCAATTGTCAATGATCAATATGGGCCGATCCATTCAAACGCGCGCCTTGTTCGAGCTAGAGGGCAATTAAACTGGCATGTCAATCTTACCTCGCGAATGTGGGCCGTCTCGGGCAGGAAGTCGAAGTTGTAGGTGCCAGCCTCCACTTGCGCCTGCACCTCTGCTCGCCGCTTGTGCAGCTGATGCATGTTGTGTGCATGAAGAATGGACGATGGGGGGGAATGAGGGAATCGTGAGCTGGCGAGCCTTTTGAACGAGATTGTAGACGGACAGCGTCAAATCTCCTTGAAGAACCCCCCCAGTATAAGGAGTGCTTTATTGAGCTCAGTCCATCACGAGAGCTTGATAAACACCAAAAAGAAGCTTTCTTACTTAATTCGGCTTCAGCTTACCTCAAAGACGTCTCCTTGAAACTGATGGACGAGCTGGGCCAAGAAGGTCAAGGCACCATCGGTAAGCACCTCTTGGGCGATGCTAGGGTGAAGCCCGCCGCTGTCAGCGTCATACTCTACCTTCAAATTCATGTGGTCAAGCAGGATTGATTTCTGAATGAGACATGTAAGCAACCGATATCTGAGGAATGACAAGTAAGGTCGTTTCAGCTAAGCAAGCGGGGATGTCTCATTCAAAAAGGAATGAGAAAGGAGGGCGAAACAGGTAACCCTCATTCTCACAGCCTGTACGGACGGTAAGCACTGACTCATTGCAATATCCTTCAACCATCCAACCCCTTAGTTCGTTCTTGCTATAACTCGTATTGCTACAATGTCCGGTTGGTCAAGCTCACCGGAGTGTGTCACAATCAATTACTCACGAGGTGCGGCCCGGCCTTGAAGGAATGCAAACGGATCTTGCGCCCCTCATCCGGCTGGATGAATTGCTGTTGCTGCAGGTGCCGGGACAAAGCTTGAATTCGCCGCGCCATGGCGCCACAGGCGTGATGCGTGCGGACTGCGAGGCACGCAAGCCTGTTGTGTTGGGCGTGGGCGGGAGTGAGGAGGTTGGGTTCATCGGCTCGACTTTCAAAGTTTGCTATATATCTCGGGCGAGGGCACTGGCACTAAGGCGCACCAAGTGTCGTAGCAGCACATTGACTGTGTACGTACGGGCCCGTCTCCGCCTGGCTGTGCAACGAGATTTCCAGGCAGAAATGCGCGCGTGGAGAATGATTACGGCCGATGCCGTCATGGATTGGGCATACGAACAAAGATGGGCATACGAGGGCACAACAACAACAATACACTTGAGTTTGTTTCAATAAGTCCCTTACCATGTCACGACTAGAATGACGAAGGCCGATGCCGGATGGAGGTGGATTCGGCACATGAGGACTCATTGGTTGAGAATTGTTGTTGTTGTTGCAACAAAAACAACAACAATCCTCATGAACCGTTAATTTCTCACGAGCGGGTCGTACCACATACGTCCACAGGGCATTCATGTCCTGTGCTGGGAGCTGTGTGTATGCGCAATCTCCACACGAGAATCATGCAAAGCAATCAAGCTAAGCAACATGTCATTCAAAAAGGGAAACTTTGATTAACTAGGTGGTAGTCAGCAACATCCCCCTACATTCCCCCTTCTCAGAAGCCAAAAAAAAAGGGGCAAGCGAGAAACTGAAAGGCAAAGAGGATCTGTAAACGCCAAATCGTAACCAGATGCACCTTAACACAAACTGACTTCTTCCGCCTTGATGATGACATTCATAGATGCCGCAAACGCGGGAAGTCACCATAGCCCCACTGAAGAATATTGAAATTGATTGTACAGAGCGTGAAACCTATATCTTGTCCCCCAGCCTCCACGCCCACGCACTGCCACCCACGACGCACACTCTCTCAGCTGAAGTATAGAAATCCTTCCATACACTTTCAAAAAATGATTTATGTTTCAACTCTGATTGTCTTCAGCCTCTCCTCTTTATCGTCTCTTGTCTTTTTGGTCTCCATGCAGCCCTTTCTTGCAGCTCTTGTTACTGCATTTCTGATATGACCACAACCCGTTCCTGTGGATTTGGTGCTCCTGAGTGTGTAGCTTCTGTGCAATTCTGCTCCAAGAAGGCAGCATGGGCCTTCCTTCAAAACGTTGCTCATGCAACCATCATACTTTTCATGAACTTCAGGGCCTCAACTGGGTTCTGGTTGACCTCCGCCTCCGGGATGTCCGCAAACACGTTTAGGATATTTCCCTTCGGGATCGATTAGAACCGTTGTACGTGCCACATTTCGGCCCTAAATGACAATGTAGGTCGGGAAAGAGAGTGCGAATAAATAAGTAGGAAAGAGACATTTGAGAGTGCGAGACACAAAGTTTTTTTTTTAATTAAGCGGTGGCTTCGCTCCCAGGGCAAAAAAAGCGGACGTTGTTGCATATATGCCGGAACAAATAAGGGAAACACACAGGGTGAATCGTCGAGATCAATTAGACATGGATACAATATGCAAACTCAAAAAAAAGACACGGTACCTCATTCGTCGCTTTAGGTCAAAGGAGTCGTAGAGACTATTGGACAAATGGAACACACTCTAAACTAGCTTATTCTGATAGCAAACCGAGAAATCATACGGATATATGCAGAACAAATAGAGCGCACTCGTAAGTTGTGAAACGCTCGGGCAACTTCCTTCTTCGAGTCGGAGAGGAGCGTGAAGGGGAGCTTGGCCTTCTCCTTGAACTTCTTGTGCGACTCGACACTGTATGGGTACACGGATGGAGAGGGGGGATACAGTGCGCGAATTGAAGACTGCACCAAAAGTAATAGTCATTGTTGGCAAGGGAAATGTCATCGACTGGAAACGTCACAGCTCCGAGACGTATACCCCAAATGCGAATACCACACGTTATTGTCTTTTCCTCTTGTGTAATTAGATGCTTCTCCCTCGTACCTGTCTGGTCCAATGAAGAGAAGAGAGATGCCTCTTTTCTCCATCTCAGGAAATATCTTGGTGAAGGCCATGCATCCACTGATGACCACGGGGGTATCATCCTTGTTATAGAAGTAGATGGCGACATGCTTGCCCTTAAAGTCCTTCAACGCCACTGTCTCTCCCTCTTCATTCAACAAGGCAAATTCTGGTGCGGGTGAACCAACATCTAGCCCCAGACGCCTCTTTGAAGTCTGGCTACGGCCACCTTTGCCCTCTTTCACCTTCTTTGTCACCTCCTTTCCCTTGGCTCTCGCCGTCGTTCCCTTCGTCGGTAAGCCCGCCGAGGCCCCCTCCTCTAGCTCCTGCTGTTCCCCTTCCCCCACGGCCTTCTCCCCCTCTTCCTCCTTGCCCTCGAAATGACGGCCCCCTCTTCATGTCCTTGCTCGTTGGCCTGGCTGCCCTGGCTCCCCTTCCCTTCCGCACCTTTCGCTTTCTTCACAACGGGACATTCCTCCCGCTTCTTTGCCTGCTGTTTCTATTGTTCCTTATTCTCCTCCAGATATTTGCGGGTGGTCACCATTTTGATCTCGTGATCTCGTTGGTTTAAGCGATATGTGGAAGCGGATGTCTGAGTAGCTGTGGCGGGGGATGCAAGATGTGTCGGGGGATGCAAGCGTGTTCCTTTGTAGAGGGGAAAAAAGCTGGCGCCCACTAAATCGCAAAACCGAACACTCGTAGGACCCCCCAGGCTCAACTGAAGGCCCCCAAAAAGAAGTTTCCTACAAATCGCGTGTATGAGCGAGCTACTGACAGCTGTGGCCTCATGTGTTCTAGCCGAGAAGTTTAAAGCAATTGTCCACTGGGTCAAGGTGTGCTCGGACAGCAAATTAGCCCTGTTACTTTAGAGGGTTTGGTCTCGAATGTGAGGACCGTGTCGAACCGCTTGAACTCAAACGAAAAACGAAAAACGAAAAAAAGCAAAAGCGATATGTCTTGACAATCGCATCACACCCGGAGATGTCCCAGCCACCCTCGTGGTCCTGATATTTACAACCAACCAACCGCAGGGCCTGAAAAATGGACAGGTCAGTCCAAGACATCTGGATCCTGACAGTCGTATGCAGGCAACGTATGCATTACTCCCAGGCGTCTTGTCATTCAAGAACCTCCCCATCCAGACCACACCACACCACCGCCCCCCATCCAGCAACACTACTCATGTCCTCCGCTTGTCGCATCGTCTATCACTCGCCCTTGCACTCTGAACCACACAGATTCGAGCCGTCTACGCGCCTAGGTAGCCATGCTGGTGCCCTGCCTTTCACTGGACGGGGTGCTTGCCGATCCCGACCTGGCTAAGCGGTACGGCGTATTGGGTACCCTCCTGCTTCAGCCATCCCAATCATCCGCTCTCCCGGCCGTGTAAGTCAGCTAATCTTCCCCTCATGTATGCATCTTATTGCGACGGTCCGAATGTGTCTTCAATAGCGGACGCGGCTTCCTTTCCAAGTACACAAGTTGCGATCTCCCTTCCGCCCTCCCTTTCATGTCCCAACACAATTCATCACCTCAACTGAGCCTCACACTCACACGAGTCATTTCTTTTTTCTTTTCTTTAACTTCACTCACGTATCAATCCATGCGTCGGCCAATCCTTTTTTCCTTTTACTCCATTCTCGGCCTCTGCTTTCCCCTTGCGCTAACCCTCCCGACAGAATCCCTGTGGCGTTGCTACACCATCACAGCCTTGCGCTAGGACCCCTGGCCCTCGCCCAAGTTGAAGAAGTGCGGCCATGGCTACATAGCGGTATCCGCAAGGCCTTCTTCACCATACCCAAGGATATGCCAGTGAACAGGGTCAGAGAAGAACTTGCCCCCCTCCCTCGCGATCGTGTGGGGGCCATCGTCGTCGTGGACGCCAAGGAGGGTGCCAGAGCATACTTGGCGGAGCGCGTGACACAGTTGTGCGCGGATGCGTCGACAATTATCTTGCAAATTGAAGAAGGTGTTGTAGATGGGGAGGAGTCACTTGTCGAAATGGTCAAGTCAGTGCGCCAGGCCACCAAGCCAAGTGCCTTGTTTTGGGGGATGATGGTTAAAGCACCTGCATCCATGACATGGTCGGCAACAAGCATCAGCGCTCTACACAAAATGGAAATACAGGCACTTATTCCCGCTACCACTGTGGCCGGAAACAAGATCAGCACCACGACTACAACCAATACGGGCCCCACCGATCTACTTAATCCGTTGCTTCCCTTGGGCCAGTCGTTGGTTGATGGCGTAGACGCCTTCTTGGCATGCCTACGCACCGATCGTTCCGATGGACTTTTTACTACAGTGGTGGTGGACGAAAGCAACATGGCACTGGGCTTGGTGTATTCGAGCGGGGAAAGCGTGCGGGCGTCGGTAGCGGAGCAGCGTGGCATTTACTACTCCCGGTCTCGGTCCAGCCTTTGGCGGAAAGGAGACTCGAGTGGAGCTGTGCAGGAGTTGGTCAGTCTGGATATGGACTGCGACTCTGACGCTTTGCGCTTTGTTGTGCGGCAACGTGGCGACCCCCCGGTGAGTGGCCAGGTGGTGTTAGGGGAGGGCATGGTTAGCTATGTATGATGTGGTGTGCGGCCGTTTGAGAAATAATCATTAGGGGGAAAGACAGCACACACCGGCTTGTATGATTTCAAAGAAATCAAGATCACCTTCGCTACAGGCACCATGTAATGTACGGTCAACTAATTCAATCTATACCTGGCGCTCTACCATCGCAACATAGGCCTTTTGTCACTTGAATCGACGCAATTGTTGGCAACGAGATCGAGGCCTTACCGCCTTGCAACGAACCTTGGAGGAACGCTTGAAGAAAGCGACCGAGGGTTCTTATACTCGTAGACTCTTTCAGGATCCAGAGCTGCTGCGACACAAGCTGGTTGAAGAAGCACAGGAGCTTAGTGAGGCTGTGGAACCTGACGACGTGGCGGCAGAGGCAGCGGACGTGTTTTACTTTGCGTTGGTGCGGTGCGTGGCGGCGGGTGTTGGTTTAGAGGACGTCGAGCGGCACCTTGACGCCCGGATGCTCAAGCTAGCGAGACGACCAGGCAATGCTAAGGCCTACCGGATCGAGGCAGCTAAGGCTATTTTGGCTAATGAAAGTCCGCCATCGGCCTCCCCGTCGTGATCTCGTGATCTTGCGTGATCTTGAGGCGGAGATGTCACCGATACATAGAGAACAGAGAGAGAGAGTAGAACATCAACCTTAAAAGAGAAGAAATTATCCTTTGAAAATGATTGCATAATCGGTGTTTGCGAGAGTTACAAGAATGACGACGCGCAGATTGTCTATCTATTTAATTTTCTCATGTCATTGGTTAGAGTCCCATAGATATACATTGTCGACTTGACCGAAAGCAATTTTATGCTTGCTGTGTCTGAACATCATCCCATCCACCAATCGCTTGTTGTTGGTGTCTCTCTCTTCTGATCAATACGAGGGACTGTAAAACTGACACGTCTCGTGCTCGTCCACTGACCAATTCTCCCCTGCTTCCATGGAGTCCTTCTTATTACCATGACAGCCCTCCTCGCGTTCCACGTTTTGCCCCTCCTGTTTTTCATATCTGGATTTACCCAGCATGTGGTAAGAAGGCCCGAGAGCTCCATCGACCCTAAGTAATCTGACTACAATATCGGCGCTGGTGCTGATATTAGCGCTGTTGAGATTCGGGCTGATACTCTCACCAGCCTTCCGTTCCAAAGTCACCGGCATACTACTTGGCACAAGCTGGGGCTGTTTTTGCTGTTGCTTGCGAGCTTCTTCAAAAAGCTTTTGCTGAGTGTCCTGAACAACTTTGAGGCTGTCTTTGCGAGCTATAGATACTTGGCGGGGAACACCGCACGCAGCACAGTTTCGGACCGGCCCCGCATTAGTCAAGGTGCAAGACTGACAATTCCAACTTGTGGTCATGATGGTTGACGGTGGTAAGGAGCTCTTTGCAGTCAAAGATGTAAGCAGAGAGTAGGGCCGTTTGTGATGACCGCTTTCATTTCCGTTTCCGCTACTGGCACCTACACGCCGCTTCAAATTATTGCTGTTGTAACTGTTGCTTTTGGTTACCGAGTCAATAATCACGATGTCCTCCTCCTCCCTTTCCTCCTCTCTACCCATGGATATGTGCGCAACAGCACCAATATCCTCCTGTAATTCTATAGGAGAAAGGGAAGCAACTCCCCTTCCGGCCCCGTCCCCTATATTCCCCGCGTCAATCCCATTTCTCGTAGCGTCTAAATTAACATCTCTCTTTGCATTCCCTTTCACCCCTGCTCCTAAGTCTAATGCTGCGATCGATTGTGGTGCTGCGGTCCCTGGTTCCCTCTCGTCTGAGACGTCCTCCTTCACTTCCCTTTCGTCCTTCTCCCAGATCTTCTGTTCTGAGTTGTTATCCTTCCGCTCTACCTCTTGTCCTTCAGTATGAGCTACGACGTCTTCCCCCTTCTGTCTCCCACGTCCTTTTCCTCCATCCCCTTCCCTTCCCCCACCTTCTGATAATCTATGGTCTTTCCGTTTCTGCTCCTTCTGCTGGCGCTTTATTGCCCGAATCATCTCGTCAAAGCCTTTGTGCTGTGCCACACTGTCCAAGTGTATAGCTTGTCGCCCTCCTCCCATTCCTCCACTGCCATTATTAAAGCGAACCTGAGCCTTTTCTTCCACTTCTTGGATCACTTCCCCCCGAGACCGCGTTTGGTGTCCAAGCTTCACCTTATCCGCCTCTGCCTCAGCCAACTTAATAAATGTCTGGTGCCGAAAGACAAGCTCCTCCTTCTTCCCATTCGACGTCATGTTCATTGCCCCCAACTCCTGACGCAGCACCTTCTCCTTAATAGTGTGATAGCCCGGGTGGCGCTTCAATATCGTGCTCCATGCCTTCCCCGCCCAGTACCCATCCAACTCTTGCTGTTGCTGCGCCCCGAACGCCCGCCGACTACTGTTCCCACTGCCCCTATCACCATAACCAACCCCACTTCTGCTGCTGCCAATTGCTTTTTTTCTGCTTCCTTTTCCGCAGCTGAGGCCTCCTGAATTGCTGTAACCCGGGTACAGAACGGCTTGCAAAAGTGTCGCCCTTGCCTCTTTGAATTCTCTGGCGGCGCTGTCAAGGCTCATGCAGGGTTTGAGCCGGTCTTTGTGTAAAACGGTGTTAGGCTTCCTGTTGCCCTTGCAGTGCGGGCAGGTTTGGAAATCCTCACCGCGGCCTAGCCAGTCTCTCACACATAAAGAGCAAAATGCATGTCTTTGGGAAAGGGTGAAGGGAAAAGTTGAGGAAGGGAATGAATAACATAAGAAATAAGACATCAAGAGGGGAATCACGCGGGGGCCGGAAAAAAACGCTCTCTTTCTCTCTCTCTATTCTCTCTCTCTCTATTCTCTCTCTCTCTATTCTCTCTCTCTCTCTCTCTCTCTCTCTCTCTCTCTCTCTCCACACCCTCTTGAACCCACCCGCATTCGGCAACCATTGCCGTCTCCAAAAACCTGGCGCAAATCGGGCAGCGTAAGTGCGCCTCGAAGCGGGCCATTTGTGATCCTAATGCTCCTGCGGCCAGCCAATCCTCGGATATGTCCAACTGTTCGTCTTCCATTATGAAAAGCCGAAAGTAAGTGGTTATAGGGGTTGTGGCTGCGGCGACAAAAACTTTCCAAGGTGACTAAACGCGAAAATCTCCTTACGTAAGGCCGCGTCCCCTCTATCCGAAACTGAGCCCACACCTGTGAAGTGAATAGAGCATGTTAATCGTGAGCTCACGGGCACACTACATGTCCACTATGGATAGGATTGCTAGACAGGTCTGCAGTGTACCTGCTTCGCCGTCATCATAATAATAATAATACCTCTCATCATCAGCGAAAGGTCATCCTCAACATCATCCCCTTGAGAAAGCAGGCCCTACATAACACACCACACACACACACACCCCAAAGAATGGAGCAGGAATACAATGCCAACGTGACGAAGGTGGTCTTGGAGAATTCGTTTGCGGTGCTGACGCTGTGGCCGCAGTGCACTCCCGTTAAATATCCCGACCACCGCTATCATGATCAGCACCACCTGCACCAGCATCAGCATGCGCCGCCTTCTAGTCCCCGCTTTTCCTTTGTGAGCAAATCCAACACAGGGCTTGGTATATTTGACGCGAGCACCGTGGAATTTCGGGGTAAAGTCCGGAACAAGGCATGGAAGGCCACGATGGCGCAGGCTCTCAACGTGCAGGTGGTCGAGACGGACCTGGGAAAGGGGGAGGGGGCCTTGGTAGCGGGTTTGGCAGACTTCAGACCTAAGGCTTTGACATTGACTGCGGAGTTGCCTGAGGTTGGTCAGGTCTTTGTGGATTTTGCCTTGTCCAACTCGGGGCCTGCGTTGATTGTGCGGCTACGCTGCCCGTCAATCGTCTGCTCTGAAGACTTGCGCTTGGACGAGTTTGTCCTCTTTGACGGGGACGGTGAGGTTTCTGAGGGACCGCGGCGAGACGGGAAATCGTTTATTCGCCTTTGTTGGGATTATATTGCAAGACGGGTTCGAGGGGGTGGTCCTCGGCGCGTGTTCGTGAATGGGTGGAATGCCTGGAGCTTTTCAGGGGCAATCCAGCAGGGGGAGCGGCCGTCGACGCCCGGGCTGCCTGGAATCTTTTGCGCCGCATTTCACCACGGCGCTGGACCTGCTGAGTTCGACCGGAGCAATAACAAGGAGTTGTACTCTGAAATGTTCGCCCTTCTCTCGGACAAGAGTCGGGGCACGGGCTTGCTGCTGGGCTTTTTGACGCAGCACGAGCAGTTTGGCGCATTTTCGTTTGACGAGCGCTTTGTGGAGGTGGGCGCACACTGCCGCTGCGACGGCCAGTTGTTGAAGCCGGGCACGTTCTTGCAGTCTGATTGGTGTATGCTTGAGCTTCAACCCATTTTGCCCGAGGAGCCCTTGGCAGCCTTCATGGCACGATCTGCTCAGGTGAATGCGGCGATGTTGCCGCAACAGCACGGCATCGACGCATGCGTAGTTGATACCACGCGCGTGCCAGTGGGGTGGTGCTCTTGGTATCACTTTTACGAGGCCATCTCCGAGGACAACCTACTGGCAAATCTGGGCATGATGGCCAAGCTTCAGCCGCAGCTGCCTCTGGAGCTCTTCCAGATCGACGACGGCTATCAGCAGGCCTGGGGCGACTGGCTGGCTTTGGATTCTCTCAAATTCCCGACAAAGAGCATGCGAGACTTGGTTATGGCTGTGCGTGCGCAAGGCCTGCGACCAGGCCTCTGGCTGGCGCCTGTGGCGGTGGACAAGCATTCGCGGGTAGCGGCCGAGCACCCTGAGTGGATCATCCGGCGGCAAGGGGGACTCAGCGACGGATGGGCGTCCAACTCAGCCAACTGTGGCAAATGGTTTTATGGTCTGGATGTCACTGTCCCCGAAGTGCAGACCTTTATTCGCGAGACACTGACCACAGTCTCACACGGGGATTGGAGCTTTGATTACTTGAAGTTGGATTTTCTCTACGCTGCGGCGCTAAAGGGCGCCCGTCAAGATCCCACCCTCAACACAGCACAGGTCCTGCAGCTGGCTCTACGCTTGATTCGGGAGGCCGTCGGCCCCTCCACCTACGTCCTAGGCTGTGGCTCGCCACTCGGGGCCACCATTGGTTGGGTCAATGCGAATCGCGTCTCGGCGGACGCGGGCCCGGCGTGGCTGCCCACCTTTCCCTTGCCCGACTGCAAGTGGAACTTACCCTGCGGCCGCAACATGGTGCGCAACACCATCAATCGCCTTCCTATGCATGGTATCTGGTGGGTGAACGATCCAGACTGCATGTTACTGCGGGAGAGCACGCAGTTTACCCCCTCCGAGGTGGTGGGCATCGCTACAGTCAAGGCTCTGTCGGGAGGCTCCTTCCTGGTCAGCGACGACCTAGAGTCAGTCAGTCGCTCCCGCATGCGCATTGCTCAGGCCATGCTACCGGTCACTGGACGCGCAGCTGTTGCATTGGACATGTTGGAACGTGAGATGCCCGAAGTGTTGCGTTTACACATGGAAAAGAGGGGAGAAGAGCAAGAAGGGAGCAGCGCCGGGCGATTGGATGGCCTTCCGTTTCCTCATCATCGGGAGCAGCAGTCGCCTTGGGTGTTGATCGGGCTTTGTAATTGGGGGGATAGTAAGAAGGAAGTCACCTATCCTTGGAAGGCTTTGCTGCGACCGTTGTTGCCCGGGGCTACCGGCAGCAGCAGCAGCAGCAGCAGCAATGATGGCGTCGTTGGGGGCGCGATGGGGCCATTGACTTTGCACGTGCTCGAGTTTTGGACCTCCGAATATTTTCGAGTGCGGTTAGATTTAAATGCCACACCCGATGCAGTCATGAGCGCATCTGCCCTGTCAACAATCGGCGGTGGCGTGTTGCCTCACTCGGCGCGCCTATATGCTGTGCGTATCGATGAACGCGGGGAACATGCCGCGTGTTCATCTCAGGAACAGCAGCAGCTACTACAGCTGCCACCTATGTACCTAGGTTCGGATGTGCATTTCACGTGCGGATGGGAGTTGAGATGTTTGGATTGGGGGGAGTTACTCTCCAAGAGGAAGGAAGAAAAAGGGACTCGGGTGATAGTACGCGTGACGCTTGACGCAGGCAAGCAGGTGGACGGGGGCCTGCACCATATTTGGTTGGACTTGCCTGGATCGGAGGACACCACAGTTTTGGAAGGGGCACCCGAGGGGTCCGAAAAGGTGCAGGGATCGGTACAAGGATCACCACACGGACTTCATCTGCCGCACATGCCTCGTGTACGTTCACACACAGAAGAACCTCTGTCTATTTACTCGATCACATCGTTGGGCCACATCCGTACCGTGTGGAAGATCCGTTTTCCCGAAGGGAATGCCCAGACAGTTACGTGGACACTGAGCTATGTTGTGAGGAAACGGGCGAAATAAACAATCCGAATGGAGCGGTATAAGTAGCTTAGGCTGAGCTGAAGACAGGCTAGGGATTGGAGGCTGAGGAGAGAGCAAAAGCATGTTTGATAAATAGATAGGCGAGCACTGATGCTTCCGATCTAGTAAAAGCAAGAAGTGTGATTTTTCTCACTTCAGTCGTTGACTTAGGATCCATCACCCTCCTGTAATAGAAAGTAGTGTAATATACAATCATGCTACAGTTATGTAATAAGACGTTCAGGAAGGGGGCCAAGGCTTTCTTTCTTTTGAAATGTCTCTAGTCAGCCCCGACAAACAAGTGAATGACTCCCACTAAGATGTTAAAGAACATATTGACATTGTTTAGAAAGAAGAGGAATCTCACCTTGAAGCAGAGGTAGTGACTATCGTGAGTAGAACCCCAAGGGGCGAGGCTCAAACCCGAGAGGGTCCGTGACGAGCCATGCAGTGATGGAATACTCGAGTCTGCTTGGTGGTATAACAGACATCCTTCGGTATGCGGCCACCCGATCTTTTTTTTTTGGCTTTTGCTGTGCTGCCACTTTATTCTTTGGATGCTTTGGGTGTTGTGTTGTCCACACTTTGCTGTACAGAAGTCTGTAGGGAAGCTATGTAATGCCCTGCGACTCAAATAGGCCTCTAAGAATGCAAAATGTCCTTTGTAGAACCATTTTTAGATTTTTAAAGCCATTCACTTCCTCCACGCTCTTCTCTATGCCAAGTCTGGAAGGATCTTTCTTTTCGCCTATCTTAATCTCATCTTGACTCTTGAACACACACGATATTTGATATTTGAACAGCAGAAGCTTTGATTACCTCATCAGAATCAAATATTACCGCTGCTGCTCTCGGGCAAGTCAAAATGAAAACCAAAATGAGACTATGACTCCATATGTTAACTCAATCGACAGTTAATACGGGCTCTGGTGAGTGCGACCAGAGCCATGCCTACTTGAATACACCCCTTTCATCAAATCCTCCCTCGCCCCAATTATCTGCTATGTATTGTTGGAATTGGCGCAACGCCAAACTGCGGTGAGAAATGGCATTCTTCTCATTGACCGTCATCTTCGAGAAAGTGGTGGTGAACCCAGAAGGACGAAAGCAAGTATCCCATCCAAACCCGTTGTCGTCCTCTTCCGGGAGAACAATTTCGCCGTATGTGATACCAGTAAAAATTACGGGCTGCTGCCCTGGACCGGGAGAAAACCCGACGTTGCAGATGGCCCTGGCGGAGCGGTCTTCGTAAGCTTCCACCATCTGGGGGAGGTACAGGAGGAGGGAAGGTAGATCATGTGGGTCAACCTCTCCTCCACGAATACATGTTGAAAAGCATACCTTAAACAATCCCGCGCTTCCCAACTCATCCAAGAAGTGCTTGATGTATGGTCCTGGTAACCCGCCGAGTGCGTTGAGGCACAACGAGGTGTCCTCTACAAGGCATGGCGCCTGTACGTGTCAAAGGGAAGGGACAGGTAAGAAGTGACTTACTGGAAGGAAGCAGAAGTGAGTTGGTGGCGAGGAAATGAAAAAGCTTACCTTTACTCTGTTTGAGGCTAGCCGAGTCTTTTCAATTGCAATCACCAGCGGAGACTCTTGCAGCTCAGGCAGCTGTATATCAAGAGTCTGAATGTCGAAGGGCACTCGAAGACCTCCTTCCGCCAATAGGGCTTGCACTTCACGCGTTTTAAGAGGATTGCTCGTAATGAATTTTATAACTGCCCTTTTTTGACTGTAGCTGGCTGCCGTAGGCGTTGAGCATGCCAGTGTGCTTCCAGGAACGTGGGTGGCACTTGCGATTATGGTGTGGCCGGAAAGAGAGGAAGAAAGTGTGCATCTGGCGGGAACGGGTCGAACAAATGCCCAAGAAGGTGCAATTACGCAGAATGAAAGCAGCACCACTGGTGCCAACGCCCGTGGGATGCCTTGCGCCCCCCCCATCATTGCGGTCAGGACAGAATTCTCTCAAGTGATGTTGCTCAGCTGAGAAATTCACCGCCGCTGCTCACAGGCTGTCTTCTCGAGAAAATGAAAAGGGAAGCAAGGTTAGACCGTGGTATTGTTTTCTTTGCACGCCTTCCCAGGAGAGCGCAGCAATACAAGCCACGCAAACCGGCTACCGAGGGGCGGAATAATGTGTCACGGAATTGAGCACCGTGGTAGGCGGGGGGGGGGGGCTTCAAATCACACGTTGGACGACTACCAATATTCCTTAGTCAGTCGTTAGTCGTCCTGTCCTGCGATTGTGCATGACTATTAGTCGTCACACTCCAATGATTATGGATGACTATTAGTCGTCATAGTCGTCGGAGATCGAAATGATGCACGACTACGACGACTATTAGTCGTCGGAGATCAAAATGATGCACGACTACGACGACTATTGGTCGTCGACTCCTTGCGACGACTTTTAGTTTTATATTAGATATTAGTATTAGTCTATTAGTCTTAGATCTTAGATCTTAGGATCTTACTTATAGTCTTGCGTAGTCATAGTTCTTTTGAGCGTGAACGTGATCCTACATCTCTCTAGAACTATCGCATGCAACCTGACGTCTTCGAGGACTTGCATACGAGGGGGAGCCTTCCAACAAGAAATTGTTGTCATCCCTTATTCCTCGTCCGAGTTTTTCTAGCGACTTTGATAGGTTTTTCGACCTGGCAAAGTCCCCGGACGGCCCACGCAGGGCCAGGAGGAGAAGGGGAAGGAGGATAAAAGAGGAGGTCAGCGGGAACGCTACACATAGAGTGTCCGCACATCTTGCCGCGGTTGCGTAGTCGTAGGCCGACGAAGAATACGAATGAATGCGACGACTACTAGTCGTCGCTCGCGGAAAATCTGGACGACTGCGACGACTAATAGTCGTCGCTTGATGATTTATGCACGACTACGACGACTAATAGTCGTCGCTTGATGGAAATCATGCACGAGTACGACGACTACTACTCGTCCTCGATGGAAATCATGCACGACTATGAATAATCACATGATTATCGACGACTATTGACGACTATCGTAATAGTCAGTCGTACAGGCCATTTTTGGAGAATAATCGTCCAACGTGTTGAAGGCCTTATCGCTTGTCACAAGGACATGAGACAAAATTACCAGATATGTCATGAAGGAGGACGATGCGATCAGAAACGGTCATGACAGTGCTCGGCAAGATGAGAAAAAGCGAAAACCCATGTTTTTACATCAATCCATGAACTTAGTGACCAAGGGGTAGTCCTCTGTGTGACAGCTTCTCACATGGCTGACCGATCCGCCCCCTTCAAGCTCAAGCATCGTAAAGCCCCCAAACACCCGGCCATAAATATCGATTTGCGATAGAATAAAGGGAGCTTTTAATTTGCTTTCTGAATTTTTACTTTACCATCGCTTTGCCAACCCTATTTCAATTATCGCCGCTAGCTGGCCGGACCCGCGCCCCCCCCTCCGACCGCCGCTTCCCCCACGAAGCACCTGCCCCTCCCTCCCCTTCGTCCTCCCCCCTCTGCTTCCCCCTCATCTTCCTCCTCATCTTCCTCCCCTTCTTCTTCCTCTCCCTCATCTTCCACCTCCACAACTTCCACAGGTGCCGCTGCGCCGGGCATTCCTTGCTCCGATCCCCTGCCCTTGCCGTTCCCTCTCGGCTTGGACTTGCGCGGCTTGTGCTGCCCGCCGATGGAGTAGTACTTGGCAAGAGCCGCCTTGCTCTCCCACACAACCTCCTCCAGGCAGAATGACAATTGCGCGCCCTGCTTGTTGCCCTTCGCCTTGAGGATGGTTCGCATCTGTGTCAGCTTCCCCTCAACCTGCGCCGGAGTGTCCTCCCCCAGATCGTAGAACTTCCCACCCCGCTTTTCCGAAGACATGAGCTTTTGCAACTCTACCACCACAGGCCACCTACGCCGCCGCCACTCCTGGCCCCGGTCGGACACAGGGAGGGCATGGTCGTTCTGGAGCAGGTGGGGGATGATGTTGTACTTCCAGATCGTCTCCCCGTCTGCGGGTGATGGTTCGCCTTCTTATCGATAGCCGAACCGTCCAGTAGCATCATCCACTGCCCCCCATAACTTTCCTTCCACTCCATCTTCCCATCCTGGATGGGCTTCAGCAGACCAGCGCGGAGGTTGGCTGTCGCTGCCTTCTTCACGTCCTCCGCGTAGTCACAATTGCCAGTGTAGATGATGGGCAAGAAGGCGGCTACCTCCCTCACCTTTCGGATGAGACGTGGAAATTGTGCTGCCGCAGCTGCACACGCCCAGTGAGACCTTCCAGGTTGGTGCTGTGGTCTCCAAGAGCTTCACGGCACGTGCCCCGATTCCCTCAATATCTTCTCCAATGCCAATAATTTGCAAACGCCACCACATCCTTTTGACGCCGACTCCACCTCAATGAACTGCGCCTCGAGGTGCAAGGCTCTTCCTCCCCATCTCTCTCACCTCCCTAACTCCCCTGCCTGCTTGTTTTTCTGTCCTTCTTCCCCCCCTTAATACCACGCGTTCTTCCTTTAGTGTGCACCACATATTACTGCTCAGCGACTAGCGGGGCCGCAAAGACAATGTTATCGTTGTTGTATTCATGGTTGTCGAGACGTCATCTTCACTAGGACCTTAAGTGGTTTACGGCCTTGAGATTACTTCACCTATTATACGTAAAGCAAAGTAATGATAGTAGTCAAGTAGATTTCGAAGGAAAATATGGATGTCACGTTTTGGGTCGTATAATTACTTTATCAGTCGCTTCTTTCCAAAAATCAAAAATCTACATTCATCAATACATCACGCGGACGGCGCAGGCGTTGAATTACAACTTCCTGTATCGCCGATAAGGGCACCATCACATTTGGGCCTGTTGCTCTTCTCTCATCCGCGTTTGTTCAATCTCGACCCTCCTCCATCGCTGCTCTTCCAAGCAACCCTACCTATCCCTCCCTTCGATTTGGAACGGCCTCCATTACCGCTTTGGAAAGCGGGAAATTCGATTTTAAGCCGTGCGATCGCCTCGAGGAGCGATGCTTGGCCTTCTCCTACTTCTCGCAACGCCCCCACGGCTGCCAGGACGGCCTTCTCGTCAGCACCTGTCACACAAATCTTGATCAAATTCCCCTCTCGTTCTCCTTGCTGACCTGTCTGGGGGCTTAACGATATGAATTCTGAGTCTGCCTCGTCCCCTCCATCATTGTCAACAACAGCGCTACCAGGCGAGACGGACGACGTAATTTGAACCCTCGGTCCTCCTCCCTCTCCGCCTCCTTCCTCGTACCCCCCTTCTTCCGCCTCTTTGTCCTTGGGTTGCGACTTGTCCATAAATACTTGTTCCTCAGCCTCTGGCACCGTGCCGTTCTCCTTTTCCCGCGGCTTGGATTCCTTCTTGATCCGCGTACCTGTGTGTTTACTTATCAAAACAATTGCAGCACTGGTGCTGCCTTTCGTCAAAATATCAAGTTGACTAATAGACACAGGAATTATCTCCTCTATAATTGAGGTTGGTGCCCCTTTACTAGTGATTGGGTAAGCCGCAGCAATCGGTGTCGTTGCTTCATCTACCATGGCCACTTGGCCATCAGACTCGCCTTCTCTGTCTCCGCCCGCATTGCTGCTGCTCCGATATCCTCCTCCACTATATGCCGCATCAACCACCTCCACCACTGCTTTTAAAACGGCGTCAACCTCGCCTTCCAGCTGCACGTAATTGCTTTCTTTGTCCTTCCAACCCGGTATGTAAATGCGCACGTTTGTGTCCGCGCTTATGCGACGTAGATTGGCGCTGCTCTTCCCGATGACTTGGACCAGACGGCTTTTAAACAGGGGAAACTGGGCGATGCAATCGTCTAGCTCTTCCACGAGTCCCGCGATCATGCGGGCCGCCGTGAAGCACCCCGAGGGTTTGCCTCGGACACTGACGAGAGACCAGGCTGAGTCGGTGACGTCCTCCGTTGGCTCCACGCTCACGCGGGCCCTGCTGGCGTCTTGAATGTATTTGATCTTTGCCCCCTTCTTCCCAATCACTAAACCCACCTGCTCAATGGGTACATACAACGATAGCGTGCAGCTGTCCCTGAGGTGCAGGTCGGCCGATCGGAAGAAGTCGAGAGATAGTTTGCTTTGTGCGCCGTTGGGCAAAGGAGTGCCTCGTCCACGACTTTCGCGACCGTGAACGTGACCGTGACCGCCTCGCCAGTCCGCCTGAGATGCCATGGCTTTGCTAGGGCTATACTGCCGCCTGCTGTGTAGATTGGTTGGAAAGACAAAAAAATATATAAACCAATAATAATATATTAATAAACGAAAAACGAAAAAACGAAAAAAAACAGACGACGTAGTTCTTTTGAGCGTTCCTACATCTCTCTAGAACTATCGCATGCAACCTGACGTCTTCGAGGACTTGCATACGAGGGGGAGCCTTCCAACAAGAAATTGTTGTCATCCCTTATTCCTCGTCCGAGTTTTTCTAGCGACTTTGATAGGTTTTTCGACCTGGCAAAGTCCCCGGACGGCCCACACAGGGCCAGGAGGAGAAGGGGGAGGAAGATAAAAGAGGAGGTCAGCGGGAAGGCTACACATAGAGTGTCCGCACATCTTGCCGCGGTTGACCAAACCGAAGATCATGGGGACGAGCTTCTCCACGGACCATTCTCCTGTACACCCGTAGGATATTACGTGCCCCATTGCCGTCCCGAGACACGAACTGTTCACAGGTGTTACATCAATACAGTCCTCGGATGGCCCGCCCATGACCTCCTCCTCTGCCTCGTCCTCGTCCTCCTCCGCCTCCGCCTCGTTCTTCTCCGCCTCCTTCTCCTCTAATTCCTCCGCCTCCACCCCCTCCTCCTCCTCCGCCTCCTCCTCCGCCTCCTCCGCCTCCGCCTCCTCCGCCTCCGCCTCCTCCGCCTCCGCCTCCTCCTCGTCCTCCTTCTCGTCCTCCTCCTCGTCCTCCCCCTCCTCCTCCTCCTCCTCCTCCTCCTCCTCCTCCTCCTCCTCCTCCTTCCCCTCCTCCTCCTTCCCCTCCTCCTCCTCCTCCACCACCTCCTCCTCCACCTCCTTCACCTCCCCCTCCTCCCCCTCGTCGGCGCGCCCTCACTATCTTTCTCTTTCCCTTCTCCATTCCTCCAGCAAGTGCCGCACGAATTCTACCAATGGTTGCCAGTGCTCGTGCTGCCTGTTCTCTGGGTAAAGAGAGTATAGTGGGGATTCCTCTCATTCCCTCTCCTCCTCCTCCTGTTGCCGCTCCGGCCGCCCCGACTCCTCCCACTCCTACCCTTCCAGGATCCCCTCCTGTATCCATCCTGCTATCCCTTCCCCCTCCTCCTCCTCCTCCTGCAGCTGCCCGGGCTCGTGCTTCAGCAAGTGCCATCTGTATGGTCAGCCGCCTCTGGGCGGCTGCTGCTGCTTCCGCAGCCCGGGTTCTTTTCCCTCTTCTTCCTCCCCCTCCCCTTCCTCCCCCTCCTCCTCCTCCTTCCCCTCCCCCTCCTTCCCCTCCTCCTCCTCCTCCTCCTTCCCCTCCTCCCTCTCCTCCTCCTCCTCCTTTCCCTCCTCCTTCTCGTCCTCCTCCTCGTCCTCCCCCTCCTCCTCGTCCTCCTTCTCAACCTCCTGCTCCTCCCCCCCCTCCTCCTCCTTCTCCTCCTCCTCCTCCTCCTCCTCCTCCTTCCCCTCCTCCTCCTTCCCCTCCTCCTCCTCCTCCACCACCTCCTCCTTCCCCTCCTCCTCCTCCACCACCTCCTCCTCCACCTCCCTCACCTCCCCCTCTTCCCCCTCGTCGGCGCGCCCTCACTATCTTTCTCTTTCCCTTCTCCATTCCTCCAGCAAGTGCCGCACGAATTCTACCAATGGTTGCCAGTGCTCGTGCTGCCTGTTCTCTGGGTAAAGAGAGTATAGTGGGGATTCCTCTCATTCCCTCTCCTCCTCCTCCTGTTGCCGCTCCGGCCGCCCCGACTCCTCCCACTCCTACCCTTCCAGGATCCCCTCCTGTATCCATCCTGCTATCCCTTCCCCCTCCTCCTCCTCCTCCTGCAGCTGCCCGGGCTCGTGCTTCAGCAAGTGCCATCTGTATGGTCAGCCGCCTCTGGGCGGCTGCTGCTGCTTCCGCAGCCCGGGTTCTTTTCCCTCTTCTTCCTCCCCCTCCCCTTCCTCCCCCTCCTCCTCCTCCTTCCCCTCCCCCTCCTTCCCCTCCTCCTCCTCCTCCTCCTTCCCCTCCTCCCTCTCCTCCTCCTCCTCCTTTCCCTCCTCCTTCTCGTCCTCCTCCTCGTCCTCCCCCTCCTCCTCGTCCTCCTTCTCAACCTCCTGCTCCTCCCCCCCCTCCTCCTCCTTCTCCTCCTCCTCCTCCTCCTCCTCCTTCCCCTCCTCCTCCTTCCCCTCCTCCTCCTCCTCCACCACCTCCTCCTTCCCCTCCTCCTCCTCCACCACCTCCTCCTCCACCTCCCTCACCTCCCCCTCTTCCCCCTCGTCGGCGCGCCCTCACTATCTTTCTCTTTCCCTTCTCCATTCCTCCAGCAAGTGCCGCACGAATTCTACCAATGGTTGCCAGTGCTCGTGCTGCCTGTTCTCTGGGTAAAGAGAGTATAGTGGGGATTCCTCTCATTCCCTCTCCTCCTCCTCCTGTTGCCGCTCCGGCCGCCCCGACTCCTCCCACTCCTACCCTTCCAGGATCCCCTCCTGTATCCATCCTGCTATCCCTTCCCCCTCCTCCTCCTCCTCCTGCAGCTGGTGGCCACCTCATGCCTCAAGGGTCCGCCTTGCATATCCTCGCTTGTCGTCAGCAAGAGCAAGTTATTTCTGACTTTGAAGAGTTGAGTGCCTCGCCGCTGATGGTGGGGGACACATATTTGTCCGGTTGCGAATGGTGGAGCGCGAAAAACTACCGTTGGGCATTGGCGCAGATCCACAGTCGATTCGTGAGTGTCGCAAGAGAGCCAGGGGAGCCTCCACGAAAGGCAATGGCTAATAGTCGTCGCTTGATGATTTATGCACGACTACGACGACTACTAGTCGTCGCTTGATGGAAATCATGCACGACTACGAATAATCACATGATAATCGACGACTATTGACGACTATCGTAATAGTCAGTCGTACAGGCCATTTTTGGAGACGTAGGTGTGGAAAGAACTGTAAAAGAGGTGAACAATGATGATGGGGCGGCGGACTGTCCAGCCACCGGTCATGAAATTACCACCGAAAGTGTAAACTGGTGTATGGCGTGGCTACCTCCCGTTCCATGGCCGTCTTGGTGAACTAAATTAATATAATGCTCCAATGCTCCTCCTCTCCTCTGCTCTGCTCCTCTCCTCTCCTCTCCTCTCCTTCTCTCCTCCTTCATGTATGATCCTCATTTCGCCCCTCGCCGACTCCACGGAGAATGTCGTCGTCGTCAACCTCTCACGAGACACTATACCAAATCATGCACGCATGCATGCGCCTACACACAGGGATGGTTTCTGGGGGGCACTGTCTGGCGTTTGCCTTGCGTCTTCCACACGGTGCCAGCATCTTGGCTCGATCTCAAGGGGTGGTGATGGGGATAGAACGCCGGTCACCTTTTGGAGGCCGCCGCATGTTGTCTACGGAGGCAAGTACTCAAGCAGCCGCTCATGCACCGTCCAAAGGTACATGAGAATGATACGAAGGAAAGGGGAAAGTGGAGGGGGCGGGGGGGAAGAGTGCAGGCTGGCCTTTGTGCGCGATGAAGAGGAGGGACAGAACGCAGGCCAGGGTCTTGATGTTGCCAGGCATGGAACCTGACGAATCAAAAAAGTGCCATCTTACCCTGCCCTCCGAAACATTTGGCATTTCAAACAGGTTCTTCGCTCCTTCAGCGGTTATCCTCCTTCCTGGCTGGCGTGGGCGTGACGTCCTTGGTGGGCTACTATTTTCTCGTCCAGGATGTGAAGCGGTACGTGTTGGGAACGGACGAAGCTCAGCTCTGCTAGTGTCTGGTATTTGATATCATCCGAAAATATTGGTGACACTCGGTTTACCAACTACATCTCCTTGCTGGTGGCCACCTCATGCCTCGCTCCTACATCGGCTGCTCGGAGATGCAAGGGGAAAGAACATCTGGCCGAGAGGGCTCTCTTTTGGGATCAGGACCTTTTATTTATTATTCAATTTCTGGTTTTCGAACGGGGTACTTTTTTATGCGCTCCCTTTTGTCGTACCTACTTATCATATTGAAACTGTTCTCCCATTCTGACCTAATCGGCTCCTTTCCATTCTTATCTTCCTGCATTACGTCAAATACAGGTCGACCGAGTCGGTACAAGCGGGCATGAGCGACATCACAAAGAGACTGGAGGCGCTGGAGAAGAGCAAATAAGTCTGATAAGGAAGGGAGTTGTAATGGCAGTTGAGGTGGTGGCACGGACACCTGCAGCAGCAATTACAGAGGAAATGAGTAGTGGTGGGGAGATTGGAATGCAAACAAAAGGGAGAAAAGAAAAATAAGCATGCAAAAAAAAGGTATGGGTTTCATCCACCTCTATGGTGGCCTTTTGTTCGTGTTTCGTTGACCCGTTCCGCACTGCCAGTTCCTCGGTCTCTCGCTTTCATGGTGATCGACGTCAGCTCTCTTAATAAAAGAACTTTGCGTTCCAAAATATTCAAGGTTTTCACATTTGTGTTTTTCCCACGCACCACTCCGCCACTTGCCCTGTCGCACCAAAGATGAAAAAACATCAGGTCTACGTATTTCACTAGGTGACTTGGTGTGTCTTTTTCCTCTGTGTTGTGCATTTGGCGTTCCTGAGTAATTTCTTCCCAGGTGGTCGTCGCCTCGTGGGTCCACAGACGCAGGTCCCTCCCTCCCTCCTCATCGCCAAGTTTTCAGATCCCACATGGACGTTTGCACCACATGGAAGCCCTCTGCACCCCATGCATGCACACAATCAGACACATATAATGCCATTGTAAGCAAAGTGACGTGAAGAGAGGACATAGGCAGTCAGCCGTACAAACGCCAGGTACAGCCACAGAGCAGTCCTCCCACGACGCCGTTGATGATGATGATGATGGGCCCTTCGTCAGCAAAATGAAGGTAGCGCCACTTTTCACCATCGTCCTCCTTCATCAAAAGGCCAATGCAACCACACTTTTAGCACCAAAGAAGTAGAAGACGACAAGCTAGAAGGTTACAACACTACCACATGACCACACCCCAGAATACAAAGAAAATATATAATGTTAACAACTGTCCACGTTTGCTTTCCTTTTTTTCGGCGTTTTTCCTGTCCCTTTTCGAGGAGGGGAAATCTCCCTGATTTGACGGCTGCCTTCACCTGCGCACAATACATGAACAAGAATATCCTTTACAACCGTCCTCATTATGTTTTGTATCCCTCTACACTTTTTCTGTGGCTTTGAGACTCGAGTCTTTGCAGAACGACGTTTCACCTTTTGCCGGTTTACGCTCCTCTGCCCTCTCTCCCTCCCTACCCCCCACACGACGACCACCACCCTCTCACCCCACACCCACACACGTACTCACACACATACAGGGAAGTATACGCAGGGCTCAGGAGGAGGACGACGGCCGGACCATAACCAAGCCTCTTCCCAACGACGTCGACTTTACCACGACCACAACGACGGCCACAACGACGGTCAAGAGCAGGGACCCCCTCAACATGGCCGGGGCAACCGCACCCGCCGGGCCACCTTCGCTCTTAGCAGCCAGTTCAACAACGACACACCGCGAGATGAAGACCAACCTCGCCGTCGCCCTGGTCGTCCGCGTGGGTCCACCAACGTTGCCGGCCGCCCCCGCGACCTTGAAGAAGCTACCTATGCGATCAAAGAGGCGCAGTGACACGTAACCGTAACTCACATCATCAACCTTGTAAGAGCTAACCTATGCGATCAAAGAGGCGCAGTGACATACTACATCTCAGCAGCACCGACAGCAAGCTCACCGCCAAGCCAAACAGCACCGTCAAGCCGCATATCGAGAAGCCATTCGCAAAGAACATGCCACACATGCTGCCCAACAAATCCGCGCTGGTCTTGAAGCCGGACAAGCCCGCGCACCACAAGAAGACATCCCCCCCGCCCCATTTACACCAGCCCCCCGACCGCTTGCGGCGCCGCATCGCACGCACGCGCCTGGACTTCCGCCACCGTCCGTGCCTCCCTTTGCTTGAGTTACCTCTAACGGCACAAGCAGCTCCTCTACCTCGACGAGAATATGCGCATTCACCAGTTCGCCTGGCTGGCCCACCTGACCACTCGAGTGGTTCGCCGACTTCCTTCTCGCCATTGGGGAAGGGCAGCCCCCTGCCCTTCCAGACCCGCTACACTCCCCGCATGCAACGCCACCGCCTCCTTCTCGCCACAAACATTTGCTGATCCCGGCCTTCACGCTCCCCGAAACACCTCATAAACCATATCTACGGCTCCTTTGACGACCCCGCCGACCGAGACCACGACTACCTGTCTTCGCCCACAGCCAGCTTTACGTCGCTCTGTCCAGGGTTGGGAACCCCAACAACATCACCATTATAGTCACTCATCCTCCCATCGATTGCCAGTTACCTTTTATTTCAACACCCAATGTGGTGTACACTGAATTTTTCCAACATATAAATGCCCCCCCCCTCGGGACAGCACCAGCCCCACCAACAACAAATCATCCAATTGTAGAAGTCCCCACAATTTTGTAGTTTATGTAACACACTGTACATAATTAAGAACAAAGTAATAAAGAACAAATCAAAATAAGAGATCGTGATTTCATGTAAACCAAAAACTTTCTTCTCCCTCTCCGTCTCTTTACGCTTCTTCTACTTACCCGGACATCTCTCCTTCCCCAACAACTCACATGCGCTCCAGTTTCCCCGGCGACAAATACACACACCTCCATCACAACATCCACATTCTCCTCCACAGATGTCTCCCCTCTTCTCACCTCTTCTACACTTTCTGTAACAACTTCTCTGACTACTGCAAGTCCTTTCGAGCACACACCCCGCAAAAGTGCGGGATTTCCAGCTAGTCGTCGTTGAAGGAAGAGGTTCGACGTCTATTTTCCAAAGCAATACGACAACCTACTCACTCGTGCTCTGCGCAGGCTTTTACAAACAAGGGCTCTGGCTTGCTTGTATCGCTCCGCTCTGAAAGGAGCAAGTATTTTGCAGCTATCCACCCGTCACAGATCATCATTCATCATTACCAATCGATCATCACCGTAATGACATAGTCGAAATGTGCTCTCCCTTACGAAGTACCCTGCTCCACCCATCCACCCGTTGCAGACCCAAAATACAGGCAGGAGACGTGATAGCCGCAGCATCATGAAGCTTGTCCTAGTCTCTCTCTTGCTCAATGCTGCACACGCCTTTTTCTTGGCGCCACCCAGTAAGCCCCTGCAACGCTTGTATTCTACGGCGGGCGCTATGTTGGGCTCCGCCACTCACCCGCTGGCCAACCGCAAAATCCAGTTCTCCGACAACGAGGACGAGTAAGTAATGCCCAATGAAGGGCTCGAGGTGTATTGTGGGCGTGCGAAGACAGTAGTTTGCTGGGTAGTTTTTTTGTGAAACGCCCAGGCCATAGATTTACATCCTTTGGGTCAAGCCATTTCATTTTCTACCCTCTTCCTGTCTATCATCTCGTATATATACATTTCTCATCACTTTATTCAATCGCATTTTCGCCTTTCCATCCCATCCTTCATATTCTCATCTCCTTCATTCCTCCCCCCCCCCCCCGCATCATCTCACCCACAGCACAGATCGTGTAACCCAAGTCCAACTGCTGGCGGATGGGAGTATGAGCTTCATATCGGACAGCACCATGGCAGTGGATGTGAAGGGGAGCTGGAAACCCGCCGAAGGTGGGAAGGTTTCTTTCCTGGTGGAGCGCTTTTACGCGACCAGTGCGATGGATAGCAAGTACAGCATGGTCCGTATATATGAGGGGAAAATCACCATCTCAGGGAAAGCAATTTTAGGAGAGGGTAAAATAGAACAAGAAAAATACGATGCCCTTTTCCCGTGCGGCTTCTTTTCCCTTATTAGCGTGGATGATGGGCCGGATGATTTTTTTGAAAAGTTAGGGCCGGGGCACACGGTGATGCCGGGCGTGGATCAGTAAGATGACGAATAAAGGCTGATGTGCGGGTGGTGACTTTCGATGCATGCATGTGGATGTGTATTTTCAGTGAGGCATAGGGAGAGGCCTACACAAGGTCAAGGGCATCCTGGTGGATCATCCATCTGATATTTTGTTTTTCCATTTTACATTTTTACAGGCCCCGTCATGTGTGTTTCCCCTGTCAATGTGAAGGAAGTTGTCATTGTCACTGTATGAGTTAGTGGAAAGAAAAAAGGAACACACACAAAGAAGATGAGCAAGTAATCGAGTGCTTAACTTCTCAGAGGGGGGAATTGCATACTGGCTAAATTTTGAATTTTGATCTGATTAATTTGGTCCTTGATAAACCCACCCCGAAAGCTTTTGTTTATTTTATTGAAGTCTTCCATCGCAGCCTAGTTGTGCCCATTCTTCTATCCGCAATCGATAACCTACGCATGACAGTGCCCGCTGATCCAAGCACAAGCATCACGATCCATCGAGAGACACGCGCTTGACGGCCAGCGTAATTGATTTCGAGCAGAGTATTGAGAAGGCGGCAGTCAGTAAGAAACGGCGAATCGAGATTCTGGTGAAGGTGTGCGGGACCCAGTTCACCCCGCCGTCGCTCTGAAAGAGAAGGCAGTCCCGCAGTAGGTCGGAGCACCAGAAAGCATCTGCTACTTCCTTCTCGGCAAGGAGTAGTTCCGTGGATCCAGTGTCGAGCTGTAGGAAAACAAACGACGCAACAAAAAAGGGCTTGGCAGTGCGCACGAAGCGATCTGGCAGCCGCCCTAGTAGATGAAAGTGTCCATCACCCGAAGCCAGGTCTATGCGCACTTCTTTTTTCACTCCTCTTACGGCACAATCCAAATCTGCTCCTTTGGGACGTGACGATCGCCCGGCAAAGCCACCTGGCCGCTCCATCTATCTTGCGGGTTATGGGCGGCGGCGAATGAAAAGCACTTCCATCCCAGGCCGGGCAGACTTGGGGAATGATTCGTACCAGGCTCGAAAGCTATGAAGGTTATGAGGGAAGGCGACGTGATCGATAGCAGCAGTAGCGTCTGCAGTAGCCGCTACGCGCAATATTATTGCAACAGCAGCTCGAGATGCGGCGGAGAGCGGAACGTGTGGAGCAGGGAAAGTCGAGGTTGACGAGGTCGCCAGACGTCTGTTTAGAGGCATTTCCCCCTTCTCGGCTTCCTCCATGCGTATAGTGGGAAACCTGTGTAAAAGTGTGAGATAAGGATAAAATTTGTACAGTGTGATAGGTGCGAAAGGCTTTCAAAGTTGAGGAAAAGATATTATGCATGTAAGTGCAGGCATCCGAGTATCGCACCCGCTCGAGCTTCCTTGCTACTAATTCTAACTTGTAATTGACATTTGTTCTTTCTTCAACGTCGCCAAGAAACCAGCCTGGAAGCCAGTGTGCCTGTTTCTGCTGTACATTTATGTCAATTCCTATCTACACACTGCTCTCAGTAGAGCAGCTGCTGCTCACGAGATTTCTTGCCGCGGCCGGACAGTAGTGATTTTTGCACATGTACATAAACCAATTCAAATATTTTCACGTGTGGAGATGCGTGAAAACGTCCGTCTGACTCTCCTAGTCTTGTACCGCGACTTCTCCTCCTCGCCCTCGCCGCCGAGGCTCATGGGCTGACTTCGGTCGTGCCTTTGCAGCGTGAGGCGAGGGGTAAAGGATAAAATGCTGGACGATGAAAAATACATCGAAGGCCATGGAGAACAGCCCTAAAAAGAACTTGAGAAGGTCGCCATTGATACCCTTCCAATCGTTCGTCACTTGGCAGTCCACCACAAGTTGCATCACCGAAAAGAGGCCGCCTGTTTTGTTTTGGTAGATGAGGGATGGTGAAGAGGGGTTGAAACATTGGGTAGAACAAAACACTTGGGGAGGAAAGAATCTTGATGTTGCAAGTTGGATGAAACAAGGAAGAAAGAATGATCGAAAGATGGAAAAAACATATGGCACACCTACCTGTGAAGTCGCACAATATGTTGTGAATCGACCAGCCCGAGGTGGATTTGCGTATATAGTTTAAGTATGCTTGAGGTATGCCTTTAATGATTGTAATAAAGAGCTTCATATATGACAAAATGTACAAAAAATCAAGCCAGTCCGACGGCTTAGCTCCCCGCGCGCCTGCGACAGTCAAAGCCAATACGGTGGTGGCAAGCAATCCAAGCACGACCAGGGAGATGGGCCTCGAAAGTCGCTTTCTTTTTGGATCAAAGCCATCGTAATAGAACATTTGAGCGATAGTTACAGCAGTTATGAGGACGGCGTGCCCCGCAAAGACCACGTCCTGGATCGTCACTTTGTTTTCGTGGCCATCGTTCTGATTTCGATACGCTTGCTGGATGGAAGGGGCCGTCTGGAGAGCCAGTGCAAAAGCCGTATAGAATAAGAAGCCCAGAAAATTCAGGAGTTCAAAGTCCAGGGAAAGTCCTTCAGTAGTTTGCTGCCGGTAGTTAAGAAGAAGTTGCGGATAGAAACTGACAGTCCAGGCCAGGAAGTACGTCCATCCCAGAATATTGGAGAGAGCGGCAGAGGCAGGGTCGTGCTGAAGCTGCTTATTCTTAGGCAATGCCAAACCCAAAACAAGGCCAAGCAGCAGTAATACGACATATCCCAAAAGTTTTCGCCGCGCCCAAATGAGACATTGAGCTGTGCTGGCACCGCAACTTGGTACTCTTGCAATCTCCTGATCCCTCTCCAAGCCGTTATGCTCCTCCTCGTCATTCCCCTGCTCCATCCGGAGGAGCAAGGGAGCTTGCAGTAGAGCATGAGGACTCTGCGCTGCCTTTTCCTCGTCATAATATGACCCGCTTCCTCCCCCATGGCGTCTAGGCATTTCTCCGTAAATATGTGAATGTGTGATGTTTGAGAGAGAGTGAGGTTGGCGAGCAGGCGAGCGCGCTCGCAGCTAAACCCCTTCTGTTGATGGAGGAAAGGGCCTTATGGGCTCCTGTGCGACAGTAGAAGAAGCACAAGACAGTGCTCTGTGTATTCGTAGCCCCCAGGTAAGGTCGGCCTCGGGCGCGTCCATGCTTGTGTGTCGTTTCGTCTCTTCACGAGCCATGACGCCACCAGCCGCCACCAGTATCAGGATGCATACGTTTACAACAAAATCATTGTGCATATTGCCAGAACCACTCCCCCATTCCGATCCTGAGTTCACGCTGCTCACTTTTCCACCCCCACAGAACGTGTTCGTTCACAAAGCAAGACCCCGCATCATGCTGGCTATGATGAGCTAGCGAGGCCGCAGCACAATTGCTCCCGTCTCTCCGCTTTCAGCATCAACACTCTTCATCCTCCGTCCGATTTTGATCTATGGCGCCGCCCAGTGCTGGGGGTAGCATCAGCAACAACAGCACGACCACCCACCCCACCATGCAGTCCCCAGTAGCTTTAGCGACAGAAAGAGCATTTGACGACGCTGCCAAGCCTGTTAGGGATGTAGCGGACAAGTGGAAGTTGCTCCCGCATTTCTTGCAGCTGCGCGGGCTGATGCGGCAGCACATCGACTCCTTTAACTACTTTGTGAACCGCGAGATTAAGGACATTGTCAACGCGGCGTCCAACCGGGAGTTGCGTTCTGAAGCCGATTCCAAGTTCTGGCTGCGGTACACCGACGTGCAGGTGGGAGAACCTTCGGTGGACGACGACGCATACGTGAGCTCGCGCATTACACCTTTCCAATGCCGTCTCCGCGACTGTACCTACTCGGCACCTATAACCGTGGACGTCCGCTACACTCGAGGACGGCAAATTGTTGTAAAGCGCGGCGTCATGATCGGCCGCATACCCATCATGCTTCGGTCCTGCAAGTGTATCTTGACCGGGCTGGACGAAGCCAAGCTGGCGGAGAAGAAGGAGTGCCCGTACGACCCGGGGGGGTACTTCGTCGTGAAGGGCGTAGAGCGCGTGATTCTAATGCAGGAACAATTGAGCAAGAATCGTGTCATTATTGAGGAGGATAACAAAGGCAATGTCAGCGCCAGCATCACTTCCTCGACTCATGACCGGAAGGGCCGTTCAAATATCTTCATCAAAAACGGCAGCAAGGTCTATCTCAAGAACAACCTGCTAGGTGACGACGTTCCTATCGTGGTAGTGCTCAAAGCCATGGGCATGCAGTCCGATCAGGAGATCGTTTGCATGGTCGGTGACTCTCCTGAAATGCTCGACGCCTTCGCCCCCTCCTTAGAAGAGCCATACCATCTCGGCATCTGTACCCAATCCCAGGCACTCCGTTACATTGGTGCCAAGATCCGCACCACCACGCAAAATCGTGGACCCGGTCCCTCTGGTATGGGCTTTGCGTACTACCGGCGCGCGAGTTCGCCGGAGGAGGAGGCGAGAGAGGTGCTGGCTTCTGTAATTTTGAATCACGTGCCTGTGGTGAATTTTGATTTTCGGACAAAATGCATTTTTGTCTGTCACGTCATTCGACGCGTCCTCCTCACACATCGCGACCGGAGCCAGCTGGACGATAAGGACTATTATGGAAATAAACGTTTGGAGCTGGCAGGGCAGCTGCTGTCGTTGCTGTTTGAGGATTTGTTCAAGCGCCTGAACGTGCAACTGAAGAAGCAGGCGGACCAAGGCCTGAGCAAGCCAAATCGGACTCAGAGCTTCGACGTCATTAAGTGCATCCGCACAGATACCATCACTAACGGCTTCATTCAGGCCATTGCCACTGGCAACTGGAAGCTGCAACGTTTCCGCATGGACCGGCAAGGCGTGACGCAGGTTCTGACCCGCCTCTCCTATATCTCCTGCCTCGGAATGATGACGCGCATCAACTCTCAATTCGAGAAGACCCGCAAGGTCTCCGGCCCCCGCTCTCTCCAACCCTCCCAATGGGGCATGATATGCCCCGCTGACACCCCGGAAGGCGAGGCTTGTGGGCTGGTCAAGAATTTGGCGTTGCTGGCGCACGTGACGACGGATGAGGAGAGTGACCCCATTCGGGAGCTTTGTTTTGACTTGGGAGTTGAGGACGTGACGCTGCTGAGCGGGGCCGAGATCAACGCTTCCAGCAATTACCTGATTTTTTTGAATGGGCTTATTGTCGGCTGTCACTGGCGGCCATTGCGCTTTGTTCGCTTGTTGCGCTTGCTGCGGCGAAAGGGGCTGGTAGCGGAGTTTGTGTCGGTGTACTTGCACGAGGTGCAGCGCGCGGTTTACATTGCTACAGACGGCGGCCGGGTCTGTCGTCCACTACTAGTGTGCGAGAGGGGCATTCCCCGCCTGACTCATATGATGATGCGTCAGCTCTCTGCGGGCCTCTTGACGCTGGCTGAGCTTATTCGAAGCGGCGTGGTGGAGTACGTGGACGTAAACGAGGAGAACAATTGTCTTATCGCTTTGGCTCAGACAGACCTGACGGCAAAGCACACCCATGTGGAGATCGACCCTCTGACGGTTCTAGGGGTGGTAGCGGGCCTCATTCCATATCCGCACCACAACCAATCTCCGCGCAACACCTATCAGTGTGCTATGGGTAAGCAAGCGATGGGCACTGTGGCTCTCAATCAATACGAACGCCTTGACTCCTTGCTTTACGCTATGGTCTACCCCCAGAAGCCCCTTGTCACTACCCGCACCCTCGACCTCATCAACTTCAACGAGCTTCCCGGTGGGCAAAACGCGGTGGTGGCCGTTATGTCCTACTCGGGCTATGACATCGAGGACGCCGTGGTCCTGAACAAGGCCAGTCTCGACCGTGGCTTTGGCCGCTGTCTCATCCTCCGCAAGCACCAGACCTCCCTCCGCAAGTATGCCAATGGCGCAGCCGACAATCTTCGAGGGCCACCCGAGGATACGACAGCAGCAGCAGCAGCAGCAGCAGCAGCAGCAGCAGCAGCAGCGGCCGCCACTGTCACCCTAGCAGGAGGGGGAGGCGAGGGAGGGGTGGCACATTACCCGGCCCGGCGGGACCCTCGATTGCGGCGTTTCGAGGCGCTGGATAGGGATGGGATCTGCCAGGTGGGAGAGCGGCTTGAGAATGGATCGGTGATGATAAATAAGGAATCGCCTGTGTCGGTGGCAGATCTGAATATGGGCAGCGGCGCTGAGCCGACGCCTTGTAAGCCAACGCCGCTTTCTTACAAAGGCCCGGCACCAAGTCATGTGGATCAGGTACTTATTACTTCCAATGAAGGAGGAGACTTGCTGGTTAAGGTCAGCTTGCGCCAGTGCCGACGGCCTGAGGTGGGCGACAAGTTCTCTAGTCGTCACGGGCAGAAAGGTGTGTGTGGGATTATTGTGGCGCAGGAAGACTTGCCTTTCAATGACGATGGGATTTGCCCTGATTTGATCATGAACCCGCACGGCTTTCCCTCCCGGATGACGGTTGGCAAGCTGATTGAGTTTGTGGCAGGCAAGGCGGGGGTAATGATTGGTCGTCAGGCGTATGGTACGGCATTTGGGGAGGAGTTTGGGAGTGCCGATCGGGTGGCTGCGTGCTCGGCGACGCTGGTCCAGCATGGCTTTAGCTACGTCGGAAAGGAGATTATCACCAGCGGTACGAGTGGAGAACCCTTGCTCACATATATCTTTCAGGGGCCTGTTTTTTACCAGAAGCTTAAGCACATGGTCATGGACAAGATGCACGCGCGTGCTCGTGGGCCTCGGGCGGTGCTGACGCGGCAGCCGACGGAGGGCCGGTCAAGAGATGGGGGGCTGCGGCTTGGAGAGATGGAGCGGGATTGTTTGATTGGGTATGGGGCGTCGTCTTTGTTGACGGAGCGGCTCATGATTTCGTCAGATGCGTTCACAGCCACAGTGTGTGAAAACTGCGGGCTGCTGGGATATGCGGGTTGGTGTCAGAGCTGTAGGTCGTCGGAGCGTATGGCTGACATCCGCCTGCCTTACGCTTGCAAGCTCCTGTTTCAAGAGCTGCAGAGCATGAATGTCATTCCGAAGCTCAAGCTTATGGAATTTTGAGTGTGGGTTGGGTTAGAGGGGATAGTGTAGGCAGAAAATAGGTGGCAATCAAATAAAATCAAAGCATATACGAAATATTGAGAGACAAAAAATGTACCGTCTAATTGCACGGCAGGGTTTCATTTTGCTCTTTCTTTTTACTTGCATCCATGTTCATTTGTCTTTCCCTTCTTCTTTCTCATTGATCTATGCCACGACTATGCTTGCTCTGGATTCCATGCCACGACTATGCTTGCTCTGGATTCCTTCAATTCCAGTGTACATGGCCTTGTGTGCTTTACGTCCTCACCCTCTTCTCGAGAAAATAGACTCCTCGCTTGCACTAGCCTTCTCCATGAGATGGATAGGCTTCAGAACATTGGCCTTGTTAGTGTCCACAATATAGCCATTACCAACCATCTCATCCACAATGAAGTGTGCCTTTTCTAAATTGAACATGATGTCGAGCTCGCAGACGCTCTCAAAGTACTTGTCCAACGTCTCCACTAACGCATGAATGAACTCCAAAATGCCCAGCTCATTCTCCCCTCCCCCCCCCGCATTCCCATCCCCACCGCCGGCCGCGACATCATCCCCGTCCACGCCAACAATGAAGAAGAGTGATGCGTACCGCCGGTATATGACCTTATGCCCCCGGTACTCGATGAATTGACACTGCAATTCGGACCGCGACAAGCACTTGCGAATAATCTCTGCTTCCAAGGCCACGCGCTCCGGGATACTCATCCATGTGTAATAGCTTGAAAGCCGGGTTTGGCCTTGCTTGTTAACGAAGAGAATAAACTTGATCATGTTACCAAGTGATGAAGCTTGGGCTGGGGCAGGCGCAGAAGCGTGGCAGAAGGTGGCTGCGAGCTGAATGGTGCGGCGGGCACCGCCAAAAGCTACGCCTAACCTAGCCTTGGCAGCCCTGTGGAGATGAATAAGTAGCCAGATGGCTGAGCCATGCAGAAAGGGGCGTGGTTTCTTCCAATTGCATAAATGCTGCCGCTACGGGTACTGCCGGGTATGAGTTGGCCATGGGACGAGGAATGATGTGCGACGCTTACATGCGTACTCTAGCGAACATACTGATTTAAAGTGTGTTCGATCTTGAAATGCCTTCTGTTTTCATGCGAATGTCTGTGCAGATATCGAACTCTACCTAACACAAAAAAGCCAAATTGCCCATCCTCCAGCTGAAGCTTACCGTCCGTATAAGAGATTTCACGACGACAAAAAGGGCGTGGTATATACATTTGAACGAAAGGCAACGCCACTCGGAGCCACCGTCACCACGCCATGAGACAAACGGGGACGGTACAAGAGAGGAATAACTTCAAATTGACAAAATGTACAAATGTCTATAAGAAAGAGGATGCAAGTATCTATTGGGATTAATATAAGCGGGATCCTGAGATAGAACGAATCGTTTTTTTCTATATTTTTATTGTGGTCAAGAACGGGTATACATGTGTCAGAGCCACACAAGCTTTTGGCCGATTTTCTAAATCACATCCCACAATTATGAAGTCCACGCAGTAATTTAGCTTTTCTCAACCTGTACAAACTGTGAGGACGCTACTGGTACAAATAACTGAGGCATGCTGGACGCAGCGTTTGCTTTCTGACCCCCCTATTAACACAAACACGAAGCTGGCCTGAATTTTTTGCGTCCAAACATTCCGCCGACACTTCTTCTACGCACTGCAGCTGGTCCGCGTCCAAAGGAATCTCATGCCGGCCCAGAAGGCCCTGAATCTCTTGCAGCGCCAACGCATCGATATTTACTTCTTTCAAAACAATTAAACATTCTCCACCTAACTTACCTTGACGGACCGCTCTTTCTACGCATTTCTGGAAAATTAAAGGGTTTTGGGCGCCGCGAGCTTGGGGGCACAGATGAACCGCGGCTTCATAACAGTACATTGTGTGCTGCGTGCGCTCATCTGGGTGATAAGGCTCTCGGAAGTTACCCAGGATACCTTCTTCGCCGCCAAACTGCGGGTCGAGACGATGGGATGGCTGCGATGCTGGTGGTAAAGGAGGGCCATCGATCGTCGCTGGCGCTGATTGACGATCTTGTTGCTCTTGGTCGGGTTGCTCTGGATGTTGGTGCTGCTGCCGCTGCTGCTGGACTGGAAAGTCCTTCGAAGGTGTCAGAACGGGAGAACCGTGCAACAAACCACATGACTGTGTGACATTATGAATTGCCGGCATCTAATAGTAGGTCGGGGCAGAGATGTGACGGGGTTGAGTTGACGAGAGACAATCAATGTGTTGGATTAGCATACAAAAGAAGATGTAGAAAGAGGGGGAGCGCGGCGGCTCGCATTCATCAATGTGTGTTTTATTCAAATATCTGAAGTATTTGAGGGTGACAAGCATGAAGTCCTCATGCTTGCTTGACATTCGTAAAGAGAGAGAGAGAGTCACACACACACTCACACACACCCTTCCACTCTCTTACCACGCCCCACCCTTCGCAGCTGATTTCCGAGACGTCGATGGCCTCGATACAGGCACACATTTCGTCCGGGTGGTCCCGAAATTTTGATGCAATTTTAGATGCTGGGCTCCCGTCGTGCAATGAGGCCTTCTCATCAAAGCGCGCCAACTCCTCCCTACAGGCCGCGCTCAAGACAAATTTCTCCTCCTTTTGTGCTTGCAAACAGGTTGTGATTTGGTCGAGGTCGATACCTCCAAGCAGATTGCCATGCTGCTTCTGCAAGAAGAGTGCCTCCTTCACATCATCGATTTTCACGTCCAAGCACATCCCCAGCGCCCGTGCGGCAAGTTGCACTCGAGCGGTCTCTGCGTAGGTGCATTGCAAAGTCAAGCGCTGCTGCTCACCTTCATAGCCAGCTGAAATTCGAGCAGCTCGACAGAGATGGGCGCCTAGGAACAGGTTGAAGATGAAGGGGACAAGATGGACCATGCCTTAACGCGGTTTCGGCCTAGTTTTACTGGGACAGGACTGGCGGGCGGGGGCCTCCAGCCGTTGGTTGGGTGACGCCGCCGCGCGGTAGGACCTCCTGTGCAATAAATGACCAAGTATGCAATTTTCAATCAGTCGTAACGTAATTAACCAAAGAGATGAGATGTCCATCACACTACTACTACGGAGCAGCACCAAGAGGGAAAATGCAAAGCTTGGTGGGGTCTCGTCCTCAATGCAAAGCTTGGTGGGATCTCGTCCTCTTTTTTCTCAAACGGCGGCGAAATAGCGTTCGTAAGGAAGAACGCAGAAACGCAAAAACGGCTTTTTTTACGCTACTCTATTTTATTATGATTTATTTTAATTTACCTTGATGTTTTACCACAGTCGATGCTGTTGGTGCGGTTGCGGCCGTTTGCAGTGGTCGTTAACGACACCTGCACTTCCTCCCGCACCATGGTTTGTATGAAGAAGGAAGAAGAAAACGACGACGACGACGACGACGACGACGACGACGGAGGTTCCTCCTCCTCCTTCTCCTTCTCCTCCCCCCAATCCTCTTAATCCTCGTGCTGCTGTCTCTGCTGCTGTTGTGCTTTGGGGAAAGGTATGATATGGCATCCCTCCTCACACCAAAAGCTACACCATGTCAAAAATAACGCACAGCAATCGCGTGGCTCCAGAAATGGTGCCTGATGACTGTGGAGCACACTGCAAAAATCAACATAGTCATTCCTCGCTTTTTTTTATCGTTTCGAGCAGCTACTTACATTCCCCGACAAAAAGTCTGGGAGGATCGACGGCTGTGAAAACCGTTGGGTTTGAACGGGAGATAGATCTAGGAGGAGTGTCAGTGCAAGTTTATGTTCATACTGTATGTATGAATTCATGTACTTATGATGCTCGGTCAATGGCCCGGCAGGTGAGGGTGAGGGTACGTGCGCTGAGGGATTCTTCAAAAACGTCGAGATAAACATGGCTGCCACATATTACGCTAGTCCGCTTTCTCATTTGTGTATATGCCCATAGGCTAAATAACGAACAGTATAGCGACCGGCTGGGACGAGATGACAGCAGCTGTGATAGCAAATTTTCATTTGTACTGATATCCTTATTGCTATATATGACAAAACGTATGTAACAAAAGCAGGGGACAAATTATTCAGTACGTGGCACGCACTCCCCGTCTCATGTCTACAAGACGTCCATCGCAGAGACAGAGACATGACGATACGAGGAGACGGTTGAGAGATAATCTGTATCTGTGCCTATATTCGTATATCAAACACATGTAAGGTGTTCATCATCTTGTCTACCTGAGCTGGACCGACTACTATACAATACCATGCTTGTCAGGTCACAGACGTAGGTGTCATTTTTATTCAATCTGGTTTCCCCCGGACATCTCCAAGCCACCGGCCAGGTCCCTCCGCAATAAGAGCGTCGATGATGTTCGAGTCGATGTCTTCTCGTCAATCCTGGGAGGCATGTCCCCGCCGAAAACGGTCCAGAATGAATACGTCTCCCTCATGAAGTTGCAGAAGGAGATCGTCATGGCCAAGGAGGATTGCGGACTGTAGCTCTGAAATATGCTAGGCTGTAGGTAAAACCGCGCGATAAAGAGGAAGAGGAAGGCTTGTATTGACACAACCAGGCTATATGCTTGAAGTGCAGACCTGGTGCTCTGTTCCTCATAGAAAGGGTCTCTTGCGGAGAAGATCATTGCAATGACGAAGTCCTGGACGGCGACAAGAAGAATGAAGCCTTTCACAACCATAAATGCAGCAACGGGGTTGAATTCCGGCCAAATCTGCTGATAAACTAGATGATAAGTCCTTCCAATCGACATAACCGCATAAATGAGGGCCAATAAACTTAACAGTCTGAAGCCGCGCTCCCCCAAGTTGGCCAGCTGTCCGTGGGCGAAATGCTTGGAAATCGAACTCGCCGCCAGAAAGACAGGCCGTGAGACCATCGCCTGCATGACTGAGGCCTTTAGGAATGTATAAACGCTCCGCGCGCTATTGAACCGCATCGGCAAACACAAGCAAATGGAAAATTGCAATTTACCTCCGCTAGCTCCGTTGGTGCCGGCCCCATTCACCGCGGTGGAATTCCCCTCCATTTGTGGTAAATCCGATGCCAGGCGATGCATGACTTGCTCCTCACCTCCGGCCCCGAGTACCATCAGGCCAAAGAAACTGAAGAGAGCGTAACCATCCAAGCCAGCCATACATATGTCCCAGAAGGGTTTGCCGCGTGTGACGTAGCCAGTGAGCAAAAGGAAAATGCTGTACGTAGGTGCCAGGATGAAGAGACGGGCTGCGAGCTTTTGTAGGGGCAGAACATAGCAACGGGAGGCGTGCTCTTTTTGAAGGAGGATCAAGAAGAGGACTGTAAGGATGCCGAAGATGATGTTCGGGGTGATAGGGCCGCCCTTTTCCACAGAGTAGGCCATGGTCGAAGCGCAGAACGATTGCACTGCGGTTCAAGGAGTAGCCGTGCCTCAGGCGAGCTTCTACTTTGTCTTGAGCCTGTGCAATGTGGTTGCAAGGGGTGGATTCGTAGCAGTAAATATGTTGTGGCACTCGTGCACGGGATGTACGTCAAAGCAGACGATCTGGCCCGGGGATAATTGCCAGCACACGGGGGGTATGGCCGTGCAACAGGCCACATGGCTACGGTCCGCTTTGGCTTGATCATGCGCATGTGATTTGGCATTGCAAAGGGGCCGGAGTGGCGCATTCAGGACGCTATTGGCATGTACTGTACATTCAGGGGGGCGAGGGAGAAACGCAACATTTTCCAATTTTGTTTCGACATGGTTCCCATGATAGTGATAACTAACGAAAGCATTCGAGCTCAAAACATTTCGCAGTGGGACTTAAAGCGTGGTGGGGGGTCCTCTTAATTTCTTTCTGATGTTCGATACTTTTCTTTTTGGTAGTGGTCGGAGGGGATTTCAAGGGGTGGGTTGTATGTAAAGGCACGAGTACATTGTGTGGCTTTAGCAACCGCGTAAAGCCATGGCCCACGGGTGCCTACAAAGAGAAAAAGTGTCGACTAGTATGTCGCGGAGGGTTTCTAAATACTCAAGAACAGGTAAATACGATAGAGCTTATACAACTCGCAGAAATGCAGCCGCCGTCTCTACCTCCTTTTACACAAAGCATCTCCTCCACAAAGTATTAGGGGGAACAAAGAAAGTAATAGGGGGAACATAGTGCAGTAGTTTTGTTCAGCAAGACTGCCGAGCAAGATTGCAGAAATCTGTGACGATCTTTAATTCATATTTGATTCTTCTTGCTTAAGCTGGTCTATATAAAATGACGTTTTAAAAACAAAGGGATGGAATGAGATCACATCTCCGGATCCCATCTATCTACTCGCTCGGTCCCACAGTCGGTCTCGGGCTGGGGACAGATGCCACCGCTGCTGCTGATGCCGCAGAGCTCGCCTTGCTCACAATCGTGTCCGCTTTCTTCTGGGCATCAACCAAAATGCTTTGCGCTTGGGCCTCAGCATTGGCCAGAATCTTTCCCTCGCTCGCCAAGGCCCCTTCCGCTTGCTTGCGTGCTTCCACGACAATCTTGCGGGCTTCTGCTTTGGCTTTTTCCAGCACCTTATCCGCCTGACTGTCTGCTGCGCGCAACGCTCCCTTAGACTGCTTTTCGGCATCTTTGATCATGGCTTTTGCCATGTCCTCGGCTGCCGAGGGTGCCACTGATTGAGATCCGGCCGTCATGATATCGGCGACATCCCACCTGACGATCTTGACCAACGATCTTGTCGCCAGGTGAGACAAAATACCTGTGGGTCCGAACAAGAATGCAAGCGTCAAGGAATGCGCCGTCCATACACCATTCCGAAGACCATCCAGATAAATCCACCGGCCCACAAACAGATCTTGTGCAATGAAGTGAGCCCATGCCGTGGCTGTGCCCGCCTCGCTTCCCAAACCTTTGCCCAACCCGGTGATATCAGAAATAGACGCAAAGCCCTCCAACGCTGCAGGATCCTGGAAAGCCAAATATGCACTCCATGTATACGCCAACGCCGCGACCAGAATGGGAATATAGGATGACATAAGCCCCTTGACCAGGCCGTTGTTCGGGGTCAATATGACGCTCACCCAAAAAGGCAAGACGATCAAGTTCTCGGTATTGAAAAGGTTGCGGGGGGTTCCCACCGATCGAAGTACCTGCAAAGCCGGTGATAAGGTCTCTGCGTCTTTACTTAACTCTCGTGTCGCCTTCTCCGTGAACTTGGAGACGAGGGAAAATTTGTCCGAAAGCTGGCTCTTAGTCTGGTCAATAAGAGGTTGGTACGGCGTGAGCACCTTATCCAACTGCTCCCCTATGATGGCGCCTGCGTTTGAAAACCTCGAGCCAACAGCATCGCCGACTTGTGTTTTAAGCACACCCAGCTGCGCCTTCACTTCTCCACTCAGAGGGAAGCTGTCCACGTCTACAGTTGGCAAAGATGGGAGGGAAGAAAGGGAGGGTAACTCAACAGAGCCTCCTTGTTGAATTTTTCCGACCGTGTCCTGCAGATCTTGTGCGAGTCCCTTGAGGCTGTCGATGGCTCCGGGCGTCGCGTCTTGGGCCGCCTTGAGCGCACCTTCTAGTTGAGAGGAGAGTTCTGGTAAATTCAATTTGGGCAGCGATTGTATGATGTTGGCCGGGATCTCGGGGGCTTTGGGGAAACTATCCATAAGCGCCTTAGCGTCCTCAATGTTGATGGAGGGAAGTTGGTCTTGCAACGTGGCGCTATCTGCTGCGAGCATGATCAAAGGCCACTGCTGCGCCATTTCGTGCAGCAAGGAAGCCTTCAACACAAGAGTCCGAGCCCGAGACGATCCCGGTTGACGTAAAGGTGGGCGCACGACGAAAGCAAGGACGCTGGAATACAGCAGAATGATGACGACGACGAGGACGCCTCGAGCAGAAGACGAAAGCATCCTGCTAGAGGCTGCCAAGGAGTGGACAACGGTTACCTGCTTCGCGTGCCTTTGAGTGGTGAACAGGGAGAAGGGCTTGAGTATTGTTGAGCTGCTGGAGATCTTCGACATCACGAAGATGAGTCTAGGTGGTGCCTTATCTATACTTGGGTACAGTTAACGGTAAGTGTGGGGGCAAGATTGTTGTTTAATTGATTGATTGGTTGATTTAATGATTGTTGGGCTCTCCTTCAACCTCCTCTCCGGCAACAAGTGCAAGTCACATGTTGAACGGTGAGATCTCACACCTTGTGGCACAAGGCTTGTGCCCTCCTCAACCCTTCATAGAGACCACAAATCCACGGCTTTGAGACTCAGGCTTTACGCCTCGGGTATGCATCACTACACTTTGTTTTATTTCCAAGTCATCTGGCGCTTTACATTGGTCCTCACTTTCGACTTCATCTCTAAGGATAACACATATTCTACCGTACCCTACTCCTTTCCCCATCCTACCCTTGTAGCATCAAACCACCATGGCGCCTCATAACCAGGAGGTCGACCAGATGCAGAGCCGATCCTCGCCGGCCTATCTGGGATGCGTGGCGGAGCTGGTCAAGGAACTAATGCACGCCTACGATGCCCGCCTCCCCACAAACCTAACGCGCTTGACGGCCGACCTGGCCCGGAAGCGGAAGCTCAAAGCAGTGCCTCGTTTGATGGACATTATTGCGGCCGTGCCTGAGGACTACCGAGACAAGCTTTTGCCATTCATCAAGTCCAAGCCCGTGCGGACAGCCTCAGGCATTGCCGTGGTGGCCGTCATGTGCAAGCCCCATCGCTGCCCACACATCGCAATGACTGGCAATGTCTGCGTCTACTGCCCCGGCGGGCCTGACTCGGACTTTGAATATTCCACGCAGGCCTACACGGGATATGAACCCACAAGCATGCGGGCGATTCGGGCGAGGTACCATCCCTACGCGCAGACGCGCGGGCGTGTAGACCAGTTGAAGCGCTTGGGGCACAGCGTGGACAAGGTAGAGTTTATCGTCATGGGTGGGACGTTCATGTCCTTGGCGGAGGATTATAAGGACTGGTTTATTCGGAATTTGCATGATGCTTTATCGGGACATTCGTCTGGGAGTGTGGCGGAGGCTGTGGCTTACATGGAGCAAAGTCAATGCAAGTGTATCGGGATCACCATAGAGACCCGCCCGGACTACTGCCTCAAGCCTCACCTGAACGAAATGCTCACCTATGGCTGCACTCGCATCGAGATTGGGGTCCAAAGTATCTATGAAGACGTGGCGCGGGATACGAATCGAGGGCATACTGTGCATGCTGTCTGCAACTCATTCCAGCTTGCAAAGGACTGCGGATTCAAAGTAGTCACGCACATGATGCCTGACCTCCCAAACATGGGCATGGAACGTGACTTGGCCGGTTTCCAGGAATTCTTTGAAAATCCCCTTTTTCGGGCTGATGGCCTCAAGATCTACCCTACCCTCGTCATTCGTGGTACAGGCCTGTACGAGCTGTGGAAAACAGGCTGCTACAAAAACTACAACCCTGACGAGCTGGTTGACCTGGTGGCAAAGCTCCTTGCCCTCGTTCCACCCTGGACCCGCGTTTATCGGATTCAACGCGATATTCCGATGCCACTTGTCTCAGCAGGAGTCGAAAATGGGAATTTGCGGGAACTCGCGCTTAGACGGATGGCGGAGTTGGACTTGCCTTGTAAGGACGTGCGAACGCGAGAAGTGGGTATTCGGGCAATTCATCAGAGCACGCGCCCGCAGGAAGTCGAGTTAGTGCGCAGGGATTATTGTGCGAATGGTGGGTGGGAGACATTTTTGAGTTATGAGGATCCCCATCAGGATATTTTGATTGGGTTGTTGCGGTTGCGGAGACCTAGTGGGGTGTCGTTTCGACCGGAGATAAAGTCGGGGCAAGCTTCGGTTGTAAGGGAGCTACACGTGTATGGTTCCGCGGTGCCGGTGCATGATCGGGATCCGAACAAATTCCAGCACCAGGGGTACGGGACGCTGTTGATGGAGGAGGCCGAGAGAATTGCCTGGTTTGAGCATGGGTCGGAAAAGTTGGTGGTTATTGCTGGGGTGGGGACGAGGCACTATTACCGCAAGTTGGGTTATGAATTGGATGGACCTTACATGAGTAAATGGTTGGGAGGGAATGAAATGGGAGAGATGGAAGGAGTACAACGTTATGTAAGGGGGAAGGAGGAAGGCTGGAGGGATGAATTGCAGGGTTTAATGCTATGAGACGCTCAAGCTGTTGAATTGCGAAATAGAGAAATAAAGTGTTCAAAACAATGTACAGAAAAATGAGAGTCTCTTTTCCAGTTGAATCGCGGCTCCATTTTTTCTTTCTCACATAACGGCCTTGCCTTTCAAATGTCCAGCCAATCTATACCAGCTTAATTTATTTACTTTTCCATGGGCACACTTCCCGTAAAAGATGCACCACCCAACCCAACCTTCTCAGCCGAAAATATACATTTACTCAAAGCTTCCCGCATAACGAGCTCTTAAGCGACGGCCACAGGTGTTGATTTGACCTCGCCAACGCCAGAAACTCGTCAGCGCTCAACGTCCCATCCTTGTCTGTGTCCGCCGCAGCAAACGTCGAGTCTAAAAGCTCCGTTGTCACGTCAGGCCACAGCCGCCGTAGTACCTTTGCAGTGTCTTCCTTCGAGAGCCGCCCCTCCCCGCTCGAATCTTGAATTTTAAAAATCAAGCGCATGGCTCCATCAAAACCGTCGGTGCCTTGCTCGTTCAACTGAAAAGGTAAGGGAAAAGGGTAAGGAAAAAGGGAAGGAAGGGAGGGAGGGATTGTTAGATGGATGAAGCTGGAAGTAAGTTTTAAATTGGAGAGAGGGAGAAATTTTGCGAAGAGAGGGTGAAAAGAAGGGAAGAGAAGTTATCGAGAAGGACATCGAGAAAGGAGTGAGAGATGGGAGGAATACATACCAGTGCTAAACCTGTGGTGTACTCCACCAAATTGATCACTCCCCGATCTTGCACGTCTAATACACAAAATAGACTCCTCAGTGCGTCTGAATCCTTGGAGCCGAAAGCTTTGATGAATTGAGGGTATGACAACAGCCCCTTCCTGTATGTGTCAAGCTGAGAGAAATCATGCAAGTATTCTTTTGCTTTGGCCAGGTCGATTTCTAGGATCTTTCGCATATTCTTCAGCTCAGAGATGCAATCACGAAGACCCCCCTGGTACCCTAGCTTCTTCGCCTCCATTAACAGCAAAACGTCATCGAATGAGTGATCACTAGCAGGCACGCCCAACTCTGCGGCTATCAGCCGCCTGACATTTGTGCTAAACAGCAGGGGGTCAGCAATTTCAGCGGCGTCGGGATTATAAACAGGCAGGAAAGTAACATTCATACAGTTCCATGGCTGACACAGCAATTTAAACAGAATCTCGCCGGGATGCGGCCCACCACTGACCCATGATGGATCGCAGATCTTGTTGGAGGGGTAGGATACAGCGACTGGTTGCACGCTTACCCCACCGGCGAAAGAGCCGACTTTGAAGCTGATGACGGCACTACCGTTCGTGGTGGTCCCTTCTGGGAAGACGAGGAGTTGACGGTGCCACAGCCCCCTTTCTACTTTGGAGCGTCTCAAGATCTCGTCGGCGACAGTGGTCCGGGAGTCTTTATCGGTGCGCGAGACAAAAATACATTGGACTGTGGGGCGGAGGGGGAAGAGGGAAACGGGATGGGGGAGAGAAAATGCCAAGTTAAAAGCAAATATGAGGTGAATTCGCTCGGGGTCGGCTCTGCTCTCTGCTTCTCGTGCCACAATCAATCCATCCCTAAATGTTACTACTTGCCTTGCTGCATCAGTCCTCCAAAAAAAGGGATAGCAGCGTTTTCCCGGCGGGAAACAGCCATGGACAAGAGGCGGCCGGGTAGATAGATGGCTTCACAGAAGGAGCAATGGTTGGAGACAACGATAGGAGCGTGTTGTGGGCTTGCTTGCTTTCCTTTGATGGAGATCCAATGGTAGCCCAATGCAAACATAATCCCGCGCGCAAAGAACTTCATGGGATGCTGCAGGTTAATGCGCCATCTAGGCATGGGGCGCTCTAGTTCTGCGCCAATGGTAGAGAGCTTCCCGAACCCATAGGCTCCAAGAAGTGACACGATGAGCAGGAGCAGACGGGGAGGGATGAGCACTGGACCGAAGACCGCACATTTAAGGCGCTCCAGCCTATAGATCTCCCAAGTATTGTTCATGAAGGGATTTTCGACGACTCCAGTCGTGGCGAGAAAGGAAAGCTTCCGCATCACAGGAGCTTTGCGCTCTGGGGATGTCGAGGGGGAGGACGACGATGCCAAGGAAGACTGCAGCATCCCTGCAACGACATTGGGCTTGGAGGACGATAGATTTCCAGACAGAAGGGACACAAGATCAGACTCGGGCAAGTGCGCGGCATTCTTTTCGGTCTCAATTTTCTCCAGGTCTTTCAGCTTCAGCCATCTCAAGCGCGGGTTTGGACTGGAAAAGCGGCCGAGCACTACGTAGATAGTGACTGCGGCGCACGTATAATAGGCCAGCAGGGGGGGCATTGAGCTAAATATGATGGTCGTTGCCATGGTTGTGGTGGTGGGAATCCTTCCGTGGAAATTGAGGAGCGAGGCGAAGTTTCCTGTGTGTGTGTAAAAGGGCAGGCATGAGCGCCGGGACGGGGCATCTCGGTATCTCACGCATAAATTACAAAACAAAAATCAAATGCACTGTAGTTCTTTTCTGTCGTAGCTCGTAGCTATCCTACAATCCTAGAACAATCGCATGCAATCTGAAGTCCTCCAGCAATACGAGGAGGAGCCTTCCAATAATAAATTTTGCATGTTTTCCCCCTTATTCTTGTCCGAGTTGGTAAGCGACCTTGACAGCTTTTTTACCTCAGTCCCTATGGGTCGGGCCGAAGCTTTTGTCCTTTCATCTTCCTTCACAATCTTCTACTGTCACCGTGTACCAAATGCTGCAGCACGGATACAGAGCTTCCTAGGCATGGCCATTACTGTCCATCTATTCGCAATAGGAGTCGTTCAAAATGTCACATCGAGTTTATCCCCCGGGAGCAAAAAGACGTCACTCGCGCGATTTTGGCCACCAAGGATGATATCGTATCGCACCCACCACCCACCCACCCACGTAGTGAGTGTCATTTGCTTTGCTTTTCGCTAACATTTTGCCACCTCTCTCCCAAAAATCCAGAAACACGCGTCGTCAAGCTCCCAGACGCGTGGTCAGCCATCTATTCATGGTACGGCAGCAGCACAAAGGAGGCTCCAAAGGTACGTGGGTGGGGATGGCCCGACGGTCGGGAGTGAAAACAGACACATAGGCGGAACAATTATAGGGGTAAAGCATATGAATTTTGTGTTTGTAGGCAGAGCTTGAGTGCTTGGATGCTGTTGTATTGCTGTTTGAGCACGAGAGGCTATGGCGGGTAGGTTAAGAAGTCGTGGCTGGGATTAAGCAATCCTGCACTCGTTCCCACATTGTACCCATGGTTTACATGACTGACTAAAAACAATGCACGCATTGGTCCTTGTGGGCCCTCTTCCTTAATCTCTCTCTCTCTCTCTTGCGCTTTCGCATCAGCGGGGGTGATGAGATGCGAGGCGTTTCGTGCTGTCCTACTTCAGTAATGTATCTCTCACTCCTTTCTATTTGAAAACGTTCAAGATTATCCATATTTCACATCTATCTTTCTCTCCCTCCCATATCGACCTAGCATACTTCCTATAGCTCTTCTCTACCAATTGTGAACCTCCTGTCCCTTCCCTTCCCGATTTCATCCACCCCAATCACTCACAGCCCCTGCTAAAAAGCGCCAAGGTGCACCTGAAATGGACGAAGACATGTACGACGAGGTGGAGCAGCACCTCAGGGCAAAGCAGCACGAGGACTTCATTGCTCTGAGTGGCGACAAAAATGATGATGGAGAGAGCGAGGAGGACGAGGAGGGTGTATTTGATCTGGATGTGGACACGGAGTCGAGCAGCGGAGACGATGATGATCAAGAAGACAACGACGAGGGCGAGGGTGAGGACGAGGGCGAGGACGAAGAAAGTGACAACGAACCATCGAAGTGGCGAACGCAACAATCGTCGTTAGTGGAGCGTGCCGGTCTGCTTTCGGACGAGGAGGATGAAGACGAGGACGAGGCAGCTGGTGCCCGGAAGCTCCGGCAGTGGGGGAAGCACAAGCAGCAGTATTACAACGCCGACGCGACGGATTTGGAGATAGGACAAGATTTTGGGGATGCTGAGGAGGAGGAAGCGGCGGCTCGGGAGGTAGAACAGGCGCGATATGATGAGATGGACGATGAGGACTACGTGGATGGGTTGGAGGGATCCGATGGCAATGAGGACGAGGAGACAGATAAGACTCTCTCGGCTCGCTTGAAAAAGAAGGAGGGAGCAAAGGAAGGGAGAAAGGTTAAGACAAAGCTGGCTCCTCTTTTAGGGGATTTTGCCCTGTTGCAGGGAGGGACCAATGATAGGGGGGATGTGGAAACGGCGCTGGTGCGAAAGGACCTGTCGAAATTAAGCAAGGCGGGCAAGCTCCAGGTGCTGATTACGGACTCGCCTGAGTTGCTGGCGATGTTAGAGGAGTTCAAAGAGAAATTGGGTGAGCTGCGTTATCGAGTGGAGCCCTTGGTGCCTTTGGCGCGACAGGTAAGAATGGGAGGGAGGGAATGGTACTCTTTGCCTAGCAGGTAAGGAGGAGGAATAGGTTTGAGGTCGAGATGATTGAGAAGACATTGCAACTTTCGAAACCGCAGGCGGGGATAAAAGCCTACATGGCAACCATTCCCACGGCGGCTAATTATGTTGCTAGATTAACTGTCACCTATGTACTATCCTACATTCCACCTGAGGACTCTTTCCCTTCTCTTTTTCTTGGCCCCCTGTCGCGTTTCGTCTTTTGTCTTTTCCTTCTCTCTTTAAAAAAAGGAGGTTGGGAGGGCAAGGCAAGACAAGGGAGGGAAGCTGGGGGAGAGAAGTAGGGGGCCACTTTCTCTATCGGGCGAGAATGCTTGTGTCCATAGGAAATTTTTGCACTTTCCTTTCTATAACTTGTAGCATGTTGATATATGCCGTCGTTCGATTTGTCTTTTTCTCTCATGTTTTCAGGTCCGTTTTTCCCTACTTGTCTGCTTGTGTTTTGCCTGCTTTCCCTGCCTTTTCGGTTTTTATACGCAATCGCTTCAAAATTTCTAACTCCCCACGTCACTTCTCTCCCCCACCCCCCACCCGTCCTTTCCATCAGGGTTGTATCGGCTCCGCGCGTCTCACGGAAGAAGGTGTCGCTTATCTCGAAGTTAAGCAACAACTTCTACTCAACTACTGTTTGAACCTGACCTACTACCTGCTGCTCAAAGCAGAAGGCCGAGCCGTCAAAAATCACCCTGTCATCGGGCAGCTGCTAGAGCTCCGTGCGGCATTAGAAAAAATGAGGCCTCTCGATGCCAAGCTCAAATATCAACTCGATCGTCTCTTGCAGATTGCTGCTGCCATGTCTGCCGAGGCCGAGATCGGGCCGACAAATGGCCACAAGGACCCTCTGTCCTTTCGCCCTAATCCGGACGCCTTGGTGGGTAAGACTGGTGGTGGTGATTTGGAGGAGGATGAGAAAGGGGAGAGATCAGAGGCGAATGTGATTGACGATAGGGGTGTGTATCGTCCTCCACGGATGGCGGCGGTGCCGTATGGAGAAGGTGAAGGTGCGGAGGGCGGGCGGAAAAAGACGAGGAAGGAGGAGGCGGCGGCGCGGACGAAGCTGGAGAGGCTGCGGCGTTCGGAGTTACTGCAGACACTGACGGAGCAGTTTAGCGACACACCTGAGTTGGTAGCCGAGCGCGGAAATATGCGGACAGCGGCGCAGCAGAAGGTAGAAGAAGTGGAGGAGGAACGTCGGCGATTTGAAGAGGATCGCTTCATTCGTTTGGTGACGTCGAAGAAGGATAAGAAGGCACGCAAGACCGCTGATCAGCAGGCGCGTTTGGAGACTATTACAGACATAGGGGATTTCCATGAGCTTCAGGCCTCACTGACTGCCCTGCAGAAGATCAACCGACCGGTGACAGCTGTGGAGAGTGGAGCGGAGGCGGCGCCACGGGAGAAAAAGGGATTGAGCGCCCTGCAAAAGGCAGTTAACTCCCTTGCACAGAAGGAGCAGACTAAAAAGCGTCGGCGCGAGGCAGAATTGGATGGAGATGTAGACATCCCTTATCGAAAGCGGGACGAGACGATTCGCGTGCGTCGCCTCGCACCATCGGCGGACGACGAGGAGGGCTTTGGAGGAGAAACTGGGATCGGCGGCACGAAGAAGAAGAAGGGGGTCAAGACCGAGCAGACTACGCATCTGAAGGCGGACGAATATTTGCAGGCGATGAGTTTGATGGAGGAAGACCCGTTGTATGAGGAGGTGGTTGCAAGTAAGGCCAAACGCAAGGCGGAGAAAGCGGCTTTGTACGCGGTAGAGCCCCGGTATGGCGCAATGGAGGACGAGCTGGCAGCCGGGGCGTTGGGGGAGGGGGACAAACGTGGAATCAATCACGATATTTTGAAGAATCGGGGATTGACGGCGTATAAAAGCAAGTTAAATCGGAACCCGCGAGTAAAGAAGCGCGAGGCGTACCGAAAAGCGGTTATCAAGCGCAAGGGTCAGGTCAGGGATGTGCGGGCCTCGGAGGCGGGGAGTTATGGCGGTGAAACCACGGGCATTAATGCTAAGGTGGTCCGTGTGCGTGGTAAGAAATAGAGAGGAGGTATACATGTTTTCTTAATATGGTAGGGGATGGACACTTTTTGTTTTTAATATCTGATGGTAAGAGAGTGCGTGATAAAAAAAAATGGATACGACCAAAGAATGTAACGTCGAGGCAGAAATGAAAAAGCAGCAGCATTAACAACTTTGGAGCACTAAGGAGTCCCCCTTCTTTATTTTTCTTCATCTTCGTTTTCTTGTTTTTCTTCTTCTGCTTCCAGTTTTATCTCTGAAGGATCACAAACGGACTAATGAGAGCAGACGCGAAGGCAATCCTCTCTACCACTCCTCTCATCTTTAAGGAGAGAAAGAGAGATCGTCATCCTGGCTTAGCTCGCTCAGAGCACGAGAGCACACTCTTTCTTTCTTCGTCACCAAGCGCGAACTAATCAGTCACGACACGCAACGGGTCGATGTTTTTCCAGGTTGCCTCGCAGCACGAGCCCCTTGATTTTTTCTTCTGGTTTCATTCCCATCATTCTAACCCATCATTTTCCGATACTATCATTCCAGAATCGCCTCGCCTCGCTGATATGTTGTTCTTGCATGATGCCTATAGCTTTCCTCGAAAAAGAGAGGACGGGGGCTGCGCAGGAACAGGAGCAAAGGGAAAAATAGACGGTGCCTTGCTGTATGTACATACCCTAGCAACTCAGCTCGTCTTCAGCGGCTGAAGGCCCCTCCCTCTCTTTTCCTCACTCACCGACAATATCACTTACTCACACAACCGTTTATGCGAACAGCTTACGCTCATGCATGTGCAAACCGTGTACCCCACCCTCGCGCTGTGCCGCCGGGGAGCGCACCTCAAACCGAAGTAAACCCGCATCCCGTCGCTTGTGGAGGTCAGCCAAAGAGACCGAGCCCAGATCTTGCAGACCGTGACGCACACCCGTGGTCAAGTAAGGGATATAACGAGCCATGGACCCCCGGTCTGTCACTGCACCGCTCACACCCTGAGCGACCTTGACGACGGCGCCCGAAGCGAAATAACGCTTTTCCGACCCCTTGGCCATAGCCTCCACCGAACCCATTCCTCGGTACCGCTTCAGGCGCACGCCATCTTGGTAAAAGTACTCCCCAGGAGCCTCCTCCGTCCCAGCCAACAACGAGCCCATCATCACACACGACGCGCCCACGCAAAAGGCCTTGACAATATGCCCCGTGCTTCCGATCCCACCATCCGCAATAACAGGCACACCAAACATGCTCGCCAACCGGCTCGTGTGGTAGATAGCTGAGCATGCCGCGCGCCCTGCCGCGCACACCTCTTGCGTGGTACAAATAGAACCGGAGCCCATCCCCACGCGCAGACCGTCCGCCCCAGCCCTTATGAGGTTAAAGGCTTGGTGGGCCGTCACCACGTTGCCAGCCACCACCTGCACCGCCGGAAAAGTCGTTTTGATGTGATGAATCATATCGTACTGAAACAAAGAATCGCCCTGCGACGAATCAATGATGATGACGTCCACCCCAGCGGCGACGAGGGCAACGAGACGGTCCCGGTCGTTTGGGCGCGTACCGATGGCGGCCCCGCAAAGGAGCTGCTTGTTGGCGTCCTTGGAAGCCAGGGGATAGTCGCGGCTCTTTTTAATGTCGGCCCGGGAGATAAGTGAGACCAACTCGCCGGCGTCGTTGACAATGGGCAGCTTGCCCTTCTTAGAGGTACGGATGATGGCATTGGCTTGCTCGAGGGTCACGCCGTCCTTGGCGGTCACCACGTCCGTTACCATAAGGCTAGAGAGCTTCGTGTCCTTGTCATCGACAAAGTCCACGTCCCGACGCGAGATCATCCCCACCAACTTCCCCCCTAACTTGCCGTTCTCCGTGATGGGGAAGCCCGCAAAGCCCTTGGCTGCTGTGATGGCGTCCACGTCACCCACGGTGTTGTCAGGCCCAAGCACGACCGGATCGTGGATAAAACCGTTTTTGTACTTTTTCACCTTGTTAACCATCTCTGCCTGATCCTCAATGGTGCAGTTATAGTGGACCACGCCGATACCCCCGTGCAAGGCCATCATAATGGCCATCTTGTCCTCCGTTACCGTGTCCATAGGCGAAGAGGCCATGGGCGTCTTCAAGGCGATCTTGCGTGTGAAATTACTCTCCAATACCACATCATTCACACCAAAATTAATATGTGCGGGCATCAAAATCAAATCGTCGTAGGTATACGCAACGCTGCCCTTCACGTCCTCAAACACTTCCGTGGCGGTATAGCCCCCGTTGCCCTTGGGCAGCAGCTTGACCAGCTCCTCCCACTTGGCGGTCTTGGGGTCGAGCGGCGCGCCGTTCATCTTGCTTGTTTGCTTGGATATACAGGGAAGAGGGATCTATAAGATGTGTGTTGGAGAGGGTGGTCTAGTGAGTTTTCTAAAGATCAGATGAGACGGTGGAGCAGAATATGGAGGGGAGAGGTTGCCATCCGATTGATTTGCACACATGCAGCTCTCCTCAAAAACAGGCTTGCGACTAAGCTGGGGAAATGAGTGCGTAGATACGACTCAGGCAGAACAATAAACTTGGCGGGCGGCCATGGAACAAACGCTTTCACAGTGGACCAAACAAAATACCACAGGGGAGGTTTGTTTGCCATGGCAAAAAACAACTGCGTCCTCCAACCTAAGGACAGCTGCACTGGCACGCCCTTGGCTGGCAGCTGCAGAATCGCCTTGCATCCTTGGGCATTCCCCAGTCCGCAATTCAATTTGGCCAAGTTAAGGGGACAGGACGGGGCGTGGGAAGGCACTGGACAACGCAACAAGAAAATCCCCGCGTCGTGACTTCGTAGTAGATAAGGACACAAAGGTCTCCTCTGCCGGCGTTGACTGCTCATGGACATGCCCAAGAAGACGTAGGAGGCCTTCCCGCTAAGAGATGCGGCCATCCGCGACGGCAAAAGGTTGTAGCGTCCGGGAATGGCCGCGGTGGAAGAGCACAAGCACCAACCGCGGGAGTTGCTTGTGGATGGTGGTTGAAGCAGAAGGATGGAAATGAATGAAGTTACATTTTAAGGTTGTTGGGGATCTGGAGCATGCCGTGTCGGTGTGTGCTCAGCTATCACACAAGCCTCATTCTAACTCTGCATCACCTGAATGTTAGACTTTGTTGGTCCATGGCGCGTCCATAACGAATAAGCCAGGCCGGAAGTGGAGAAAAGACTCTCTTCGGATGAGGACTCCTTGGAGGCGATGCTACATGTTGCCTTGACCGTTTGGAGATGCTCCATGAGTGCGCGTCTTGCTTTTCACCTCCTTGAGTGTTGGTCCACATAGACCACGAATGCAAGGGCCACGTACAAGACCCTTTCCCGAGAACCACCAGTATGCATTGTAATTCTTCTTCCGCCTCGCATTTTAGAGGCGCAGAGGGCCGGTCAAAATGCCCCTCGGCACGAAAATGGGCTTCGCCAGGACCTCACCAATCATCAATGCGTACTCTTCTCATCCTTTATGCCCCTCCCCTAACCATATGACAGGCCCGACGCATACCTCTGAGTCAATCCGGAGAGTACAGGTAGGCGGTGAGCCCTGCGCAAGGCGTGTGCGCCCAGTACATCCAAAGCAAACAGCCAAATCGAGACGCGCGAACGTGGGAGGGTGAACTTGCCTACGTGGCATATCGGTCGACGCCTCTCCGCTTTCCTGCCTGGGCACATAGATACATCCTTACCAAGAAATGACCATCAAACGGACGCTGTCGATATGTGTTTGGGATTGGAAGAACGCCACCGCTGAGCGACAGCGTCCGTCATCATCGTCAGCGGCTCTCGGAAACCCCATCGGCCACGGTCCTTTTTATTATTTTATGTCCTCATTGTCGCCACAGTCCTCCTCGAGATCATGTGCGCCGTTGAGGACGGTGGTGACAGTTGTGGGAGATAACCCGTCTCAAGCAGTCTTCCCGCTGTCATCATCGCCATCTTCCCTTTCGAGAAAGACGACCCCACTTCGTTCATCCCTCTACTTTTCCTTCATCCCCTACCTTCTCGTTGCCATCCTCCTGCTGCTGGTCCCGCAATCGGTGCAATCTTTCAAGCCATCAATCTTCCATACTCGCGCCAACCGCTTGGATCAACACCCTGGCCTTCCTTTCCGCTCATCCTTGCTACATGGCAGTAGACGGCATCGCCCAGCTCCAACCATGCTCTTTGGCTGGCTTTTCAAGCCCAAGGCCGCCCCGCCCGTGGCACGGAAAGGACCGCTGACAGTGCTGATTCTCGATCCGGTGCGACGGGCAATTGAGCTTTTTCCAAACACTAAGGCTGTGGTTGAACAGGTTTGGAACGTCTTGCCTCTGGCGTTACGGGCACTGATCAATCCCCGTGACCTCTTATTGTTTCTCACCACTCGCCTATTGTACCGGAAGGCTTGCCGGGCTTTACATGCATTCCACCAGTTCCTGTGGAAGCGCGGGGGGATTTTAGACGAGCCGCGTCCGTACGAGGACTCAGTGCTGGGTTTCATGGAACCAAAACTCGGCACTCTCACCTCCTTCATTGGCGTCACCTACATCATCAATGTGGTACTTTCCTTGCTCGTCGACATTGGCTGGCGCGTCCGGGCGGACTCTGGGCGGCTGATGGCCTCTCTACTCTATATTGCATATGGCGCGTATTTTGTAAATGAAGTCAAGAAGCAGTACCTCACCAGCTGGGTCCCCTCTCTCCAAGAAGACCGTCGTCGCTCTTACATCATTGATCGGTCCTCTTCTGTCGTGCTCTGGATCTTGGCGACCTTCTCGTGCATTGAGTGTGTTTCCTCTTTTCTTAAGGTGCCCCTCTCCTCTACGCTTGCTTTTGGTGGATTCGGAGGGCTGGCGTTCGGGCTGGCGTCCAAGGACGTGGTCAGCAACTTCTTCGGGGGGGTCATGCTTTTGTTCACTGAGCCGTTCACCCCGGGGGACATGGTTTCATTTACCACTCGCGGCACGCATTATGAAGGAAAAGTAGAGCGGGTGGGTTTCTACCAGACCCGGCTTCGAGGCAGGGATACGCGACCGACGTATGTGCCTAACTCAGTGTTTGTCGATACGATGGTCACAAACATGGACAGAATCACGCACCGGAGGTTCGAAACATCCTTTACTCTACGCTATCAAGACTTTGAAACCTTGCCAGAAATCATCCTGGAGATTAAAAAGGCCTTGCGTGTTCTGCCAAAGGTGGATGTCCTTTCCCCCTTTCGTGTGCATTTCACGCAATTCGGCTCCTACTGCCTCAGCCTTACCGCGTCCTGCTACTTTGCAACCAAGAGCTTGGACGAGTACCTCTACCTGCAACAGCTTGCCCTGATGGAAATCACACGTGTAGTGACGGAGTGCGGCTGTCGCTTCGCCTACCCCACCACGCACCTCGACCTGGTGCCCAAAGAGCTAGGGCAAAGCTTGATCACTGGTGTGGTGGACTACCAAAACGAACTCGAGCAAGTAGCAGCCGGTCAAGGAGGGGGGGGGGGGGCAGGAGGAAATAACTCAATGAATAGGGGGGGGCCTTCTGACTTTGCTTCGGGCTTTACTGGCGCGCCTCCAAACCCAATGAATAATGGAGGTGGGGATGGAGCAGCCGGGCCGGGGGCAGCGAGTAGCAACGCAGGAAATTACGGTCCGCGCCCCACTCGCGGCGTCCGAATAACGCCCAACATGTATGGGGACGAGGACGTAATGCCCACAAGCGTCATGCCGGGTCCTCCCTTCCCACCTCCTCCACCAACGCCCACCCACGCCCAGCCTCCTCCTTCTCCACCACCAATCTACAACCCTTCCCCTCCCCATCAACAGCAGCAGCAGACAGCGCCCTCTGTGTCTGTCAATGCAGCATCACCACCGGCCACGCCAGCATCGGAACCAGAACTGCATGTGGGCCAATCGCCGCCGCAACACCCCGCCGTAGCTGCTTGAGTTAGTGAATGCGAGGCATGAGAAGAGGAGTAGAGAGATGGGGGTTCATAAGGCGCGCCTATTGTCCATTGGTTTTTATAGATGCCTAGGTAGAATTCACATGCTATTTGTGAAAGAGAGATTTCTTTTATCCCAACACGCAACACATGCATTGCTCAATACCTCCTACCCGGCGGACGTAAAAAAAGTATGAAGCTAAGAAGAGGGAAACAGAAAATACCACTGTCCAAAGCAAGTCAAAGACGTAAGGCATCATTCCCCTCGCTTTTTCGCATTTTCAAAAAAGAATTTTAATATAACATATGGAATAAGTTTTACCTTTATGCCAACACCCCTCCTCCCGACCCCTCCCCTCCATCCGCACCAGCACCTGCAGCAGCCGCGGCCTTCTGTTGCGCTGCCTGAATCTCCTTGGGACTCTGTGCTCGAATGTTGTACTTTTCCCGCCATTCCCTCGTTTGCTTCTGCTTCTTCACCAAGGCCTCGTCCAGTTGAGGGACAATCGTCCTGAGCTTTGACGCTGTTTCTTTTAGAATAGGCAAGACCTCGGCAACCGTTCGCTCCATTAAGACCCCCCCGACCAATCTGTACGCCTTGCGGGACGGGTCCAGCGGCGTTAGCTGTTGGATGACCAGCTCGTGCTCACTGCACTCTTGCTCCAGCTCGTGGAGCTTCGTCGCCATCTGTTTGTGTACAGGTCGGAAGAGAGATGGATGTGTGAGCATTTGTCATAGATCATAACAACGGAGGGAGTAGGTTGAAGAGTAGATTGATCAGTCAAGCAGTCACAAAGAGGAGCAAGGTTCGGGCAGCAACTTGTCCTTCCGGCACATTTTCCGCTGTAGCACAAAACCATCAAGTATGGGAGAGGGCCCAACACATGACTTTTTTGGCTAATGTTTGTCCTTTCTAAGTTTATGGTCACTGATTGACATCTATGTTTCCATTTATGGGTACACGTTCATTCCACTAAGAGATTGAGAAAAACATAGGGTTTCGCTGTATAAATGGATTGATCCTGAAAATTCTCTTTCTCCAGGCCCCAGGGTGCTCGAAGCCAAACCATCATAGCTAACCAAGATTGTCATTCATCAGCCTCCCTAGCCCGCTTATTTACACAATAACGTACCTGCTGACATTCTCCTTGAAGTCTCTGGAACACCTGTGCTTGGCATGGATGGTTGGAGTATGAGGGGTACCGGGCAGGGCGATGGGGACAAGGGGTTTTCGAGCATTTGCACTCCACTCAACAGTTCCAAGCACAATTAAAAAAGTACCTGGATTATGGCACTAGGATCAGAGAGCTCTAAATTGCTGCCGGCATCCATGACTTTCCGTTCCTGTGAAATTTTGTATGGCGTGTGGCATGGAGGGAGAAGAGACGTGGACCGTGAAATATGCAATATATACATCTTATCGTCTATCCCCTTCTTCGCCTTTCAGAAGCTTTGTTGGAAAAAAACTCTACAGGTTTCCAGCACCCCCATGCAGCCAATTTGCACGTCGCAGCACCTGAGTTGGTTCTGAGCATCTCGACTTAGACGCAAAATAAAATATCACTCTGACTCTCAGAACGAAAGGAAGCTAGCCTCACCAAGCGGCAGGTCGTCGCTTGAAGCGGGGCCAGGCGAGCGGGGCGCAATAATTCTGACTCGAAATTACGAAGTATGCTCTTCCTTATACCACCTTCGCACTCACCCCTGTGTGCACCTACATAACCATCCGTAGATTTCGTTGCCATAGCGCCCATACCGCCTCGCGGGCCCGCCTGCGAGGCAATTACGCTTCACGTCATCATCACTTTGGCAACAAGCTTCCAGATTCCACCACACACAGTAACATGGGGCTAATGCACTCCAGTCACAGCAAGCGGGCGCACGTGATCAAGGAATTGGAGAGGTAAGTCCTCAGGGAGCAAGCTTGAGCTCGGGGAGGGAGGGGGAAGAAGGGGGAGGGAGGGCGAGGTGCTTGTTCGGACCGTTCCTTCCCTTCTGTTGTGTCCTGTGGCGGATGGCTTATGGTACACAGGGCATAACTGTAATCGTCTCCACGTTTGTGGCTATCGCCTTTCCCTGTTCGATAAGACGTGGTTTACTAGCATAGGAAAGTCTGGCGCCTCTTTGTGAGCGTCGTGGTCTTGTCCTCAATGCCAGCTCCTTGGAGCTGGCTTTTCTTCCTTGTCTCGTCCACTCCTCGCAGTGAAATCAATTCTCCTCCCTCCTCTAATTCTACACGTAGATTCACCAAACCTACTGGCCTGTATCCGTCTTGCGCCTGGGAGGACAAGGTAGTGCGCAAGCTCATCCTTGACGGCAAACTTGCTCCACGCTTCGCCGGTTTGGAAGACAAGCACAACGGCACTAAGGAATGTCCCATCTGCTTCTTGCGCCACGTGGTACTCAACCGCACGAGCTGCTGTCGTCACGGATTGTGTACTGAATGCTATTTGCAGGTACGGAAGCCAAAGGGGACCTCTCCCTGTCCTTATTGCCAAAATTCCAAGCTCCAAATTCTCTACGGGACGGACGACGAGGAAAAAATGGCAACTCAAGAGCTAGCCAACATTCGTCATTATGACGTTTTGACGGCCTCGCCTCAGTCGATCCCTGTTGCTATGTTTAGCAGCAGTAGATCGAAGGAGGAGGCTCAGGAGGCGTGGGCCGTTGCGACGCAAACATCCTCTGGACCAGCCGCTCACGCTGTTGCTTCTCCTGTTGCCCCGTGTGCGGCATCAGGCAGTGGTTATACGGCCAAGAACAGTAGAGTTGAAAGTGAGAGTCACATCAATTCCTCCCGCACCACTGCCGGCAGTCTAAGAGGCAGTAGCAGCAGCAAGAATAGCTACATGGGCGTCATTCCATATGCGACCGTCAAGCAGCGGAGTCAGATTGAAGAGGAAATGCGGAAGCAGCACCTCACCCCAACTTTAGGAGAAGAACTAGGAGAGAATACGACGGCAGCAGCAGCGGCAGCAACAGCATTGCTCTTTTCTTTTCGAGGCGCAGACTGCCAGGGCGGTGGCGGCGCAGGTGCCGGTGGAGAAAGAGTAGGGCGTGGAGGAGGAGAAGAGGTGGAGCGACGGGCGGCGCAAGCGCAATCGTACCCGCGAGCGCACGAGGATTTTGTGATGCGCCGGGCCTTGCTGGAGTCCTTTGGAGTGCCGGCTCATTTGCAGCACGTGGAGGACTTGATGTTGATGGAGGCGATACAACGGTCGTTGGAAGAGACGGGAGATGGTGCTGGTGGAGGAGGAGGAGGAGGAGGAGAAGGAGGAGGAGAAGGAGGAGGAGGAAGGGAAGGAGCAGGAGGGGGGGGGGGAGGGGAGGAGGAAGTTGAAAGGGGATTGGGTGGTTAATAAGCCGTGGTAGGTGTGTAAGCTGGAGGAGGCTAAGTTGAGAGGCGGAGAGATGGGGGTGGTGGGCGGTAATGTTGTGTAAAGGAGTGTAAATATGTAGACGTATTGGACAGGACGGGAAGTTGAGGCGGTGAAGAAAAGATAGGAGGGGTGGAGGAGGAGGCGGTGGTGCAGCAGCACACCACAACAACCACCACCACCACCATTACCACCTGCAGCAGTAACAGCGGCAGCAACAGTAGCATCAGCACGGAGAGATTTGAGGATATCGGTAACGACATCACAGGTAAAAAAGATCTCGAGGCACGGATGAAGGTTGTCGTCTTATATGATGAGAGGTGAGAAGGTGGGGCCTGTTTCGTAAATCTTTGTCTTACTTCCTCGAATAACATACATATATACAACCAAGGAAAAGAAATCCCTCAAGATGACGACAAAGATAAGGAGGAGGGGGGAGAGTCTGAGAGGGAGGAGAAGAAGAAGCGAGTGTAAGGGAAAGGCTCCATGGTCCGATATGCGAGTAAATTTCTGAGATTTGTGTAGGTGTTCATTTGTTAAAAACGAGAGAGATGAAAGAAAGAAGGAAAATAAAAAGGGTAAGATGTAATGGAAAGATATCACAGACAGGAATGCATAGAAAAAGAGAACCAGTCAATCATACAATCAATCAAACACGTACATTCAAAGGGAGATAAACATGAAGCCCTGGAGCGACTTGCCTGATTATAGCGCTCACATTCAGGAAAAGGCAGCAGTCGGGCCGAGAGCTACATAAAGAAGTAAATCAACGAAGCAAGGAAAATGTATCCAACATAGAGCGAGTAGCTTTTCATTGTTCACTGCTTTTTTAATACAGGTGGCATATCTCTCACGCATATAGTGGAAACCTAGGTCGTGAGTCTGTCTCCTTAAACGGCAGTCCTCATTTGCACATTCTACTCTTGCTTGGTGTTATTTCTTACCCTCACCACACGATTATTGGTTCCTTTAATTCCAATCAATCTCATCTTTCCACTTTCGATTCGAATTTTTACAAGCATGGACTAGATCAGAACCCATGCACGCACAAAATTACGCGACGGAAGACACATATGTCTGCGTGGAGAATGATATTGACGTTATTTTACCCGCGACAAGAAGACACTATGGTACACAACAAAACAAACAAGGCATGGTCATCAAGAGACAAGTCTGCATGCTTTATCCTTTTCTCATTCTCTCCCTTCTCTCTCTTCTCATCCACATAGCAGCACGCGAGGCGACAAAATGCGGCTGTCTCTTCCTCATATTTCCATTACTATTCACACATTCCCACTCACTCACTCAAGCGGCCACTTCAATCCCCTTTTCATTCGCTGCCTTCCAAATCAAGTGCTTTTGCGGATGGGTAGTGTAGGTGTTCATTATCGCCTGCACCGGCCCAGCAATAGCAGTAGAATGAGTCCTGCTCAACTCCGCAAGCTTCGAAAAGCAACCAGCCACCGCCTCCACACAACTTATGTCCGCCGACGGCGGCCCCAACGCAGCAAGTAAAAAAATCTGATTTGAAAACAAACGCTCCAACACACACGGCGGGAACTGTCCACCTCGAACACCGGCGAAGGCAAAATCCATCCACCTCTTAGCCTTCGCGAGACGCTCGGGTCCCTCACTGCTGGCTTCCAACGAGGCCACAATAGATTTGACAGCCGACTGGACAACGCCTTCCACGAGGCGAATACCAATCGAAAGCTCGCCCATAGGGTCGAGCTGATGAAGGAGGGGGCGGACCAACGTTGGCAACGGGTCCGAGAAACAGCCACGGCACTTGAGGTACAAACCCAGGCTAGGCATGCCCTGCAGTGCACGAAGTACCATCAAATGCACGCCACGGGTACCAGGTCCCCAGTTTTGCACTGCCCGCCGACACAGATTGAGGGCCATACCCTCGTAGTTCTTTCTGGGAACACGCGCCAAAGCCCGATCGATGACAGCGAGGGAGGCTTGCCCATAGACCACGGCATGACAGGCAATCCGCTCAAGCTGCGTGCGGGACTGGATACGGGGGAGGATGAGGCGAGAGAAGACTGCCAAGTACCTTCCTTCCTCATGGTTTATCGCCCATTCCAACGCCTGGGTGACTCGACCCGTGGAAAAGATCTCTTGTTCGTCCATCAGCAGAGGCTCAAGAAGGAGAAGTGTGGCTTGAAAGCCAATTTTAGACGATAACAAGTCAAGGTACCCGTCTAGCTGTCCCGTCGGGATAATAGTAGCAACGCGGTATAAAAACGGTCGCGACCTCACGAAGAGCAAGCTCGAAGGCGACAATGACGGCGCCGCCGCTGCGTCAGCAATATTTGTACCTCTAATCCCATCTCTCCCGTCCTGCAGAGCGCTTGGAGTTGTCTCAAAAGCCTCTAAAAAAGTCCGTACACGGAATAAAAAATCAGGTGTTACCACCCTTCGGTACTCATGCTGATGCAAGCTCATAAAATCCATGTATTGGTCCACTTCCCCGTCTTCCAACGCCGCCTTAGTGCGCCACCGCTCAGCTCCTGCCACGCGGGACCCACTCTCTTGTCCTTCCCGATCCGAAGAACGGCGAATATTGGAAAACCTAGAAGAGGGAGCAGCTGCTGTTTTCTTCGGTAGAGTTGCTGGTGTTGTAGTGGGTAGGACGATGACAGCGGGGGACGAGGCAGGATGAACCGGTTGGATGTGGGAGATAGAGGCGGGGTTTGGACTGCAGCACGTGTTATATTCGCCGACATCGCCGGGGGAGGATGTGGATGTGAGAGTGGTGGTATTGTTGTTGAAGGGGCCGGTTGGTCGAGAACGGGTCGTGGTGTTGATGGAGCGGTGTTGACAGATCATTTGCATGTTCTCAAATTTTTTCATACCCATGATCCCCGGAATAGTCGCAAGCTTGCTAATGCTTAATCGATCCTTGTTATCCACCACTTCAGCCTTGCCACCCTCCTCATCCTCTTCCTCCTCCTCCTCACTGTCATAATCATCCTCATCATCCTCATCGTCACTGCCTCCTCCCCCCCGTTGCCGAGACTCCTGCTCCTCCAAAAGCATGCATCGCCACATCTCCGCGTCCAAGGCCTTGAGCCTAAATTCCTGACACAATACCTGAAAATCCTTCAACCCCGCGAGAACCTCCGATACCTTCCACAAACAGATATATGCATCACATTCATACACATCCGACACCAACAGAGCAGCTAGCTTGTTCTGTGTTTCATGCGGGCCCTGCACCGCTAACGCCTCGGGGCTTAAGTCCAGCTTTGCGAACTGCAAAGCACACCGAAAAGAGACCGCAAGGCTCCCACTGTGATGCTGTTGTTGTTGTGGCTGTTGTCGTTGCTGCTGCGGCTGCTGTTGCTCCGGTTGATGCTGGTATAGGTGTTGTTGCTGCTGCGGCGGCGGCGGTGGCTCAGGGTGCTGCAGCTCCAGTTGCTGTCCTTGTGGGTCTACGCAGGTAGCGGCAGGAGCAAGGCTGTGGTTGACAGCGCCCCAAGCACCACCGCTAGCCAGAATGCCCGTACAGGCCGCTGCGGTGCTGGTGCAACTCGCATTTCCAACTTTGTTGTTTCTGCTGCTGCGGCTGCTGATGTTGGTTTTGCGGATGCGGGCGACCAGGCGGCGAAATTGATGGCGTTGGGGAGGGGGCATATAGGGGAGAAGGGCGAACCAGAGGTTGCCAAGCGTGTTCATGACCTCGGCGTGGAGCACGGGCTCATTTTCAATGATGAAACGATCGGCAGCTTTTCCTAAATACTGCAGTGTCAAACGCCGTGCAGCCTCCACAGAATTGTCCCAGTCTCCCATAGTGAGAGATGTGCGGACGAGCTCGATGGCGTCTTCGATGTACTGCTTTATGAGCTCTCGGCCCCAGGTGCAGTAGCTGGCCTTGCCCTCGCCTATGGCGCCGGAACTGCTGCGTTCTGCGCCACTCCACCGGTACTAAATGAAGAGAAGGGAGGGGTATGGGAGGATAGAATGCTCATGAACTCACTTGCGATTACAGGATAGTGTGTATGCAATTCATTTTGTGAGGTAACCCTCCCTCCTTCCTTGCTCCCCCCCTCCGTTCCAAAAGATCGGGGTGGTCTTACCATAACGCGTCGGTTTATGTTTTCGGCCCGCAAGAGCACGTCCAACTCCTTGAACATGTTAGACAGGAGCTTTTCCACCTGTCGTACTATCTCAGATCGTGCGCGGGGCTTGTCGATGGCTCGTGTGAAGGTCTTTCCTGTGGCTCCGTGTCCTCCAGCTGTTGAGGTCAATGAGCTCTCCAGGCAGGCAGCTGCGCCCCGGCCGCCGTCCTCCTCGTCGACGTCCAGGTCCTCGGCCGCCATCTCGTCGCCTTCACCAGACATCCCATTGTGTGTGGTATTGCTGCGGCTTCGTTTCTTATTGCCTGAGAGGCTGTTGGTGGTGGCACTGCTCGACAAGGAGGCCGACTTGGGACACGTACCCCCTCTTTGCGGCGCCGAGTTTGTCGTGGTGCTTTTCGAGGAGTCGGAGGCCGGTAAGGGGCGCTTGCGCTTGCGCTGGGTGACCCGGCCAGATGTGCCATCGATGGCCATATTACTGTGGATTTGGTGATGCATGGGTTGTTTTTGTGGGGTTTGTGCTGGGCATGCTATAGGGGCAGACGGCGAGTGGCACGCTTTCTGCCTGCAAAAAAGAGCAGGAGAGGGTGGGTAAACCTGGGCAAGGGTGTACATGGTGAGTAGTGCTACGGGTAAAAAGATCATGTCAGTATATTTGTTTGTGGAGGATAAAGTGTGTAGGCTGCAGGTCCAGGCGGAAACAAGACACTAGGCCCCGGGTAAAGAGAAGCAAGGAGAAACAACATGAGGAGATGCGAAAGGGGGACGTCAGCGCCAGTCAGCAGACAGCAGGCGAATTCATGAATTTTAAAAACCGATTTCACGTGGCTCTGGCAGGAAACCCTAGCAAATGATTGCCAGTGGTACAGTTGGCAAGCCAATATCTCCTTCGCTATTATGATGCAATGCAGCGTTAATCGGGCGTCTCAGGGGCTCACTTAGAGGCTTTCCAGAAGGGATCGAGAGGCCGATGAGAGCCTGCTTGCCACCGCATGCGTACTGCTTCAACTCGCCCTCCGTCCTCCGCCGGCTGTTTTTCTTGGAGCTAGTTTACGCATCCATCCTCGTACAGTGCTTGGCTTTTTTTAATATGAATGATGAATGACACTTATTGTTGGATTTTTTGTACATAGATAAACCTACATGTGATGCGTGATAGATGGCGGGGGGGATGGATATCTGTTCGGTGGGTGGTGTCAAGGACAGCCCTCAGCACGCACAGCCGGACGCCTGGATGCTCCGCCTCCTGCTTCGATCGCACGCTTGAAAAACATGTGTCTCAAAGAAACTTGTGAATCGTCTTGGAGGTGCCGGAATAGAAATACTACGCAAGGGTCCTAGTTTTCTTGCGATGTGTGATCTTCTTAAATTGTTTGGTTGCCACGCGTAGGCGCCTTCAGGTATTTCGTGTAAGATCGTTCAACGAAGTTCACTTTTGAACTTTTTCTTTTTCCCCTGTATTCGCCCATTTGAAGGCTTACCATCCTGTCGGAATGACCATGAAACGACGTCAAGCAGACTTACACGACAGAAATACAGTTTTTACCCGCCTCTCCGACTGTGCTCGCACGACGAAAAAATTGCATGCAACAGGGAAAGTAGTGTAGAAACGCGAAGCAGAAGGCCGCAAGGCTATTATTCTGAGAGCCCCAAAAACAAGTAATTCCCCCTTTAAAAAGAAAAATAGATCTCAAGGCAGACCCACATTTGATAGAGCATCATCCTGAAACATTGACTTCTTACAGTCATTTTAACTTTTTTTTTTCCATGAATATTTTCCTGGCAGCTCCGCCATCCTCTCATTTTCCACCCAAAGGTCGTGTGTTGCTGATTTCCCTCCAAAGTCGGGGTGGCTTCTATGTTATATCTTTTCCTTTCATATATGTCGTAATATTGCTTGAGGATGGGGGGGGGGGGGGGCAAAGAACGGTGGGGCTGCTCCGCCCAAGGAAAAATATGGGACGCAAGCCGTCGTCCACCAACCCAAAAAGGCACAAGCATGTCCTTGATGCTGAGGCTTCAAAGCTAAAAGTAGGACCTATGCAACCAAAAAAGGGAAGGACCAAATACAGTCAAAGCCAGAAAAAGGGAAAAAAACATGCAAAAGAAAACAGCAAGCCGAGAGGTTTTTCTCATTTTGTAGTTGTTCATGTCTCGTAGCCACCTATTCTCTTACTCCCGACGAGTATCTGAGTTGAACAGGAAGCGTACGTTTGCTTCTGTACTCAAAACATGGCAAGGACAAGGGCGTGCACACAAAAAACCCTATTCTTTTTCCCAACCCTCCTCCAATATCATCAGAAGAGCTCACTTAGCCTTTTTCACAGGCGCGGCGATGCGCTCCGCAGTAGGGGTAGGGGCGACGTGGTAGCCAAAGCCAGCTAGAACACTATTGACTGCAGCGAGATCGGACGCGGCCTTGCGCTCGGCAAGAGCCTTGGCAGCAGTGCCTGCCTTCTTTTGCTGGTAGAACGCCTCAGCCCTGATCTTTCGCTTGGACTCCAGACGGGCCACCAGGTCCCGGTGGCCCCAGCCCACCTCGTGCGCCAACTTGCCCAGGGTGCAGAAGCGACGGCCGGGCTTGAGGCGGAGGATCTTGAGGGCTTGAGGTACGACCACGCGCTTCTTGGTGTCGAACGGGGCGGGGATGCCTTCAAAAGTCTGTTTTTGATGAGAGGGTGGTGTAAATATATCAGGAATAAAGGTAAGGTCGCCCTGCTGGAAAGGAAAGTGCATACATGCCATTCATGATGTGCTCTGTACTATCAATCGCTTGATCATTTATCACAAGTGAAGTGTGTCACACATGTCACACATCAACGTAAAACCTTTCTGATCCTCTACCCTGTCATAAAGCAGAAACCATTTTGATTCAGGCAACTATAATGGATGAGCGGCCTACTTCAAGAGCTCTTGTTCCTCTTCTCCTCTGCTCCTGCACCTATGCAGCAGCACGTACCGTGAGGCGCTCGAGGGCCTGGGCGCCACGGAAGGTCTTGTGGGGGACCATGCCACGGATGGTGCGCCAGAGGATGCGGGATGGGGCACGATAATGGAAGGGGCCCTTCGTGGGGTTGGTATTAGTCCGCTTGCGCAGGAACTGCATGTAGCGGGTGTGGTTACGCGTCAGGCCGCCCGAGATCATAAGCTCCTCGCATCGCACCACGACCACCTTCTGGCCCGAAAGAAGCTCCTTGGCCACGATAGAGGCCAGCCGGCCAAGCAGATGACCACGGCCGTCGATGATCACCTCTTTGGAATCGAAGGTCATCCTTGCACTGTACGGGAAGGTGTGCAGGAAAGCGCTGGAATGAGTATGTGATAAGGCATGGAGAAAGAAGGAGTGTCGGGTGAAGGTGCAAGGAGCATCCAAGCAGGGTGTGCTAGTCCGGCTGCGCCACTCTCCACCGCATCGGCATCAGTGAAGGCAATACAACGTACGCTGCCCAGACCCTCCAATCCCCTGGAATTTTTCTGCCCTTCTCTGCTTCCTGTTTCGCCATCCATCTTCTCGTGCCTCATGGCTTCAGTCTTGTGCCTCCTTCACAATCGTGCCTTGGCCACTCCGACGCCGTCAGGTGCAGCCGTGGCATCAAAGAAAGGTGGATGTATATGCACGTGTGGAGAAAGGTTGTTTAAAAGCTTTCTTGGTACGGTGAGAGGTAGTGTGAGAAGAGGGGAGGCTGAGGCTGCTCATGCTCGCCGTCCGTCCATCCAGATGGTGATGTAATTATCATCCGTAATATTGGCATAAGGCAACCAAAAGGCTTGTAAAGAGGTCAAAATTGGATAATCAACATACACACACCATGGAATCACGCCAAACTTAGCCTGTGTACTCAATAAATAATCTGTATAATAAAAATAATAAGCATATTTTTTTGCATCCATATTTGGTCAAGTTTTGATGGTGGTCGGTCCTCTGAAGGGGTCTCCAGATGTGGTCTGCCACTTCCAGCTTTTGATTGCTCTCGAACACGGCTTTGTTTTCCTAGTCTCAATTATTATGTCGGAGCAAATCTAAAAGCTGATTTAAATGGTGGTGCTGGATTTCCGTAAAAATGACAATTATGGTATGTTACGCAATAATGGTCCCGGGGGCCCCACCCCAACAAATGCGATGGGGGGCATTCCGCAGCTGCAGGACCTCAATTGTTCAGAATAACTTGTTCGTCACCACAGATAAAACACAGTTACAGGAGCATCTTCATCAAGCCGACAGATGGCTGAGGAGTCTCCTGTACCCGCGCCGGCGAACCGCATGGCTCCTCCTGCTTCGATGAGTACCTCGTCCTCCACCTGCGCATCATCGTCGTTATCGTCATTGGGTAAGTCATCCTGGCCTGGTCTGGCGCTCCTTTTATGGTTTCGATTGGGTGGCGGTAGGCTACACTTCAAAATCCTTGTAAGCCACGGTTTTTGCACCCCTCTAAAAACTCCCCTTTTCTTACTCCCCTTCCGCCCTCCCTACAGCCCCACACACCGCTCCTCCAAGGGAGCATATGCAGCTGTACACGGCGACGGAGCGGAGCACGGAGGGGGATTTGGTGGCGTCAATGCATCTACTCGTTGGGGACGGGTGCTGCTTTATCTGGATTGGAGAAGCCGGCAATGCCCCGCCCATGGGCTCGTTATGTGTGGCAACCATGACCCCTTATGACAACCTCCCCGTATCCTCCACCCTCTTGCGGGATGCCCCCGACAATGATCAGTGCCAGTCAATGGCACATCGTTTGGCGAAGCGGACGGGGCAGCAGGTCTTTAGTAGTTGCAGTCTGCCGGCCTCCCCCGCCCACTTGCCTCTGCTGGCGGCTTTGGAGAAGCGGGCGTATGAAGTTTTGACAGAGCCAAATTGATGATATAGGCCTACGCGAAGAAAGAAGATGGAGAAGATACTTCCAGCTTTGCGATAACAAATATAACATGTGCCATGTAGATTTTTTTACAAGTTGTGTGTACGTAGTGGTTTTCCGGGTTTCACTTTTCCTCCAAAAAAGAAAGACAGTCGTCCCCTCCTTTCCTCATGAGGCGTGGCTGGTTGAGCTTTTTCTCTCTCCATCTATCTCTATGCCCCTCTGCTTGTCCCTGTTCTGTCATTTCCCTCTATATGCCGAACGACACCGCTAGAAGTGTTTTCTGCTGCTGCTGCTGCAGCTGCAGTCGATGCTGGTGTGGCGGATATCGTTGTTTCAGTTGCTGCTTCAGCTGTTGTTCCTGTTAAGAGTTACCAAGAGCGACGGTAACTACTTCTTTTCCTTGGTTTCTACCGACACCACCATTAAATGGACCAGGTGGAATCATTACGCCAACAGCAGCACCAGCAGCACCAGCAGCACCAGCCGGGACCGCCGCCGTGTCCATCGTCGTCGCCTTTGTTGTCTCCTCCAGTATCAACGGAAAAGATGTTGTCGTATCCTCCGCCTGCCGCGACTGCTGCTGCTACTGCTGCTGCTGCTGCTGCTGCTGCTGAAGAAGCACTGGTTTGATTTGATCTATACATGGGGCCTGCGGCTCAAGATAGGGAGGAGAGGAGGAAAGGCCCTCATCGTCATAAGTCATCGGCATCAGGGACTGCATGGACGGTAAAGGCCAGACAGTGACACTCGAAAAGATACTATCGTGGCACAGGCGAGGGTCACTTAGATGTGCTTGTGCTGCTGCTGGAAAAAAATCATGCTGAAAGGTTCGGTGCCAACTCCTCCTCCTCCCTCACCTTTTCCTCCTCCCTTGCTGGTTTTCTGGTCGGTGCAGGGACCCCACACGCGCGTCCTCTTCGTGTGGCCCATCCCACTGTTTTTTCCTATTATCTGATTGGGTTCCTTAAATCTCTTATCGACGGCACGTGCATCAATACTGCCTATACTGTCGGCGAAATCACCAAGCGGTTGGCGGCGACCGCGCTTGGTGCCAGTGCCAGCATCAGTGGTGGGAGGAGCTATGTGGTTACTTATGTCATGGTAGAACTCATGACTTACAGAGAGGAAGGGAAAGAGATGAAAAGACAGAAAATGATGAGCAAGTGCAGACTGCATCAGTAACACTTTCACTCCCTCCCTTCCTTACATTGATTCATCCACCCCTCCCTCCCTCTCTTTTCCAGCAATAGTGCGTACTTCCGGCGGCGATCGTTATAGTAGTACTTGGTGATGACGGGTCTCGGCACCCCTGTGCGCATCGCGAAGCTTTCAAAAAAAAACTTTCGGTCGTAAGGATGGCCTTCCCAGGATTGGAAACAGGTGCGAAAGTAGACTTTCAATTCGTGACTTAGCTTGCGAGCCTTCTTCTTCCCTTCCCTGCTCTCTGGGTTTTTTTCATCACATGAAAGAGGGCCAAAGCCCGACAACTACCCAGTTGACCCTCCAGCCATGTGCTGCTGTTGCCGCAGCTGTGACTGATGCAGCGGTTGTTGCTCCTCTTCGTGTGGTAGTGCCGAGGGAGGATATTGTATATAGGGAGATGGAGATGGAAGGGTTGGGACAGTAACGCTGGTCATGATGCGAGCATTGGCGCTTGGCGGTTGGGCTTGAAGGAATTGATGGCGAGACGGTGGTTGTGGTGGCTTTGGCGGCTGCACCAAAAACTCCATCGGAAGTCTAAGTAAGTGGACGGGGTAGGGGTGGAGAGAGTTGAGAGGGGCGGGGAGGTCGTACGGCCCTTGGCGTCGTGGCAATCGGCAAACTGCAGCTCCCAAAGCTTCGGGGTTTGAGAGACATTCTTACCCTTGGCACAATTTCTTGCTTTTGTTTAATGGCGTTGAGGAGCAACGGATGACGATGGCGTCGAAGGAAAGAAAAAACAGCGGCTCGGCGTTGCGGTTGCGGCCACGCAAGAGCGCCAGAGTTCAATTATGGTTAGTGGGACTGCCTTTGCCGCAGCCAAAGCGCGATCATGTATTTTGTGTGTCGTACGTAAACAACATAGGGATGAGAACACGGAAAGGTTGGAACGAATGCCAGCGAGCGATTCGACGCCGGGTATTTGAAAACGTAAGCCAAGTTGTTTCTTTTGAGTATACCCAGAGGGGGCATTATTTGGTGCGCGACGAAGCTGTCCGACACCGTGCCGCCCAGAGCATTGCAGCTTCATGGGTAGACGCTTAGATATTATGCATTTAAATCACTGCGGGGCCAGTGCGGCTCTGAGACATGAATGCCCGTCCTCGACCATAACACCCCCCGCCACAGCAACGGATATGTTCCGATCAGAGATAGGTAGACAGAATCTCAAATCCCAACCCTGATAATTCTATAACTTAATGCTTGAACGATTGTTCTATAATAACTATGCCTCTCTTTCGCCGTCCTTATCTCTCTCATTGCTCGGTAGTGGTAGCCCGGGGTGTCGTCGCCATTCGTATCCTTCCGGGCCTCTATTTATCTTATAAAACTTCTAGCACGGCTTGGAAAAACCCCGCCTAGCTCTCACTTTAGGCTTTACACAAATATCATCCCAGGCTCCCCATTCTCGTGCAACCTCGTCAAATATTGCGTATTCATTTCTCTCCACGAAGTTAAACCATACTTCATACTTTGCTTGTACTGTTTTCTCTTGCCAGTTGTCCGCCTTAATTTTATTCTACGACTTCAAGATACATCAGCATGGTGAAAATTCTTCTTTGAACGACAGTAGTTCCCGAAAGGTCTGTCCAACACGTGGCTCCCACTGCTGTGGCCCTCGCGCTGAGGTGCTAAACGGGTCACACACTAGTGACTAGGGCCGTCATATCCAGCTGAGTGCACACAGCCATAGATGCTCGCGTTGAGTCGATATGGCGCTGCATGAGATGGACTCTGTGTCGGATTCTAATTTTTAAAGAAGAGTCCACGTCGCTTATATTGTCCGTAAGGCGTCGCATTTGTGCTCGTTATGGTGATAAAACCCAAAAAAAGTAAAAAGAGCAAAAAACTTACATAACTTTCTGTATAGTCCGTGCGACCCCAGCGAGGAGTATTATGGGCTGTGTCCAACACGAAATAGTATTTTTCACGTGAATTGTTCATGTCTGGAGCGCTCACGGTCCGATGATCACGTCCATGAAAAAGTATGGTGAGATCCGCGCATCGAAAGAAGGTGGCTCGTGGTTTCCGTGATGGGCCACGCACAAAGGTGTTGGTGTAGTCGGACCCGGACTTTACAGACGCCGTCATCTGTTGCGGCCAAGCATGTTATAGCTGACTGTAGAGACATCACGGAGACCCTCCACCGATGCGTTTTTTCCCTTTCGTCTATTCGGTGAACACAGATGCAACAGATGTTTCTTCTTTCGATGAGGAAGAAAATCAACTAAAAAATAACTTGTTCTCTCTTTTTTTTCTTCTTTTTTTCACACACCACGGCCTTCATGCACCCGGCTTTTCTGCCACGTATATTTTGCCGGGGACGGGTATTGTGGATTCCTTCCGTATTTGCACCTCGACATAAGCCCGCAGCTCGAGACCATAAGCGGCCAATAACCTTACAATGTAGGCGTGTGTTTGCGCATCTTACTATTCACTTAAAACATGTATGATAGGGATAACTAGTTATCCCTACAGGGGCCAGTACCATAGATAGAAACGCTTGCCACCATATCGATATCATCTACTTCCACAGTATGAGTATATAAAAACCGCCCCCCTCGTGTCACGCGGGGTATCCAGCATCAGGCCACTGGCGTTTTCCGCCCACCCACTAAAAATTGGCCGTTATTCGGCGGAACCCGAGTAGGGCTGAATAAGCCTGGAATTTATCGCGTGACACGAGGGGGGCGGCTTTTATATGCTCATACTGTGGTAGTAGATGATATCGATATGGTGGTAAGCGTTTCTATCTCTGGTACTGGCCCATATAGGGATAACTAGTTATCCCTATCGTACATGAACATGGCTAGTGAATAGTAAGATCTGGTCATGTTATTGGGGGCGTATAGTAAAGATTATTATTACTACTTCTCTGTTTGTTTGCCAGATCGAAGGTTGTACCCCCTGGGAGCCAGGCATTCTAGATCATTAATCACCGCATCCTTAGCCTAGTCCAATTCGTTTGAATGCTCAATACCGGCCAGAAGAATCACAGACACGAATTTTTTTTGACCGTTTTTCTTGATGGCATTCTTAATGCACTTGCCGTCATAATCATATGAAAAATGTTCTCTCATACGAGCGTCAAAGTTTATCGTCTGTCCGACGTATATTTTCGAGTTGGCACGATAAATAAGGGCGTAAATTATACCGTCGTTATCCAATATCTTCCGATTCCGCAATTCGTAGGTGGGGCCCTGATTCTCTACCAGGTCCGACACGAATGCATCGCGACCACGAGAGGAGATGTCCGCGCGTAATTCCGCTAGAAAGGAAAAGAGTGCCATGTTGGGTGGGGGAAAACCTGTTATTTTGGAGGGGAGTATATGAGATGGCGTCAGGTGCTTATGTGTCAACTGAGCATCAAAAAAGGGAGAGTCAGTCAAAAAAGGCGCGTATTATGGGAAAAGGCACGCATTATATAGCTTGGAATGAAATGCGCGACTCAAAAAGGGCACTCGTTGAAAAATAAAAGGAATCGTGAAATATGATATTTACACAATTGAGTTGCAATATGGCTTTGTTTGATCTGTTTGATCAGATAAGCACGTGCGTACGTAGCATGTATCTGCAATGTGCGTGAAGATATACCGTCGACCTTGTGGAAACTGAAAATAAATATGCACGTGAATAAGAAAAAACATGTCATGTCTAACCTCGTTTTTTTTGCAACTGACTATATATGCAGCACTACAACCTGTGTAGTTTCCCTCTCCCCCTCACCATCCCTTCCTCCCTCCCTCCCTCCCTCCCTCCTTCACTCCTTCCAGACCACCACCGATGCCATTGACAGCACCACAGCGTGTGTAGTTTCCCTCCCTCCCTCTTCCCGCTCTCTCCTTGGCCTCACCTTCATATCTCCCTCCCTCCCTCTCTCCTTCCTTCCCTCCTTCCAGACCACCACTGATGCTATCGGCAGCACCGCAGCGTGTGTAGTTTCCCTTTCCCCCCCCTCCCGCTCCCTCCTTGGCCTCAACCTCGGAAACTCCTCTTTCTGGCTTCTGCGTCGGAAAAAGGAAGGCGGGAAGGAGGAAGGAAGGGAGGGAAGGGGCGGGGGAGAATGGGGGGAGAAGGAGCTGGATGTCAAGAAGGAAGGGGGAAGAGAGGGAGGGAGGGAGGAAGGGAAGGAGGGAGTGAGGAAGGGCCCGTGGGAGGTGGTGTCTCGAACGTAGATGCAGACGCATGATTTTAATATGCCTTATCGGCTGAGAACGAATTGCATGTACGGATGGGAGGGAGGGAGGGAGGGAAGGAGGGAGGGAGGAAGGGCTGTATCTATGCACTTGAAATCAAATGGGTGTCTGCGCCCTCACTCTCACTCTTCCTTCCTTCCCTCCCTCCCTCCCTCCCTCGGCGACCGTCCTGAATTCGGCCAGCTCTTGTCCCTCCGTACCGAGCCCGGTGACCTCCTCCTCCTCGCCTCCGACGGCCTTCATGACAACCTCTATGACACCGACATCCTCTCCTCCCTCTCCACCACCCTTCCTCCCTCCCTTCCTCCCTCCCTCCCTCCCCTCCTCTCGCCTGCTGCTGCGGCGGCAATGGCTCAGCAAGCTTCTGTTTTTGCAACGGATTCGTCTCGAGTCGCACCTTGGCAATTGTTGCGTGCTCTGCTGCCACAGGAGAAGAAAAAGGCGCTGCATTCTTTTACTTGGAAGAGGAAGGAGGAGGAGCAGGCGGCCATGTGCGGGTTAGATGAGAATGGACGGCCTTTGCGGGCGTTGGGAGGGAATCAGGATGATATTACTGTGGTGTTAGCGCGCGTGCATTGAGCTAGTTTATTTTTTATACAATGACAATTGAAGAAAGAAGAAACACAGAAATGGAAGAAGAGTAAGCAGTCTCTTTGTTTCACAATCATTCATTTATGTTCTTCGTAGTGGTTGTTGTAATTTATTTGTATTACTTGCTCTTCTTTTATCATCCTTTCCCCCCCTCTACTTCACCTTCGATCCAGTCCTTACGGCGCTTGTTGAGTGTACGGCCGAAGGGAGTCAAGCGCTGGCTTTCGGGCGCGCTGATGTCGCACAGGTAATATTGGATGGTCGCCACGTTTTCCTTCATCTTCCCTGCCACCCAATCCGGGTCGTAACACGTAAGATGGACGTGCTCCTCCTTACCCTGAATGTGCTCATCCGCGGCGACACAAGCATTTCTGGTCCACTCCACAGACTTGGCGTCAGAAGCTGCGTCTATATAAGCATCGGTGTGATTGCGCGAGGCGAGCATGTAGCGCACGACGTAGGCGACATAGGTCGGCAAAGGCAGGATGAGGTCGCCAGTGGGAACCTCGTTTTGCAAGTAGGCAGGCGTGGCGGTGGACAAAAACAAACTCCTCGAGGCCTGGAACAATCCGCACTTCTCGGCAATGTCCTTGCTGGGCCCCGTGATGATGGAATAGTTACGGCCGGTCCATGATAACGCCCCGTTTATTGTGTAAAAGTTCTCGATGTCAATATCAGCCACACTGTCCAATGTCGGCTTCCCGCCCGCCATATCCACTGTGGAAATGCCAAAGTACCGAATGTCATAATCGGCTGGTACGTCCACAAACCGAGGCCCACGCTCCAACCCACCGGTTGGCGTGAAGGGCATACGCCCTGTGATGTGGCCCAGCAGGTATACCGGCCCCTCGGGCTTGGCCTCGTAGTAACTACCCGCAAACATATAATTGGAGTCGGCGTTGCTAAATAGCCCTTGATTGTCATCGACGGGCAGGACAAAGGCGTTGCCGTTCACATTCTTGAGGGCTTCATGTCGGGGTAGGTTGTACCGGAAGGACGTCAACCTTCTGCGCGCCTCCTCGGCAAACATTTGCGTCGTGAAATTCATGGCCGGGCGACCACAGGGGAACAATTCCATCCAGCCTGCCGATTGATTACCGTAAAACAGCTTGGCAGGGGCCACGTTGCCCCATACCACTGTGGGGTCCTCGTAGGTAGCAAGATCGAAAGGCTCATAGCCATCCCGAACGTGAAAGAGGCGGAAAATGAGAACTACTGCGCACCCACCTTTGACGGACGTGTCGCAGGCGGCACGATCCTTCGCATCCACGTTCTTTCCCAGCACCGCCAATTGATTCTCTCTGGGAAGGTTTGGTACCTTGCCATCAAAGGTGATGTAGACCTCGAACGTGCCCGCCTCTCCTTCCGGCAGGGTCTGGTGGGCGTCACGGAACGCGTACGGATTAGTTCCCGTTGTAGACAGCACCTCGTAATCCGTCAAAGTGTCAGAGGGCATGCCATTTTCGTCGTAGGTGGAGATGGAGAAATAGCGCAGGTCCTTGGGAAACGTACTCGTGAGCTTGACATGATTCCAGGAAGTCAAGTTAGGCAACACAGTGGTAAGGTACACACAGGCCAACTCCGGCAGTGCGATGGGGAAGGTCTGGATCGTAGCAAGAAGCTGCCATGAGCACTGTAAGGTTGGTGCGTGTGACCGTGATCGCAAGAATTTGGAAAGTGAGCTTGCTTCTGCATACACCGCTTTACCTTGGGAAGATAAGGGAGCCAGTCAGTCACGTCCTTCTGGAAATTTGGACTGTTGAGTGGCTGTCGCTCTTGTCTAAAATCCTCTTCTACAAGGAAGCGAGCCTTGTATTGAGCGTCCGTCCTGTATTGCTCTTGTGGGCTGCGTCTGCTGGTGCTGTTGAAGAGGCGAAGTTGTAATGCGGCGGTCCCACCGCCCACCACCAGCGTGAAGAGCCAGAGGGGGCGGCTCGTTGCTACACGCATGTGCAACTACTCGAGAGAAATTCTTGTGCTCTGTATTGGATCAAAGTGGATAAGTGGGAACTATGTGGTGAGGGGCCAGTGATGTGCGAAAGAAGAAGGAGGGAGGGAAGGGGACTTACAAAGGGTGGGGCTTGGGCATTTTTTGCCTAGTGGGAAGGGGGCAAAGGAGGAAGGGAAAAAGTGAGTTGGTGGCTTTGTGGTCTAGCCAACACGAACTACAAGAGATGCCCTTGGGGTCGTACTGGACAGTGCGGTTGGTCGCTCAGAGGCCGTGCTTGTCGGGAAGAAGCGCCCGAGACGTAGGCCCGACATGTCGAAATGGCCGCCGCCAAACGAAAGCATTTTTGGTCCCAGTATTCCGCGACCCAAATGACAAGATATACACTCCCTACCAGGTGTTACAGACGCCGTCATCGGTTGCGGCCAAGCATGATATAGCTGACTGTAGAGACATCACGGAGACCCTCCACCGATGCGATTTTTCCCTTTCGTCTTTCGGTGAACACAGATGCAACAGATGTTTCTTCTTTCGATGAGGAAGAAAATCAACTAAAAAATAACTTGTTCTCTCTTTTTTTTCTTCTTTTTTTCACATACCACGGCCTTCATGCACCCGGCTTTTCTGCCACGTATATTTTGCCGGGGACGGGTATTGTGGATTCCTTCCGTATTTGCACCTCGACATAAGCCCGCAGCTCGAGACCATAAGCGGCCAATAACCTTAAAATGTAGGCGTGTGTTTGCGCATACCGGCCCGACGACATGAGGCAAAACTCAGGCACCATCGCAGTGTCTTCCTCATGTTTAGCAGAAGAGGGAGACAATGCCGTCGTGTTGATGGCAGCTGCGAGGCGTTGTCCATCCCTTCCTCTCCCTTTTTCCATAAGCTCTTCAATCGAGAAAGCAAAAAGCCCACCCTTTCTCAAAGCTTGCGACACCAAGGCAAAGCACTCATCAAGCTGGCCCACATAAATGAATGTATCGGCTGATAATATCATATTCAACGACCCCGCTTTTTCCTGACGCAAAGCCTCATGCATTTCCTGAACTCGCACTTCCGTGTAGTCACCACTCTCTCGAGCTTTAGCAACCATCTTTCTTGACAAATCGCATCCCAACATGGCGCCACCCGATGGTGCCAGAACTGTCGTTGTTGATTCTCGCTTTGCCCTCGCCTCCGACCCATCGATATCAGAAATACCCCATACATACTCTCGAAATATTCTGCCGCACAACCCTGTGCCTGAGCCTAAATCCATCACGCGCCACCCGCCTTCAAGAGGAGGAGGACAGACGACGTCATGGACAGCCTCGTAAAGGTCCCATGGCACCCGGTAGGAAAGATGGGATACAAGCTTCTCCTCAAATGTATCTGCTAGCTCGTCAAACACATCTCGCACGTAGTCCGGCGCGGCGGCAAGCGTGCTGGGGCCTTCCCCTGTCAGAACTGCCAGTCGATGCAGGGCCCGCGGATTGGGGGAGGCTCCATCTACCACCAGGCGACGGTAGGCTTCAATGACTGCATCTCGCTCCGTGGCCGCTAAGACGGTCCCAAGGAAGATGTGGGCGGTGGCATCATTGGAGCGCAAGGCTAGGGTCTGCATCCGGTGGAAGGGGGGGAGGGGGAGCTGGCTGGATAAGACGAGAAAATTTAGGGAAAGTCAAGGTATCCTGACAAACCTTTTCTGTGTAGTCGACAGCCAATCTTGTAAATCCCAGCATCTGTAGTATTGTCGCAATGTTGAAAGCTGCATTCGCACGGCCTGGCTCTAATCGCAGCACGGTCGAGAAGCCTCGTAGCGCCAATCCCCACTCGCCAGCCTCGTGATGTGTTACAGCCTGATTGAAGAGTCTGTCGGCGCTGCAGGCAGCCACATCCCCGTCCGCATCATTGAGAAGTGCCTCAACCTCCTCTGCCGTGTCGATTCTCATGATAGCCCTTCCTGCGGAGAAAAAAAGAAGGGCGAGGATGGTGAGAGAGGATGTACAATACGGCGCGTGGAAGTGGACGACGGTGACGTTGAATTGTCCGGGTGTTTAGTCTGTGAAATATATATTTTCTCTGCGGGAATGCGTGTAGGACAGCATCCAGTGGTAGGTGTACCATTCCGCGGGGAGAAAAACAGGAAACTGCTGAAAACAAAGAGCTTTGCTTGTTTTTTCCCAAGCCACGCGAACAAAAGGGAGTCGTGGAGATTATTTTTGAGGGTAGGGAGATTTCGGCTTGCGTGACACAAATTACAATGGACGAATTGTAATTGATCGCATATCGTGGTTTTCATTCGATTTTCCTCCATTCTTCAGTCATTCATGTCTCACTTTCCCCGTGTAACTTCCTACAATGTCCACTTCCTGTTGGCTATTCAACTCGTCCTTTTGCCCTCTTGTACGCTCATGTTTAGTTGGATGGCTTCGGCGTGGAAACAATGAGAGGACCGATGTTGTCCCCCGTAGCTTCATTGTGCTTCATGTGCGCGCCGTCGCATAAGGGGAATGTTCCACTTTGCCTGTTATTTGTAATTCGAACAGAGTATGAGCCGCCGCACATTCGTAACATGCTCGTGGTCCATCCGCAGCCCCATGTCCTACTCATACTACCTACCAGCAGCGGCAGAACACCTTCTTCTCTCCAGGTTTCATCTCTACCATGGTCACCACCTTCGGACTCTCCAAGTCGACCTTGTTGTTGATCTTGGCCTGACAAAGGAAATGTGGGAGAGGAGTCGAGCTCAACGACGGGATGCGGCAGTGGGCAAAGACGCCCTTAAGATAACCCCGCACAAGCGCGCTGTCTAGACTCATACACTCAGTTTCTAAACTTGGACAAGACGCAGGAGACATACATAGGCGCCTCACTTCCACCGACATACCTGCAGAAAGAGTTGAGGGCGGCTTGTTTTGGGCACCATAAAAGCGTCGGAGGCGACGAAGAGGGTTACAAGGACAGTGCTCAGGACATATCTCATGCTGTTCATCTTGCGGGATTTGGGGGGAAGGGGGAAAGATTTGGGGGGGGTGACTAAATCGCCACTTCTGGTGCACATGATGATGGGCATCGACGCGGGATATGGTGACAAAGTCCGTGAGGTCCGGGCACTTTTACAGGCAAAAAAACAAGCTACACTGTCAGCTCAGTCTCACTGCCGGGTACTTTAGCTCGCAACATGTACTACGCACGTTCAGACTGTTCCGCGTGGGTGCCGGGTCACGCATATTTTTATTTTGGTGGCCGTGAGGCGACCCGGGTCAACCTGGCGGAGGGTTTTGTGTGAAGAGGGATTGAGTGCCAGGCCCCCCCCACGATGGAGGGCTTCGAAAGGGAAGCTACGGCCCTCATCCTCCCTTTCTTCTCGTCCCTTCCTTCTCCTTTCCCATTCTGCCTCGTCTGGAGCATTTCAGTACTTGATCACCCAGGTACCCGGGTTCCTGGCGGACCCGGGCTGTCAAACCAGATCCGGGTCGTCCTTTAGCCCGGGTCCAGTTCCCAGGTCTGTCGGGTACCCGGAAATACCGGGCCTGAGCCCACCCCTGCCAGCAGTGGCGACATGAAAAGACAGTCCATTGACTCGTTAATTTTCTGTCCGCAAGACAGTCAATTGAGAATAAATAGTTGGGAACGATGAGTCCACACAATTTATTCGCAAGACTCTCCCTCAGGTATGTGGGCCGGCCACGAGTTCGACGAGCACGACCAGTCTGATATCAAAGACAACGAGACCGTTCGCATTCGGTAGATCTTGAGGATAAGTGAGATAAGTCAAGTCACACAAGAAATTGGTGGCTCCTGTTCGGGGTTGAAATTGCATCGAAAAGAGTCTCTTTTTTCCAGGCACGATATTTTCGTGCGGACAACAAGCAACCCATCGCAGAAGTCCTCTTTTTTTGTGTTTCCTGAACAACTCACGCCAAACACAACACAACATGGCTCTTTCCTAATGGGCGTTGAGAATTATGGCGTGTGTCTCAAGGTCGACCCCCTCCGCCGACAAGAAATCATTGCAAAAACCGTGGAGAGATGCCTCCTTCACAGTCTCGCCTGTTGTGCTTGCCAAAGGTACATGGAGTCCCTCGACAAATCTCCTTAAACACAGATGTATGAAAATAATAAAGGGTACAACGTAGTGCTGGCAGCAGTGTACGCAGTGCTGGCAGCAGTGTACGCAGTGCTGGCAGCGGTGTACTGTACAACACGACGCTAGCAAAAAACTTCTGGTGGTAATAAATTTATTTCTTTGCTTGTTCTTCTTGAGACCCAGGTGGTGGGGGCCAGCCCGGGAGATGAATGGGGGGCGCTCCAATCTCGCACAAAAATGTTGTGATATCCGCGGTTGTCGTGCGAGTGGCAAGGATTTCGCTCATTGTGATTATGCCAGGCCCTTGTGGATGAAGTTGTGGCGTTGACTTCGGTATTAATTGCAAGCAAGATGCCGCACGCATGTCCCGAAGGCGTTCCTCGGTCTTGCTACTACAATCACTTGATGTTGCTGTTTCAACAGATGGGTACAGAGGTTTCCGTGTTGGCACCCTTGCTGTCATTTTTTTGGTCTGGAAGTTTTGCTCGTGCTCATTTTGGAAGTGTTCCAGTAATTCAACGGCCTTAAAAAAGCTAGCCTTACACGTTTGGCATATGAACTCAGCCAAGCTCAATGGCCCGTATTCTTCCTTCTCATCCTTCGAATCAAGTACGCCCTTGCAGTTGCGTGCATACGTCTTGTATTTTTCTCCTTCCGCTGGTGATTGTACCTCGGTCCTTTCTGTGGCATGGTTGTCAGTATGCGCGTGGTCGACATCAGTCCTCGCGTGTCTCTTTCCCGGTGGCTTCGAGCGTAACAAAAGCAACCCCTTAGCATTTCGGCGCGCTTCCTCCATCGTCCTACCCACCCCAAACACGAGACGATACCCCAGCAAGCGGGCTAACTCGGCTTGCAAAAAGGTCCCCAATTCTTTCGCCTGCTCGAGGAAGACAGAAATGGAGGAAGACGATGACTCACTTTCCTCCTCCTCATTTGTACCCTGCATCTGTACGCTGTATTGACCAAGTCGTCCAATCTTGCCGTCCTCGAGAAGTTTCAGTCCATCCCCCGCCACCACGCGACGCAGTAGCCTGACAGGGCCCCTTTCAGCTAGGTTGCGATAGGCCTCCAGGACGGGTGCGGAGGGAGGAGACCGCCACGCGGCAGCAGGAACACGCATCACAACTGGAAAGTGATGCATAATTTCTCCCGTGGACATATTCTGCCGGACGCCTTGCCGCATGGCCCCGGCGCTCACGCCCAAGGGTAGTGAGTCCAAGTCCGTACGGTGCAGCTCGCCTTCGTCGACGCCGCCTTCCGTTTGCACTGAGGGAGGGTCGACGACGACGATAAAAGAATGCCCGACGAGTGAAGGGTTCATGTGCTCTTCAATCTGGACAACAAGCTGCTCGAGCTGAAGAACGAGGTAAGCCATGTGGTCATTAAGAAGGGCAAAGGGGTTGATGAAGGAAGGAGGAGGAGGCTGGTCCATCGCTAGCTAGCGCCTCCGTGCCAAGGCTGTAAGGAACCATCGCCGCGTGGGGAAGGAGAGCTTTGTATACATGTGCGCTTCCTGTCGTGGGGTTGGTTGGAAATGAGCGCGGGGTGTGATTATCATAGCTGTGGTAGAGGCAGGGAGGTCAACGTGACGCGAGTCCACCCCGCTTGAGCTTTTGGGTTGCGGTCACGCTTTTTCTTCGCTTTCCTCAGGTGGGTATGACGACTATTAGTCGTGCATGGTCGCATGACAGGACGATTGACGACTATCCCGTAATATTGATAGTGCACTCACCTACTATACAACCAAACACTCACCCAAAACACAAGCACGAATAATAGCTCGAGAGAAGCAAGCTCCACCTGAAAACCTCCCCGCTACCAATGCCTGAGCCTCGACTACAACCACATCGCAAACGGGCCCGCGTCGGTCTCCCCGACATTCGATACATCGATCTGCTGTGGTGCTCTCTCGCTGGCTTGCGATGCCTGCGCGTTGTACCTGTGTTTGTTGCTGCCGTCGACGGCCCTGACGACCGTGATACCTCAAATCTACTTTATTGGCTGCCCGACCCCTGCCCGACGGCCTCCTTGTGCCGGGTAGCGCTGACGCTTCCCTGTCATGCAGACATTCCAAGCCGGGGCAGTGGTGTCTCGTCTTTGGGAGACGTGCGTCTGAATGTGAAAGATCCTCAAATGGATCTCTGCTCTCTCCCATGGCGACCCCACCACTACATGGCACCGGTGGAAATGCTTGATCCCATTTCCGCGATGCCTTGGTCTCTTTGTCCCCGAAGCTGCCTTGCACGCATTGTCAAGAAAGCAGAGCTTGAGCATGGTCTGACATTTCGTGTGGGATTTGAGTTGGAGTTCGTGCTGGGTTCGGCAGATTGTCAAATCACTGAAATGCGCACCTACTCCTCAGCTGGGGCGTTCGACGACGCGGCCCCTATTCTTGACGAGCTGTGCAAAACTCTGAGTGAGCTGGGCCTCATCGTGGAACAAATGCACAAAGAAAGCGGACCAGGCCAATTTGAAATTGTCCTTGGTCACAGACCAGTGATGACAGCAGTCGATGGACTGCTGTTCGCTCGGGAGGCCATCGTTGCCGTGGCACAGCGGCACCAGCGGCGCGTCAACTTCTTGCCTAAGTACATGGGTGAACACGCGGGCAACGGTTGCCACGTGCACATTAGCCTATGGCGGAATGGGATGAATTTACTGCCACCACCCGGTCTTACTGAAACTACACCCTCTCTAACCAATTTGGACGACGTGCTCAAGACGTATTGTAGTGCTGAGGGAATGTTGTTGCTCGATGAGACGCTTCGTCAATTTCTTGGTGGCCTTCATGCCTTGCTGCCCGCGCTTATGTGCTTTACGACTCCCACACCCAACTCATTCCGTCGCATCCAGCCACGAGCGTGGGCAGGCGCCTTTCAAGGATGGGGGATTGGCAACAAGGAAGTACCACTTCGTCTACCTATTCAATCGTTGGATGAAGGGGTATTTACAAACCTTGAGGTCAAGCTGTGCGATGCCACGGCCAATCCTTACATTGCTGTCGCCGCGCTAATAAGTGCTGGTCTGGTAGGCTTGGAATTGGCGGCAATGACCTCAAAGGACGATGAGCCAATCCAAAACCCTATGCTCCTACCTCCGCCGCTTGAAGTAGATGCAGGAGAGCTTTCGCTTTTTGAACAGACACGACGTGGTATTCGAAAATTGCCCAAGAACTGGGCAGAGGCCAAGGCGCACCTAATGAGCCCGGAGGCAACGCGTTTGAGGGAATTGCTGGGAACGGACATGGTGCAAGCTTGTGTAGCCACCAGGGAAAGCGAATGGGCGGCGTTGAAGGGAATGACGCTTGACAAGGAAGTTTCATTGCTATACGACAAGTATTGAGTCCCATTGATTGTAAAAAAAATGAATTGAAATGGAAATGAAACAAAAATGTCTTTTCAGCATCAACTCCAGCCAACCTCCCCACCAGGCATCTGACTGCTTTTGGAGACAACACTCTCGTCACTACACTACTCACACGCAACGGTCACGCATGCACATAGTCCCTTCCTGACACGCACGATCACAGGAGATCCGTATGTTGGTGGGCGAAGGACCCAGAAACCTTTGTTCGCCCTTGATCTCCTTGGGCCTCCCACTTCTACTCTCACTCTTCCTCAACGCCACCACGCACGCTTTTGTGAGAATATCGCCCATGCCCATCCGCAAGCTTTTCACCTCGTCCACACCGCCCGCCTCGTCTCCCACATCATCGTCGACCGGTAGCGGCAGCTCTTCTTATGGCAGCGCCCGCAATAGTTTGCCGGGGCACTTCCGCTTCCCCAGCACGCGTCAGAGCAAGGGCAGCAGCTCTCAAGTCACATCGGTGGAGGACGACAGTGACCAAGCGTCCGTTTCCTCTTCCATGGTGGGCTTCCACGGTTGCTCGTCGATCGGTACTCGTGACGATGACGACGATGACGGCGGCGAAGCCCTTAACGGTGACCAAGGGGAGCACCAACGCCGGTCCTCCCTACCCAACACGCAAGAGGTTTTGGCCTCTTTCCTCGCTCGCGACTTCCAACCTTCGCCATGGCTTACGAATGAACACTGGCAAACCATTTGGGGTGCTCGAGCTATTCAAGACATTGTAATGAAAAAGCTGGCGCCCAACACCTTGCCGCAAGGATGGAAGGATGTGTATGATCGACGCGAGCGGTGGGAGACGCCCGATGGGGACTTTTTCCACGTGGATTTCTTATTCTGTGACGGCCATCCTGCCGCCACTTCCTCATCACCACGGCCACTAGCGATTGTCTTGCATGGTCTAGAGTCCACCTCATGGGCGCTGCTGCCGCGTTCCATGGCCAAGGCTTACGTTCAACGAGGCTTCGACGTCCTCGCCCTGAACTTCCGCGGCTGTTGTGGAGTTGATAACCTCAAGCCCTACTCCTACCACCTGGGGTTCACGGACGATTTGACTTACGTACTCCGCCGCCTGCACGCCGAGGACCCCTGCCGTCGTGTGTATTTGACTGGCTTCTCGCTTGGCGGGAATGTTATTCTTAAGTGTTTGGGAGAGCTGGGGGAGGATGCGGTCAGCCTAGGCGTGGAAGGGGCGGCGGTGGCCTGCGTGCCCTTCGATGCCGTGCGCTCCTCCAGTAAGATCGACACGGGTTTCAATCGATGGGTGTATGCGGACAACTTTTTGAAAACGCTCAAAGTGAAGGCGGCGCAGAAATGGAAGAAGCACAGGGAGTCCTTGGACGGGGAGGAGCTGGGGGAGGGCCCTTACGACCTGGAGCGAGTGCTGGCTTGTTCTCGCATCGGGGATTTTGACGACGAGGTAATTGCCAAGCTGCACAATTTTGATGGTAAAGTGGACTACTACACGCAGAGCTGCTCTAAGCAATACCTGCCTCGCATCCGGATTCCAGCTCTAGTGATAAACGCGCGCGATGACCCTTTCATCAACGAGAATGGCTTACCAGCGCCGGATGAGGTTGGAGAGGGTACAGTTCGCCTGGTATATCATAAGCATGGTGGGCATTGTGGATTTTTAACAGGGCAGGAGGAGAAAGGGCATCGAGAGGAGGAACGGTGGCTTCCCACTGAATTGGCGCGTTTTTTGATGCACGTTGACGTGCCGTTTCGTGCACTGGAGAGAAATGACGACTGTAGTGATGTTGGGGAGAATTGGGCAGGCGAGAGCCAGTCTGTGTTTGCGGTGAAATGAAAAAGAAGTGTAGATGTATACTAGAATACGGTGCGCGTTTTGTTTTCGCTTTGTTTGTTTTGCCTCATGCTTTGTGTGCGTGCTGGTATGCTTTTTCCAGAAATAAGAAGAACATTGTCCATGTTGGGAAACATTTAGGCTTCGGCGCTGTTGTGTGGACGAGGTGCTACCAGACAACAACGACTGTAACGGAGCAAGAATTTTGGGCAGCAGCAGCAGCAAGCGCACATCGAGATAGTGGTGAGGATGATCAGAAGGAGGGCTGCTATCATGTAGGATAAGTAGGATTGATCGTTCTCGTTGGCTCGCTTTCGTTTTTCGTCAAATGTGGAGACTATCATGAAGTCTTGAACAGTCACGCTCACCCGCACTTCCTCTGTCATACAACCTCTGGTGCGGCCAGACCCAGCTGGAAGGACATCTGCAGCAAGGCAAGGAGGGCCTACTCCGTCATAGACGCTGATCTCAATCTGGTCAACGATGTTTGGTACAGTGGTCGAATAGGCAAGACCGTTGAGCAGGAAATCCAAATCTTGAGGCGTCGTCACAAATCGAAGAAGCTTCGACGTCTTTTTAAGGCAGTTGGTCGGACAGTAACGCGAGGATGTAAAATCGGCGAGCGCGATATTATTTTCGTTCAAACGGATGCTCCCGTATGTGCACGCAATATTTACGAGAACCGGATCGATGCCCAGGTCAGGATCTGAGATGGAGACTGCTTCTAGAACCACCTGCGTGGGATTGGTTCCGAGTGGCGTGACGTTGTCAAGGTTGGTTGTGGCGTAGACAGAGTAGTTGCTTGTACCAAGGTCGATTGTCGTCGCGGCGTTCTCGTTCTGTACTGCCAATTGCTGCCACATAGATCGTGTGGATGGCAGTATATTCGATGCATTGATCATGCCGCTCTCACATGCTACAACCCGAAAATAAAACCCTTCTTCCACCTCACCTTCCGGGAATAGAGCCGTGCCGTTCCAGGTCCGATTGGGCTGTGTAAAGAACCCAGCATCCGAAACATAATGCACAGTCACGCCTGTCTCGTAGGGAAATGATGATACCTGGTCCGGCAACCGAAAAGGCACCGAGGTCACAGCATCCGAAGTGCCATTCGCCCGTAGTATGTGCAAGGTGCCATGATGTGGCAGGCCCGTAATTTCGAAGCACAATTCCCGGTGCTCCAGGCTTTGGTGATCCATGCCATACAGATACACGGGCGTCAGGGTGTTCTCGGGTACGATGGGCGTATTGATCGTGGGCAGAGCCACCAAGGAGGGCACAACAACAAGATGAAGAGTGCCTGGTACGGAAGAGGCATTGAAGCTATCAATGACAATATATGTGAAGGCGTCAGTGGCCAAGTTGTCATTGATGCGGGCGGCATGTGCCTTTTTGTAATCATTATCCTGTCCTTGCAGCAATTGTACTTGCGGCCCCGTGTAGAGATAAGCCAACTGTGCCGGTGCGAGAGGAGTGATCGCAAGCTCATCCCCCACCAGCAGTGGTGTGGTAGCGTTGGTGTCGTCGAGGCGGTATAGATGGCCGTGCGTAGGGAGAGAAGCGATTTGAGCTGTCATAATGCGAAAGCCCTCAGATGCTGTGCCCATGAGTGTCACAGCTGTGAGCCGCCCTGCCATAGTCTTAACCGATAAAAATGTGACGTTGCCCTTATCATCCAAGATGCCCGCCCTCGGAATCTCGTGCACAGCCTTGACCTGGATGAAAACCGTAGCTGTATCACTAGCCAGGCCTGTTATACCATCAAGAGCGTAGAAACTAAAAGTTGTGTACACGGCAGGCCACGAAATCTCCTTCCAGCCCGGTCTGTATCTAATATGCGTAACAAAAGCGCTACTTGTGCTGCCATTGGCCAAAGCCAAATCTAGCGCAATTGGCAGTGATCCCGCAGTGATGGCCGTGCCGTTAAGATAGTAGAGCGTCCCCCTAGTGGGTAGTGTGGCTAAGTAGAAAAGTGGCATGGTCATCACCTGTATTGAAGAATTATAATTGGGACTGGAAGTGTCATGATCCCCATCCAGAACCTCGAGCGTCAGTATCACCAACTCACTCACGGGGACTGGCGCGAGATAATACTCGGGCGTGTCGTAATGAGTGCCCACCTCACCATTCTCCTGCACAATATGGGTGGCGGCGAGGGCAATGGGTCGGCTGTTGGGAACTCGGGCATTGTAATTTTGTGTTACTTCAGCAGGAGAGAGAACCCGGCTGTAGAGCGCCCATAGGTATATATTGCCACGAAAAGGATGAGACGTGCGAAGCGCCATACCCTCAGGCTCTGAAAAGAAGAACAGTCGGCTTTGTGCGTTAATCGTTATTCGGACGTCAATAGCTCCGTCATTGACAGGCTGACCGTTTACATAAAGCATGCAATAATGGCTGCCCATCTCCGAGAAGGGGTCCGGCTCGCAGGTGTAGACGACGTGTAAGTTGCCGGCTGGGATCCCCTTGACGGACGGCCCAGCGACAGAGGTAGACGCAGTACTACCGGTTACGACCCGCAACGTGCCTGATTGCATAATTAAGCCCAAGTCAGGGGCAACAGTCGAAGTGCTAGTAAAATCTATGGAAAAAATTACGTAGGTACTTGTATCATTGGCTGTGAGGGCATCATAGCGCAGCCATGTCTCAACTGTTAAGGTCCGAGTGCTTGAAAATAGGCCTCCCCATCTCTCTGCAGTTTCTGTCGAGGACACGCGCTCTATAAATCGAGGCCCTGTCGCATTATTGGTGATCCCATTGCCGGTAGGACGGCAAAATAGGCCTTGAACCGCCAGCGAGCCCAGAAGTGGGCCCTCGTCCTCATCCTCTACTCCAGCAGGACCAGCCAATGCATCAGGAATATTGCCCGAGAGACAAGCATCCCGGTCAAAGACAAACAAGATAATCTCGCCCGAAACGCGATAAGTGGATTCAGCATCATGGGAGGTGATGGAGGAAATGGAGAGAAGCAGTCCCAACACCAACACCGACAACTGCAGGAGCAGGGTGGGAGGAAGGGCCCGCAACATAGCTCAGGTCTGTCGGAGATTAGAGAATAGTAATGAGGCAGAAAATCAATCAGCATGCTTCTTGTCTAGTCGACAATGCCTCGTGTCTTCTGCACGACCGCTGCTATTACGTGGGTGTACGTGTTAGTGCAGAGGTTGACGAATGAACGTAGAGTTGGGCCATATTAACGGATTTCTGAAAACCTCCCCACCCCCTTTCAAAGAACCATCCCTTCATTTTCCAAAAACAAGAGCAAAGAAACCGTAAATTGTATGATGCAGGATAGAATTCCTTCATAGCTTTTGTTTCTTTTTCGTATGTTAATCCTTCCGGCTTTCAATGGTATAGTAAATCATGATCCGCCAGAGTTTTTGAGTGAAGATGTCCGCATCATCCTCAAGCACCAACCGCAGCTCCGCAAGGAGGTCATCAGGTCGACAATGAGTCAGGAGTTTGGAGCAAATATAATCAATAAGCGTGGGTTCTTCCTCTCCGAGCAGCTCCTTGATCTTCTTGACCACCCAGGCCCGAAGCCGAACCGGCACCAGGTTCTGGGCATCCACAGTAGCCCAGTCCACGGGGTAGTCAAACAGAGCATCCTTGTCCTGTGGAATCTCTCTCACCAGCCGCTTTTGGCGTTCAGAAAGCATCCCGGATATCGGAGCAGGGCCACCCTTTGAGGTGTTCTCGGTAGAGGTGGAATGCTCGGGGTGCCTGTCGTCGTGATCGTAGTCAAGGGGGACGGGCACCCTCAATTTCGTCCCTCTCTCTTCCTCGTCCTCGTACCCAGCCTGAAATACCGAGGTCGCCACCCGGCTACGGCTACTGACCTTCGCCTTACCAATATTGCCAGCCCCGCGGGACTTGGCGGGCAGGTCAATCGTCCAACTCCCACGGCTTTTCACTTGAAGAGGCCGCGATGCAATGGTCGACATGGTGCCGGCAGCAGACGAACAATCACCATCGGCACTAACATCAACCGCCGGCTTCTTGCTGTTGCTGCGTCTGTGGTCCTCTTTCTCTTCATTTTCCTCCTTGAATCCCTCCCCCCGCTCCTCATCCCTAGACCGACCCCGCTTAGAACGCTCTCGTGAGCGCGAGGATGAACCGCTGCTACTGCTGCTGCTACTTCTGCTGCGGCCATTGCGGTCTTCCTTGCTCCTTCGACGACAATGACCACGTTCCTGACTTCTACTTCGACTATGACTCGCTCGTATATGCCTGCTGCTTTCTCTCCTCTCCCGCTCCTTCTCAATCTCCTTCTCCCTCTCCAACGCTGCAGCTTCCTTCGCAGACACCGCTGCCACAGCCTCCTCCTCGCGTGCCTCCCTCTCTTTCTGTCGCCGCTCAATCCTCTCTGCCTCCTCAACCCTCCTCCTGAGATCTCTTAATCGCTCCTCTTCCTTTTTTCGATCTCGCTGCGCTTCCACCATTCGGAACCTCTCGACCTCACTCAAGACTACCGTGTTTTGCGCCCGTCCCTCTCTCACAGTCTCGGGCGACGGAGGCAAACCTGCCGCCAGCGTCATCCTCTCCACCATCAATGATGCCCCCGTCCTACTATTGTGCTCTTCCCTTCCCACCTCCGCTTCTCCCGTTGCTGCTGCTGCTCCTCCTCCTGTTACTACTCCTAATTCTGCTGCTGAGGCTAGGCCCCCAGCAGTTGCAGCGGTGTCCTCCTCCCGTGCAAGACCCTGGCGCGCCCCCAAATTCCTCCTTTGTATCACATACTGCAACCGTTCCTTCGCAACCTTATCCTGGGCCGCTTCTTCCTCCGATACCTCCAGCTCGGCCAGAATTGCAACCTCTTTTTTTCCAACTTTTGTCACTATTTCCTGGTAGTCGACCTTGAAACCGTTCATCAAATTTACACACCGTCGAGCTTGTGCCGGTCGTGCATACAAACAAAATCCAAAGTTCTTCCCCTCCACACGCTTCCATTCTAGGACCCGGCCGCATTGTTCGAGCAGGGAAAAAATAAATTGATCGGGGACATTGGGAGGCAGCTTGCCCACAAACACCGTCATCGGTTCATCCTTTTGCATTCGCGATGGGGCCGACGACGAAGGCTGCGGCGCTACTATTCCACCTTCTGATCCTACTTTCCCCTTTCTGTCAACGCTGCTGCTCGTATAGAGGCCAGCTAGGGTGTTCGCCCTTTTTTCTCCTGCTTCTGCTCCTGCTCCTGCTCCTGCTCCTGCTCCGACTGAAGCAGTGGTGATCGAGATGGGTCCAGCGACGGCCGCGACTGCTGCAAGCGTGTTATTACTCGATGCTAATGTGTTGCGTACTTGGCCGTTTTGTAAGGAGGGGAGGTTTTTGGGCAACGACAAGGGGGGAGGGGCGGCGCAGGGCATACCACTAGGCATGAAGACAGGGGGTGGGAGGGAAATGCCGACGTGTGGATAAGGGGCTGCTATATTTGTGGGATGTGTGGAGAAATGAAAGGTTTGGTTGGTCCGTGATGGCAGGGGATGGGGATATAAAAGAGGCAAGGCTGCATTAACGGATGAAGGGAGCTTGTCATGGAGGGTTTTGAATTTATGGGAATCGAGACCTAGTATATCACCGAAGGCAGGAAAACTTACCGGCATGCGCCATGTCCATGTACGGCATAATAAGAGGGGGCAGAGGTATTGGTATGGCAGTTGCAGGGCGGGCTTGTACATAATTGATCGAGGACGCAGGATTATGGGAAGGATGAGGGAGCTGCGGCAGATAATGGGATGGAGGAGCTGAAGGAGGAAGGGGAGGAGGTGGCGGGGCCAACGATGGCGGCTCTCTTGCAAGGGTTGCTTCCGGTACCAAGGAGGGAAGCTCGGTTGCCTCATCCTCGTTAGGTGGGTGCGGAGGCGGAGACGGAAGCGGAGGAGGAGGCGTGGTCGACATGAGAGGAGATGGGCTGGTGTAAGAGAGGAAGGAGGGGGGTGATTGTGCAGCCTGCGGCTGTGTTGGCTCTGTGTGAAGAAGGAAGGGATCACGGCAGTGTAAGGAGGGAAACAACAAGCGCGTCGTGCAGCTATGCTTTTTGTGCTCTGCAGATGTTGCCTTGCGTGAGTTATGTAGCTGTCCCCTTGTAACACCCACTTTGAATTCACCATCATCGTCATCGAGCAGTGCATACTTTTTCACCCACCTTCGACCTGGCCCATGCGCTTTTCCATTTTCAATTTTGGTCAAAACCTTTCGTTGTAGTCATCTTTCTCTTCACTACAGATATTTGTAAGGCTGCGGTGAAATTTTAGAAAGCCATCCTTTTGCCGGCTGGATCACATTTCTGGTGTGCAAATTTTACTTTGGCTCTTGCTTGAGAAGAATTCTCAATTCTAAAACTCTCCTCTTTTTCTACCTCCCAATATGAAAGGAAGGATGAAAGGGTCCTACAAAGCGCTTGCGGGGCTCCTCTTGAGCATTTTGGGAATCAAAAATATCTTGCCCTTGGCCTTCGCGCGGCAGCTGGAACGTAGCATCGGCACGGACGTACTCTACACCATGGGCCACGAAGGATGCCTGGCAGGCCAGATCCCAGACATGGAGCCCGTAGCCGCTCTGGGGCCCTTGCACTTGAACAAAAGTTATGTTATATGCCTTGATGGAAATGGACTTAGGCATCCCGGGCCTTTGGGGTCGTTACCAGAAGAGGCTGGCAGTAGTGAGGGCATTGGACCCCCCAAGGGCGGCATTGCATACGCCATCTCACCCTTCACTGCCCTAAGCTTATCCGCCATCAAGAACGTCTCGATCGAGCTCTGGTTAAGTGTAGCATCTCGATCTACCAGCAATCAAACGGCTGTCGTGCTTTGCATTTGCGCCGAGGACGTGGTGCGCCTGAAGGTGTTTCAGATGAATGCAAAGCTTTTTATACAGTTTACGGCCCCAGGCACGACGGGCAACACCATCCTCGACATGAATGTCGATCTACCGTTGGGCACACCACCCATGGCGGTGCACATGATTGTCACGGCCGAAAGCATCGCCCTCCTCATGGGTGGGGTGATGCGGCAACGTATTACTCATCGGGTGTATGTCAATGGGGCTCACAATCCCAGCACCAATAAACGCGCTGTCCTTGACAGTCGTCCAACCTATTGGAACCAGTCCGACCGCCTGTATCTTTTTTCCGAGCCTGCATCGGCCAGCGTTGATACGGTGAATTGGCCGGGAACCTTGTATCTATGCGCGTTATACAACCGGTCGCTTTCTTTGGCCGAAGTCAAGCAAAACTACGCTGCCGGCGTTCCTGACAGCCGGCCAATTGCCCGCTCTGTCACCCATACCATACAAGAAAATGGCGAGGTTGGCACACATTTTGACACGCCCGAGTTTTACTCGACCCCTGTCCCTTTAAATGAGCTGGTGGTGCTTACACTCGAAGTTCTTGATGCGGATCACGACCCGGCTAGCCCAAATTACAACGCCTCGACCTTAGTAACGAGCATACCGGTGCTCTATTTGGCCATCCTTCCCTCCAAAGGTACTCTCTATTACCTGAATGGCACGATCATAACAGGTCCCTTGCCAGCTGCACTAGATTTGGCTTTGGCCAATGGCAGCACAAGTAGCGCTTTTGTTACGCATATTAGATACAGACCGGGCTGGAAGGAGATTTCGTGGCCTGCCGTGTACACAACTTTTAGTTTCTACGCTCTTGATGGTATAACAGGCCTGGCTAGTGATACAGCTACGGTTTTCATCCAGGTCAAGGCTGTGCACGAGATTCCGAGGGCGGGCATCTTGGATGATAAGGGCAACGTCACATTTTTATCGGTTAAGACTATGGCAGGGCGGCTCACAGCTGTGACACTCATGGGCACAGCATCTGAGGGCTTTCGCATTATGACAGCTCAAATCGCTTCTCTCCCTACGCACGGCCATCTATACCGCCTCGACGACACCAACGCTACCACACCACTGCTGGTGGGGGATGAGCTTGCGATCACTCCTCTCGCACCGGCACAGTTGGCTTATCTCTACACGGGGCCGCAAGTACAATTGCTGCAAGGACAGGATAATGATTACAAAAAGGCACATGCCGCCCGCATCAATGACAACTTGGCCACTGACGCCTTCACATATATTGTCATTGATAGCTTCAATGCCTCTTCCGTACCAGGCACTCTTCATCTTGTTGTTGTGCCCTCCTTGGTGGCTCTGCCCACGATCAATACGCCCATCGTACCCGAGAACACCCTGACGCCCGTGTATCTGTATGGCATGGATCACCAAAGCCTGGAGCACCGGGAATTGTGCTTCGAAATTACGGGCCTGCCACATCATGGCACCTTGCACATACTACGGGCGAATGGCACTTCGGATGCTGTGACCTCGGTGCCTTTTCGGTTGCCGGACCAGGTATCATCATTTCCCTACGAGACAGGCGTGACTGTGCATTATGTTTCGGATGCTGGGTTCTTTACACAGCCCAATCGGACCTGGAACGGCACGGCTCTATTCCCGGAAGGTGAGGTGGAAGAAGGGTTTTATTTTCGGGTTGTAGCATGTGACGACGACAACGACGCTGCCTCGGCATCAATATCTATTCAGCAGCGGATTATAGTGCAGAATGTAAATGATGCCATAATACTTCTCGCACCATCTGCGTCTCTGCTGTCGGTTTTAGGCCTCGGTGCGCTTGGTGTGGCGACCAATGTGAGCGGCGGCGAGGTCTTCCAGGGCTACGATGTACTGACTCTGAAAGGTTGGCAGGTGGTGGATCCCGATCTTGACGTAGATCCTGTGCTAGTCCGCATTAGCGCAGTGTATGGCATTGTGCGCCTGAACCCACAATACCTGTCCTTTGCAGACTTTGCCTCGGTGCGGTGCCAGATGTTTGAGGAGGGTGCTGAGGCCACGCCGTCATCGCTCTGTCAGGGAAGTGGAGAAGACCGAACAATGGTGTTTGTGGCTTCCCCAGCACACTTAAAACTCTTATTGGAAGGGATGGAGTATCGCTCAGCAACCCCCAACGTAGTCGATACCGTGCGAGTGGCAGTCTTCGACGGGGAAACAGTGGACGCGGGTCAAGATGGATGTTTGCCAGCACGTGCCTTTAACTCCACGTCCCTGAGGTTCAGCGGCTGCTGGATAGCGACAGCTAATATTACTGTGCATGTGGGACCATCGGCTTTGCTACTTTCACTTTATCTATCCGATGTCAATCACAAAGTGCCTAGTTCCCTCTGGTTTGCACTCTGGGCTTGGCTGCTCTTCATGACCTCGGCTGGGGTGACAGCGTGGTGGCACAGTCGTCAACAGAGTTAGGACAGATTGCCGTAAACCTCATAAGAGAATGTAAATGATTGCTAGTTGTACAACTACAACAACTTTTGCGAGAGCAAATATCAACCAAGTTCCATTTTTTGGGGTCCCTTAGATCAGTCGTAAGCACTGAATCATTACGTGCCTCTCTTTGTGTGTGTGTGTGTGTGTGTGTGTGTGTGTGTGTGTGTGTGTGTGTGTGTGTGTGTGTGTGTGTGTGTGTGTGTGTGTGTGTGTGTGTGTGTGTGTGTGTGCGTGTGTGTCTAAAAGTGTAAATTTCCTCCAGCCGTGAACATGAATGCATTCTTTCTTTAGCCCTATCTTCAACGCAACATACTGTAGTTCTTGGTCTTGATTGGTCAGCTTTAATGCTTTCCCATGGCGCTTTCCCGTTACATTTTTTTACGCGCTGCATATTAAGTAAAGGCGCCAAAGTGTACAGCGGGTATGCCATAGATAAGTTTTTGATCACTTCATGAAGCCAATGATTCATCTCCATGGCGGCAGTCAACAAAGGAAGATTTTTGGCCGGCATTTGTGAGGAGGACTGTGCCATCATACATTGGACAAATTGCTGCTTTCCCACAAACACGGCGGTCTAAGTGTAATGACCGCTTCATCAGGAGAATAGGTGGTCGAAATGACAGGCTTGAAGGCGCTTTGAGTTATCATGGATGCTCTACCACCTTTTTCCCCCTCTCCGCAGCGTTGGAATAGAGTCAAACGCCCAGCACCTGTAGATCCTTGTTCATAATCACCTTGGGATCGATCACAGAGCCACCAGGGAAATTATGAGGAAGATGCACCCACTCTCCCCGGGCAAAAGTAAGCAGTTCGCCTGGTTTTCGCTGGACGATATTTCAAGTTGAAACCCGTGTTGGGCGGTGGTAATGCCGCATCTTGCTGCTGCACGTAACGGTGTCTCACTGCGGCATTTGCGCCGGCACCGTTCGATAGCCTACCTTAGGGAGTCTTGAGTGTGCTCACTACTACAGCGGTTGGTGCATTGCCTGATCAATCGAAGCGTAGCAATGTCTTCACTATCCTTCGTTCCATTTACATAGAAGTATTCTTCTCATCGCCTTGCCAATGCAATGGCGCTGGCAATAGATTTTGTGAGGAAGATGACAGGATTGACGATAAAAACCGCATCATATAATATGATGGCCCTTATGTGCGCTAGACTGCTGCCTCTTATGCCTCGGTCAGTCCTGGCGACGTGCAATGCCCTTACAAAAGCAAGGGGCGAGGCGACAGAAACTTATGTACACGTTTTGCTCTTTTGACTTTTTCGGGATTTCAATCACCATTACAAACCTTGCCACCGACATGATTGCATCTACTTCTATCTTAATGTGAGCACCAAAATAAGCCCTTAAATGCCCTTGGTCCCTAACCAAATAAAATTTGGGAACCAAAAACCTTAGCCTTGGGAACCAAAGACCTAAGCCTCGGGAACCAAAAACCTTAGCCTTGGGAACCAAAAGCCTTGACCTTGGGAACCACAAGGCTTACTTAGCCTTGGGAACCAAAAGCCTTAGCATGGGGAACCAAAAGCCTTAGCCTTGGGAACCAAAAGTCTTAGCCATGGGAACCAAAAGCCTAATCCTAAATTGTACTCTTCAATCTAGCTTCTTCGGACAACGATGAGGTGCGCGGCCGTTGTAAGGAAGGGTGTTGTAGGCCTTATGATTTATTTGGCTCCCCAAGCAAGCCCCTCCGTATCACCTCAGGCATACAATGCACCTCATCACACAATCACCCCATGTATATGGCTTGATTTACTCGTTTACCTTGCCAACTTTCGGGTCCCATGTTTCTACTGTGACGGACAGTGGGGCTCGCAGGCATGCAGAACCCCCTCCCTCAGCAGTACTCGAGGGGTCGAGGGAGGCAGGAGGTCGAGACCCGTCGAGTTGTCTGTGGCTGCAAGGTGGCTGATAATCAGGAAAGCAAACTACAGCCAGCTAGCCCCGGGTAGTAGTGAGAGACATCCGAGAAACGCAGAGACCTATGAGCCTTATAGCAAGAAAGAAGGAAACACTTCCTAAATCGAGGTTGAACGCCGCTGCGAGCTTGGGCTCGGAGAGCGAGGGCATGCATCATCTGCATGATGATGTTACTAACTAGAGAGCGAGGTGCATCATGCATCATCCGCATGCCCTCAAAAAACGAAAGCAAATGCAACACCTTACATAACGTATGATGTAAGCCACTTCTTCTTCACTCACATCTACTCATACTTTTGCGTATTCATTCGCTCTGCCCATGTTTCTCACCAAGCAATATTCCATTGCGTATTGTTATTTAAGTCATATTCTCCGTCCCTCCTCTTCCTCTCCTCCTCCTCTTTATTATTTTCCTCTAGCCGCATCACAAGGAATGTGGCAGTAACGGGACGATTCCTCTTATGAAATTTATTACGTGCAACTCCTCTCAAGAGGGCATGACACGCATGACGGAGCAGAACACTTCATGATATCCATTGTCAAACATATTCCTGGGATTGCAAGTCAGGAGAAGAGGATAGAGGCTATATCAAGGCAATTACGAAAACGCTCTTTCTTCCCGCGTCCACGAAAATGATCATGCTCCCTTTACATACAATACCGTAATAAGGATTGTTACTCTTTTTAGAGCTTAAATAATTTTTATGGCAGTATATGTGGTTTATTTGTTTGTGGCAAACGTTTGTCCACAAAAACCTTCTAACCCCCAAATGGTGCTCCTCGTGTCTTGGCGTCCTGGTTCTCGACGTTCATGGTTTTATTTTCAATTAAAAAATCAAGATAGAAAAAATATGAGGCGACGACCACCTGGGAAGAAATTACTTGGGAACGCCAAATGCACAACACGGAGGAAAAAGACTCACCAAGTCACGTAGTGAAATATGTAGACCTGATTCTTCTTTATCTTTTGTGCGACAGGTCAAGTGGCGGGGCGGTGCTTGGGAAAAACACAAATGTGAAAACCGTGAATATTTTGGTATGTGCCCGTTGGAGGGAACGGGCACATACCATGTGTTGAAAATATACCAAAACGTACACCAGGCAATGATTAATTGCCAGGTGATCATTTTTGCATGATAGCAACGATAAAATTGGACGCAAAAGAAGGTATCTTGCTTTTCAGGCCGCACGTTCTCATGATCCCTTGGGGAGAACGATTTGGCGAAGAGACACATCACCACAAATCGGTTCATATGTGTTGCTCTCTTGTGATCTGTGGCGTACCAAGCATATGAAGGAAGGTGAAGCGACTAAAATGGTCGTTTTCTCTATTTAAGGGCAATGTTGCTATTTGACAGCTGGGAAGGAAGAGACCTTAAATACTAACGGTAGCCGAATTCGCTATTTAAGGGCTAAAAATCCTTAAATAGCCTATTTAAGGGTTTTGGGGAGAGTTGAACACACCCCCTAATAAGGGTCCAAGTCTCGAAACCAGGCTAATACTATTCCCACCAATAACCACACCCCTACTCTCACCACCCAATACAGCTCCCCTGCCTCATGTTCCTCCCACCATGACTCGCCCGCTGCATCTCCTCCTCCCCCTCCTCCTCTTCCTCCTCTCCTCCGTCTTTCCTATGAACCGGGCATTCTACCCCCGTCCCCGGGTCGGTGGCTTATCCATCTCCTCGTCTTCGCCGACATTACCACGATCGTCCTCCACACAGCTGCGCTCGGATGTCTTCTTCAATTTTGAGGGCCTCAAGCGACGGCTAAATCTAACCCACTTTAGCAACCCGGATTTGGAGCCTCCTCCATCATTGGCACCGCTCCAGGAAGAGGACTACATAAATCGTCCTGACCTTGTCAAGGCCAGGGAGATTGCCAAGGCTCTCAATACTGAACTGACGGCGCCCGGCAACTACCCCAGCGTCGCCCTCTACTTTCATGTGGCCGCCCACCATCTGCAGAGTTTTCGAGAGGCCCTTCAAGACTTTATTCAGGCGCAACAACACAGGGAAAAGAATGGCGATGTCTTCTGGGAGGCATTCCAGTTGATAGGGCTACCTGCCGAATTGGAATACACACCTTACCCCGGCAGTCAAGCAGGCCGCGTCCCCTCTCGCTCCCGTGTTTGCTTGTGTGGGACCTTTGCGACTCAGCAGGCCGAGGAACGGGCCAAACATGATGTGATGAGATGGCGATCTACCCTAAAATCTCGATTGGCGGCCTACAGTCTCCTGGGGGAGGATGAGAACGATCCCGTGGAGACCATGCCCATGAGTCAAGCCGTCTACAGGCGCATCCGACCCAAAGGCCCTCCCACACAGCCTCGAACCTCCACCACCCACCCTGTAACCCCATCTTCCGTCTTTTTACTCGCCTTTTTACAAGCCAGCTGGTCATCAGAGCGCAAGATTCGTCTGCATCTCGAGCGTCTCACGCGTTATATGGCCGAGGTCACTGACCCTGATCCCTTCCTAGGGGGGCCGGCGGAACGTACGGAGCTTTACATCGATCCCTCCTACCCCAGCGCGCACCGGGTGTGGCACCAGTTTCCTAATCAAGCTGCGATGGTGAAGTGTTTGAGTGGACCTTATGTGGAGTTTTTGGGGGAAGGAGCCAAATTTCGAGCAAGGGTGAATCATGTAGAGCAAGCCTTTGCGCCATTGGTCGGGAGCGGGATTGAGGGAGAGGGAAAGGGGAAAGGAGAGCTTTTCCCTCCTACTCTATCTGTTGTGTTGTCGTCTTGTGGTTCTTATATGCCCTTGGTAGGGTACGGAACAAGCGTTTATCGAGGGCGGGAGCGAGAGGGGGAGCTGCCACTTGGGAAAGCTATGCGAATTGCCTTGCGTGCAGGTTGCCGCCTCCTCGATTGCAGTCCTAATTATGGCACACAAAAGGAAGTAGGTGAGGTGCTATGCCAAGTATTTGAGGCCCATGAAACAACGCGGGAGCGGGTGTTCATCGTGAGCAGTTTGAGTTGGGAGGTGGTGGTGCAGACAGGCGGAGATAGGGACGAAATTAAGGCAGACGTGAGGAAAACATTCCAGGAGCTCAATGTCGAATACTTAGACCTTTTGCTGCTGCCGTACGTAGTAGGGAGCGACGACGAGAACGAGAGGCATGCGTCGTTGTGGAGGGCTATGGAGGCGTTGGTGGAGGAAGGGCTGGTGCGTCATTTAGGCGTGGGAGGGTTTCCTCTTGAAAGTCTGAAGGCGCTGCAGAGCGACCCTACCATCGCCTGCCAGCCGGTGGTCTGTCAATTGGAGTACCATCCTTTTTACCGTGACGAGACTTTGGTGGAGTACTGTGAAGAGAATGGGATTCAGTTGCTTGCGCACACTCCTTTAGGCCGTCCTGCCCTTTCGCGGCCTCCCGGGAGCGACCCTCTGAGAGAGCCATTGGTTGAAATGTCGGCCACGGCGCTCGAATGCAGCCCGGCTCAAGTGGTTCTACGGTGGGCGGTGCAACAAGGCGTGGCCGTTGTGCCCAACTCTTTGAGTAGGTCTCATATATTAGAGAATTCTAATCTACATACCTTTACGTTAGCTCCTTTTCGAGTGGACGTGCTGCGGGACATGGCTGCTATTCGAAACTTGCGTTTTGCCGACCCTATGATTACGGCTACTGGATCTGGAAGGATGATGACACCGCCTTATTCTTTGGAAGATGTACGAAGGCACGGTTTAGTGTACGGGGATGATGGCGCGATTATTCCACCCGGGAGTGCTTACAAGTATATGGAATTGACGGTGGAGGTATTTGAGCGGTTGGATTTGGGGGATATGGCGGAGCTCTTGCTGGAGCCGCGGACGATTGATGGGACTTTTCCGGGCATGGATGTTGAGCCGATTGAGGAGGGGGAGTAGAAGGGGAGAGGACAAGTAAAATTGTAGGTTTAATATGATTGAAATGAAAAGAAAGAAATGGGTAGAGCACGTTTGATGGTTTTGTTTTCTCGTCAATAACTTTGTTTCTTCATCTGTCTATTTCCCTTTTCTCTTGTATCTTTTCTTCTCGACAACTTGGCTTCTAGTTGTGTTGGTTCAATATTGTTGTGGTTTAGGCAATGGACACAATTTAGTGCACTATTTTTCTCAATAAGAGAATTGCATTAGCTTTACACCCTCCTTTGTCGTTCTATACGTATTGGTGGGTGCTCGCTTGTGATAAGTCTTGCTCCGGCTCTCAACCAGAGGATAATGCACGGTAAAACGTCCACCGAGAACACACAAAAACACAAACACACGCCCCTACATTCCCGCTAATACAACTATTTACCCCTAGTCCTTTTCCTTGACTTGCGTGCGCACTTCTTCCCATCCTAAGAGTGAAATATTAGAACATTTAGACGATCAAACAAGGTTAGTATATGTGGAAAAATGCTCCGACATTGTCTTTTCATAGACCTGCTGCTCCACTGTATGCTGCTGCTTCTTGAGACGGCGGTATTCACTGCCCCTCCTGGTGCTGTCACTATTGCAGCTGGTGACAGCTTAATCGACTATTAAATGTAAAACATTATAAACACATTTGGGGTTACTTATTTGTTTGCTTGCAGGACCACTCTGTTGCTGCCACCGTCCCTTTTGCTGATCTCTCGACCTTTCTCTATCTCCCTTCTTATCAGTCATGGTGTTTTTTTGCTATACCAAATACTAACTGATGGTAGCAGAGGTAATGATGGTATGGATGGCACCGCATCTTCACGTGAGGATTGAGGCATCTCTTATGCTTGTTGCTTGACAGACAGGGCGGCGGCCGCATCTTCTCATTCTCTTCCTTCCCTTGAACCCATAAAATCAAAAAGGTGGAAGAGAAATACAAAAGCTTGCTCTACCCTCATCTCTCTTCTCCTCCCTCTCTCCCTGTCATTTCATCATCGCCATTGTTCCTGCTCTCTCTGCATGGTACACAGGCTGACACCCACATTAAACCCACACCCTCACCCACCCAAAGCTACAGCCACAACAGCAGCAGCCACATACACTTTCCATGTCCCTAGCTCTCTACATATTCGCCCTCCACTTCTCCGTCCCACTCGCCTTTATTTCTCCCTTCGCAAAAAGAGCGGGGACGATGACAAGGTAGGGGGGATGGTGGAGCCTCTCATCCCAATTATGGCAGACTCGTCTCGACAGACATCACTCTCAGCTATCATTATAATCCTCACATTTCCTCCTCTGGTGCTGGCCTAGTGATTAAGGTTGAGCTCCTCCAGCATGAAGGGCCCCATCGTCGCATCTGCCGACGGCGAGCCCACAGCTTCCTCCTCTTCCTCCACCTCCCCATACGAGGCCTGGGACGAGGACGAGGACGACAAGGCAGAGGCGGCAGGGGACACAGCGCTGGTGACGTCCTCATCTCCCCCCAGCCCGTCACTAGCAGAAGAGACAGAAGATGCCGTCGTCGCGGCCGTCGAGTTAGTGAAAGCCGAAAACGAGAAAGGGGTGTCTCCATCTTTCCTCCCTCCGTGTGCGTGGGCAGGAATGTGCCTCGTCGTCGCCATATCCGACCTTGCTATGGTATGGACAGCCAGAGCAGGCGGCGGGAGTTGCATAGCAGGCAAGGAGGTCGACAGCGATGGGCCATCCAAACGGACGCCGGTCAATACACCATTTCGACCATTCTCCTCAATGCCTGCTGTTCCAGCCCCTGCTCCTCCTGCTTCTGCTTTAGAAAAGGCCTTGTTAATCAACAGAGAAAGCGCCGTCAAGGATGCCGACGATACTTCCACCTTGGCCTTGGCAGCGCCTCCCTCCCGTTCGCCCAGGAGACCGGTCACCACCGTGGGCCGTGTCTCTTCATCGTATTCGACTTGCCACTCACCAACTGGAGCGGTATCGCCCACAGAGCTAGGGCATGAAGTCGCCGTAAAATGCATTAAACTAGTTGCCAGCGACCCCATACGCTCCCTAAGGGATGAGGACAATTTGTGCCCTCCTTTTTCTCCGGCATACTTCTCAGTGTTCATGACAAGGTGTCCGCCGTTCTTCACCGAAGGAGGGGGCAAAGAAAGTTGGGGGATCCTTTCCAAGAAGAGAGGGTTGGGCTCTGAAGAAGACATGCGGGGGGCGCGAGGAATACATGAATCCGACATGGTTCGCAGGACTTTAGGATAGCCAAGGCCCGCCACTGCTGCTGTTGCTGCTGCCGTGATCATGGTTGTCGAGGGCGTGTCATGGCCCATCTCCCCCAGGCTGATGATGTTGTTATCATTGTTGTTGTCGTCACCCATGCTAATCGGCTGAGAGGCAATCCCGGACCGCCGGATGAGCATCAAAGGACAGGGTGGAACCACTTCAACAATTGGATGTTGTGGCGCCGGTAGCTCCTCGAGCAGGTCAAGAGAGGGGACGACAGGCGAATGCGCGTGTTTCATTACTTTTCGGAGGAAGGTTGCTCAATGGAGCAACAGTGATGACAGCGCCGTAAGATATATTGCGTGTAAGAGCTCTGTGAAGCGCTGAAGGTTGTTGCTGCTGGTTTGCTGGTGCTGATAATGTCACCTCCGACAGAATATAAGGCTCGGTTGATGATGGTTGGTTGTGCTGCGCTGCTTGATTTGAATAGAGATTATGTTTCTTGCTTAAAGCTGTCAGCGCTTTATCACGAACAGGAAAACACTGTTGCTGTACACTGGCTTGCTACTGCTGCTTCTACTATCTATGTGCAGAGCCGGTGTCACGAATAGATTTTCTGGTGCCGCCGGCACATGTGTACGCTGCTGGTGTTCTTGATGATGCTCGTGGAAAGGATGCAAAACGCCATGGCTGCTCGCTGGCTAAAAGATGAAAGAGTGCCTGGGGCGCTGTGTTGGTGTTGGCGAGTGGGAGGTGGGTTGGGGGTGGGGAGCCGTGGTTAGAAGCAAATAAGAGAAACAACTGCACGACTTGGAGGCCGGACTCGGAGCGATAATGAACGTTTGCTCTACTTGCGCCCGGCGAGATTACGGAAAGGTACGATTCGCACTCCAAATAGAATACATGTCTGGTCATTGTCTTTCTGTGCGCGGGTGTGAGTGCGACAAGAGTGTGTTCGTTTGCAGTGCGGGACAAAATGCAAGGCAAGATCAAGATCACAGTGTAGTGTAGTTTCCGTAGTTTCCTACAATCCAAATTATCGCGTGCAAACTATCTGCAGACAAATGCAAACACAAAGCCTCACAGACGAATGCCTCCTCTTAGGATAACACTCGACGGAAAGCCTTATTACCAACAAAATTTTATTCTCCCCTTATTTTGCCGAGTTTTAAATGGCTTTAACAGGTTTTGCACCAGCATGAGTCCTCCGATGGCCCATACAGGGCTAGGAGGAGGGGAAAAAAAGAGGAGGTCAGAGGGGAGACAACTTATACAGCGTCTGCACCACCTGCCGCGGTTGGTCATACCGGAGCTCATGTGGACGATCTTCTCCACGGACCTCACTCTCATACACCCGCAGGATGTTGCGTGCCCCATTGCCATCTCGAGATATGGAGTGTTTACAGGTTTTCTCGGATGGCCGGCACGTGAAATCCCATCTCCCCCCCTCCATTCCTCCTCCTTCTCCTCCCCCTCCCCCTCCCCCTCCTCCTGTTCCTTCTCCTCTTCCTGGCCTAGCTGCTGTTCTTGGCAAAGATGGCGAGGTCCATGGGAGGATCGAAAAAGTCATAGAAAAGTGCATTTCTTTTTCAATCCACACCCCAAGCTCTCGCTAAATGCTGCGTGTCCAAAGACATGGCCTCATCAGGGGCTGTCTATATCTCTTGCTTCCGAATGATTCACTTATTTTGAAGCTTTTATTTATTTTTAATTTATGTTTCATAATTCATATATTTTTATCAGAAACTATCCAGGAAGAAGATTATGATAAACGAGACTTAGTAATCTACTTCCTGGCTGCAGTTGTCTTAAGACCGATAGTTTTGTGTTGCATTTACCTTTCGGTGATCCGGGAGATGAAGCAGCATAAGTATTTGACGAGATCTATCTTGTTTCATCCTCAAATTCAGCCACACATTAGCGCGTGGTGGAGAGCTTTACGGATTCTCTGTTTTACATATAACTTAGAAATAAATGGCGGGTGTGCAAGCTTGTACTAAACCAATTTCAAGCGAAAAATGATGCCGGTCACGTGGGAGCAATCATCTCTCGAATTAAGCACTAAATGCTGCCAAACAACCACAAACGATGCCCAGTAAGATATTGCATATAGAGTTCTCATGCTGTTAAAGAAGGTTTAGTGACTAATTGCATTAGTCTTTGGCTTACCTTACTCTAGCGTGCATCCTCTGGAAAAGGGCTTTTTATGGCGAGTGCCGAAGCAGGCCGACACTGTATCCTGATCTGTATCACAGACCTCAAGGGTAGAGTGCTCAAATCTTATGCTACGGAGCCATCTCGGGGCTTGTGCAGCTCTTACACATGTTTGCCCATCCTTTACCGACCACAAACAGTGTCATCGATGTTTTCTGGCCCGGCTTGAGTTTCTCCAGGCCACGCCAATTTATGCTCCCTCCACAAACATTTGCGTTGAAAGAAACCATGCCTAACAAACAATAGTCGCAATCTTCAGGTAAAGCAACACATCCTGACATATAATGGGACATAACAGCCAAGAATCGCATAATATTTAGATGTTGAGCCAATTTCAGGTCCGCTCGATTCGCGCTTTTTCTTCCGAGAAAGAATTCAAACACATCACCACACATGAGCAAAAAAACACGTGGTGCCGGCCTACTGGGTCGCAAGCCTTTTGAACCACTCTCCTCGCAATCGTAACCTCTTTGTGGCTACAAATCCTGTCACTCCTTGGGCACTTCCCCCCCCGATTTCCTTGTCTCGGCCAGGGGGTGTCTGCTCGCCTCACACGAATGCATCCTCCACGCGTCCACAGCCCGAGATCTTGAGCCCGAGCCGTGTCTGCTGAGCAGGCCAGTGCCACCAAAATCTCAAAAATTATGTCAACGAAACACTGCTGACAATAAATAGAGATTTGAGATGTACGTGAACACTTGGAAATATTATACCATCCTCGGTCGCTTTAGACACCTCGTCTTCTGGTGCCTTTCCAAGCAACGGAAAAGACACACGTACGTAAATGCCCTTCTTTTCTGATGCCTGCCAAAGGCTCCGATGCGCCCCACAAAACCGACACAGAAGGACTCATGTAACTAGATAATGATAAAAATAGATTTTAAAAGCTACTTAAAACTTTTTTGGGAGCCATACATGCCAATAATTGGGCTGAACTCCGCAGGACACCCTCCCCCCACGAAGAGGGAGATCCTCGCTTTCTTCAGGCCTCTCCTTGGATGCCGCTTACGCGTTTAAGCTTCTTTATTGCAGCGGCGGTCCTTTTGTGTGCCCTGGCGCTGTCATATCTTCTTTCCGAGGCCTCAGCACCGGCATTGAAGAACACCAGACCACTACGTGATCATGACCACCGAAAAGTGGCTCGTTTTCGCCGGCAATGAGACGCGTGCGTGGACGTTTTCGAACGTGGGGAGCGCTCTATCTGATGGATTGGTTCGACCCTTGCTGACCCACACACGTCACCCCTTTGCATCCATCCTATTACATAATTTTACAGTGGATGCTACGAGAGGCCTAATCTCAGCTCTAGTGCATTCGGGGGAGACGAGGAGGTCTTTTTGTCCTCCTTGTCGGCGACGGCGGCTCTGATAAGTAAGTGATACGCACCACAGGAAAGAGAGGGGAGGGGTATTATTTGGGGGGGGCACTGAAGAGACACGGCAGAGAGACAGAGAGACAGTTGAGGCACAGGCAGCTTCTAAATCATGATCAGCCCGTAAGGCAGAGTATCTCTACACTTGGTGGCATGAGCCCGTGTGCGTGCGTGCCCTGGCCAGATTTTGATCTCGTCGGTGCGAATACTGTCATTTCTATGTCACAACAAACGAATGAGCACCAAGGATTGTAGTCTCTCTCTAATCCCTCTTTTCTCGTAGAGGGGTGGCCTATGTAAGGCAGCTTTTCTGACTTGAAGGCAAAAGCAACGCGTCCGCAAACCACCACTAATTCCCTCCTCCCTTCCCTTAACCGGCACATCTAAACACGAAGTTTTCCAATTTGTCCGAAGCATGACGTTCTTAAATACGAATGACTCGAATAGTATGCAGTCTATGTGGACTTTGCACCTCAGTAACTTCTCCGAGCAGCAGGAGCAGCAGGAGCAGCAGGAGCAGGAGGAGGATGAGCAACAGCACAACCAGCAGCAGGAGCAGCAAGATCAGCGACAGAAACAACAGGAGCTGCAGGCCAGCAGCATAGGTGGCGAAAAAATTGGAGGCAACGGTAAGCTTTTCATTCTGTATCTATGCTTTGACCTTTTTGGTATTTGGATTTTACTTTCCATTAAGCATGAGTTGTGATTCTCATGTGTTTTTGTTTTATCACCCTTAAAAGACCCTAGCAAACATTGTGGCTCGATCATACTCCCAATTCTCTCACATTTTCCAAAAACAAAACAGTGACTACACTGGGAAAAGGTCATGCGGGGAGCCAAATGCATGGAGACGATGCGAACTGGACGTCAACCGCAGGAGGGGATGGAGGGGAAGGGGCAGAGGGAGGGAGTCAGACGGGTGATTTGGACAAAGCACTCGATAATACTCACGGCCGGCCGCATCACCTTTCTAACCTCAAGTCGTGCCTCACGCCTTCGTCAGCTTCCACGGCGGCAGCAGCAGTGGCTGTGGCTTTGAGTGCGAGTGACCAAGAGCAGCACAAGCATCAGCAGCAGAACTCTCATCAGAAGAATGTTTACCTGGACAACGGCGCTGGATGGCTGGCTGATTTCAAAATTTCTGGTTCGACCACAACTTCCACCTCTACCTCTCCTGGAGCGCTGTCCATGGCCAGCCTTCATACGCCGGCCCCTGCCCCGGGCTCGGTCTCGCACAACTCTTCCTCCTCCTCTTCCTCCTCGTCCTCGTGTTCGTCTTCACCCTCCCCATCCTCCTCCACCTCGTCCTCATGTTCCTCCTCGTCGTCATCTAATTCAGGGACTTCGACTGCCTCCCTTTCTGCGTCTCATTGCTCCTCATCCTTGCTGCTGGGCGCCTCCCCCTTCCATCCGCAGCTCTACACGACAACAGTCAGTGACGTCGGCGGTTGGCGCGACGAAAAGGCAGACACGGTGGACATGCAGGTCCATTCTAAACCACCCACCCCGCCGCCTTCTACTTGCTCGACGCTTATGGATACGGAGACGATAATGTCAAGCATGCATAGTGCTTTGCAAGGCGCTAATTCCTCCCCTATCAAGTTCCATGGCCTCTACGACCCGCGGTCAACGCAAGATGTGTCCAGGGCCTCGCTTTCAGTCTTGCCGCCGTCTTTCTCCTCAACCTCACCTCCGTTCACTTCCCCAGACTCCTTATCTTCCTCGTCCTCATCTCATTCTACGTCCTCATCGTCCTCGTCGTCCTCGTCGTCCTCGTCGTCCTCGTCGTCCTCGTCCTCATCTCATTCTGCGTCCTCGTCGTCATCGTCGTCATCGTCGTCCTCGTCCTCCAACTCGCCCACGCTTGAAGGCATGTCGCAAGGGGGGCTTCAGCCGTACAAAGGTAGTGGCCCCAGCCACTACAGCTCCTTCATGAATGGCAGTGACCAAGGGATGGCAAGGCCTGTCCTGGTCCCTGACGGTGGACGCGTATTTATCTCATCTTCTACTCGTTCGAAAACGCCGCCTAAGTTTGGGAAGCATATCTCCTTGGGTTCCATTCTTCACTCTCCAGCCTCCGCACTAGTGGTGAAACATACTCAGCACAAGCCGATCTACGTGGGAGCACCGGGGAGCCAAAGCAATAGCTTCCATTGTCAACCGCAGAGTCAGCCTTATTCCCACCAGCATTACCATTATCAGCAATTTCAGCACAAGCACCACCAGGAGCAGCAGCAGTTGCAACAGGCTGCACCTACCCTCCACCACTCCTCCCGACAGATGGGCTTTGTCGAGGCGCAAGCTGCTTCACCCTTCCCCGGCGTTCCGGCTCCTCCTGCTGCTGGTACCGCTGCTCCTCTCGCTCTGTGTGAAGCCCCGGCGAGAAGCAGCAACAGAATTCGACACGGTAGCAATATCAGAGCCGGAAGTGGCGGTGCTTTTCCCCTGGGTGTTGTACCGCTCGATAAGATGTCTCGCACCGGCGGTGCAGTCCATAATTATCAAAATGGTGTTTCCTTCCCGCGGAATTTTACTCATCCGCATTCTCCGTACCGGCAACTGCCGCACCAACACCATCAAGAGTACACGCACAACCACCATGACCCAGCCCCGGTTGTTCCGCAGCAGCCGTTCCCCACCCCAGTCCATTTCTACCACGCTCCAACAGGCTTTACACATGCATCCGCTTCAATTCCAACAGCCGGGGACGTCGATTTGCTGGAAGGCAGTTTTCGCAGCATAAATCTGACTTCGACCAGCGCCCCAGCGTCCCGCAACAACGCCGGGGTGCTGCCTCGCCCGACGCCCGCGCCGCCGAGCTCGCTGCCTTCGCATCATTCATTGCTGCGAGACCTTTTCCCCGTCGGTTTTCACTCTCCTCCCTCGGCTTCTTCCGCTTCGTCCTCTCCTCCCCATCTGGGACCACCTATGGCAGTGGTAGGCAGGGCGGTCATGCACTCACAACAGGAGCAGGAGCAGCAGCAGGAGCAGCAGAAGCAGCAGAAGCAGCAGGAGCAGCAGGAGCAGGAGCAGGAGCAGCGAAAGCAGCAGCAGCGGTTGGTGCAGCCCCAGCACGTGCCGCTGCTACCGGTAGTGACGAAGGCAGAGTCGAGGTCGATGGGGATCAAGGCGCCAGGATTGCCTGGCTCAGATCAAAGCAATGTCGCTTATGCTTCGATTATTAAATCGTTTGCGAGCATCGGGGACGAGACTGGGGCAGAAGAAGCACTCAGTCAGCTGAAGGATAAAAATGTGAAGCCTGATGTTGTGATGTACAACGCGTTGTTGTCTGCATATGCGGCGAATGGCAATGTTGAAGGAGCCGAGGCAGTTTTGGGGAGAATGAGGGCGGGAGGGGCGGGTGATGGGAGGGCTGGGACCGGAGGGGGGGATTGGGGGAAGGGTGTTGAACCAAATGTGGTGACATATTCGAGCTTGATGAATGCGTATGCAATGTGCGGGCAGGTTGAGGGAGCGGAGGCGGTTTTGGAACGCATGCAAGTGCAGGGTGTACAGCCGAACCTGATCACATTTAACTCGCTCGCGACTGCTTATGCACGCGATGGAAATATAGCGGGGGCGGCGGACGTGCTGCGGCGGATGCAGACAGACGCGCATGTGATGCCGAATACTGTATCATATAATGCAGTCTTGAGTGCTCATGCGCAATTAGGCTCGTGGAAGGGGGCGGAAGAGGTGATCCAACACATGAGCAAGAGCAACGTGCAGCCCAACGCCGCGAGTTTCAATACATTGATTGATGCCTATGCTGCTAAGGGTAACGTGGAGGGCGCTGAAAATGTTTTGCAGCGTATGAATAATCTAACGGAGGTGGAGCCGAATGTGATTTCCTTCTCCTCTGTAATCAACGCTTATTCCATGAGGGGCGATTGGCGCGGGGCGGAAAATTTGCTGAGGCGGATGCAGTACCAGGGTGTGCAACCTAATCTCGTAACATACAACTCTTTGATGACAGCTTACTCGAAAGACGGCAATTACAACGGCGCGGAGGACGTATTGCGGCGCATGCACGCTGACCCACACGTCGAACCCACGACGACAACGTATAATTTGCTCATCAACAGCTATGCTCAGAAGGGAGCTTGGAGGGGTGCGGAAGAGGTGCTCCAGCGTATGTTGTCCACCTCAATTACAGGAGGAGGGAGTTTGATTGTGCCGACGATAATGACTTACAATAGCTTGATAAATGCACATGCCAAGGACGGAAACTACAATGGGGCCCTTTCTGTGTTGGCGCGGCTATTGGAGCGAGGCGTAGAGCCCACCGTTACCACATTCAATTCGATTATCAAAGCTTTCAGTAAGGAGGGGCACGCAGAGGGCGCGGAAGGTGTGCTGGCACGGATGATGCATGAATTTGGGCTGGCAGCGAATGTTACGACGTGGTCGAGCGTGGTGAATGCTTATGCGACTAGAGGGGATTTCGCTGGGGCAGAGGACGTTTTGGTGCGTATGCAGGAGTATGGGGTTGAGCCGAACGTGACTACCTTGTCGAGTGTGATTAATGCTTATGCAAATAAGGGCTCGTGGGCGGGGGCGGAGAGTGTTTTGCGCCGTTTGGAGGCCAAAGGCCTGGAGTGTGATGTGATCACGATCAATAGTATGCTCAAGGTGTATGCAAATGCTCGAGACGTGGACGGCTGTGGGCGGGGCCTGGACCTGGTGCGGCGCTTGCTCGATTCTAGCCGACATAAACCCACGCACGTAACGTTCAAGACGCTTTTTACTCTTCTCCTTAAGCATCCGGATGAAACAAAACTTCATGCGGCACTAGCATTGTTGAATGAGCATTTACACGTGCGTTCCCGTACTTCATCCATATACGCGCCGCTGATTGAACTGTGCGGGGCAACGGGGCAGGTGGATCTGGCAATGCGCTACTTGGAAGAAGCCCGCCGAGGGGGGCATGTTGATAAGTGTGTTTTGCGGGCGGCGCGGGCGGCCGGATTGAATACGGGGGGCGGTGGAGCTGGTTATGGTGGTGGGGACGATCATTTTCCTGGAAGGCGGGGGCGAGGTCAGGGCCACCATCATCACCATCAATATTACGCCGCACCGGCACCAGTGGGGGTTGTGCCTTTGATGCGGCGGTAGAGATAGAGTAGGCATGTTGCCTTAATTGGATGCTTCACGATCAAGTTGCCAAGTGGCATTCATGATAAATATACTGTGCGCGGAATCGTATTTTTTCCATTCTATTTAGATATTTATACATCGAGATCATGACAGTTGCTCAAAAGTGACAGTAGGCAGCTAACCACGTTTTTGAATTACGCGCACGAGGATGGTGGGGCTGACAGGGGAGGATAGCTAATGATGCCCAATTGTCTACAGTGTGGTAGAAGTAAGCTGATGGAATCTGGAGTATATAAATTAAGTACGTAGACTATGTTATTCTTTTTCTGACCTAGCCTTTCGTAAGGCCGAGGATCACGTGACGAGAAAAAAGTCATAAGAGATAGAAGTCAAGCAACATTCAGGAAGTAGGGATAATAATGAGAGAGAAAAAAAGAGGAAATAAATGACAGAGGGCGTATGTGTGCATGTGTGGTGAATGTCCGAGACAGCAAATGGAGAAGTAGATGAATCTAGGAAGGGCAAGTTGAGAGAATCGCACAAAAAGACGTCTTGGGCAAGCCACCAGAAGGAGTTTGTAAAGGGTTTTAGGGCTCCTAGCAGCAGCAGAAGAATGAAGGGCTTGCATTGAGTGAGCAAAGACAATCACACGCGACGTGTGGGAGATTCTGAGGCGAACGACTAGACCAATTGTCGATGAACACAGAAACCTCACGCTTCGCACAAGCGAACAGCAAAAGAGTAAGCATTTGTTTCATGTAGAAAAGAAGAGGGGAAAGAAGAGAATTAAAGAATGAGGGAACATGGGAGCAGCCGGAGAAAAAAGTGTCGCCCGCTTTCAGATATCAGAAAGAGAGAAAAGATAACTATAGGAGCGAAAATACGAAAAAAAGAGCGACAGGAGGGGTAGGAGGGAGCAGTCTGGTAAAGAGGCTTATCCTCTTTGGGAGAAAATGAGGGAAAGTTTACCAAATACAAATAGGAGAATAGCAAAAATACTTAGACGACAAGCAAACCCTAGTTTAGGTTATAGCCCTTACCCAGTGGTAGCTGCGAGCACAATTTGTGTGTGTTTATGAATAAGGCGCTCTTCACCAAAATACCGAAAGAGCGCGGCTGTCGCAATCTCAGCATATTGTCCGCATTCCGTGCGCCTATGTACGAGGCAGAGGTATACGGTAGAAATGGGTTGAGAACAACAGCATAACAAAAACTGATGAAAGGCGGCCCATTTTGAATCAGGCAGATCATAGCAAAAAACATGTCAGACAGAGAAGTCGGGTCGTCTCAGGTCTTTTGCGATTTCAAAAACACAGACCCATCGATCAACATTTGAACTTAGACACCTTTCATGCCTGTGTGATTTAGATTACGATATGACAAGAAGCACACAATTAAGTGATGACAAAACAAAACACCAAAAACTGACACGAATAAACGAAAGAGGAGAGAAAAATGAGGAGAGAAGCAAACAAGAAGGGAATAAGAAAGGAGAGGAAAAAGCAGTAGCAAATAGCTTTTCCATCACTCGTTTTGACATCTGTCCATCTTATCTTTTTGTTATCAACGAGAATGTTGCCGTTCACAACAAGGCTTCATTCTTATTTTCGATTTTCCCTTTCTTTCCATTCCATCAAACACCGTGGGTGGATAAACGTGTCAATAGACACTTTCACATCACCACGCAACACCTCAAAAGACAGAGACGGAAACCTTCACACTTCGTCTTGCTCAACACAACTTATATTTAGATACTCCCTCTTTTCACCTTCCTCAGACAAACACCCACCAACAATCAACCGCATTTACTTCACATCCTTTCCCCTCCTCTCTCTAATTCCTCTACTTGCGGAGCTTGAGCAATAAACCCTTATTTCCCTTCACCTTCTTCTGCAACTGAAGCATGCCATACAATAAGGCTTCGGCCGTTGGCGGGCAGCCAGGAACGTAAATGTCAACAGGCACGATACGGTCGCACCCACGGACCACAGCATAGGAGTAATGGTAGTACCCTCCTCCGTTCGCGCATGAGCCCATCGAAACAACCCACCGGGGTTCAGGCATCTGATCGTAGACCTTGCGAAGAGCAGGTGCCATCTTGTTGGTGAGCGTACCGGCCACTATCATCACGTCCGATTGCCTGGGGGACGCACGGAAGACCATGCCGAACCGTTCCATATCGTACCGTGCGGCCGCCGAGTGCATCATTTCCACGGCACAGCAGGCCAGGCCGAAGGTCATAGGCCACAACGAGCCCTTGCGCGCCCAATTTACCAAGTCGTCTACCTTGGACACGACGTACTCGACGCCGTTCTTGGTCTTGAGGAGTTGGTCCACGCCGCCCGTGGCCTTGGTAACCTCGGTGCTTTGCGGCGCCGGCCGCGAGGCATGCAGGGCCTTGCTGCTAGTCCGGATTATGCTGTAGCTGCTCCTGGTGATGGTCCCAAAGGCGGCGTTGCTGGACAGCAATGCGGCTCGGGACGCACGCATGAAAGACATGGCTAGAAGTCTCTCCGCGGAGTGTTTAGAGATGTAGAATAACGAGACTCTGGGGAAGCAAGTTACTTGGGCACGCCCACAAAAGCTGGAGACCAAGTGCGCCCTACCTGCTGGTATCTTGATAGAGTCGTGCCCGTCTTACTGTGCGTGGTCAGGGATTGGAGATGAGGGTGAGAAAGAAGCCTGTTGGGAGCGAGGTGCTGAGGTGGAGAGGAAGTCGGGCAAGGGGGTAAAAATATGCAGCTCTACGTGTCATTTCTGCGCACCGCCACCACGCTACACATGTCGTCTCCGCGCTTGTGTGTAGCCTGTGTAGTGGTGCTGATGCTGACGCTGGTCAAAGAATATGCGGGGAAAGTGACAAGGCAGACGAGATCTAATAATGCGAGAAACCCTGCATCATGTCGCGGAAGTGAGGAACTCGTTTTTAAGAGGAAATTAATAAGTGTTCGGGTCCTCCCCTTACAATTTCTTACCCAATTTCAAAATCCGATTTGCACACAGGAGCTGTCTTGGCCTTACACGACGACCGTCACGACGTCCGCAAGGTCTAGGCTGTGCCGATTATTTTGGTAATTGAGTCCTCCTTTCCACGCAACGACGGGTCCTGGGCCTCACCCTCTCCGCGCACACTCCAACGCAGGCGCCCGCTTTTACGACACGAAAACGCATGGAGCTCAATGGCCCGCCCCCTATCTGTCCATCCTGTACGCATGCACACCACCCGGTAAGTCGTTTGGTCCTCCATTTTACTGCCTGCCTCCACTCCGCGTCTGTTATTCCAAGTCGGTTCATGGAGGAGTTTGCCTGTCTGTGTGTCTTTTGTGTACACATTATATGCTAAGCACTCTTATTCGTGTACTGTAAATTGCGTGACCCATCATTTACATTCTTACAAATCCCTACTTACCATATCGGTCCAGGCGCAAAAGTGCCCGGTGTGTGGGCACCGCGGCAAGGGAAAAACGTACCTTCTCGTAGCCAAGACGACGGCCCCGTCCTGCGCGACGCTGCACTTTGAAAGCTTCGACCAACGGCATGAAGCCCAGGCATTCAAGAGCTTGTGGGCCTTGGCAAGGATAGTGCGGAACCGGGTCTTTGTCGAGGAAGGCCGGATTGCCGCAGAATTAGAATTTGACGTCAACGATCGAAGCAGCCGCCATGTGCTTGGCCTTGTGGGGGATGCCCCCGTCCTCTGTGCACGGTGGAGGGTTGAATTCGGAGAAGGGGGAAGTGGAGGTGGACAACAGCAGGGGAAAGGCAGTGGAGGGGGGTGCTCTATAGCAGTCATTGACCGATTGGCAGTGTTGGAGCCGTACCGTGGGAGGGGTTTTTCCTCTCATACACTCAAGTTTTTGTTGGAGGATGTAGATTGCATGGCTCGAGAGATGCAACCACAAGGATGGACGATTGGTGCGGTGGCTGTGACACTTCCGGAGAAGATGTTGCCGTTCTGGGGAGAGAAGCTGCGAAGCCAGGGTGGATTTGAAGTGGTTGGAGGCTCGTATACTGATGAGAGGAATCAGCTGATGCTGAGAATGGTACGGCTGATGTCTTAGAAGGCTTAAGATGGTGAGAACACAGAGCAAGAGTAAAGGCGCATGGCTCCGTGCGAGAGAAACGAAGAGGGATGAAGGGCGCACGGGTACAGAGAGGGAGAGTGGTGAAGGAAGACGCGGTGAGGCAAGCAAGCAGACCAGGAATAATCCAAATGTCGGGAAAAATACTGTACATCTTAGCGAAAGTAGAAATCTGTGTATTTATATTGTTCTAACAGTACGAAGCACTTCAATCATCATAAGCAAATCCCCACTTCCGATCGCCCGGCCCGAAGGAAGGAAAGACAGAAGGGAAAATGCCGAACAATCTGAGAGAAATAGCGAGGATTTCCTCCATAATAATGTAACAATCTTGCGCCCATTGTGCGAGAATACGTAGACATGGTCTTTCGCTCTCTGTCATGTCTCTTGGAAATTTCTTTCCTCTCTGTTCCTTTTTATTTTTTCCCCCCTAGCCCTACTGCCAGCCTTGGCCTCAACTTTCCTCACCCCCTTCTGTCTCTTTTCGCAGTTCCCATCCCTTCTGTCCTTTTTCGCTGTTCCGAGATAGGGGCCACCTCCTCCGCCTCCCCCTTCTCCTACCAATCCACAATCTAACTTACCTCTTTCACTACCTTCTCTCACTAAACTCACATTGTTCACACTCCCCGTTCATTCCATCCCTCCCTACGTCCTCCACCTCCCTATTCCGCCAACTGCCAATCGCTCATTTAATTACCCGGCGTCGCAGAAGAAGAAGCCAAATTCTTACTGACAAACGCCCGGTGCCCCACCAACACCGTGGTCAACCCCAATGGCAACAACAATTTTAACGTCGTCATGCCCTTTAGGTGCACCCAGTAGGCAGTAAACAACAGTATCACGGCGCACAAACAACCCACCCATGCCACATTCCACACCAGGGCTGCTCCTGCCGAGGGAAGCCCATCCAAGTTAGCACCCACACGGGGAAGATAAATGAGGAACATTGCCAGGGCAAGCGCGATGAGAGTGGTAAATGCGGCGGGCAAGACAGGATTGGGTCGTTTTTCAGGTCGGCGGAATTGATGGTAAATCTCTGGAAGAGGAGCAAGAGCCGTGTCAGAGTCCCACTGGAGAGGCTTGCGATACAGGGCATAGTGCGCTTTGGGCTTGGGGGGGAAAGCCAAGCTCATCGTACCCAGGTCTTGCTCCGAAGGCATCTCTAGACTCACGTCCCCTACTAAGAGAGAAAGTTGATACTCCCCCGAACGGTGCCCAAAGACAAATTCAACGTCGTCCACAAGGCTTACAACTGCGATAAACGCCCAAGCATCCGCGGTCCCCCCCCCACGCTTTGCTGCGTATATCGCCTCGGAACCAGTGTCTAAATGGGTAAGCTTCAAAAACGCCTGCTGGGGAGCCATGGTCGATTCCACAGTAAACGAAGCTGAAATATACTCCCCTTCCACCGAAGATGCCTTCACCTCCCCTGCCCTCAAAGGAGCCGGGTAAATCCTCCCATCCGAATGAGCACGAGTTGGGGACACGCCCACCTCCACATTAGTCAACTTGGCTTCACCCTGTACAACCAACGATCGCTTGACCCCCTCCAGCTTCTCCCCTACCTTCAACACCACATCGTACAACCCCATCTCCAAACCAGCCGTAGTCCCTTCAAACGTTCCACTGCGCCCCGAAGTCTTGAGCACCTGGCCCGCCATCGACTCAACCTCCTGTGCCGCCCCCACTCCCACCTTCTCCACCTCCACATTTCCGTATGTCCCCTCCGCCGGCTTCCCCAACAGAGTCCGAACATCAACTTTCAGCCCATCCCCCACCTTGATGACGGGCATTGACAGCACAACAGCCACAGGCGCGGCATCAGCGAATGAGCCCACTAGGGTCTGCAACGCCGTCAACACTTTATACGCGCCTTTCGCCGACCCCGTCCCCTTCATCTTCAGCAACTGTTTTGCGATCAAGCCCCCCTGCTCAGAGGTCATGCTCAGACCTTCCTCACCCAAAGCCGCCAGCGCTTTGACTAAAACAGGCAACAACGTAGCATCTGCCCCCGGGTCAGCCCCTCCCTCCACACCTTCCCCCGCCCCCGGCAGGAGCCGCGTGGCCTTATCCAATGTTTTCTTTATCCCTTTCGACGTGACTTTTGTCGCCGCCACAGCTTCCAAAAGGAGAAAAGTGCCGTCAGTGCTTCCCCCCATCTTCTCCTCCAGCGACGCCCGCACAAACCCATCTTCGGACCTGTGCTTATTCAAATTCTTCATCGCCGCATCCATATTCTCCAGAACTTTGCCCCCACCCAACGCCGAGTCTGCCATCAAAACCAACCATTTACTTTCAAACAACCCGTCCTCTGCCTTCCACCCGGCTTTAAGCGTAGCCGTGACCTGTGATGCCGCCCCATCCAAAGAAACCTCGCAACCGCCTTCACGTAGCGCGCCCAATCCGTACCCAACGGCCGCCAAGTCGCCGGGCGCGCCCACGATCATTTCCGACGCTGTCGCACACACCCCGCTGACATTACCTCCAAGCGCTTTGCTCAGCTTTGTGCCAAAATAGATGGCTTCGGGAGTATTGCTCGCCATGCCGGCTTATGTATCGAAACAAGTCGTGGAAGAAAAAGAAATACAAAGAAGAGATGAGAATCTGTGGTGCTACGACGTGCATACGACCAGTCCAGCCAATAAATCAGGTGTGTCAACATAGTACAATCTGCCACGTCTTTACCAAATTAGGACAGGTCCCACTTGCCTGTCCATCATAATGCAAGAACTTAGCCTCCCGCCTCTCTACATTCCTTCCTTTTCTTTTCCAATTATTTCCACCACCTACCATTTGCAATGCCTTGGTAACGCTGCATATCCGCCTCAGACAGGTATGAGTCCACCTGCGCGCTGGCCTGGTCCACGGCCATGACCGCCAGAGCCATTAAGGAGGCGATGACAGGACTAGGCATGGTTTAAATGAAGCGCAGTGTTGCTTGCGGATGTGGTCGAGCTGATTTGCTCCTTGTGTTGTATGTCCTGGCACCCGCCGCTGCTTCCTGGCAGGGTGTGAGTGTGGAGAACAATATTAAGGCACACTGAGACGCGATTTGTTTTCGTTTGCTGCATTCATAGTGGAAGGGAGAGGAGGGAAGAAGGGAAGGAAAAGGGAGAGAAGAAGTGGGCGATTGAGACGGCAGTCATCAGCCGTTGGCAGGCTCTCGAACCCTTTGCTTGTCTACAGTATACATTCTCCCTGCGCAATGCACTCATCCCACTTTCACACTAACCCTCCCTCTCTACGTCGCACAGAGGCTCTTTCTTCTGCTCAAGGTCGGGGAGCACGAGAGTCGTTCCGGCACACCTCACAACCTTGCGCCCGCCGCTTGTTGTTCTGTGAAAGAAACGGAAGGATCGACCCTGGCCCAACCCGCCCCTGCCCTCTCCCCACGCACCACCGCCGCAACACCACCACTTTCGTCGACGACCATGTCTACAGGAACTACACAGCAGACCAGTGGTTGTGGCGTGAAGGAGATGATGGGCTCTTTGTCTCTAGAGGAAGCCACCACGCCTCCCCCCAACAACAGGAGCGGGATCGACACCTCGGCGGGTGCACCTGCCGCGGACGCCGTATCCACGCCCAGCACAGCCACCACGGTCGACATGACCAATTCTGAGTCCTTCAGTCTCTCTCTCTCTGGGAGAGCAGGGGGTGGTGAACAGCTTGTCCGTGGCGCTTCGGTATCTAAGCCGATGCAGGTCAAGCACCACATCCACGTCTCCTTCGATCCTGCCAGCGGGGCCTTCAAGGGCCTGCCCCCCGAGTGGGGCAGACATTTACCTGACGGCGTTTCAAAAGATGAGACCAAGGTGACGGCGACGGATCGGCATGTGGCCCCGCCCAAACCCACGGCCGAGGTAAAGAAGACCTTAAACCCTCTAAGGAAATTTAGTTGGTGGGGCGGACCAGGCAAGAGCAGCAGTGACAAGAATGCCCCATTGGCCGGAACCGTGATTGGCGCACCATTCAATGTACAACACACCACGCACGTTCGCCCGGATTTGACCTCGTCCACGGGGTTTAGTGGCCTCCCTCCTGCGTGGCGCGCCGTACTTAAGGTCTCAGGTATCACAAAGCAGGAAGCGGTCGATCACCCTCAAGCTGTGCTGGCTGCTTTGAACTTCCACATGCAAGGCCCCACGCATACTAGAGGGCCACTCCCAACGCGGGCTGCGGTGGAGCAGGCAATGGCTAAGGCGCTGCGGATAGTCCAGGATGACCCTAGGCAGTACTTCACTGATTTGAAGCGGTTGGGGCAGGGGGCGAGTGGGACAGTCTATGCCGCTACGGATCGAAGAACGGGAGAGAGGAGGGCGTTGAAAATTGCACCAGTGAGCGAATTAGCTGATTTGACGAACGAAATTGGGTTGCAGAGTATGAGTGATCACCCGAATATTGTGAGAATTTATGAGGCGTTTGTAACAACGTCGGAGGTGTGCATTGTCATGGAGTTGATGATGGGGGGGAGTTTGACCGATGTCCTTGGGAAGCAAGTCGTTGATTTCAAGGAGCCACACATTGCATATGTGGCGAAGGCGGTGTTGTCTGCCTTATCGTACATGCACGGGTCTTATCGAATGCATCGGGATATAAAATCCGATAACGTGTTGGTAGATAAGGAGGGACAGGTTAAGATTGCAGATTTCGGGTTTGCGATCGCCTTGACCAAGGAAACGAGTAAGAGGCATTCAGTGGTGGGGACGCCGTACTGGATGGCACCAGAGCTAATTCGGGGGACGGATTATGATTCGAAGGTGGATATCTGGTCGTGTGGGATAACCTGTATTGAGATGGCGGAAGGCGAACCTCCCCATTTGCACGAACCCCCCCTCCGTGCCTTGCTCATGATCTCGATTTCAGGCTCCCCGACGTTGAAAGACCCCTCGCGATGGTCCTCGCAGTTTTTGCATTTTCTGGCCCAGACCACATCAATAGATGCGGAAGCCCGCCCGACGGCCGAGCAGTTGCTAAACCATCCGTTTATTACCATGGCATCCACTCAGGAGGAGTATGGGCAGTTTGTCCGAGGACAGCTTGAGGCACGACGACGACGAAAACAACAGCAGGCTCAGCAAATTCAAGCCGTGCACCATAAGAAATAATCCCAGGGAAGGAGGTAAGGAGGATTGGAGGGGAGTTGTATTTTTTTGGTGGTTGTGGTCACGAAGGGTTGTGTGTGTTGGTGTGTGATGTTTTGCTCCACACGTACCGTATGCACATACGCTCGCATTTGGCATGAGGGAAGAAGGCTGTCTGATCAGCACCAGAGGGGTTACTAGGTGAGAAGAAGGACTGTGGGACTGTGGGTGTATGAATGCATGGAGGAAGGAAGGGAGGGAAATGCCGCTTGCCGTCAAGGTGTAAGAGCGTCGTCAAGGCAGGCGGGGCGGGGAGGGAAACGAGTTGCTTTTATGTTCAAACAAATATTTAAAGCTTGTTCACGACAAAAAGAAGAAGGAAAGCGAAGATGATGAAAAAGACGACGAGGAGAAGAAAGAAAGAGGAAGAGAACAACGAAGAATAAGGAGAAGGAGAAGAGAAGACGACAAAGAAGAGGGAGGTCAAGAGCGATTAGAAGAGGAAAATCAATTCCATCACGAAAGTCTCATAATATAAATCAAGAAGGCTGTGGGCTTGTTTTCTTTTTATATTATGTTTTTGGTTTTGGTCTGTTGTCATCACGTGGGACCTCTCTTCACTCTACTCCTCGTCTTCACCTTGCTATTCGCCGACCCATTTCTCCCTCTTGTCGCCATTTTTGTTGTCCCCCTCGGCCAGTAAATTTTGATTGCTGAAGAATAAACGAATGCATCGCTTCTGTTTTTGGAAAAGCTATCAAATAATTATATGTGGTCATCGCGACCATTTCACACTCTCCTCCTCGATCCCTGGAGGGTGTATCCACCCACAAAAACCCACACAAAGAAAGGCATTGCCGTCTCTCCTTTCATGAAAAGGGCGGTCTAAGTTGCTGCTGCTGGTAGGCGCGCGCTGCTTCCCTTCCTTGCCCTTCCGCCCTTCAAAGTAAACTACACAAACCATAGCACACTTACTACGAACCTCTCTTTTCCCTCATCAGAAAGAGACCCGTCCTTCCCTCTCTTCGTTCCTCCTCTACGGCCCAGATAGCGTCTGGAACGCCAATTCCACCTCCGTCGCCACATCATTATAGTAGGCCTGCAGTTGCTCGGGCGAATTCTTGGGCTCTTGGAACTTGCCCTCAATCACTTTCTGAATAACGGGAGCCAAGGCCGTCTTGATGTAGGCCCAAGTCACTTTCTGGTTCGCCGGGGAATCAGCAATCGCCTTCTGAGAGCAGTTGTAGAGAGTGATAATGGCCCGGAGCATCCCAATCGACTTATTAATCGGGCAGGTGTAATCGTAAGACGAGAACGCGTTTTGCTGCAAGAAATCCTCGCGGATGATACGCGCGATCTCCATGGAAACTTTTTGGTCTTCAGACAGAGACTCTTTTCCCACCAGCTGCACGATTTCCGACAGATTCTCCTCCACCTGCAGGATCTCACGCGTCCGCTTCTGAAGCTCCGAGTACTGAGGGTCAATGCCGTTAAAGAACGGTTCGAGGACGCGCATATACTTCGTGTATGAAATCAGCCAATTCACCGAAGGAAAATGCTTGCGTTGCGCCAATTTTTTGTCCAATCCCCAGAACACCTGAACAATTGACAAAGTAGCCGCCGTGACGGGATCTGAGAAATCACCACCGGGGGGTGACACAGCTCCCACCACCGTCACTGTCCCCTCCCTCTCAGGCGAGCCGAGCGCCTTCACGCGACCAGCACGTTCATAGAAAGCAGCCAAACGCGCACCCAAATAAGCAGGATACCCGGAATCGGCAGGCATCTCCCCCAAGCGCCCCGAAATCTCACGCAACGCCTCCGCCCATCGCGAGGTGGAATCAGCCATCATCGACACATTCATGCCCATATCACGCAAGTACTCCGCCAATGTAATACCAGTATAAATCGAGGCTTCTCGAGCTGCCACGGGCATGTTAGACGTGTTAGCTACCAAGCAGGTGCGATTCATGATCCCGACCTCTTTCCCATTAATATCCAATTTCAACTCCGGGAATTCCGACAACACCTCCGCCATCTCATTCCCGCGCTCCCCGCAACCGACATACACAATGGCGTCCGAATTGGAAAACTTGGAGAGGGACTGAGAAATGACTGTCTTGCCGCACCCAAACGCACCAGGCACCGCCACCGTCCCTCCCTGAACAGAGGGGAAGATGGCATCGACCACGCGCAAGCCAGTAGTTAAAGCACTCTTACCCGGAAGCTTGGCCACGACGGGGCGGGGACGACGGACGGGCCAGAAGTGAGAGAGCTTGAGCTTGTGCACTTGCTTGGTCGTCTCGTTCTCCACCTCCAGCACCGTTTCCTCGACATTATAAGAATCCTTCTTGTCCCCCCCCATACCATACACCTTCTTGACCTTCCCGTAAATATTGGGAGGGACCATAATCTTGTGCGAGGTCATGATCTCGTTCTCGTAGACGGTCCCGAAAATGTCGCCACCGGATAAGGCCATACCCTCGCGGAGGCCCGACACAGGGGTGTACTGCCACTGCTTGGTGGGGTCCAAGGAAGGGATATCCGCCCCGCGCGGGATGTACACATTCTGGTCACGCCGGAAAATGTCTTCCAAAGGCCGCTGAATCCCGTCGAAGATCGTGCCCATGATGCCAGGCCCAAGCTCCAGCGACAGGGGCTGGCGCTTCCGGAGGACAGGGTCACCCACAGTCAAGCCAGCCGTGTCCTCGTAAACCTGGATGGAAGCTGTGGTGCCCTCAAGCTTGATGATCTCTCCGACCAGCATCTGATGACCCACACGCACTAGCTCGTACATGGCCGCACCTTGCATGTTGTCGGCAATGACCAGCGGGCCCGATACGCGGTGAATGAAGCCATAGTCGGACTCGATCACACCATCGTCCACCACCACGCCCGCCATGATTGCTAGCTTGGAAGGGATTAAGGATACTTTCTCTGTCGGATAAATAAGATTTGGGAGTGGATGTGAAAGAATGCTTTGAGTCTGTGGGAAACGTGTCGATGGGATGCGTGTGTGCGAATTCACGCGAATGATGCTTGCCTCAGGCGGGGGTCCAAGATGCTTTATGTCACCCACAAGGGGAAAAGTCAAGGGCGAAGCCCAGGAAACCACCGCAACGCCCCTAGAACTCGTTGTTTATATAATCTCAAATGCCTGCGACAGGGGCTGAGCACATCTCAGGAGCATGCAAGCCTCGGCTTCGGAGTGGGAAGGCGGGCATAGAGGCAACATGCTGCCTTGCCTCACCCTTTCTTAATTCGGATCTCCCTTGCAGCATCGACCAGCGGGACCCCCTGCCCGCCACTAGCACACAGATAAAGTGGTGGACACGCTAGGAGGTATGTCGGGGGAGCTCCTGGTGTCCATGAGTAGCGTGGGTCGTCGGATCAAGAAGGACGGACGACGAAGATTTTGCGAGATGCGGACTCTTGGGCGTTATGACGGAACACAAATCGACATGGCTCCCTAGATTTACAAGCGCCGTCCACTTTTGTTCAAAGGAGACCAGGCGTACCCAATCTCTGCATCGATCTTATAAGGGGATATCAAATTTAAACTGTCACTCATTGACTTGTCTCCAGACACACCAAACGGTACAAAATTATAGATTTCTCCGTCTCCTAAATCATGAGCTTAAACGATAGCTTGACATTTCATTTCATCTCCAAAACATTCACGTGAGAAGCGTGCATGCGTGTCACAAGCTTATGTGTAGTCAAGCGGAATTTGTGGAAAAGCATGAGAACACAGAATAGGAAAGCAAGTGCCTCACAGGGCTTCGGGCAAACACTTTCTACAACACTACAGCAAAAAGTCACCAATAATGATTATTGTGATTAAAAAGCATGACATATAATTGAAATCCTGTCATTTTTGTGCCCCTTCAGTACATCATTATCTCTTTTAGCATACTTTTGGAAAGGGAAAATGGGAAGGGTCTCACTCTGTGAAGGAATCCATCTTCAAGGACTGACTTTCGTTCCTTAAGAAGTCCTGTGGGCCTCTTTCATATCCGGCAGTTTGACTGAGAAGAGTAATGATAGGAGAAAAATCGACTTTACGCCACTTGTTTCTTAAGAATGTACTCTATAGTGGTAGGGTAATCAAAATAGCATGTCGTATCCTCCCCCAATCATTTTTGAGTCGAGACCAGCCTCTCTGTCTCATGCAATGGGAAAAAATCCTGAGATTCAAAGAAAATTAAGGCAACATATTACACTACATTCTTCCATGAACATGCATGCGTCCAAACCCAAACAGAACTACTTTCTGGATAGACAGATCGGCACGAGTTCGCGCTCGGACCTTCTTTTGCAACGGCCCGGTCTCGCAAACGGCAACCTTCCTTACAGCCCGAGCGACCACACGCACCACTATCGCAGGTCCATTCTAATCGACCTCATCAAACCTCTTTTCGATCTGCCCATGATTCTCGTATTCATCGTCGTTAATTTGAAAACCCTGAAACGACAACGACCCCTTTCCAATCACCAAAACGCGCCAACAACGGCTGAGGTGGGTGGTTGCTTGACTATGCCTCCCGCCTCCCGCCTCGTCCCGAACATTGGCCATACTTTAGCCAGGATGGCACCGGAAAGCGCGGGAGAGTTTGTGTCTGCTTCCTCATAATGTGGTTGCGCTAGGATTGAGCTCCTCTGTCCGCTTGTGTATGTTGCCGAGATAAACACTAAGGCCCATTGTGAGGGGACGGTGTCGTGTTGGTGGCGGTCACAACATATCTTACCTGTTTTTTCGTTAGCATGACAACCATCCTGAGGCTGTTCCTTGATAGTGACAACACATGCTTGGATGAAAGAGTATTGATCTACTTTGCCTCGCATTGGCTTGTCCATTCACCAAAAAGACAGGAACGCAGCCTTGCTGGTGAGATGTGATGTGGAAGCGAGAGGCTAGGGCTTGGTCCGTGTCTCACCCAAGCTCATGGTACCTGTTGACAACATCTTTTATTCCATATATTTCCCTCCAAAGGACCAACCTTCCCAACATACTGCTGTCATCAGACTGGTTCCAAAGAGTCCACCCTCGAGTCCTCCCCCACACGACCAACTAGACAGGCCGGGCTGCATGAGGTACACGAGTCTAGCCGTGCTTCGGGAAATCACTGTAGAGCATAGCGATTCAATTGCGGGAATAACATTTAGTCATTATCCGCCTACTCTCTATTCTACCCAAAACACCACTCCCATTTAATAGACGCGACAAATAATGACGCCGGAGGACGCAGCTACCACCACGGCCGCCCGATGCACGGCTGCCACGGAAGAGCAAGAAATTACCAAACTAACCGGAAGCCTCGCGACCCTCAGCACGGCATCTTCCTCGGAGAATAGGAATGCGATGAAGCAATTTCCAGATACCACACAAGAGGACAACCGCGAGCATGCCCACCAGAAGCACCAGCAGCGCCAGCAGCAACAGCACCCGCAACAACAACAGTACGAGCAGCATCAGCAAGAGTACAATCATCAGCTGCACGATCATCAGCAGCAGTATCAGCATCAATACGAAGAGGGGCACGACGGCGGGCTGGCGGCGTATAAGGAAACGCAAGTAGAGCCGAAAGAGGACAGTATTCTATTCATCGGTGACTTGGCCCGTGGCCTCACCGAGGCGGACTTGGTGCAAGCCTTTGAATGTGTGGGCAAGGTGCAAATGGTGGACATCAAACGGGACAAGCTGACCATGCGCAATCTGGGATATGGCTTTGTGCAAATGAGCACGCGGGAGGAAGCCGCGGCCGCGAAAAAGCGCATGCAGGACGTGGAAATCCAAGGACGACGCATTCGCGTCGGATGGGCGCAGCGCAACACGGCTTTATTTATAGGTGATCTGGACGCGAGCACCACTATCGACGACCTCCACCGCGCCTTCGGTCTCTTTGGACCTTTGTACGAAGACCAGACCTACCTTCGACAGGGGAAATACGGCAAGTATGGTTCGTGCAAGTTTGCGCAGCGCCAAGACGCAGAAACTGCCCGCCGGGAGATGCATGGTCGGATCCTTGGTGCTGGTACGTATCCGATTCGTGTCGTTTGGCACCATCCCCAGACTAGCAGCACAGGCAGCGGTGGCCCCTCGGCGTCCACTTTCCACCACCACTCCCACGGGCTGCAGCATGTCCCGCCTCCACCCCCCCACGGCGTGTCCAGTCGGCCTTACTCCGTACATGTACAGTTTGAGGCCGAAGTCATCACCACGATTACAGAGGGCTTGCTCCACAGCTTCTTTGCGCCGTTTGGAGAAGTGATTGCCGTGATCCTCCCGCAGGGTCCTGGCATACTCTCATCCGAAGGTGAGAGGACGAGCGGCACCTGTCGTCGTGGGTATGGTTTTGTGCATTTCAGTGGTTCGTCGCAGGGGCGAAGATGTGCGTTTGAGGCTATTCGGACGTTGCAAGGGGAAATCTCACAAGGCATTCGATTGCAATGCGCTTTTAGTAAGAAACCCGGTGCGCCCGTTCGTCTTGGGGAAGGGGTTGCATTGAGCAAAAGCCACGGGAGCGGGGTCATGCACATGGATCGTGGAGTGTCCTCTTCTCCACCGACGATGATGCAGCATTATGCCCCTTCGTGTCGCCCTCTGCACCACCTTCACCCAGATGCCGACGGTGGGGTGGAATACATGCAGCACCCACACCACCCCTCCACGCACCAAGACATGATACCGCACTACTTCTACGATCTGGATCACCAGCACGGCGGTGCAGGATGGCAAATGGTTCCTCCTTTCCTATCGTCCACTTCCTCTTCGCTGCCCCCTTCCTCTGCATCAACGGCCACTTCCGGCCCTCATCTCAAGCCTTATCAACAGCTACGGTACCAGCAGCCGCCGCTTCATTACGACTACCACCCGCAGCACTATCAGCCACAAGAGGCTTACTTTCACGGTCAACCTCCTCCTCATAATCAAATGCCGCCATATGACATGCCCGACCATGCCTACTACTACAGCCCGCCGCATTCTTTCACTGTGCATCTTCCTCCTCCTTATCTTCTCCCGCCTTCAGGACAGTGCTTAGACGGGGGAAGGGTTCATAAAAGTATGGGTAGCAACAGCGAAAGCAATATGGGTGGGCCGGGAAATGATCTCGAGTATCACGAAGGTACTGGGTACAGACATGATTCGCACGGGGACCCACAAGGAACGGGTATGACTTATCCGCCGACTAGGGCCGTGCATGGAGGGGCGCGATAGTATCGCTTGTGGTGATATGCGGCTTTCCCCCCGTAAGCAGTGCTAATTGCGTGTGTGATTTCTATACTTGATCGACGGAGGGGGAGGAAGAGCGGGGGAAAAGAGGGTAAGGTTTAGGGAAGTAGAAAAAAGGAGAGGGGATTCTATGATTGGTCGAAACGAATGACTTATTACAAGGAAAATACAATACATGGACGGAGCAAAGACAGTGTGGGGCTAAAAGGGAGTATTGGTCTTGAGAATCGGAGGGAACTAGAGCGAGGGGGTAGGGAGGTTGGAGGGAAAAATAGAAAGAAGGAATGAAACTGTGGTAGTGTGCTACCATGTCTATTGATCAACATTTTCCTATGCATGTGGATCGCATAGCTTTGTTCCTTTGGCGCTGGAAGGGAAGCAGGAAAGCAAATTTTAAAACGAAATACACCATCAATCAACCTCCAGAATACCCGGAGCGATTTCCATCCTGCTGCCCCACACAGCAACACTAGACACTACAAATCCATCCATGTCCTCACGCCCTCCCCACCATAGCCTCCACTGCACGCGATGCGGATACGCTGCGGCGCCCTTTTTTCCCGCCAGGGCTCGTCCCTGCAATGGCGCGGAGAAGGGACGGCAAGGGCCATCGCGCGGCAACAAGCCCCACGCCCTACTACTCCCCCATCCAACTTGGCTCTTCGAGAGTGCCTGGCAGCATTGGCTCATGCCCCGGACACCGCAACCCAGCGCCGTGCATTAGCAGACATACAGCAGTGCGTGTCTTCAGCGAGAAAGGAAGAGGAGAAGACGAATGTCTACCAGTACTTGGGACCGTTGGACCTGGGCTTGATACTGAGACGGGCTGTGACCATTGGAGACTGGGGCATCGCAGAGCACGTTCTGGCGCATGGCGGGGATAAAATATCATTTCCCACAGCAGCAATGGCAGAGGCTGCCCTGCTTTGTTGCTGTCGCGAGGGCAAGCCTGAGGTCGCTCAAACTATCCTTCTCAAGCTCCTTGCAACAAATTCAGCGCCGCAACTCTCCACCTCGCCCTTTCTGTCGCGGTCAACATCACTTTCCCTCTACACGGTCATATTGCGAGCGTTGGGCAAATCGGGACATTGGAAGGGGTGCGTGGAGTTGCTGCGACACCCTAAGCTGGCCCCCTTCCTTGTGATAGATGAGGCATGTGTCGAGGCTGGTATCACTGCCTGCGGCCGCCAAGGCTGCGTGGAGGAGGCCATGGGGTTGTACGACGACTTTCGCTCGCAGCATCAGCAGCGGTTGGCTCCATTTGTGAGCGCGTCTTGTCACAATGCGGCGATTAGGGCGTGCGCCCGCAGCGGTTCGTTGGCTCGTGCTCATGATATTATTCACGATGCCCAACAAGATGAAGTGCTCCCCTCCCTGGCTGCATTCAATGTCCTGTTGCTTACTTGTGGTCGACTTGGTGCTTGGGATGTCGGATCTAAGGTGTTGGCAGACATGAAAGCGCTAGGAGTCGAGCCTAATGAAGTCAGGTGAGGTTTATTTATTTATTTCATTTTGAAAAAATTATTTTGCTGTGACATTTTCCCTTGTTGGCGAGTCGGGTTTGAGAAGCTACAGAATGGCGATCAAGATTTATTATCCATGTTCTCTACAAATATGACATGATGCATCGAATCCGATGACTATGTTGCCTGTGGGGCCTCTATATTTTTTTTACGGCAAGCACTATAAAATGGCCAGCGAAATGTCTTCGAACAACCTAAAGGAGAGATTGCACCCTCTTTCCCACCCCACCCCCCGTTTTCGGGAAAGAAAACAATTTTCCTCTCTTTTCACATTCCTTCTCCCCCGCCACCCTGTTACAAATCTAACAGCTACGCAGGCGCCGTCCAAGCATGCGTAGAGCCCAAACAATGGAAAGCCGCCGTAGCCCTCCTCCGGGAAATGAAAGACCGAGGTATCTTCCCCGACGAGCTCTGCTATGCGGCCACCATTGAAGTTTGCTGTCGTGGGGGACAGTGGCATCGGGTTGGTCAGCTTCTTGACGGCATGCAAGCGAAAGGGCTCGAAGTCTCCGAAGACCTTTTCCTCCTCAAAATCCTCCCTGCCCTCTCCAAGGCCGGTCGGTGGCGTGAGAGTCGTGATACACTTGCACGGATGAGGAGGCAAGGAGTAAAGGTCCAACTAGAAGCGCACCGATTGGCCTTGCTTGCCTGTCGTCGGTCAGGACAATGGCAGAAGGCCTTGGAAGCTCTGCAGGAACTTCGGCGGGTCGGCCCCGCTCCCTCCCTGGCTTGTTATGAAATTGTGCTTGAGAGCTGCGCGCAGGGAGGGCGGTGGGTGGAGGGCAATGAGCTTTTCAAGGAAATGCAGCGAGTGGATCATGTGGTACCGTCCTTAATTTGCTACAGGGCCATGTTGGAGTTGTGTGGCAAGGTGGGGAGGTGGGGAGAGGCGATGAGGCTGTGGAAGGAGGTGGAAGCGCGTGTGCGGGTAGACGATGGGGAGGAGGGGAGGGAGGAGGATATTGAGCGGGGAAAGATTCAGCATGGGCTTTTGATCGGATGTTTTCAAGGAGCGTTGATGGCGTGCCAACAAGCGTCGCGGGGGGCGGAGGCCTTGGCGTTGTTGCAGCAACAGGAAACGGAGCACAAGAAGGGGAAAAGTAAGATGAGACTCCTCGCGAGTATGACATCCGAGACACGTACACAGTCCTACGCGCTAGTGCTGGGTGCCTGTTCTAAAGTAGGAGAGTGGGGCCTTGCCTTAGACCTCTTACGACGTACTCCCCTACCAGATGAAGCGTGTTTTGAGGCTGTTTTGGAAGCATGTGCTCGTGCAGGGAGATGGAGGGAGGCGCTGACTACCTTACGGGCATTAGAACAAAGGGTGGAGAGGGGAGAGGGTTTAGTGTTGGAGGCACGGAGTTACCAGTTGGCCATGTGGGCCTGTACGCAGGCGGGGAGGGCGCAAGAAGCGGTGGATCTGATGGAGGAAATGACGGAATTCAAGGGGCTGGTACCCACGGCAAGGGCGTATGTTACTTATTTGAAGGCGCTTCAGCGATTGGGACGATGGGAAGAGGCTCTGCGGGGTCTGGAGGAAGCGAAGAGGAATAATGTTTTGTTGCTTGGAATGGGGCAGGGAAGGAAAAGCAGTGGAAGTAGAAATCAGGAGTTGCTTGCTTTGACGACAGTGTTGCAGACATTGAGTCGTGCTGGGCGATGGAGGGAAGTTTTGGCTTTGATGGTGTGTGAGTCGGAGAGGGAGGAGGAGGGAGAGGAGAGGGGGTTAGGAGGGGGGGAAGCGCTGCCTTATAGTGGAGTGTCTTGGACTTTGGTGGACGTGTTGCTAGCCGAGGGACGAGCACAGGAAGCGGTGCTCTTCGTTGAAGGGCTGGCGAAGGAGGCGGGGGTCGCCCCGGGGTTGCCATTGGTTAATCGTTTGCTCGAAGGGCTTGCCAAGGGAGGGGAGTGGGCCCTCTGTCAGGAGCTTTTGTTGGGAGAGAACGAAATTGAAAGTAATAACAGTACTAGTACTAGTACTAGTAGTAGTAGTACTAAAAGTAGCAGTACTAGTACTACCAGTACTACTACTACTTATAGTAGTAGAAGTAATAGTAATATTACTATTAATAGTAAAAGTGGCAGTGGTTGTGGTAGCAGCAGCAGCAGCAGCAGCAACAGCAACAACAACAGCAGCAGCAGTAGTAGCAGCAGCAGTGGTAATAGTATGAAGGCGCGTTTCCACACTGTCCCAGATGTGGCGAGTTTCAGTGTGGTTATGAGTGCGGCTGCTGCAGGGGTAGCAGCGGGTACAAATCATGCAAGCAGCGCGGCACAGGAGCTTACGAAGCTGTTGCCGATGATGCGGACGCGACATGGATTGAAGCCTGATGTTATTGCTTACAATGTGACGGCCAATTTGCATCGCCGTTCGGGGGATTGGGAAAAGGTGTTGGTGTTGTTGGAGGAGATGAAGGAGGAGGCTGCTGCCGCGACTGCTGCTGCTGATTCTGATTTGTCGTCATCGAGAGAAGGGTTAGCACCTGATGTGGTGACCTACTCGACAGCAATAGCGGCGTGTGGTGAAGCAGGGAAGTGGGAGAAGGTCCTGGAGCTCTTGGCGGAGATGCCTTCAATGGGCGTGTCACCCAACGTGGTGGCATACACGGCTGCTGTCGCTGCGTGTGGACGAGGAGGGCAGCCAGAGCGGGCCTTGGGGTTGCTGCGGGAAATGAAAAGCGAGGGGATCAGTCCGAATGTACAATGCTACAATACTTTGCTTTGGGCACTGGCTAAAGGTGGGGACTGGCAGCAGTGTCTGGCGTTATTGGAGGAGATGAAGGAAGAGGGCAAGACGGATGCTCACAGTTATCGTATTGTGATGGGCGTTGTTAAAAGTAAGCAAGGGCAAGAGCATGTTATGGAGGCTCTTCAGGCGGATATGGAGGGGTCGAGGACCGAGGCGGCGAATGACAGCTTTGGATGCCGGTAAATAATTTTTAAGATTACGGAAAGTGTAGCTTGTAATTAGCAATTTGTGAGTGTGCATAGACCTGATAGAAACGATAGAAAATAAAGTTGAACAAAGTATCAATTGTGAATTCAATTCACGGATATATAAATAGAATCTCGCCCAGGTGTCAAAGTAAGTTCTCTCTGCTATTCCCCGTCCATGGTTTCGATCTGTACTTTCCTCCATCTTCCAGCCACCAAAAAGTTAGCACAACGTTTACGGAACCAGAAGGCAATAACAGTATTTAGGGTAATCATTTTAGACGTGCTAAGTTCCACATACCGAAATAAAGGTATTTACAAAAGGTTTCACTCGTCGCCTTGACCAGCTCACACGACCCCGAAGCAGAAGTCTTCTTTTCCTTCAAACCATGCACCGCACAGCATTGCTAAGAGAGGGAGTGTCACTCTGTTGCTTCTCTCGATGCACGAAAAGGTGCTCCTCCGAGGGCTCCCAACTTATCTCAGTGGCAGGGATGTCTCTCATCACATTTCTGCTCATTCGACAACGTCATGAGAAGATCTGGTGTCTTTCTGCGGATTGCGCCCTCGACAACACTATTGTTCCTGGGAGCGCTCTTTCGGCCTGACACAAATGCCCGTGCCTTCAAGGCGTGGGTATTTTCCTAGTGTCTTTCACGTAAAGCGTGCGCACGTCTGGCCACTATTTGGTACTTGACGGTGCCTCCATTTGTCCTTTTTATGGTGATGCTCTTTTCTTTGTCCACTTAGATACACCTTGGCGTGCCGGTGGCCCGTGTTTAAGCCTACCCCAAGCAGGCTTCCTTGCTACCAATAGCTTGCCGGTAAAAATGCTCACATCGTCTTATTCGCCCTCTCCATTCTGTAACCGTTCCCTCCCCTCCCTCGGACAGTCCCGGCCTCCCATCTCGTCGGCACCATAGCGAAGGGTCAGTCCACCACCAGCGCGCGAGTCTCGTCCCGAGCGCGGCCCGTGGCTTGGATCAATTGCTTTTGGAAGCCGACAGCAAGCACGGAAATGCGCCGTAGCTGGCCACAAAATTTCTCGACTAACGACACCTAGTTAGCCAACCAGGTCGACGTCCATTCACCACGGTCGGACAGGGCGAGCTAGGCGACAGGTTCTTTCCCGCACCTGGCCAGACCCCACCCGGCCACCAGACGATGATGGGGATGCCTAGCAACCGAAGTGGGCCAGGAAACAATAGTGACAGCACCATCACCCCCAGCACTAGCACGAGCACTATGTCAGCCACTCCATCGGGGCCGTCCTTTAAGGTGGACACCAACAAGACCGCTGCCGGGGCCGCACTGGGGCCCCCACCGGCCTCGGTCAACACGGCCACAGCGGGCGCAGCAGGTTGTGCATCCTCCACCCTTAATGGCATCAGCAGCCATGGTAACGGCAACAGTAGCAGCAACACACATCACAGGTCCGCCAAGCTGCACGATGGGGCAGCCCGCATTGCCAATACGACGACGACCACCACTAGCAAAATAAAAGTGGAGGAACCAACCAACGGTGGTGGAAGCATCGAGGCCGCATCAGCGGCGGTCGATGGCAAGGACGCTCTCCTTCAGCATGAACTCAATGCGCTACTCAGCCAAAAGCGTGACGCCGCTGCTGATGGCCGCAGCCAAGATTCCTCCCCTGCCTCATCCACTTCCTCCACCCCAACGACCGCCCCATCCATGATGCCTACGACCATGAACGCCCCTCTCTTCAAACCTTCTCCTACTGCTGCTGCTTCTTTGTCTTCGTCACCAGCAGTGCCAACCACCGGAGGAGGAGCAGGGAAAGGGCTTATGCAAGTCGCTGCCTCCAGACCCCTCCCTACCTCATCGTCGTCGTCCGCAACAGCGCAGGCCCCCCTGGCCGCCACGCGGCATTCGACGAGAGGCGCAACGGCGGCGGCAGCAGCAGCGGGGATCAGCAAGTCCATTGAGGAGGCCTGTCATGCCGCTGCCCTAGAAGATGGTGTGCTTGGATCCAAAGGAGGGGGGGGCGGGGGAGCGGTAGGAGGAGGTGGTGGAGGAGGGGCAGGACATGGCCATGCCAAGCAAGGTGGGGGAGGAATTGGTAATGGAGGCGTATCGTCGTCAACGGCAGCTAGTAATGGCAGTGGGAAACCGGGGAAGGCTAAGAATGGATTGAGGAGAGGGAAATGGACGCCGGAGGAGGAGGCGTATGCAAATCGATTAATCGTGGAATTCAAGTCGGGGTTGTTGCCATTGACGGATGGTACGACATTGAGGACATTTTTGAGTAAGCTGCTTAATTGTGATCCAATGAGGATAAGCAAAAAATTTGTGGGTCAGAATTGCATCGGAAAGCAAGTGTTTCGTCGGCGGCAGCAAGCAGAGATGGACAGGTTGTCCCCTGAAGAGATTGAACGGAGTCGACAAGAACTTGCCGAACTAGAGAGACGATTTTTGGAGCGCGTGGCTCAGACAAATCGATGTAAGAATTCTGCTGTGGGTACGAAGCATGGGAAAGACTCGGCGTCGGGTCAGGTGGCGCCGGAGGTGTTGCGACGACAGCAAGAGTACCTGGGCCCAGGTGGGCAGGTGGTGGGTAATCCCCTCCTCCCCCCCTGGATGCTCCCTCCCACCGCGGATGCATCGATGGAGGGAGGAGAGGGCATTCAAGGTGGAGATGGTCATTCGAATTCCTCGCCAGAGAGGGGGGGGATGGGGATGACCGGTCGCGGTGGTGGTGGTAGTTCTTTTCGTTTGATGGGCGGAGGAACGGGAGCAGGGAGCAAGCAGCAGCAGCAGCAGAGCCAGCAGCAGCAGCAGCCGCCTTTTTCAGATTTGCCCTGCGCACACCAGTTGCACCATCCTCAGTCACATCTCCATCATCCACGACGTATCCCCTCCTCATCGTCGTCCACCCTAGGAGGGCTGAACACGGGTAGTCTCTCCGCGATCGCGTCGGCGAATATGTCACGCACCGATTCTCAGGATAGCCTAACAGCGTTAGGTGGCACAATGTCGGCAGACGCTCTTGGACATTTGGCGGACTTTCCGCGTGTGACCAGCCTAGGAGATCTTGCCGGACTCAACATGTTTACCTCCAGCCCTTTCCCCTCCACGGACAATCTCCTCAGCCTTCACCAGCAGCAACACGCCCAAAGTGCTCAAATTGTTCCGGCCACTGCTGCTTCTCTTGCCGCGCATAGCACCACCAGCTTAGCAGCAGCGGCAGCAGCAGCAGCAGTGGCTCCGTCGAGCACACCGATCAGTCGTAGCACCAGTGGCAACAGTAATGGCGGGAGCAGCAGCAGCAGCAGCAGCAGCAGCAGCAGCAGCAATGCGAATGGTCTTCCACCACTAGCCAATGCCAGCAGCACGGTGATAGTCGCTGGCGGCGGTCGGTTGGCGACAGGAAAGAGCAACAACGGCAACATAACTAATAGTGGAGGGACGAGCAGTAGCACTACCGCAGCAGGAGGACGGCGTATGCCCCGCGTGGACTCGGCCACAGGCTTATCCTCCTTACGGGTGATGAGCGGATTACCTCGGAATACATCCGTGGAAGACTTTCTATCCTTGGTCGATTATGGTGACATCCCGGCGCCAGACCAAGACCTGCTCTCCAAGTGCGTCTTTCCTCAAGCCATCAAGGCGCCTGTGACCCAGCAGTCTGCCGTGGCCTTTACCGGAATCGGAAGGAGTTCCGCGGTGCCGGCTGGAGGAGGTGGTGGAGGAGTGGGGGGAGATTCGGATGATGTGGCTCATACAAGAGGAGGAGGAGGAGGAGGAGGAGGAGGAGGAGGAGGAGGAGGAGGAGGAGGAGGAGCAGCAGCAGCAGCAGCAGCAACAGCGGCTTTGTTAACATCAGGGGTAAAGGGGACTGGTGGGAAGAGGGGTCGGGCAGACTTGCCGTCGGCGGCAGTGGTGGGACAAAAGCCGAAACAAGCCAAGGTGGATGGGTAAAGAAGAGAAAAGGGATACGAATATCCCTTTAAAATAATTGACAAGATTTTGAGAAGCTGGATGAGCTATATTAATGAACTTGTACACACGAAAGAAGAAGAACAAGGTAAAAGACGAAGGGAAAGGAAGAGGCAGAAGAAGAAGGAGAAGACGAAGACGAAGAAGACGGCAAAGGAGAAGAAGAAAATTAAGAAGAAGAGAACAAAAAAAGGAGGAAGAGAAGAAGCGGGAGGAAAAGAAGAAGAAGGAAACGAGAGAAATAACGAGGAAGAGTAGACAAAGAACACAGGAAGTGAAGGAAGAGAAAGAAAAAGAAGAAGAAGTGGATGGAAACAGAGAATATGATGGGTGAATTTACACAAAGAGATGGAGATCGGGGGTGAGGAGGGCATTTTTGATCTGTGTATTCAGAGAGTGTGGCAGAGAGAGAAAGGGGAGGTGATTAGCCTTTCTATTTGCCCTTTCGCAGTCAGAATTCGATTTTAATATAGTATTGCGAGTCCCGAGAGACCTGTGGAGCGTATGTTTTGTGTGGCCTCTGCATGTCTGCAGCGATGTATGTGTTTGGTTCGTCTGTCCCATCTGTATGTGCGTGAGCCTGTTTGATTCCGTATTTTTTGGGATGACCCTGTACAGGAGGATCAAAGTGAGGAAGGATAACAGATAATGGAAGAAACAGAGACAAGAGAGAAGAGAGAAAGAAAAGGGAAGCCCGCCAGTGCAAAAACTGTGTATCTAGGCGCCGGGCGACTATTTTTGGAGGAAGGAAAGAGCTGGAGCGGAAAGCCCTGAAAGCATCTGAGCAAACATTTCTCTTCAGCCGATGTGTGCCGATCATCTCCCCTAATGGAGTACCATAGAAAGACCCGGAGACAAAGAGAAGAGAAAGAAAAGCAAGTACGGGCTGCGGATAACTCAGAGAGGGAAACAAGAGACCCTGAAACCAAATAAGAAAAAGAATGAGAATAGAGGTGGGAAAAAGAAGAAAAGGTTCTTCCGTTATTATTAGTATTATTCTTGTCATTCTTTTGCCCTGAGTTGGTTGCGGAAAGCAACCCGGCAGTTCCAGGAGAGATTGGGGCTCATCACGTGGAATTCAGGGCAGTCACATCTTCATCGTCGCTTCCACTAACCCACCACCACAACGCACCCCACAGCACGACGCAAAGGGCAATATGCCAACCTTGAGCCCAGCGCTGGTATCCCCACGGAGCTCCGTCGCCGGCAGGCAAACCACAGACGCAGGCTCCCCTTCTTTACCCATCCCTTCCACTGTGTCGCCCGACAAGACGGCGTTGCGGTGGCTGGAGACCAGTGCCACACGCCCCAAGCTCTACCACGCACCGGAGCGACTGGGTGCGGGCCATTATCATCATGCACACCACGAGATTCTAACGCCCGACCACGCTCAGCGGCAATACACGCTCATTTTGCAGGACTTGAGTAAGAAGGATCCAGAATGGCTGGATGACCTGCCGCTTTTTGGTGCGCCCGCTGCCTCGTTTCACGACCATCCCTTGACGCGGGAGCAGGAAGCTGCAAGCCGGCGGGTCTTGAATGTGTTGGGTAACACGTTGGAAATTGACTACTGTCCACTCCTTTTAGACTTGGTTCCTCTCTTAATGGTGATCATGGAGACTTGCGAGTCCTCTTCAGTGCCGGCCGGCTCTGCCGCGGCCTTGCGCGCTGAGGCAGTGGTGTACGCAGTGGTGCGCAACATGCATCTGCATCGTCCTTTTTATTTTGGTACGGGCCATCATCAATTTCTTGCGACACTGGCTGCGTTTCGCGACTACATGCGCAGGTACTTTCCTGAAACAGCAGCGTGCATGGCGGCAGTGGGGGCTGATACGGAGGACTGGCTCGGCGTTATCTTTTATAGATGCCTAGTGCCTTTGGTTGCTCATCGGGATTTGCTACGCCTTCTCGAACTTTTTTTGGAGGACGGTGTGTGTTTCTTTTTCAGGTTTACCTTATGTTTGTTCAAAGAGATGAAGTGGAGGCTCAAAAGCATGGAGCTGGAGAGAGCGGCTTTATGGTGGGATCAGCTTGCTGATATTACTTTTAGCATTGACTTTGACATCGACCAAGGACTTGGTACAGTATTGGCTCAATATGGGACGATGGTCAAGCGGAGCAACCTTGATCGTCTGCTTGCCCTCCGGATGAGTGACCCCATCGAACGAGAGCTGATCGTGAAACAAGACATCCAACCCTTACGAATGCATGGCCTTGGTCTAGTAGCGGATGTGAATGGCAGCACCAGCATACTGCACAACAAGCGCACCTATCTCAAGCTCCTAGCCAGTTTTCTTCCCCTCCACCAACGCCAACGCAAGCTGAGCATGCTCTTCTCCAGTGACCGGCACGGGCGTAGCCTCGACTCATTGTATCGCATGTGTGGAAATAAGCACCCATGCATCCTCATTATTGAAGAATACAAGCACGGACATGTCATTGGTGCTTACTGTCCTGATCCCATCAATCCTGGCAACGCGGTAAGCGGGACAGGCGTTGCCTTTCTTTTTCGGTTGACAAGACCAGCGGTGCGGTACAGCTGGGCAAGAGATGCCACGCAGACGGTGGAGTCGGACATGTTCCAATTGGCAACGAAAAAATTCTTTGCAGTAGGCATGAGCAATGATACGGACCATCCTGGGTTGAAAGTGGATGCAGATTTGGAGACGGGAAGTAGTCACTATTCCCGGACATTCGCGAATTTGCCTTTGTGTGGCCGGGGACAGGAGAAATTTGGAATTCGACATGTGGAGGTCCACACCATTGCGACGCAGCCTAATGAGACAGATTAAGAGAAAGGGAGTCAGAGAAAGTGTGTATAGATGTATGTGGATGTACATAAACCGCCCAGTCAGATGGATTAGGGGAGGAGGGAAGAAGAGAGTGAGGAGACAGGTGTCTTCGTACACGCAGAGGTCAAGAAATAAAGCAGATACAAATCAAAAATGGAGTGTTAAAGAACAAAGAGAAAAAACAACATCAACAACAAGGCAGGTGGAAATGCGTGATATTCTTTTTCGTCTCATCTCCATGGATTTCCAAGGGACATTACTTTCTGGTCAAGTACAATCTCTTTTTACCACTTTATCTTCTGGTTCTAGTTTCACCTTCAATCCAATGTCAATCGTCTGAAAGGAAGAAAATTGCCTCTCTGAAATTCGTTTACTGAGTTCACACGTGCTTACAGACGTAGGGGCCACTTTCTTTCTCCCTCCGCGCCCATACAAGTACACACGTACACACCTACTAGTAAAATATGTAAATACACACACAAACGCACAGCCAAATGCCTAGTATATCGGAATGCACTCCACAAAACGACATTTACTCGCTTAGACACCACTTGTTGAGAGCAAGGAAGAATCACCTAAAAAAGTCCTCAAGTTTTTCGAGAGCTGGTGGTTCTGCTCCTTCATCCTCCCAATCTTTTGGGCGAGGTCCACCGGTGAAAGCGCTGCTGCTGCTGCTGCTGCTGCTGCTGCTGCTGCTGCTGCTGCTGGTTCTGTTTCTGTCGAGCCGGCACCTGCCGTATCGCCTCCCAGATGCTCCTCGCGGGTGAAAGACAAGGCAGGAGGGCGAAAGGAAAGAGATTTCGAGGCAACAGCTTTCATTTTGTCACTGCTACTGGTGCTACTGGTGCTACTGATGCTGCTGCTGCTCGACCTGGAGGCCTTTTCGAGCTGCTCTGCGCTCCTATTCATGGCTTCCATCGCCGAAGCCCTGCCGCCGTGCTTGCAATTGCGTGCCGAGGGACCTCGGTGAATCGACGAAAGGCCTGCAGTAAGGATGTCGCTGTCATTAAGGCTGGTTGAGTCCAGAAGACCGATGGATGGTGACACAGGGGAGTGTAACGGCAATGAAGCTGCTGCTGATTTCCCAGCTGTTGCTGTTGCTGCTCCTGCTGCTGGTGGTGTCGTCGATGACGCTCTTTCTCCCATGCTTGGAAATGTTTGTCGCGTGCTGAGGTGAATGTCCTCCAGCTGCTTCTTAATCTTATTTAGCTGACTTCGGTTGAGGCCGTGACGGTCCCCATTTTCTTCCCCCACTACCCCTCCTTCATCCTCCAGGAAAAAACTCATTTCCCGTCTCCCTGTTTCTGCATTCCCAATTGACGACTTCGAAGGCAGCGCCGCAGCCGCTGCTGCTGCCGCAGTTACTCCTAATGGCGTGAAAGTTGCCCCCGTCCTTCCTGATATTGATGAAGACGCAATTGTTAGAAGGTTGGGCGGCGCGAGCTTGGGCGTGGAGGCAGAGGAGCGCTTGGTCCCACGATTGCTCCCCTCTTCCTCCTTCAGCACCAAATGCTTGCTCCTGATATCTAAAGCCTTAGCATACGAAAGAGCCATTGAAAGTTGACCGGCGAAGATGTCGGCCAAAATCTCATCGTCCTGCGTAAAAAGTGAAGCCTTGCCAGCAAGTGCAGCTGTTCCTGATTTCTTATTCTTGTGCTTCTTCGTGTTGTAAGCCTGCCTAATGCTACTGCTGCTATTGCTGTTGCTAAGGCTACTCTTCCCCACTCCATCTCGTCGCCAAACCCGCATCACGCCCATCATTACGGCCCCATCCTGCTTCCCCGCCGGCCAGCAACACAAAGGCACCAACAGAATCGACCCTTCCTCCTCCCCATCCACCTGGGCGTTAAATATTTCTTCCTTCCTCGGCTCCGCCACATTCATCATTTCCGCCTTCCGCAAACACCAACCCAACAGCCCTCCTTCCACCCCGTGACCCGTAGGACGTCTAACCTCATGCCGTCTCACAGACGGCTGCGCACCTTCCACCCACTCATACACATCCAATCGATGGCTCACCCCTGCCCTCGACCCTCCCTCCTTAGTCAATATCAGCATTGCCTTCAAACAGTCCTCATTTTTCATCCCACACCCACCACTTCCACAACCACGTGTGGTAGAAAAGAGACGCTGGCACTGCTGCAGCGCTGCTTGAGCCACACGCGCTACTTGACCACAAAATGCTTGTCCCGTGATTAGCTGCGCAGGGGAGGGGAGGGAGGAGGTGGATTCCCACCACAAGGGTCGAGCAGCCGCCAAGGCCCGTTTGCAAAGGGCTTTTACTTGGTTGGTCCGTGCTTGCGAAGCTTGGATGCTGTATTGGGCATGGGCAAGGGCGGTGTCTGCGCGTTGATAGAGTTCTTTGAGGGCATTGGTAGCGACGACGGAGTCAAGGATCGTGATGGATCCACCTATCACATGCGCCACTGCTTCAAGCACCCCATCGTCCTCCCTGGTGAGTAAACTGCTGTTGTCGCTGGTGCTACTGCTATTTCTACCACTACTGTCACTACCACTGCTACTGCTGCTGCTTCTTTCACTGCTGGTGAGTGGCGCCGTAATTACACACCGGAGGAGACCTCGGATTTTGTACGTATCACTGCCGGGCTGCAAGAGGGTGATAATAGGAAAGACAGACATAGCGACGCAAGTGGTCGCGATATCCACCGGTGGCACACCCACCAAGTCCCCCTCGACCAGCTGCTGTTGCTGCTGTTGCTGTTCTTTACTGCGTAGAGCATGCGCGAGGACACCATCGCTGGCCGAGGGGGGTAGTGTGAGAACGACATCTTCTTGTGGGTGATCACAGGAGGACTTGGACGGGAAGGCCCCTCTCCCCCGCTGGGCCACAGTCCATAAGCCCTCTTGATCCTGCGCAAACAAATCTACATACACCCGCCTGGAGGAGGTTGAGGACGAGGACGAGGGTGAGGAGACGAGGAAGTGCTCGACCTCCGACGTGACTGTCTGCATCAAATCTTGAATACGCGTATGTTGCATGGGCACCTTCAATAGCACAGGCAACAGATTCTTGATCAATCCCATCCCCACCATCAGCCCATGAGGTTTCGGTATCGACGGTAGCTGCACTGAAACCGCTTCTTCCCCATTCATCCTCTGCTGCTGCTGTAGGTGGAGGATGACGGCAGCCAAGTAGCGTCCTAGTTCCTTACCCACGATCCGCGCCGCGTCCAGCGCTCCCGGTGGGAGGGTCTCAGGGCTCCATACCGCTTCGAACACCCCCAGCAACGACCCCTTCCCCCTCCCACCATTCTCCCCAGCAACAGCAGCACGAATTTCCATCAATCCCAAAACCTGCCCTTCGCGATCCATGTCCAGGTCAACTTCTGGGTGGTAACTTAAGAGAGCCGCCCGAGGCAATCCCCACACCTTAGGAGACACTATTCCCTGCGCAGCTAGTTCTAACACGTGCTCCACCGCCGAAAGGGAACCAGATTTTCGCTCCTCCTTGCCTTTGCCACCAACAGCTAGATCCAAGCATTGCCCTTCAGCGACTCTTCTTCCATTGACATCAGCTTTCCAAACCGTCCATCGTGTCCTCTCCCTTGCGTCCTCCTTTGCTCCCTGCTCCTGCTGCTGATGCTGATGGACTGACGGGGCCACATACAACGCAAGCTTCTCAGCACCCATCACAAGCATAGCCTGGCCAACGGACTCACTCACAGTCATATTACTATCACTATTGCTGCTGCCATTGCTGCAAGCTTGTTTCTCATTACTCCCTTCTCTTAATCCGGATCGAGTGAGTTGCGCAAGCTTCCGAAAACGTGCCGTGGTCCAGTTTTCCAACGCCAGACGATCCTTTAATGTTCCCACTCGTTTAGCTCCCTCCACCGCTTTTGCCAAAACCGAGGCCGTCCATTCTAATACCTTATTACGAGCTGCATTCGCTGCTTCCTCCTCCACATTGTTGCTGCAGGAGGGGAGGTCGATACGAAGGACAGCCCAGAGGGTCCCGTCTTCAGAGTCCAGGATTGGCTCTAAGAGGACTGCTTGCTCGTGTTGAGATTGGAAAGAGGGCTCTTCAACCAACAATGTATCTCTTGGCAACACCTGCTTGTCCTGCTGTCGGGAACAAGCAATAGAGGACATGAAGGTGCGCGTGACCCGTCGTCGCGTGCGTCGACATCGTTCCAACAGCTCCGTGGCACAGACATTCTCAACAAGAGGGTGTGATGAAGATGAGGAAGATGAAGAGGCCGCGCTAAAGAGGACGCTTAACATCCCACCACCGCTGCTGCCGCTGCTGCTGTCGCCGCCGGGACGAACGTAGGAAGGTACATAAAGCGTCGCACGAACTCCTCCCACCATTCGCGGCAGATACTCTGCAATTACCCTCCCTACGCTGGGCAAGTCATGTGCAACGGGGAGAAGGGCAGAAGCAAAATCACACTTGTGCAATAGGTACGCCCCCGCATCTGTCATCAACGATTCGCATTTCATCGCCGCCTCAGCTGCGTCCTTATAAAGTCGTACTTGAGACTGAAAGCCCCTCAGTAAATTAAGTGCCTCACCCTGCCCCTCCTTCGCTCGTCCCAGCTCCCCCAACAAACCAGCAATGCCACCCAAAAATCGAGTGAACAACGTCAAGGCCACGTCCACTTCCTCAAATTGCCCTTCAGCGACAACAACATCCAGCAGTCCTGTAAGCTCGTTCCCTGCCACACTAAAAATGGGTTTACTCAAGAGAATTTCCCCCTCACCTGCTTTAACTCCCGACGGCTGCAAGAGCTGCTGATGCTGCGGCCGCTCCCTTCTACAGTTCTTCATCTCCTTGTTGCTACAATTGTTGCTATTCATGTTCCTCTTCTCTCTTGGCCGCAACAAAGACAGTGCACAAGACTCAGCATGCAAAGCACTGGGCAAATGACAGCGAACCAGCCCTTCAAACTCACATAATAAGGCATCAGCATCCTCCTCCTCCAATGCCGGCCCCATCCCCCCTAAACAATCAAGACACAGCTTCAGCACCTGCACATGCCTCGCATGCATCGCTCTTACACTCTCCGATTCCTCCATCGTCACAGTTGCCTCAACACATGCGGCTCGAGCGGCAACCAACCTCCATTTACCAAAGGCCTTTTGGATTTGCCTACGTTCCCACTTCCGACACAAAGCCCCCAAAATAATCTCTCCACGCTGAGCTAACATGAGTTGCTTCAAACAAATCTGTGTGAAAAGCCCGCTAAGCACACGCGAGAGGCGAGACGACCACTCAGCAGCCAAGATTATTTCGTCCATGCTGAACCATGAAGAGGAAGACGAGGAATAGAGGGTGGGACGCTCCACTACCAATACCGCGAGCAGGGATTCGGCAAGCACCGATGCTGTCGCAGACATAGATGCTCCTCGCCCTTGCGGTTGAGGAGGGAGGAAGATAGGCACGCTCAAGACCGGTTGCCCCCTTCTATGGCTGCCCGTGCTGGGGTCAAAAACGGCTGGAGTGGAGGGCCATCGGACGTCCATCATAAACTTCTCAGGCGAAAAGGAAGCGAAAGAGGTGGAGGAAGGCATCTGTCCACCATCACCGGTTGCTAGCAAAGGCAACCATTGTTTAAGGTAGCGCCAGACCAAACCCTCTCCCTCTCGTCCTCTCGATGACTTCTCCAGGCGCCAAAAAGCAGTCGCAGGTCCACTTTTGTCCGTCTCCTCCCCGGGCACAGCACCACTGCCCACCAGCTCCCAAAACTCTAACGGACTTCCCTCTCTTCGTCGTTCCCCCGTCGCCTTCAAAATGAGCGTCAACGAATGCTCAGTCCCCGCAAAATATAGAGACACCCTTCTCCCTTCTCCATCTCCTCCTGCTCTTCCACCTCCTTCTCCACCACCACCTCCACCTTCCCGCAGACCCAACAAAGCAGCAGTACTATCTTCCAACATCCGGACATAGGGAGCCAAGGCCTGGGCATGGGCCACCATAGCCTTCCCCCCGGGTTCTATTGACAAGGACGCAGCGGGTGTCGACGACTGCAGCAGCAGCGGGTTCTCCCTCCTGTTGCTAATACGCATCTCCTCCCCCATCAGCTCCACCACTCCCAATACCCGCTTACTCACTCGTTCCCAGCCCAAGGCCGAGGCCGTCAGCAACCGTCGATTCTCTAAGCTACCGAAAGCCCTCTCAAGCATCACCCATGACCTAGCCACCAGCAGCTGAATCTCCTCATCCATATCCGCGTCTGCCTCGAGCTTCAACCCTTCAATCGCCACCAGGCCCAAAGTCAATCCCTCCTCCTGATATGCAACCTCACACTCCAACCGTCCCTTTCTTACACCCAACGACACCTCGAGACCATCCGCCGATTCCGACGCATCAGAAGGCAAAGCATTTTGCAACTTCAATTGAACAGCTTCCGCCCCCAAAGCCTCCTGTAAATGAGCCTCCGTGACAGCAACTGCCAAATCTCGATCCAAGACACCCATGAGGTCAAAAGCAAGATTAGCCAGTACTCCAGCCTGTCGTGCGCCCACGTCAAACCCTTTGAGTGCCTTTGCTTGTTCTGCCACGGTAGAGCGATAGACGACCTCCTCCTGCCGCAACCTTCCCGTCTCCAGCGCCGCATGGACCCATGCCAGGATCGCTGCTACTTCTTGTGCCAGCAGGGCAAGCACTCCTTCTTCCGGCCCTTCCAACCGCCCTCGTTTAACGAATTCCAGGACCCCCACCACGCCTTTTGGCCCCCCAGATCCCAGGCGCGGGATGGGCATCATCATTACCGTTGTCTCCTCCCCTGCAATCTTGTCTTCTAGCCCTACCACTTCCGTTTCCACCTGCCCAAACAGCCAACTATGGCAAGGCATGAGTCCAGCAGATGAAGAGGAGGAGAACGAAAGGGACGAATAGGGGTTGCCGCCTCCACCACTACCCATCGAAGACGGTTTTTCAACAGGAGATGAGGCCGAAGATGAAACCGTGAGGCTAGAGCCTTGAAGCACGGCATGCATTTCAGCAGCTGCAATGTCAGCTCCCATGCGATGACGCGCTCGCTGCTCCTGCCGGCGTCTATCGACTGGCCACAAGGTCCATAATTCGCTCGGTAGGGAGAGAGAAAAAGGAGAGGCCGTTTGCCTCACTCCGGTGGCGTTGCTGCTGCTGCTGTTGGCACAGTTCTCGCTTTGTTCGGCCTCTTCCTCCACCACAAGAAGCAGAGCTGCGGCTTGCGCACCTGTGGCCGAGCAAACTGCTGTCTCGACCGCTTGAAAGAGACTTGGAAGGGAGTCAGGGCCACGGGAGGCAGATTCCGCGTGCAGCCGCTGCAGGGCGGAGAGAATACCTTCAGCATGTGCCCGTGCAGCAACCTCTAACATTGTCTCTTCTTGTGCTGTCTCGAGACGGGCTTGCAATGATTGGATTGCCGCCGAAGCATCATGCATACCCCCAAAAGCCGTCTGCAGCGTTTGGGCATGGTGCAAAACAGGCACCAGCACGTGTGCCAGTGCCTGGACCACTCGCAAATCCTCCTTTCCCACCTCCACCACATTTTCGCCATTCAAACGCTGCACCCTTACTACCCCAAGCAAATGGAATCCTTCCTCCCTCCCTTCCTTCTGTTCACCCCCCCTTCCTGCTGCTGCTTGCTGCACCACAGGCACATACAACAATTGTGGTCCGTCACGCGTAGGTTGCCCCGCTAATGCCGCGGCCCCCAACGCGCCAACCCCAAGGGGCACTATCTCTCGGTTACTCCCGCACAAAGCCCCTTCCTGTGGGTCGAGCATGAAGAGCGTACATCGCACATCCTCATCCTCGCCACGACTGCTGCTGCTGCTGCTGCTGCTCAAGAGATTAATAACTCCCTCTTCAAACGTCTCCTGTAACTCAGCCAAAGACCGACCCGCACTTGTCCACAATCCTTCAGCCACCCTTAAAAGCCTCAAGGAATGCTCAGCCGTCGATTCCCTCGGCTGATGCCTTACCAAAAGCTCTTCCCGTGCGAGGCGGGCCATCACTCCGCTTAGCGCACTAGCAAGCCGGGTGACAGCCTCCACATCCCTCTCTGAGAAAGGGACGGCCTCTGACCCCACCCGCTCAACAAGCAAGGCCCCAATCACCTTGCTACCGTTGGTTGCGCTGATGCTGTTGCTGTATCCAGCCAGGAGAGGGACCCCTAAGGACGTCACCGCAGAGGAGGATGAGGAAGCCAAGGGAAAGTCAGAGGAGGGCGGCATCATATCTGAGGATGATACCTTTACAGCCGGTACGCCCGTCGCCAAGACTTGCTGCAAGACAAGCGAGCGACGTGCTTCCAGAGAAGAAGCAACATCCACACCATCCTCAGCCCCCAACCCCCACAGGCGGCTTCTTTCCTCCTTGTCCTCCACCTGTGCCTTGGACAACTGTCTCTCACACAAGCCCAAATCTAACGCCGTCACCTGGAAGCAATACTCCACCCTATCAAAACCGACCAACAAGCTCGCCGCAGTGGGCAGTTGCTGTCTTAAGCTCTCCCATTCCCACGCCGATCGCAGCAAACGCCCCACCGCCTCCCAGGCACCACTAGTCGAATCCGCCACCTCCGCCTTCTCAACCAATTGTGCCCCAACCTCATTTAGCTCCGTTTGTAGTCGGAAAACCTGATCATGAAGCTCCATTATTTCTTCCTTCAATCTTCCCCCTTCCTCTTCCGTCGCATATCTGTGCTCCAACAGCAACCGCGCCTCCTCCACTTTCTCCTTTCCTACCTCCAAAGCTTGTAAACCAGAAAGCCACGCCGCACCAGCTGATACGATGGCCTGCAAGACTTCACGGGCCTCGGCACTGAATGATTTTGGTGATGCAACACGTACCACTCCCTCCTGGGCATCCTTGTCCTTACTCTTGTTGTTGTTGCTGCTGCTGCTGTTCCTGTTCGTACAGTGGTAATGCTGGAAAGGAAACTCCTCCACCGACGAAGACGCCGGCAACAAAGTGGCCTTGGATAAAGCAATCCACACATCAGCATCAGCTGTCACTCTCTCTCCCTTACCCTCCCCCTCCTCTTCCTCCTCTGCTTCCTGTGTCACGGCTTTCTTCGCCACCTCTTTGATTATACCCTCCATCGCTGCCATGAAACCCTCTCTACTACTCCCTCCCTGGAAGGCTGCTTCAAGCTCAAGCAAGGCCTGAGTCAACAACGGTACCAACGGGTTGTCTCTCCTCAGCTTTTGAGATGAATCTACATCACATGCCACCGCCCAGCGCGTCCATGCAGCCCTCTTTATTGCCTTCCTGGCCAGTCGATCCATTCGCTCCAACCCTCGACATCGGGCACGGGCCAAGACACATATCTCCCGATTCGCGCCCAACAATAAGCCCAAATGTCTCGTCAGCACCTCAAAAATCATGTTCCTCTGCTGCTGTTGCAGTTCGTCTTCCCACTCTTCCTTCCCTCCCTCCTTCTCACCCTCCTCCTCTCTCGATAATTGCAGTACCGCTAACACCTCCTTTTGTCCTCCTCCATCTATCAAAGATAGCACTGGTACACATACCATCCTCTGTCCTCCTGCTTGCACCATACGACCAGTGACCGCCGCCTCGCCCACCAACCCCGTCTGCAGCGGTGCTTCCAACGACACACCATTACTCCCAACTGTCCAAAGCACACGCCCTTCCTCCCTTCCCCCCTCGATCACAACGAATAGACGTGCTTGATCCACATCCAATAGCTCGGGTACCTCAACCGCCACTACCTGAATAAGCGCTGTGCGCATGACCTCCTCCGCTTTCATCCCTTCTCCTCCCTCTCTTGCCACAGCTGACAAACATGCCAAAACATGCAGCAACCCCTTCAGCTGCTGCAATACTGCCCCAATCCTCTCAGCCTCCCTCTTGTGCATCACTTCCCGCTGTGTAGCCTTTTTTGTCTTGCTCCGTTCTTCCTCCAGTTGTCGACGGGCTCGGTATAGGTCGGCTTGGAGCATAGCCTCCCGAGAGAGCAGTCGAGGACCACCACCTACACCACGAGCGGGGGAAGCACGCACTGACGAGGACAACGCAGGCAAGACGGAAATTTCTGCTGGGCGGCAAGGGGAAAGCGCCACCGTAGAATGAGCCGGCAATGCAGGTGCTTCATCATATTTTTCTTGGTCTGCTGCAGTTGCTGCTGCTTCCTCTACGTGCACCCTTTCTTCTTTCGTTTCCTCCTCTCTCTCCTCACCCTGGGCACTCGATGGCGACAACAACGGTAGTAGTGACGCAGGTGAACCCAGCAGATTGTTGCCTTCCCGTCCTTTGAAGGGAGTGGTGGTGGGCGTCATGGTAGGCGGTGCAAGCCGCTTGAAGGCGCTACCAATGCGAAGCCGAAAGAGACGTCGATGCAAAGAGGCAGGTGGAGCGACACCCTCCTCCTCCTCGTCGTACTCGTTGTCAATGCGTTGCTTGAATAGGCGAGGGGGAGCAGAGCTGGGCACTGGAATGGCTGACGAAGTCCTCTTGGAGGCAGGAGGGGGTGGCGTCAAGAGGGCCGCAGCACCATCTACCTCCTCCCGTTTACGTGGGGGGGGAGTAGGCGGTGCCTGCTCGTCGCTTCCTTGCTCCAACGCATCGCTCTTTTTGCCCTTGCGCTTGCTCTTGAACATCATGAGCTTTGTCAACTCTTCTCAAGGCCTCAGGGGTGATAGGTGATATTCCATTCTGATTAGTCCGCTTGGCTTAAGAATGTAGTGCCCGCCCCCGCGCTTTTCAATTAGATGTGATGGGGAAAGAGAAAGTGCGGTAAGTACAAACCAAGGCCTGGCACCTTCATCGCGCAAACTAGGGCACAAGTCCGTCCCGCTGTGGTGGTAAGGGGAGTGAAAGCACATGTGCATAACCATGGATGCCCCCAGGGCCCAGAGCGTGGGGACAGCAGGGACGTTTTCGCCAGTCTCACTGGCAGTCATCGATAATCAGGCGCGAAGTCGGCCGTTGCTTTTCTAACTTGTTTATTGAAAAAAAGCTTGTATTACTTTTTGTTTATTGAGTGCAATGAGCATCAAAAATCGTCGTGGAGTCTGGGAACAATTGGGAATGCCTCGTTTGTCATGCATAACCTCTGAACGTACGCTCCACATCCTTACCTAAATGGAAGACTAGTCAGAGCCATTTTTTCCCTACACCCACCAATATACATACAACATACATACATATAGGGATCAGAAAAGAAATGGCAGACATTCCAGCTAGCCCCTCGCCAGCAGCAATACAAATATCACCGAGCATACCGCCAAAAGAAATGCAAGAAGGAAAAGTCTCCGCGCATGCCGGCGTCCACATATTATTGCCCACATATCAGCTGCGTCCGCGCGAGGATGAAAAGTTCTCCCCGGCTGTAGCGCAACGATTAGCGGAGCAGGTGTTAGTAGATGAGTTGAAGGGGAAAGCTTATGACGATGAAAGTGTGACGAATTGGGCCATCGTTGTCGCAGATGCGGTCAAGAAAGGGGTGAAAGGTGGGCTTGATCGAAGGGGAGGGAGGAGAGGATCCAGGATACGGTGGGCGGATAGGAAGCTTAATGTCTGTCTAATTAGTAGCTAGGCAGAAAGTATACATATCCAGTAAAAAAATCTTGTATTCACATATATATACTTCATATTCCATCAAAGCACAAAATATACCAAGGTTCAAAGTTGTGGTGCAAGTCGTGTTGGGGGAGGTGCGAGAGCAGGGAGTGTGGGTAGCTTCCCGGTGCTTGTGGGATTCGATCACCGACAATCACACCTCCGCAACATTTATTAATGTACGTTTTAAAAGAGCGACGCTTTTGGTCGCGACAAAGAGCTAATAAATATGCCCTAAATATTACTACTTCGCTCACCCATATCCTTGCTACCTCGCTCACCTATAACCTTATCCTTATATCCTTATCCTCATATCGTTATCCTTAATCCTTATTCACTATCTATCTATCCTTATCCTTACATTCTAAACTTATTTTCCGCCACCCACAGGAGAGCTTGTGGTGTACTGTCTTGATTTTTGCTGTCTACACGGACTGAAAAAGATCGGGGGGTGATAAATAAAACGTCTGCGCTCTTGTCGATGCGTACATGCACAGCCCTAAAACAATAAAAGAAAAAAAGAAATACGAAGAGAAATGAAACGATGGGTGTTGTCAGTAATCAAGCCGGGCATTTACTGTACATTCCCCCCGTTTTGTTCACATTGGTCTATCGGTCGCATGAACAGCCTTGCTTGTCAATTAGTGGTCATCTTCGCTTTTTCCCGGGCATTCTTTTCGTAATTCGTCTATGCTACCGTACTGATGTCCGCAAAAGAGACAATAGCGGTGCTCCTGCCGCAAGTAAGCAGTCGCCACGCTTAATTTCTCTGATGTGCTCAACGTGTCCCAAAGTTCGTGCTTGCCATCTACTATAGCTAAGCCTTCTCTTTCTTCTTCTCCTCCACATTCCGTTTGTCCCTGCGGCACGGCAGCGGCCGCCTCCTCTTGAGTATGCACTGTGTGTGTTTCTGTTCCCGTGGCCAATAGGGCATTAGATGGCTCGTCCACCCCCTCCTTCCTTCGATCTCTGATCCTCGCATCCATCCCCTTGTTTTCCTCCTCCTCTATGCTGGTCCACCACAAACAGGACATCTCCCGACCCGCCCGCGTATCTAAAGTTTCGATTGTCTTCATCGCCTTTGTCAAATTCGACGCAACGCGCCGCTCCGCAAACCGATTAGACATGGCCACCTGGAAGTCTTCTTTGCATTGCTCAAGAAGTTCAACCCGCGCCTGTGTCCATTGCTCCAGCCGCTGGTGCGCTTCGCTCTGGCGCTCTGCCTGGCCAAGCCCCGCGCGGTCTGTCTTCTTTACCACGGCAATTGGCGCCGTGATACCGTCTGCGCTCTTGCCAATACCATGGCCTTCCTTGTAGCCCATCAATTTCAGCATCCGCAACCCTACATTGTCCTGTAAGGGTAAAGGAGGGGTGTAGAGCGAACATGAGAAGAGTTGAGGAGGGCGGACAGATGGCCTGGAGAAGCGAGCGGCACGTCTCGAGGACAATCATTACCTGAGGCAATGGTGTATTCATTCCCTCTCGCAATTTCTCCTCCGCATTTGCTGCCTTAGATTTTTTGGACGTTGCTTTAGAAGGCCGAGGCTGAACAGCCCTCTTGCTACCAATGTTTGTGGTCGGCTGCTGGTCAACAAACGTACCGCTCAAGTAGTCCTCATCATCATGGTAGCCATTGGGAAGAAGGCTCCTACTCTGCTTTTCTGCCACCTCCAGCTGATCCTGCTTCCTTGTCTCCTTAAAACGATTCATGTGCTCACTGGACTCGTTCTTGACGTGTTATTCTAATCTCTATTCTGTGATAGTCTGTGTCTGTCTTGGGGGAGGTTTGGGAGAGGGGATTGTGTGTCTGTCTCTGTGTTTGTATCAGCGCGTGTCTGTGTCTGCATGTATGTGTGTCTGTATACATGCCTGCCTTTGCGTTTGTCTGTTTATGGTTTTCTGTGTATGTGTGGCTGTGTCTGTCTGTAATATGAAGGTGAGAGTCATGGTGAAAAAGGTGCGACGGACCGTACGGAGCGTGGCGCACTCCATGACTTCGGCAGTCTTCGTACACGAGTTAGTAGAGCGTGTTAACGGTAACTCGAGCCGCAAAGTAACGAAGCCCTTGCGTGGGTGCAAGCGTCCTCGCACCTCGAAGGCCTCGATTTCTGGCCGACCGTGACCTCGTTTACCCCCCACGACACGGGGCAGTGAGCCAGCGCGCCAACGCGTTTCTTGGGCGGCCCTGAAGGCTGAGGCGTGTGGAAAAGCCGTTTTTGGATCTCGAGGAGCATGGAACGAGTAAAACATGCAGCTCTTGTGGTCAGGCGAACAGAATGCTATGGAACACCAAAGTCTAAAAATGTCCACATTGTGGAAATGAAGAAGAGGGGGACGTCAACTCGGCCAAGAAGGCTCTCATAAAGGTGTTAAAAAAAAAAAAAGGGGTCATGTAGTTCGCCCTCCATTAAGCGTTCTTGTACAAAGTGTAAGAGTATAAAATAAATTTATTCGGATGCCTTCAAAAAAGTTAGATGGATAACCTTATGTCGGATGGCTATGACCTAAAAATTTGTTTCCAGATGCCCTCCCTCGGCTTGGTGCTTGAGGAGGCAATTTTTTCCACAAAGTAGAGAAGATAAATTACAGTTGGAAGGCGAATTGCAGAGCAATAATCAATGTTACAACTCTACATGCTTTCAATCAACCTTGTTTCAATCTTGATTTTTATTTCGATGATATTAGCCTTGTTTGGTGCGGTTTATTCATTTGCATGACCAATAGAACAAATTTTCTTGCTCATGACAAATAGCTCATGACTCCAATAACCATGCTATTGTCTTTGCCTGCTGCACAACGCAACGAGAGCATGAAGCCTCTGTATCACTTGCTGGTCGTCCTCTCCGCTCTCTTTGTGTGAATCAATTCTCTTCCTTCTTCCTTTTTAAATTTCATGTAACTGTCATGAGGAGGCACGACAGAAGTCGTAGAAATGTTTGATCTGTTGCACATTTGCCACCACCAGAGGATGGGCATAATGCCGATCGAAAAAACTTGTGACAGCGTGCGGATCTTGCAAAAAGATGTGCTCCCCCGCCTCCTTCATGATATTGGGCGTCAAGCTCACCACGTCACGCAAAGTCGCCCATATCTGCGGCTGGGGGAAATAGTTCCCCAAATACGCCTCGAATCGATCAAGCAAATCCTGAGAAATCACTGAAAGCTGCTGCCCATTGTCTACGTCTCCACCACCACCCAACCCTTCGGCCGCATTGTCCGCATGGATGATGGACTGGTGCCGTTGTTCCTCCTGCATCTGCTGCTGCTGCTGCGCCTGCAGCATTAGCAACTGTGCCTGCATCATAGCTTGCTGCTGCTGATGTTGTTGCTGTTGTTGTTGTTGTTGTTGTTGCAGCTGTTGTTGTTGCTGCTGTTCTTGATGATGTCGTTGTTGTTGTTGTTGTTGTTGCTGCTGCTGCTGCTGCAGTGCTTGTTGTTGTTGCTGCTGCATGTAGTAATAGGCTGCGTAGTGTTGCTGCGCTGCCTGCAGTTGCTGTTGTTGTTGTTGTTGTTGTTGCTGCTGCTGCTGTTGTTGTTGCTGCTGCTGTTGCTGTTGTCGTTGCTGCTGGAGGGCGAAGACTGCCTCGTTGGCGCCAGCGGTGTAAAAGGACTCCTCTCCTCCACCACCATTACTACTCGCTACTGTTTGATCAGGGACCGTAGTGCCCGCCATGGGGCCCAGGGCGGAAGAAGGGGTGCTGGCGACCTGGAATAAGTGCTGTTGCTCTGGTCGCTGCTGGATGCTTTGGACCACCTTGTGCTGAGCTCGTAAGCTTTGCTGCTGCTGGTGAAGGGTAAGCTTATGCTGGTGTTGCTGCTGCTGTAATGTCGTGGAGATGCCCTGATTGAAATCTCGCACCGCATCATCCCCCGACAAAAAGCGAATAAAATGCCGCCAAAATGTCTTGACGCTCACATTCGCTGTCCTTCCCACCTCGACCAAAAAATCCTTATGGTGCTGGTCGACAAATTCCCGAATCTCCGGCAAGGACAATTCGGCCTGATCTGAGGATGCATCTGGTCGTGGGTGTAAGGTCAGCATCGATGACAACACGCGGTTTGCTGTTCGCATGGCTGTGGTCATCGAAACAGGCTGCATCTTGGTATTGCTTTTCATCCATTCCAGGAACCCTTCCCGCGCCTCCAAATCCATAACGGTCCCCGGCTGCCGACGCATCGATGACTGGGAGTCCATATGCTGCTGCTGCTGCTGCTGCAAATGCTGCTGCGCGCTCATTGCAATGTGAAGCGGAATCCGGGGTACTGGCGCCGGTAACATAGACTGCCTTTGCTGCTGCAACACTTGGGAGCGAGAGGCAGGCATGGCCTCGTCATTTTCCTCGATAAGGACAGGAGATTCCCTTTCGCCAACTCCATCACCGCCGCCTTCGCCTTCCCCATCCCCTGCACCGTCCAGTGAAACACCGTCGGGGTCCAATGCAAGCCCTTCCTTTCCACCTCTTCTTCCTCCTCCTCTTCCTCTACCACCATCCATATCAGCCGGCGCGGTGTAAGGTCGCGGCTTCTGCCCGAACATGTCCTCTCCCTCTTCCAGCATGGCCAACGCCAACCCTGTAAATGCCTTTTTCTTTCTGCGGCGCCTCCCCTCGACCTCGCTGTTACCTCCACTATCCCCTTCCTGCACTCCTTTTTCTCCCCCTTCTCCATCTCCACTTCCCACAACAGCCACTGTCGTCGCCTCCGCCTCGGTTGCTGCTCCTGCTGCAGCTGCTGATGCCTCATGCGTCGCCCTCAAACCAACCGCCTCCACTTCAGCCCCATTACTCCTCCCCAAGCCCGTTACCCCTCCCTCCACTTTTCCTCCTCCCCTACCCTCGATCTGCTCCCCAGCCACCACGTAATTCTCCAACTCCCCCTCTCCTGCCGAGTCACGCAAAAAACTCAAAAAGTGTCGCCAGAAAGTCCGCAAACTCTGGTTTGTGCCCCGCGCCACCTCCGTCGTCAAGTCCCCCTCGTTCCGTCGCACCAAATCCCGAAGATTCTCCAGCGCCAGGCTCCTCGCCCCTCCCTCCGACAGCCCTTCATACCTCGGCAGCCTAGGCAATGCCCGCGCAAGGAAATTGTTCACGCTCCGCACGATCGTATTCAGGCTCGACCCACGATTACAAGTATTCAAAGCCATCCAACCCAGGAAGCCAGTCCGTACCTCCTGGTTCACCATAACTGGCGTGCTCGGTCTCCCACCTCTTCCCCCCCCCCCTCCGCCTCCGCCTCCTCCTCCGCCTCCACTCAAAGCACCCATCCCACGCCCACCCATGCCACCAAAGAAGCCGTGACCAGCTCCTACTCCTGCATACCCACCACGCTTCCGCTTTCTTCCAAACCGACGCGGTTTCGGTTTGGGTGGCAACCCAAAAATTACCCCTCGCAAGTCATAGTCATCATCATCATCCTCCTCATGCTGCTGCTGATGCTGCTCTTCCTCCTCCTCCCCCTGCCCTTCTCCACCACCGCCACCACTGCCACCCTTCTTCCTCCCCCCATTCATCTCCCCCCCTTTGGACTCATCCTCATCCGACCCAAACGAATCGTCATCCTCATCCTCCTCCTCTTCACTTTCAATCTCCCCATAATCCGTTATCTCCGCAAAATTCCTCCTTCCCCCCCCCTCCCTCCCCTCCCCCTCCCCCTCCCTCCAGCCCCAGGCCTCCCCCTCCTCCCCCCACCTCCTCCACCTGCCCCCGTTCCCACACGCCCCCCCGTCAGAATAAACCCCTGCAGCATCCTCCATATCCGTGGTAGATTCGCGTAGGCATTTTTAGTATGCTTCTCAAAAATATCATGGTAATTCGAAATCAAGTCTTCAAGTTCCGCGTAGTCCAAGCACGCATCTACCGTCGCGCTATCCCCCTCCAGCTCCACCAACACGCGGTGCACCAGGGCATTGGCCGCCCCTGCAAACATTTGTGCGCTGCTCTCACTCATTGATGAGTGCATTCGCATATAAATGATAAAATTCTCCCGCAAATCCTCCGCCAAAACCGTCGAGCTCCTTGCCCTCCTCTTCTTCAAATCTTTCCCCCCCCCTCCCCCTCCTCCACTAACCGTACTACTCAACTCATCATCCCCCCCTCCACTCCCCGCCGTCAACGCCAGTCCCCCCCCGGCCAGCGCCCTCAGATCTAAACTACTGCTGCCTCCTTCCCTTCCTCCTCCTCTTCCTCCCCCCACTCCTTCGCCACAAACGCTACTCCCGCTGCTCCCTTCCCCCTGAAACTTACGATCCGTCAAAAATGGAGCTGACTCCTCACCTCCCGCTCTTTCACCGCTACCACCAGAAGCAACAGCAGTTGGCTGGGTAGGAGCAGATAGAGAGATCCGATCTTTAGGCTTGACTGCCCCTTCGTAAAAACGAGGGTTGAGGGTGACCTTCCTCCCCGAGGTGGTGGTGGTAGTGGTGGAGAGAGAGCTACTGGCCAAGGCATCGGCAGCAACCTGCTTTTGCTTCATCAGTTGCGCATTTTCAGAGAGAAGGGCCAGGGCGGCAGTATCCCGTGCTTCGTGCAATGCACCGACTATATTCAGAAGCATCTCATTCAGGTTCAACCCTCCATTCTCATCACGGACACAGTGCGATGTCAACCTTGCGGCGGTTGCCGTGGCAATCGCTAGCAGCTCTTTCTTTTTTCTGGCAATCAGCTGTGCCATTCGAGGACCGTATTTTTGCGTGATGTATCTCACGCTGGGAGAATGAGGGTCGAGTCCTTCAATAAACCCACGCGCGTCCCTCCGAAAAGGGTCCACGGCCGGATTGTGCAATGCATCGTTCAAGACCTGCACTGCTTCTCCCACCCCCCGCTTGGACAGATACCCCGTCATGGTACTCTGGATCTCCACTGCTGTGATGGTCACTTCAGAGTTTGCCACCATTTCCTCCTTTCCTCCAACGCTGCCGGGCATGAACAGCTCGGGGAAATGTTCTTGGGCGGCTGTGGTGAGGAGGTTCTTTGTGCGAGTGATCTCATTTTGGAGTGCCTTGTTGGTCTCTTCGAGGTCGCTGCACTTTTTCCGCAATCCCTGCAATTCTTTATCTCTCCCGTTGCTGCTGCTGCTGCTGCTGCTGCCGCCTAATGTGCAGTTATTAGAGTAAAGTTGTTGGTTCTGTGCGGCTATTAACCCGGCCAAGGCCTGTTGCAGGGCTAGGACCTCCGCCTCCTTCTCCACGAAATGCTGTTGGAGCTTTTGCCCTAGCTCTCGCGTGCCATCAGTCCCACTCGCCAGTAACGGTTCAAGAGACGCCGCCACGAATCCAGGTGCTACTGCTGGGGCGATAAGTGTTGGTAGGGAGGCCAAAGCCATCGCGTTTGGGGCCACACCTACACCGCTGCCTGTGCTGGTGCTGAGGATATTGCCATAATTTCGGTCGTTGGTTATCAGACTAGTGCCTGGAAGCGACATGAGAGGCGTTCCGTTGGCCAGGTTCATGGCATATCCCGGTGTCCAGCCTGCGGCGCTTCCTCCTCCTTCTCCTCCTTCTCCTCCTTCTCCTCCTCCTCCTTCTCCTCCTTCTCCTCCTTCTCCTCCTCCTCCTCCTGTTCCACCTGCTGCGTGCATTGTTAACGCCACGCCTGTGCTGCTGCTGCTGTTAAAGGGATCGATGGCAGCGGCCGGAACGTATGTACCAGTGTCTGTCGTGGTCATGGTGCTTGAGGTGGAAAGGGTGGGGTCGGGCAACGTAGCCGGCGGGACCAAGGAAGGCAGAGACATATCATTCAATGCATCATCTCCTTCAATAGGGTGGGCAGCCGCTTCCAAGAAGTGACTGCCGCTCGCGTTTTCCGGCTGCTGCTGCGGCTGCTGCGGCTGCGACCCCTTCTCCAGCTCCGCCTGGTCTTCTTCCTCTACCCGTTCCTCCTTGTACTGCCAGTCCTGCTGCTCAGGCTCCTGCTTCTGCTGCTGCTGCTGCTGGTGCAGTTGCTGCTGTTGTAGCTTTTGCTGATAATCTTCTCCGCCCGTGGCACTGCAAAGGAACCCGCATCCACTGTGTTCGGTCAGGCCGGCACCATCATCACCATTCCCGATCATCCCGTCGCCTGGCAGGATCCCTTCCATTGCTGCTTGCCAACCCGCCCGAAGGGCGCCTGCTACAATGCCACGCTTCTTGAACTGCGTGATTGGGATAAAGGGCTGGTCTTGGCAGCTGAGAGGTTTATGAAAGAAGAAAAAAATGTTGAGTTGTACGTTCTGATGATGGAGAAAAGGGATGTTGTGAAAAAGGGAGGATCAGGGTCACCCTGCTTGCCAAGCCGGTCACGGACGACGCCAGCCCTTAACAAATACTGTCGTTGCGGAAACTCGGCAGATGTGGGTCTATATAGGCAGTGCCGCTGTGAGACAGGTGGCACGGCCATGCTACTAGGTACTCTCTCTTTCATTCGCTGCGCTTGCCCCTCTTTTCTTCCCCCGAACGTGTCGCTACTCGATGGGTTTGAGTCTATACTGCTTGAGTGTAAGGCACGGGACGGCCCTAGCAGCATGTTGTGACGTCCTACAGACACTCAACTGGAGGCAAGGAAGGAGACAGGGTTGAAAAACTCCCGTAGTAATGACAAAGGGGAAAAAGGAATTGTTTTTTATGGCGTCAGCTTGCAAACAGTAGGCTCGCCACTTCCCGGAAGCGAGATGACTCGTGCACGTGAAAAAGGGCTTGGAAGTCCTCAAAGTAGGATTTAGTCGACGTTCATGGACCAAAATAGGTTGTGAGGCCTGCTATTCGTGACTTCGGTTTTCGAGGGTTACCTGAGGTTGGTTAAGGGGGTCGATCTCTTTTTGTATGCTAGACTTGTGGTAAAAAGTACCAAAAGAGGACAATTACAAAAGCAGCAGCAAGGAAAGGAGGTGCACATTTTTAATCAGACATGTGATTTCTAGTTTCGCATTTTTCCGAATTCTGGCCTTTGACCTCTTATAGACATTCGAGAGCAGTTACTTATTTCCCTGCCCCATGGTACATTTCCTCTTCATCGGAAGCCACATTCCTGTATTCCGTCGGAGAAAGAATGTCATTGATATTTTTTTGAATTACCCTGCTAGCTGGCTGGGATGCCTCCTAGATAATGCAAAAGGGAATGGGAGGTGAAAGCATAGGCCGCTCACGGCATTCACCAATTAATCAAGCTATCAATCAATCAGGGTACGTTATCGGTCTGCTCCCACACGCTTTGAAGAAACTTACCGAAGGATGCGTTCAAAGGGTACAAGTCAAGTCCAGTCGAGCAAAAGAAAGCACAACATGCCATATACTTGTCATACCTGGGCCGTGGAGGCTTCCAGGTCAGCCTCCTGATCTTTGCCGCCCACTCTCAATTTGCTAGCATTGGCACCGACATCCGCCATCTTCTGTAGTCGCGTCTCGAGCACACGCAGTGCCTTGTGTGTTGGGAAATGACGATGAGAGCGAACAATTAACGCGGTATTATTATTATGACCATTATTATAATTATGGGTCTTCCGCCCACATCAAAATATAAGACTGTATTCAGAGATATACAGTCAGTGCACCCCTTGGACGGCCTCTAAATTTGATACCAGATCAGAGAAATCTTAAGCTTATACTCCTCCCTACTCCCTTCTCTTCTTTACTATCCACCCCTCCTTCTCACCTTGGCTTTCCTTCTCTCCGCCACGGGGTCCACCTTGTGAGGGGCGCCACCGACGAGTAAAGGCTCTCCTTTTGGCTTCTGGGACTGCTGCTGGTGCTGATGGTGCTGCTGCTTTGTCTTGCTGCCGCTGCCTGACAAAGTGTCCAGTCGCCCAAGAAAGAGGCTTTCCTCCTCCGCGATCAGGGTCGATGCCATGGCCAGCTGGAGTATGAGGGAGAAGAAACACGCGTAAAAGAACAAAGAAATAAGATATGAAGGGGAGAAGCTCATTCGAACTTCATTGTAAAAAACGGAAAGAGAGAATAGATAAGCGGCAAGTGACACTCACACACGGCTCATAAAGCGACGCACCTCCCGTTCCTTGCACTGGCCGCAAAGCGTCCAGACGCCATAGCAAAAATTAAAAAGCGGCCCCAGATACGGGCCCAACACCTGGTGATCATATGGGCCATAAATGAAGATGGACGGGGGGGAAAGATGGGATTGAATGAGATCTGTCATCTATAGACCTGATCGCCTGGCAAAGATTTTCCTCTCCGTCGATCTACCAACCTTTGAATCCCATTATCCTCCTATCCTTCCCTCTTGTCTCTCCCTTACTCTATTTATACTCCCTAGTGCACGTACCCTGGGAAAAAGCTTTACAAGCTGGAAATCGTCTGACGTATCTCCAACAGTCCCATCCCTATTGTGAGCAAAAAACCTGAGGTACGCCCAACTTAACACAAAAGAGCACGCCACCAAAGGCAAGTCCATCGCGATTCCAGCGCCGCTTGCGGTTTGAATAGGCAGCAGCAAATGGAGGAATGCCGAGAGGCAGAGCCAGGTGAAAGGCAGGTGCTGCACTCGGAGAGTGCGGTTCGTGCCACCGCATAAGGAAGGGAGGGAGGAGAAGACGGCCTCGCTCGGGAGCCTCTGGGCAAGCAAGACGAGGTAGGCCATGAGCACGGGACCATACCCGTAGGTGGGGGAGAAGAACAGATTTTCCCACCGTGTGATGACAAAGCCCAAAAAGATCAACACGCTTGTGCACAAGGATGAGGCGATTGCTGCGACCACCGTCAGTGCAGCCAGGCGGACGGGCTCGAGAAGGTCTTCGAAAGGGCCAAAGCGACGCACCACCCATCCTAGGAGGGCTAGATCCAGTAATAGCTTCAGAATGGATGTCTCGGTGAAGGCACAAGTCAAGGTTGTCCAGATGAAGAAATCTGTAAAGTGAATGTGAGAGGATTTGGGATAGTAAGAGAGGGGTGGATAGAGAAGGGAAATAGATAGATGTGAATGACACGAAGTTGGGGGACAGCTTGTAGGTAAGTAAGGAGGTATGTATGCTCGGCGTGTTGATGACGGAGCCAAACCACCAGTCACAGCTATATCAATTTACCACATCAGTGCTCGATGCGTGTGGATCAGGGACAGGTGATCTCTTCGGGGGCAAACCCAGCCTGGATCGTCAAACAATCTTCCCTTTTCCGTGTGCCTTGACGTCTCAAAATTCAATCAGTGTGGATAAGCGAATGCGCGCAACACTGTCTTGTTAGGAGACAGAGATCAATCCTATTACAACTCTCACGAATTACGTACTGTTCATGTAAGTTGTGCCCACCACAAGCGGCAAGCCGAGGCCCATGCCTTTAGGACTCAAGATCATCACCATGTAAGCCGCGATAAGAGTCAAGGCCGTGCCCACAAATAGCCTGGCTTCCACCATTTTGGTCCTGTAGCTGCTGCTGTTGGCGATGGAGGACGACATGGTGTGTCACTAGAAGGAAATGGTACTCAACTCCTTGCTTGCTTAGCTGGGGGCGAAGTGAAGGGATGTGTTGAAGAATCGTGGGCGAGTCACTCGACGATCAGCGATGTTCAGCAGGTGAGACGGGCTCACCGTGGCAGACAACAGGAGTCTGCATTTTGTGGTATAGGGCACGGTAGTGAGAGGAGGCATGGATTCAGCCAAGATGCATGCTGTCGTCAAAAGGAGGGGGAGGGAGGGCCCACGGCCCATGCCGAGCTGTTCAAGAAAAGGAAGCCCCGCATACGCGCCGAGCACCGCATTTTTGAGGAAAGTATGGGAGCAATAGACATAAGACTTTCCGCATTTTTCGTGTTTGCTTTCGATACCCACATTCTACCTGTCGTCGCATCGCAGGCTTCGCAATCTCCATTGCCCCCGTTCTATTTGTTGTGAGAGAGAAGACCTCGACCGCTAGGATTTTTTATTTTTTTTACAGTCGACAATAATTCTTTTGAGTTCCTACATCTCTCTAGAACTATCGCATGCAACCTGACGTCTTCGAGGACTTGCATACGAGGGGGAAGCCTTCCAACAAGAAATTGTTGTCATCCCTTATTTCTCGTCCGAGTTTTTCTAGCGACTTTGACAGGTTTTATGACCAGGCAAAGTCCCCGGACGGCCCACGCAGGGCCAGGAGGAGGGGGGGAAGGAGGATAAAGAGGAGGTCAGCGGGAACGCTACACATAGAGTGTCCGTATATCCTGCCGCGGTTGACCAAACCGAAGATCATGGGGACGAGCTTCTCCGCGGACCATACTCCTGTACACCCGCAGGATGTTACGTGCCCCATTGCCGTCCCGAGACACGAACTGTTCACAGGTGTCACACCAATACAGTCCTCGGAAGGCCCGCCCATGACCTCCTCCTCTGCCTCGTCCTCGTCCTCCTCCGCCTCGTCCTCGTTCTCCTCCGCCTCCTTCTCCTCTAATTCCACCGCCTCCACCCCCTCCTCCTCCTCCGCCTCCTCCTCCGCCTCCTCCGCCTCCGCCTCCTCCTCCGCCTCCTGCGCCTCCGCCTCCTCCTCCGCAACCTCCGCCTCCGCCTCCTCCACCTCCGCCTCTGCTTCCACCGCTTCCGCCTTCTCCTCCCCCTCCTCCTCCTCCCCCTCCTCCTTCCCCTCCTCCTCCTCCTTCCCCTCCCCCTCCTCCTCCCCCTCCTCCTCCTCCCCCTCCTCCTCCTCCCTCCCCTCCCCCTCTTCCCCCTCGTCGGCGCGGCCTCACTGTATTTCTCTTTCCCTTCTCGAGACTTGTGTCCCAACATCACTTTCTTGGGTCCAAAATTTCGATTCACACTCCCTTGGGCCGCGGTTCGAGACTGACTTTTCGTCCCAATTTTCTTCGATCCAAATCTCGATGTACACACTGCCAAATCTCGGGATATCCGCTGTCCGGTAGGAAGTTTGTTAAATTATCCATATGTGGGTGTGGTAGAGTTACCTCCTTCATCGCCTATTTCGACTCTTTGATAGGGGCGAGAGGGGGAGGGATAAAAGGGAGGGGGGCAGTGTGGGCGTAGAGAAAGGAAAACAAAGTCATGTTGTAAGGGAGAGAACGAAAAGAGAAGGGGACGAATGTGTTGTGAAATAGAGTGAGTGTGTAAAAAAAGAGGGGATAATGAATAAAAAAAGGCAGTGGGAGGGAGTGGAAGAATGAGTCTCCAATGACGGCATCTCGTCTCCCTTCCTCCCTCACTTCCTCCCTTCCTTCATCCCCGGGCTGCTACTGTTCCTGTTGATGTTGTTGTTGCTGCTGGATGGTAATGGTGGTGGTGATGGTAGCTGGGGAATGAATCCCGTTGGTGTGCGTATCGGACATTACCGATAGCTCGGAGTTTATGGAGGAGGAACGTGCATGTGGGCTCGAGGAGGAAGACCTGGAAGGACGGAAAGAGGGAGGGAGGGAGGGAAGGTGAGGTAGCGAGAGGGAGGAAGGGTGGGTGGGAGGGAGGAAGGGGGGGGGGCGAAGGGAGGGAGGGAGGGAGGAGGGAGAATTATGTATAATAGAAGGGAGGGAGGGAGGGAGGGAGGGAGGGAAGAGTATCAATATGTGTTATCATATGTACATGAAAATACACGTTTTGGGGGCGGGAACCCTATCATGGTGACGACAGTAGGCAGCATACAGTGAAATGTTAAGTCGATAATTATTTCGCTCGCCTGTGTCGCTTTTTTCGTCTTTTGACCTCAGAAAAGATTAATCGTGGAGGGTAGTAGTGAAGGAGGAGTGTTCCAGGCCCGGGGAAAGGAAGCCATTGAGAGAGTCAGGAATTCTGCGGTGTTTGAAAACTCGGGAATCAGACTCTAAGGGGAGTCATGGTCGTCTAAACTGCGCACCATGGCTTGCGTAAAATGCCCAGATGCCTGGCGCGCATACGTTTTGTTCTCCGACGCAACAGCAGATCGATCGTACTTACTTTGCTTGTTTTGCGATGTAAATTCATGAAAACGGTTGGACTGGGGAAAGGGTCAATGTGTATGTGCGCATGTAAGGGTCAGCGTTGGTTGCATCGTGGGGTGGAAGAGTGCTGCGGGTTATGAGGAAAGCCTCCTTGCGGGAATTTCCCGCAGGGAAAAAGCAGTTGGCGAGCTCGACGTTCTGTCTTAAAACTGTTTTTTGCTTCCGAGAGTCCCTTTCCCGCACTCTCCAAAGCAAGCCTGCAGTTTCCCTACCACCTTACGCACTTGCTAGGGTCCCTCAAACATGCAAGAACAATATCATATCACACTCTCACGTGTCCTTTAAGCAATGTTGATCAAGTCAACCGAACTCAAGAAGGGGGCAAGTAAATCCATCTTGCATTCAATAATGCGTCACAAACCTCAAATCGAGGAAAAAGAGGCATGGAAACATGGAAACGTGGCATGCAGCAGGTCGTGTGGAGCTCGCACGCTGACCTCTTTTCAGTTCCAAAGTTCGCTCACTTATTGTGCGGCACATGACTAGGCCCCGCTCGCTCGCTATATCGTTTTCCTTGAGATGATGGTCCCTGTGATTGAGACCCATCAATGGCAGCCAAGAGCGAGGCATGACATCACAGTTGTGAACACAACAACGAGAAGCTCAAGGACGCATACGCATGTCTTTTCCCTGGCCCTTTCCCTTCTACACCCAACCGCCCACAGCAAAAACCATTCACACCAGTCGTCAGCCACCATCGTTACCGCTGGCACTCGCGGCCAGCTTCATCAAGGTGAGCTTGTGGCCCAGGGCGCCAAGGGAGTGCTGGCGCCCCCTTTTCGTGCTGGTGGGCCCTGAGCCCTTAAGGTCTGTGGGTTTTGAAACTGACTCTGCCCCATTTCTTTTATCCCATACACCCAGGTCTTTGAACCGCCAGATCTGTCCTCGTTATCGTCGGCCGTGCCCTCAAGAAAATAAATGGCGTTCATGCACGTAAAACGCTACCCCATGCTCTTCAAAGCCGTCCTGCCTGGGACGCTTGCTATTGCCTGCGGCGACATGTTGTGTCAGCGGCTGGAAGGGAAGATAGAGATTTGTCTAGAGCGGACAACACGAATGGCAATAACAGGAGCTTTGATTGTGACTCCATCAGCGTATTATTTGGGCTCCAAGATTGAGCGCATCGTTCCCAAAGGTAAGCAGGGGATGGGGTGAAGATAAGAGCGGCCGAGTGATAGTGCTTTTTGTGTGCACCTTCGTATTTTTAAGAATTGTAATTGGGGTGCGGTATATTCATGATGTGGATGGCTAGGTATGCATATGAAGGTTGATGCCTTTTCGTGTGCTTGCGGATGACGGTCCTGGTAAATGGGAGGGAGGAGATGGGGGGGACGTTCTCTGCCCCATCAGCCCAGTACGTCCTAGTCTACTTTGTTTTCCCCTCCTCCTTTTCCAAAGCCAAAGGATCCAATCACTCCAATGCATATTTCGTTAATCCCGTACTTACCCCCCTTCCTCCTTTCCGCTGTTGAAGCCAACACCACCTTCACCACCATCGCCAAAGCTGGGCTTAATGCCACGTGCTCTGTCTTCTTCATCATCGGAAGCTTCTGTGGAAACAACCTTTTACAAGGTCGTGGATTCGAGGTACTGCGTGCACAACTCAGTGAGCGCCTCTTGCCCACCGCAGCCTCAGGTGTCGCATATTGGACAGGCGCGAACCTCCTACTCTTTTCGGGGGTGGTCCCGCAATCCGTTGCTGCTACTGCTGCATTTTCCGTGTTATGGAATGTACGGATGAGCAGTGCATTGAACATGAAGACGCCTGCATCGGAGACGGCATTGGCGAAGGAGGAGCGGAATCGACGGGTGAGTGCCATGCGGCTGGCAGTCGGGGGGTTGCAGAAGGAGAGTGGTGGTGGGAGTGGCAGCAGCATAAGCAGTAGCACCAATAGAAGACGTGGTGGTGGCAAGGCATGTGAGTCGCAAAATACCAAGTTGTTGCAGTAAGAGATCGGTCAATAGAAGACGTGGTGGTGGCAAGGCATGTGAGTCGCAAAATACCGAGTTGTTGCAGTAAGAGATCGGTCAATAGAAGACGTGGTGGTGGCAAGGCATGTGAGTCGCAAAATACCAAGTTGTTGCAGTAAGAGATCGGTCAATAGAAGACGTGGTGGTGGCAAGGCATGTGAGTCGCAAAATACCGAGTTGTTGCAGTAAGAGATCGGTCAATAGAAGACGTGGTGGTGGCAAGGCATGTGAGTCGCAAAATACCAAGTTGTTGCAGTAAGAGATCGGTCAATAGAAGACGTGGTGGTGGCAAGGCATGTGAGTCGCAAAATACCAAGTTGTTGCAGTAAGAGATCGGTCAATAGAAGACGTGGTGGTGGCAAGGCATGTGAGTCGCAAAATACCAAGTTGTTGCAGTAAGAGATCGGTCAATAGAAGACGTGGTGGTGGCAAGGCATGTGAGTCGCAAAATACCGAGTTGTTGCAGTAAGAGATCGGTCAATAGAAGACGTGGTGGTGGCAAGGCATGTGAGTCGCAAAATACCAAGTTGTTGCAGTAAGAGATCGGTCAATAGAAGACGTGGTGGTGGCAAGGCATGTGAGTCGCAAAATACCAAGTTGTTGCAGTAAGAGATCGGTCAATAGAAGACGTGGTGGTGGCAAGGCATGTGAGTCGCAAAATACCAAGTTGTTGCAGTAAGAGATCGGTCAATAGAAGACGTGGTGGTGGCAAGGCATGTGAGTCGCAAAATACCGAGTTGTTGCAGTAAGAGATCGGTCAATAGAAGACGTGGTGGTGGCAAGGCATGTGAGTCGCAAAATACCAAGTTGTTGCAGTAAGAGATCGGTCAATAGAAGACGTGGTGGTGGCAAGGCATGTGAGTCGCAAAATACCAAGTTGTTGCAGTAAGAGATCGGTCAATAGAAGACGTGGTGGTGGCAAGGCATGTGAGTCGCAAAATACCAAGTTGTTGCAGTAAGAGATCGGTCAATAGAAGACGTGGTGGTGGCAAGGCATGTGAGTCGCAAAATACCGAGTTGTTGCAGTAAGAGATCGGTCAATAGAAGACGTGGTGGTGGCAAGGCATGTGAGTCGCAAAATACCAAGTTGTTGCAGTAAGAGATCGGTCAATAGAAGACGTGGTGGTGGCAAGGCATGTGAGTCGCAAAATACCGAGTTGTTGCAGTAAGAGATCGGTCAATAGAAGACGTGGTGGTGGCAAGGCATGTGAGTCGCAAAATACCAAGTTGTTGCAGTAAGAGATCGGTGTGGTTTCTTGCTGGACCTACCTATTATTTGAGAAGAGAAGAGGAAACAGAAATGAACTGGCAATAAAGGAGAAGGAGGAGGGGAGAGAAAAGATGTGACGTGCAGCAGTACTGGAGAAGAGAAAGATGTACAGCAGACTGACCGAGCTACTAATAAGCGTTGTGTGACGCAGCGGCTAAAAGAAAGACAAAATTTTGCGTTGTGTTGGCCGTGCAGGATTTGAGACGCGGTAGAAGCGGCAGCAGCAGCAATACCAGTAGCAGTAGATGGAGGAGTGAGCAGGAAATAATTGAATCAATGATTATTTCAATTTTGCGAGAGGAGGAGGAACTAGAGGCTCTACGATATTACGCCTCCAGCTTTGAGAGTCGATATTTTTTGTCTATATTGTGGGCAGCACCATTACGATGGTCAGTTTTGGACAGGAAGATTTCCTCTCTACGTGATCAAAGGGGGAAGGTCAAGGAATTACCACACTTTCACTCAACCTGTCGAGTGGCAGACTTGCGAACAAAAACAGTATCGCTCAGACATCCGATGGGTCCTCTCGCGGGGATATATCAAATTTTGGGAGGAAAGGAGAAAGTGAAGACGACGATTGTGGGGGAGGGAGAGAAAAAGAAAGATAAGTGATGATGATATGCAGACGATAACCTGGTAGTGGTGGTGGTAGGATGAACTCAGAGGCGGCAGCAGCAGCGGCAGCAGCAACAAACGTTACAGTGGCAGCAGAAGTGCATTGGACACTTTTTAGGGAGGAACCCCCGCGTGCATCCGACGAGTGTCTTTGTCAGGAGGACATTAGGTCCGTCAATGTATATGTATCTGTCGGTGTCTGTGTACCTATCGAACAAAGACGAAGAATACAAGCCGGCTGGTTTTTGTTCCTATGTTGGCCATAGCGCCACGACGACAACGGTACAAGCAAGCAGTAAGCAAAACCCAAACTTAACAAGCAACAATAACAAATAAGCACGTGCCGCGCGCTACATATAGCGTTACCCATTCGTTAATACTCGTATCAACATAAAGTTCCCCTCGCCGTGGGCTTGTCCAATGAGTGTGCTCCACCTTCCCTTCCTTTTTTTGCTTCTAATCACGATTCTGGTGATACCGATCACATTGATATGTACATTTATTAAGACTTGCCTTTCACCCTTCCTCCATTCTTTTCCTCCCTTCCTATGTTCCCTGAAAATATATCAACACTCCAAATACCTCCCCAGAAATCACACAGTAGACACGCGCTCATGCTCTCCCCTCTATCTTCCTCACACCTTCCCTACCTCCTATAACAAGATCTTACTTACGAACACGAATTCGCCCCGGCACTATCACATCCGGCGGTCGAAACAGCTTTCGAAGTAACACCAGCACCTCCTCTGCCCCTCCCTCCCTCTTTCCTTTGCCCGTACCCCCGTTCTCCTCCTTGGTCATTAACACCGTCCTCTTTGCTAGATCAATATCTGCCATCAGATCGGCCAGCTGTTCCGGCGTAGCCTTTCTCCCTCCTTTTTTCTCTCCCTTTTTCCCTCCTCCCTCCAATTCATCGAGGGCTCGAGCTATTACTGCCTCCACCCCTCTTCTGTCCAGCAAACCCAGGCCGGCAGCTTTCACAGCAGCGCCCACATAGGTCTGAAAATAAATCACGGGGACATCAAGCAGGGAGCGATCGCGGGGAGGAGGGGGGGAGGGACGGGCTTCAGAGACGTAGTGCATGAAGAGGGCCTTGATACGGGTGGGGTACTTCCTGACGGAGGGAAGGAGGGTGTAGGTGTGTGAGTTGATCAGGCCATGACGTACTTGATACATGTGACATAAAATTTACGGCCGCACACACGAAAGACCAAACGTCTCTCATTCCTCCACCCACCCACCCAAACAGCCCTCACTCACTCCCTCCCTCCCTCCCTCCCCCTCTCCGTCCCTCCCCTTCTCACCTACCTGATCATGCTCTCACCCGCCTGCACATCCAACTCCCCCGTATCTCCAACAAACACATAATCCGTCAAATCAAAGCGATCCTCTCTCCGCAACGCCTCGAAATTGCGAAACTTCCTTAAACCCTTCCTACCCTGACACACCCACTCCTTGACACTACCATACAGCACCGTACCGACCCCCCACCCATCCACCCCATTGTCAACCCCAGCAGCGGCATATGTCCGGCAAACTTTGTGGGAGGGTTTGAGTTCGAGGGCGAATTTGAATTCGCGGGCTCTGTGTTTGGTTTTTAGGGAGGGGAGAAAGAGGAATTTAAGTGAGGGTGCTTGATAGAGGAATGTCTCCAGAGGCTCGTACAAAGAGAGAGGAGGAAAGTGTAGGTGGGAGAGATGGCTGAAGCACCCACCTCGCTGTCAGTACAGCAACACGTGCAGGATCTCGACCTTCAGGTACGCCGAAACGAGAGAGCTCCAGGGCAAACTGGAAGGCACCTGGGTAATACTGTCCGCGTTTGTATTGGGTGTCAATCCCTCCCAAGGCTACCCCGAGGAGACGCAGCCCGCCGCTGGACTTGACAGTATCATCGATATCGGTGATGACTTGGAGGATTCTGAGAGGATGGGCGTTTGAGTAGCGATTAAATAGAGGGAAGGGAGGAGGGGAGGGAATGTGAAAAATGCCTTCTATGCCTAAAAACGTACCTGCCACTGCACTTGCCCTCTGTCGTGGGTCCCGCTACACTAATGCTGCGACTGTCCCCATTGGTAACGTCGGCACTCTCGTCCCGCAACAGCCTCCATGTATGTGATTTGTAACAGATAGTGTGAAATGTGAGCGAGTGAGCGGAAGGCATCAGAAAAGACTACGAAAACAAGACAAGAAAAGGGGGCTTACCCATCGACGGACGTAGCAGAGGCACCTCCCAGGCTCGTAGACGTCTGGAGTAGAAACGGGCGGGGCGGCTGCAACCCTCGTACGTCTTTAAGATGGTCTACACTGCGCGGCCCTGTGAAGAAGAATCCCTCTACGACGACCCTTGACAGCAAAAGCAGGAGCAAGGCAAGTTCGTTAATGCCAAGCGCCCGGCCTGAGGATGATGGACTCTCGCTCCGCATCGGCATGGCTCTACCGTAGGCTGGCTCTGTTGGTTGGTGGGGTCAGTTGTGTGTGTGAGATTAACATTGTTTGGCAGCAGCAGGGCGGTGAAACGTGTCAAAGCTCGTCAAGACGGTCTCGCTCTCGCGGCGGCATTCGCTTTTTTTACCGTCACACCTTTCTCACCCATACAGGAAATGGTTGATTACAGCCGCTTTGACAAAATTGGCATGGACGACGACGAGGACAAGGAGGATACACCATGCCAGCAGCAGTCCAAAGGGTCCACCTCCTCATCCCAGCCTCCCCACCCCCTTCCTCCTGCCTCGGCCTCCACTAACACCACCACCACGAGCAGCACTTTTGTCACACCCAAGGGCAAAGAAGGGCACCGGCTCAAGTTCGAGCACGGGGGCCAGACTGTCTATGAATGGGAGCAAACGCTGGAAGACGTCAGCCTTTACATCACTCCGCCACCGTTGGTGAAGGCCAGCATGCTGTACTGCACTATCACACCCTCCCATCTCACCTTAGGCTTGAAAGGGGCACCCCATCCTTTCATTGACGAGACAACTGCTGGGTCTGTCAAGGCGACTGAAAGCTTTTGGACATTGGAAGATGGGGAGCTGCATATCTTGCTACAGAAAGCGAGCAAGGGGGAAGTCTGGCCCAGCGCCTTGGCCGGGCGGGGCGCGTTGGACCCCTTGACGAGCGAAACCGTGAGGAAGCAGCTCATGCTGGAGAGATTTCAGGAGGAGAACCCCGGGTTTGATTTTTCGAATGCCAATTTCAATGGAGCAGTGCCGGACCCGCAGACTTTTTTGGGTGGCGTAAAGTACACGTAGAGACGATGTGGTAGAAGAACAACTTGAGCATGTGACTGAAAGAACATGTACAGACTTTTTGGCATCACATTTTAATAATGTGATTTATGCTTTTATTTTCTCTGGTGTCAATCTTAATCGCTCTGTGTCTTCTTTTCTTGACAACGATAGTCCATACTCACTCGACACATACCACACCACGGTAATGGTGTGCTTTATCAAATGTACTTACTCTATCAAAAGTACTGACAACCGATCAATTTCACACACATACGTACAATAGTCTATAGCACAGCATTTACCTCTTGGCTCCCTCCCTCCCTCCCGAACCCTCTAAATTCTTTCCCGCCCCTACCAACAGCGGTGTCATATTCCCCCCATCAGCGGCAAACGCGGGGTCAACCCTAATTCCGACTTCTCGATCATGCCGCTCAACTTACTGTTCTTGTCCTGAACAAGCACAGCTGGAGGACCTTCTTCCACACATTTCCCCTGCTCCATCACAATAATCCGATCAAACTCCTGGATGTGATGCAGACGATGACAAATAAATAGAACCGTGCCCCTAAGCGATAAGACCACCTCATGTATCGTCGCATCCGTCTTGATATCAATCGACGACGTCACTTCATCACATAGCATCAACGGTGCCTGATGAAGCAACGCCCGCGCAATGCACAACAATTGCCTTTCTCCCGCCGAGAACTCCACCTCACTTAATTTCGTCTCCAACCCCTCAGACAACTTCCGCACACTCTCAGCCATATGCACCCTTTCCAAAGCCTCCCAAACCTCTTCCTCCCCCCCTCTCTCATTCTCAACCTCATTCCCGCCCATCAACACATTCCTTAGGGTAGTGCCAAACAAAGTCGGGTTTTGGGGGATCAGCCTTACCTGTCGCCTCAGACTGCTCAGAGGCAAGCTCATGATCTCCGCTCCATCCACCTTCAAACTACTCCCACTCTCCATTCCATAGAAGCCCAACAAAGCTTGGAAAACAGAGCTTTTCCCCGCGGCCGTCCGTCCTACAATTGCTATTTTCTCCCCTGCTTTCACCTTCATATCTAATCCTCGTAAGGTAAATTCTGACTCAGGCCCGCCATATCGCAAGGCAATCTCCTGCCCCTCCACTGCGACGGCTTCGGGTAGCACCGCTGTTGTTGCTGTTGATGCTATTGATGGAAACGGAGCCTTCTTATCATCACCACTAGTTTCCAAATCCTTTCCCTTCCCTTTCTTCATTATCACAACAGCAGTCTCGTCCAGTCCGGGCTCGGCCTCCAAATTCACATACCTAGACACTCGCTCCACAGAAATAAACTCAATCTCTGCCATGAAGTACACCTTGAGCAACCACCCAAGATTATTGGGCACAAGCACAGCATAGCTCATTAGTAGCCCCATCTTTCCTCCATCGATATGACTTGCCAATACCCCAGGAGCTCGTGGACTGGTCACCCACACAGCAAGCACGCCACATCCGAGCATAAACAACGTCCCAACCATCTCCAACCAGATCGTAACCCATTGATTCGCCACCCACTTCACCCAGTAACACTGAATCGAATGCGTGGAATGTTTCAAGTGCTGCTGTAAAAATCTCTCCTGGGCTCCAAATGCTCTAATTGTCGAGACACCTCTCACCGCCTCGCCATATTGAACATTCACAGGGCTCTTACTTACTGCCTCCAATCGCCGCAAATCCCGAGCAGGCCACCGGTAGAACTGACTGATTGCACGATACGGGAAGGCAAGCACCACTACCACGGGCAGCATCTCAGGCAAAGCATAACAAAGAATTGCAAGCGTCGCTCCAAAGTACAACAATTGCTGGAAAAAATCGGCCAAAGTACTAGGAACAATTCCATCAATCGCCGCTTGATCCGCGATAAAGCGATTCAAAATCCTCCCTGACGGCTGCCGGTCAAAAAAACGCATGGGTGCTCGAAAGATTGATCGCAGCATTGCACTATGCAACACATTTCCTGCCGTCACCGCCCCATAAATCAAGATCAAAATACGCATCGTCGTGAGTACACACAAGGCCGCCCCTAGTCCCATAAGCGCCGTTACTTCCGACGCTTGCCTAGCTGCGTTCTCCTCCCCGCTTTCCGACCCTGTGAGTCGGGAAAGCCAAAACCACTGCAGTACATTACAAGCCTGTTCCACCACAAACAGACCAACGGTGAACCCAGCAAAGCCCAACCCATCACAACCCCCATATCGTCTCAAATACATCTGGAGCAGCCGTCCCTCAATTCCGCCCTGCCGGCGTTCTTCTTGATCATTAAAAGCTTGCCTGACCAAACACACTCCTTTCTTAGGGTCCCAAGCCTCGTCGTCTCCCTCATTCTCTCGCTCGCTCCCTACCTTGCCACTGCCCTCTCCTAATCCATCCGCGTCCTCCTTGTCCGTGAACGAGAAACGAGATTCCACTGCTCCCTTCTCCTTCTTGTTGGTCCCACCCCGTGGCCTGTTTTCTGTCGCAGAAAGAGCGTCGTCGGAGGGCGTCATGACTGCCGGGCGAGACCCAGACGCTGAGCTATTATGTTTGCTATTATGTCCCATTATGATTTCACTGACTTGCCTATCCCCCAACGCCAGTAATTTTGCATACGAACCCTGAGCCCTTAGCCTTCCTCGGGCATCAAACACCACAATTCGGTCAACCGCCGGGTGCTCTAAGAAATGTGTTTGATGCGTTACCACCACCCTCGTCTTCCCCCTCAAAAAATCCACCAGGCACTCATCCCAGATCTTCCTTCCCACGCTCACATCCAAGGACGACAACACATCATCAAACAGACACACGTCTGGATCACTATAAACAGCCCTCGCCAATGACACCCTCTGGCGCTGACCCCCACTCAACGCAATACCCCCCTCTCCCACCTCCATCATCTCCCCCCCCCGTCCTGCTAGTCCCTGCAGATCTCTCGACAAACCACACCGTCTTACCACTTCTCGGAATATCTCCTGGTCATACCCAATCTCCGCCCCAAACACTATGTTGTCTCTGATCGTAGTATTCTGGACCCACGGAGTCTGCTCCACCAACGCCACTTTCCCTTGTACCTTCCACCCAGCACCAGTCTTCTCATTCACTTGCACCGTATCCCCCACCAGACTGTGCAACAACGTACTTTTTCCCGCGCCAACTGGTCCAATCACAACCACTAACTCACCCGGAGCCACGCGCAAGGTGAGATCTTGAAGCGCGGGCGGATCCCTGATGCCATCTCTCCCCCAGGCAAAAGAGCAATGTGTAATATCCACTGCATACATGTCATCATTTCCAGGTACGGAAGTGGAGGATCGCGGTACTTCTGCGGCAGCAGCAAAAACAGCAGTAGCAGTAGCAGGAGCAGTGCCATCAGAGCATTGTGGTGTGATCACCTCATCGGACAGAAACAGGCCTTCCAACCGTTCCCATGACACCAAACAATCCATCAACGACGTCAAGGCATTCGGGAAACAATTCAACGGCCTTTTCAACAGATTAAACCATGCTAAAGAAGTGAAAGCCACAGCGGCAGTCAGTGGCTGCCCTTCCCACAAAATCCGACAAGCAAACGACGCGAGCGGTCCCATCACTTGCGCCAGCTGCGCCAATGCATTATTCCCTCCAAAGCACGCTGATCGCTTTATCTGGGATCTGACCTCCTTCTTCCTTGCTGCTTGGATGACAGACACAGCAAACGCCTCCCATTGTAATGATTTGATCAAACGAATCGATTCTAGAGCTTCCGCCATAAGACTCGCACGTTGGTCCCTCTCGGCTTGAATCCGCATGGCTGCATTCTTCCCTTGTACCCCCAGTAAATAACCTAAAGGCCAAAACACCAGAATAATCACAATCCCCACAAAAGAACTCGCGCCCAACAGCGAATGCAAGGCCACAAGAGAGATAACCAATGTTGCGACTGAGCACCACGTTCCCCAATGCACCATCGGAACAACATTCACATCCGCCACTCGACAAGCATCAACACTCATCAAGTTGATTAGCTGCCCCGTTGGATATTTTCGTCTACTCTCGGGACCCAAACACAACGCCTTCCGAAAACATTCTCCCATCAACCCACTCTGTGCGCGCATTCCACACCTAATCCCCCAAATCCAAAACTGGTGCTCCGTCATACTCTGAAGTACCGCCAACATAAACAACAAAACTGCCAATCCATACCCTTCCTCCGCTCCTCCATCCGCTTCCAGTCCCGCGTCAATATGTGCCAGCAACCGATTCAACACAACCGGCACAGCGAGCTGCAATCCTGTCGCCAAGGACAACACAGCGCCACATCCCAAAAAAGTTTGCCAGTGCGCTGCGAGGAGCACACGCAAAATAAGCCACCCGCCCTGAGGCTTCAGTGGATGCCCTCGTTTTTGTGCATCGTCTACTCGTTTGGTCCATTCTCGACGGAATGCTTCGTGGGTGATGGGGGGTTTGTCGAAGTGCTCCAAGTGAGGTAAGCTTCCTGCGCCTAGGGTCTTGGCGTTGTACCCCTCACTCAACAAGGGTGTGATCCACCAGAACGTCAGACGACTCACGATACTCGCTTGGCTCTCCAGCTGCGCTTTATCGTCCTCCTCCTCCTCATCCTCCTCCTCTTCCTCCTTGTCTTGCTGCTCCGTCGAACCAACCACGGACAGCAACGGCTGCTGCTGCTGCCACCCCTGATACTGGTGCTGATCACCATCACCACCATCCAACAAAATAAGCGCCGGCTCAACACTCTTTCTGGATTGGACCGCTGATAATTGCCACGACAAAATGGCCTGCCCGCCGAAGGCTAGCAAGGCCACCAGGTAAAGTATAGTGGCGCCCCAAAGCCTCCAGCATACCTGCAGCGGTACCAGCAGCACGACCACCACACAGGCTACGACACTCAATAGCTTGCGGACGATGTCTAACCCAGGCTGCAGAGTAGATCGCTTCTTCGTGTCATGTTTCCGCTTGAACGACGATGGAGGGTAGACAAAGGTCAAAAGGCTGAGAAGCGCCCAAGCACACGCCACGGCCAAGCCGGAAAAGGCTTTGGCACGCGATGCACTCTTGTGATAGGCATCGGCTGCTTGCCACAGACCTAGTGACACTAGCACAAATGCCAGCGAATGAAATATTGCTGTGAAGAGGGTGAATTTTCGGGTCGTGGTTGTGGCGCGAGGACGCGTCTTGGCCCCGCTCCCGTATATGTTTATGACGCGGGACGATGTGAAGAAGATGAATAGCACGACCACTACTGAAGCGGCATGCACCCCTCCTTGGAGTTTGAGGAGCATGCATTCTGACGGATAGTGCGCGGGTTCCTTGTGGTCTGATTCAGGCGCGCCGCACCAGCCGTCCCATGGAGAGGTCGTGGCGTTTCCGTTTGCCGCATGGTTGCTACTACCAAGGAATGGCAAGGACAGCGACCCGCTTGACAAGACCTTCAGGCCACCGCCATTAAATAGGAGGGAGGATATGAGCTTCGAATTCATGGAAGCACAGCGTCTAGACCCTTTCTAGTGGTACCGCTGGCGTGCTGGCTGCATTGTGAGGCCGTTGCCCGTGCAAGGATTTTGATGATGGCCCGGGTGGAGAGGTGCCTATTATAGTTGTACAGGTGGTTTTGGAAGGGTAAGCGCCCGGCAATATAGCAAGACATATGCCATGCTTGTGATAGACGTAGTCCTAAGATCAAACACGTTCGCAAGAAGAGTTAAGAAAGTGTCCAAAGGAGCGAGGGGATGAGCTCCCGTGTGCGCAAGGTGGTTGAAGGCTCCGAGTCAAGCGTGAGCGATTGCGCCTCCACTTAAGATATGCATCCTGCCAAGCCAGCACGAGCAATAATCGTAACAATACTTGCATGGGGTAGCAAAAGCGGCACTGTTATTAGGTACCTGGACTTGCCAATTCCTAGCTTATTCTCTTTCCCGCACTGATCACAAAATAACAGAGGGTATAAAGCGGAGAGACGGCTACAACTTGGAACGTGCTGCTTGCGGCTGCCCATTGCCCTTGACTAGCGGTAGCAGTAGTAAGACACGCGGCAGCCGTGTGTTTGGCGGTGGCGACCACCAGCATGCAGAGTAGCAGCAGAAGAAGGAGACGGCCGCGGACAGAGGATGCCACGAGGCCACCGTCACCAATACTCCGGCACGCTTCCTCTTCGGCCCTACTCCAGCCCATCATCTTACTCGCACCCTTTCTCCTCCTGCAAGTTCTGTTGCTGCTCTTTCCTCATGCCAATGCCTTTTTGCAGCCCCTCCTATCACCTTCCTCCTCCAGCTTTTCCTCGTCTCTTTCCTTTTTAACTCCCACCACCTCAACCACATCCACCACCACCCGATGGCGGCGATGGGCCGCTCTGTCCTCCTCCCCCGCCTCATCTCACCCACCTCATGCCACGACTCCCAGCGTCGCTGAAGATATGGAGCTACGAATCGAAGCATCAGCGCCAACACCATCAGCAGTAGTAGACTACGGAGAAGAAGCTGGTGCATCACTACCACCACCAGTCACTGCCCTCGTTGACAGCAAACAAGAGCTTTTTGATGCCCTTCAAAGCCACACTGGCCGTAGAGAGGCATTTGAGGGGCTGTGGAATTCCGACTTTGAATTCACGGAGGCGGAATACCAAGAATTACTGAAAGCGTGTTTTCGTTTGGGTTATGTTAATCCTTTCAAGGACTTGGTCGACGAAGTGCAGAGGTTGGGGGTGCCTGTAGCGCCGGAGACATGGACAGCTTGCATTTACATCGCGAGCTCCCGCGATTTTTTTAGGCTGGGTATTGCATGTTTGGAGAAGATGGTGGAGTGTGGGACGATCCCGGATGGGAAGGCTTTCAATCAGGTGATGGCTTGTTGTGAGAAGAAGGGAAGGGGGGAAGAGGCGATGCATTTGTTTAACTTCATGCGTGGACATGGGATTGAGGCTCCTCCTTTAACGTACTGGGCGTTGGCTTCTCTGTTATCATGTGAGGGACGATGGGACGACTTCAAGATTGTGGAGGAGAATTTGAGAGCCAGGGATTTCCCAGAGAGTATCAAGGAGCGGTTCTACTCGACGGCAGTGGTGGCCAGGTCAGGGGCGAGGGACTGGCAGGGTGCGTTGGACATGTTGAGACGGATGCATGAATGTGGAGCGGTGCCCAGTATAAGGGGCTTTACGACCGCGCTGAGTACGTGCATGGCAGCGGGGGCGTACCAAGCCGTCAGGGACTTTGTGGAGGAGGTAAGAGGATGGGCCATCTTCGATTTCGACGTGGCTACGTATAACGTGGTCATTAATTCGTACGCGAGCGAACGGAACTTAGAGGGGGCATCAACGTGGTTTGAAAAGATATATGAGGCGGGGTTGAGGCCGAGTTTGATCAGTTACAGTACCATCTTCAAGGTATGTACGTCAGTGAAACGCGGGGATTTGGCCAAGGAATATCTGGAACGGTTGGTGTCTGAGGGGGACGTACACCCGAATTTGATTACATTGAACCATGCGATCCAAGCATTGGCGATCAGTCGTTCACACGTGGAGGACGCTCGGGAGCTGTTGGAGACGATGAGGGACAGATTCGGGGTTGTGCCAAATGCGACTGCGTATACTTTTTTGTTGAGGGCCGCAGGGGAAAAAGGGGACGCGAGACTCGCGATGGAGCTTTACCATAGGATGAAGAGGGTGGATGGGCTGGTGCCTGAGCCGAGGACGATTTGGGAGGCGACGATTGCATGTACCAAGAGTCGTTTTTTTGCGCCCATGGAAGAGCTGGCGGATGACCTGATGGCATTGTCGGCGGACTCGCCCGAGGGGGAGGATGTGCAACGGCAACAGCAACAGCAACAGCAGCAGCAGCAGCAGCAGCAGGAAGGAGATTTGAAATACATGGGGAGGAAGGGAGGGAGAAGAGAGGGGCAGGCGCAGGGGCAGGGGGGGTATGATTCGGTGAGGTCCTTGTTGTACGCATATAATGCCGTTTTGACGGCTTTGGAGAAAAATGGGGATGGAAAGCTAGCTTTGCGAGTATACGCTCATATGCAGGCCCAGGGGCTGCATGCTGATCCGATGGCGATTGCTCGTTTGTTGGAGGCATTGAATAAAGGGAAAATGCCTGAGAGAGGACTGAAGATTTGGTCGGAGTTGGAGGGGAGGAGGGCGGAAGTACGCGAAAATGTGAACATAACTAATGCGGTTTTGAATGCAATGTCGTCGGTGGACCCTTTGACTGCAGTGGAGTTTTTCCAAGACTTGAGGGAAAAGGGACAGGTGGATGATAGGTCTTACACGTTTGCTTTTGCGGCCTACGATAACTTGGGGGATGTGACGGGGGTCCGGAGGTTGTGGAGTGAGATGAGGACTTTGGGCCTGGCGTTCGACCGGGTGTCGTATGGGAGTTTATTGAGGGCTTTGGCAAATGCAGGAGAGATTGATCAGGCTATGGATGGGTTGCGGCGGTCGGAGGAGGTGGGGGTGCCCTTGAATAATTATACTGTGGCCTTGACCTTGATTGGGTGTAAGAGGAGTAGGAGGTGGAGTATGGCTTTGAGCATGCTGAGGGAGCTAAGGGATGAGAAGGGGCTCATCTTGAATGTCGTGTGTTATAACTCGGTGTTGACCGTGTGTAATGCCGCGGGGCAGTGGCGGGCTTGTCTGAAGTTGCTGGACGAGATGAAGGAGCATGACATTAGCCCCGATTATACTTCATTAAGAGTGACACTCAATGCCTTGGCGTCCGCGGGGAGGAATAATGAGATTGTGCGCCTGTATCGACTGCACGAACAGGAGGGAGGTGTCTTGTCACGAAAACTGGATAATTTCGCGTTTCGGCTGGTTGCGAACGCTTTCATCAAATTTGACCCCGTGGAGGCCGTTGGAATGATTCAGAACTACCTGACTACTTTCGAAAGAGGAGGAGGAGGAGGAGGAGGAGGGCAGGGCGCTACTGGTGCCTCCTCTTCCTCATCCTCACAGCCGTCCCGCCGCTACAACCAGCAGCACCACAAGGGCCCCACCGGTTCACAACAGCAGCAGCAGCCAACATTGATCGATTCCCGGCTCTACAAGACGCTCATTACCGCATTGGGTCACAAGGGGGAGTGGTCTCAAGCATTGGATGTTCTGAAGTCACTCCCTCCCCCCCTCCGGGATATTTCGACTGTTTCTGCTGCGGTAAGCGCCCTGCTGCGCTCCGAGCAATATATCCGTGCGCGGGATTTGGTGGTGGAGGCCGAGGAGAGTAGCAGGAGCAGCAAAAACATGCGTTTCGACAGCGTCGCGGACTCCTTGGGGCTGCAAGCCGCGTACATGGCAAAAGATTTCCCTCAAGCACAGATCTACCTGGATAGGTTGTCCAAAGAGGGGAGTCATGCCAACTCTAGTGTAAATTTTGGATTTTGCCTACTGGCAAAACAAGGGAAGTGGCTCGAGCTTGTGTCGTTGTTGAGTGAGATTGTGAAGATCCAGCAGCAGGGAGGAAAGGAGGGAAGGGGGGAGGGTGGGAGGAAATTTGTTGTGAGTCGGACGACATTAGAGACTTTTGCGAATTTGACATCAACGACGACGACAGGGGGTGATGAGGGAGGGGTGGTGGTGCAGCAGCCCGAGCCAGCTGTATTGACCCAGATTGTTGAGATGCTAAGTAAAATGAAGGGGCCTGACTGTGGCTTGGCGGTGCTTCCAGGAGGAAGAGGAGGAGGGGCACCAACATCAGAAGCAGCGGATGGAAAAGAAGATGATGGAATAGGAGGGGAAGGGGTAAAACGGGCAGGATAAGCAGAGGGGCGGGAGTGTTCTTGATGGTCTTTTGATGACCAGTAGTACGTCACATTCTTTGTTACATCGCAATAACACCAAAGTAAGAAATAAGCAAGCATGTGTGTTACGAGAGGGAGGCGGAGGCCAGCAGAGTAGAAATAAGACCGCCCAAAATATGAAGAAATGCCACAAAGGAAACAAGAAAAACGATATGCATCACATTAAAGTATGGCATGTTTTTCCTGTGCATAAAATCAAATCGACAAATTAGGGAGTGACGATGAAGGAGAAATTCTTCATCTTTCCCCCTTTCGGGTTCTATAGCGCTGAGCAAGGCCATTACACGTAATGTCGAGGAATCACTATCAATACGCGTAATAGCAGCATCAAGGTACAAGTAAGCGAATGTTTTGGCACATATGATGCATGCATTTCATCTCCCATGCTGGGGCGTCCCATCATTTCGGCGTGCTGCCCCCCCTCTCCGCCCCGTCGGCTGCATCTCCTTTCTCTTCGTACTCTATGTGTACTTCCCGAGTATATGACTGCAGTCTTCCATCCCAGCTCGTATGCCCAGATGCTCGGCACTCGTGCTGCCAAGTAGCAGTGCAGGCATGGAACGAAGACCCGAGATGCCGAAATGCTCTCTTCTGCCCCCGACCTAGGGTGCGGAGAGGCGTGGATGCCCACACTTCGTCTCCCGTGCCAAGGTAAGAACTATCCATGCGCTGGTACAGTCCTTCTTAGCTTACACTAAACGAAAGTTTGCCTTGGACATCTGCATTTGCACCCGGGCCGGCGTGCCTTTGGCCGATGCTTTCCCTTTTTTTCACTTTGTTCTTTTTCTCTCTCCTCCAGCCCCGAGGCGACGAGCAGAGATTCAGCCAATCACACGGGACGGTTTAGCCCCGGTCAGCAAGGATCGACCTTCTGCCAGGTGCAGGCTCGGCCAGGTCTTGATCGTCTGAGCTGTGTGTGTGCACTCTTCGCGCGGCGGTTTGGAAAATAAAATGCCTTGCGTCGTACAAGAGATGGTTGGAAACTTTTTATTGGGATGCTTGTCAACCTGCGCTGCTGACGTAGGCCCAGCGGGTCAAGATGATGGCTTCTTGATCCTCCGGAGAACCTGCGTCATGGACCTGCTTCACTTTGTTGCCCTCCTTGTTTCGACTCATATCCATGTCCTCCCCACCCCGTCCTACAGCCATTACTGACTCTGCATTCAACTGCTTTGATGATCTTCACCTGGAAGATCAGGAAGGAAACTTGAACCCCTTTGCGGAAAGCAGCAGCCCACAGCATCACCCGGGGCAGAAAAGCTTCAAAATTGGGACGCGTGGGCGTAGTGGAGGCTTGACCATGGAGGACGCCTTAGGACCTTTCCGCCGGGGCATCGAAGAGGACAACCAATTCTTTGACATGGACACGGATGATCCATTCAAGGTAAGTGCTGCCCTGTTCGGACCTAGTAGAGTGTGGGCACGAAGAGGCCTTCAAGGGAGGGGAGGGGAGGGAGGGGAGGGAGGTGCAGAGGAAAGAAGAAAATTGTCAAAGCATGACAACGTTCTGCACGTAGGATTGAGAACACCATTATTGTCATTCAGGGCATGTAGGTGCCGATGAGGAAGGCGATTTCCTCGTGGGGGAGGATCGAACAAAATTCACATGTGCGCAAGCTTTGGGGGTATCTCTCTCTCTCGAAGCGACCTCTGTATGCCTCTGTGCCATGAATCAGTCATGTATGCACGATAAGTCAGGGATGCAGTCTATTGTATACTCCTTCGTGGCTAGCCGATCGACGACGACAAGAAGAATGAGATGGGTTAAATAACTAACGTGCCTGTTCATATTCTCCATCTCGCTCCCCACAGTCGTTCGGACAACACATGGAGGACGAAGGAGGAAGGTACGAAGTCAAGGAGGAGGCCTTTGTGGAGGTTATGAGCGCCGATGATGAAGGGGAAGACGACGATGAGCTGCTCGACGAGGATGACCTTGACGGGGAGGATATTGACGAAGTGTCCAGCCATAAAAGCACTGTGGCTTCGAAGACCCCCGTCGTCCGACGACGCCTTAAGGTATGTAAATTGAGTTATCGTTTGAGGGGCGAAAAGAGAAAAAGTGCCTCGCTCTTGGGGCATTCTTGATTCTTTTTCGGCCTCTTTTCCGTCCGGTGTGTCTTAACTAACCAGACATCGTTCTGTCGCCTTGGCGGTCTGGTTTGACTGGTCTGTCGCGCTGGCATATTTCCCTACTTAAAAAAAAAAAAATCAAAACATAAGTAACTCATGCACTCGCACATTCGTTCCCTTGACAGCGTAAGGCTGCCCTGAAAAAAGCTCCCGGCGCGCCAAAACGATTCAAATCCCCCTACATCCTCTTCTCGATTGAATGCCGCGAATCCATCAAACGGCAGCTCCCCCCGCAAGCCAAAGTCACGGAGATCATGTCAAAGATCGCTGAGACCTGGAGAAACCTCACTCCAGAGGAACGCAAGCACTGGCAAGACAAAGCCGAACGTGACCGCCAACGCTACGACTCCGAGATGTCGTCGTACCAAGGCCCTCTCAAGGTGCCACGGGTCCGCCCCCGCCGCAACCCCGAGCAGCCGAAACGGGCTACTTCAGCTTTTATGCAGTTTTCGCGGTCGGTCAAGCCGCAAATGCGAATGGAGCACACGGAGATGAGCAATGCCGACATCACCAAGATGCTGACAGAGAGGTGGAAGGGGGCGAGTAAGGAGGAGAAACTGCCTTTCTTAGAGAAGGAGAGAGAGGACCGCGCAGTATACAAAAAAGCCATGGAGAATTGGCAAGAGGATGTAGGTCGTAAGGCAAAAGCAGATGGAGCAGCAGCCGCAGCAGCAGCAGCAGCAACAGCTGTAGCAGCGGGAGCAGGAGGGGGAGGAGGATTGAGAGAAGGCCAGGAGGGGTTGGATGAGATGGAGCTTAGGGTTTCTGAAGAGGGAATTACCACCACAGCCATGGTAACGTCGAGACGGACGGGTCTGAAGGTGGTTTCATCTGTGCCACCACCACCACCAGCAGCAGAGGCAGAAGCAGCACCGGTCATGAAGAACCTCTGCTCACCGCCACTCATGACCGTGACACAAGCGTATGTACCACCAACAACAACAACAGCCTCACTACCGTATCAGCAGCTACAACATCAAAACCAGCACCAGCCACAGGCTCAACAACAACGACAACAACAACAACAACAACAACAGCATCGGCACCAGCAGGAAGCCCGTCAGCAACAAGAAAGGCAACATCAACAACAGCAGCACCTCCTCCAGCAACAACAACTTCACCAGCAGCAACAGCGCGAGAAACGAGAACAACAACGGGAGCAACAGCAGGAACGAGAGGAACAAGCGGCTCAGTACCGGGATGATTCCCTCCTCACGGAGTACCTCTCAGCCGCCCAGGAATCCTTCAAGCTTTACGACAACTTTACACGCGGGATACAGGCCGAATCTGCTTCCGCCGCCGCTCTCTCCTTCCACAAAATGGAAGATGACAGCTGTTATGCGAGCAGCTCCTGCTCCTCCGCCTACCAAGATATGCTCCTTCCTGTTTCTATTCCCGCTGGCCGGAAGTCCCCAGTGCTCTCTCGGGCATCCTCCGTCTCGGCACCGAGCCTGGACGCGGGTTTCACCACAGCAGGCAAGGGCGAAGAGGCATTGGATCACCTACAGTATCGGCAGGGGTCATCCAAGCGGGAGCATTCTAGTAAGATCAGTCCATGGTTAATACCCATGTTGAGTCGGTCTCCTGTCGGGAGCCCCTTGCACTCACCCGGTGAGTTGAGTGTGTCGTCTACTTCCTCCTTTGCCGACAGTCACCATAGCGGCCCCAACGGTGGCCAAGGAAATGGCAGTGAGAGCGAGGGACAGAGATTTAAGCTTAGAGCCGCGCAAGAAATGTTGGGGCAAGATCGGCCTCATCACTCTAGCATGTGTGTGGCTGCTGCTGCTGCTTCTTCTGATTCGGGCACTTCTTCCCACGGGGAAGCTGCCCGAGGGGACAATGACAGGAAATTGATACAAAACACCAACAGTCCCACGAACTACTACATCGCCACGCCCGCCTACAAGCAGCAGCTTAGTTATCACCATCAGAAGCAGCAGCAGCAGCAGCAGCAGCAGCAGCAACCACACCAACGAAAAACATTCTCCCGTGAGGAACAAAATCTGCTCGGCCTTCCTCCCTCCACTCCCTCCTCCCCTCCATACCTCCCCTCTTCTTTCCTCCCTGCCCCGTTGGATATCGTATCCATGTCCCGCCAAACTGCCTCTCTTCCTGCCGACGGCAAAAACAACTACGACTTGTGCAGCAGAAGCAGTAGCTGCCCGCCGCATAACCCACAACACCCACCTTCTAACGTAGTTACGACGGTGGCACCTGGAGAAGGAGTGAGTCAGACGACCTACCTACCACTCATGACTGAATGGCCGCCCACTGCGTCCTCCTTAGCTGTGGCTCGTGGGGCGATTGTGGATCCTTCTGCGAGTGCGCGAGCGAAGGGGACGATATCCTCATGCAATGGGGTCCAGGGCATGGGGGATGGGACGGAGGTTTATGCAGTGAGGTGATGAGTAAGCCGGTAGTAGCGGCAGTTGAGAGCTCTTTCTCTCCAACAACAGCATGATGGAGCTATCAATCAGCTGATGGCGCCCGCACATGACCAGCAGGACATGACGAGTGATTTGTATTATCATGTTCAGGGCGCGTCCGATTGTGTTTTATGTCAATACGTGTGTGTCCAGCACCATGACGTCTCCTATGCATTGCCCACTCTCCCTCGCCCCTACCTTTCTCCCATTCCCCTGACCGTAACAGAGTAGATGAAGCATTTTATTCTCTTTTACCAGACTCAAAGGACCAAGTGTGTCAGTCGATCAATCGATTAGCCACAATCAGTAACAGCACCAGCAGCAGGCAGAACGAGATACTATGAATGAGAGAGATGGTGGAGCTGCTCCTCCTGAAGTATGCATTGTATCTGCCTTCTTTGTGCGCAACAACTGTGATACTTGTCTGAAATTAGGAGAAGAGAGTACACATGGTAGGGGGAAGAGATTGTAGTACGTGGGAGACGAGAGAGAAGCTAAAGGAAGGAGGAGAGACAAAAGACAGAGAGAGAGAGAGAGAGAGAGAGAGAGAGAGAGGGAGAGAGAAATGTCAAGATCAAATAAATTACAATTGCCCTTCTGTTCGTCATCTTCTGTCTGTGAGACCTTCGAACGTTATAGATAGAGAAGGAAAATAAATACCAGTTTGGAAGCCCCAAAGAAATATCACCCTCCGTGTGTGAAGGGTCGCCAGCATGTGTTTGTATGAACGAATCCTGTCCGGTAGCATGATCGTGTGCTTCCACGGATAAAATATTGAAAGAGAATTCACAAGTCCTAGTCATAAATGGAAAAGACAGCGAGACGATAGCGGAAGGCCAGTGAACCAAATGCGCGCTTGCGACCGTCAGTCAAGGAGAACCCATAAAACGAGACGAAAATACTTCATTACTATCATTCACAGGGGCTTATCCCCGTCCAAGCCTCTTTGCTGCAAGCGCTTTTCACCTCATTTTTTCATATGGGAAGGTCCAAGGTCCAAAGAAAATGTGCATAGAACATAAAGGGCATGCTACAGAAAGCTCAAGGGGGGGATGCACCGCAAGTCCGCTCATTTCTGCGCTGTCGTTTCTCATTGTCATCCAGCAGCAGCGGCAAGCGTGAGTGCTGAACAATTGTGGAAGAATCAATGATTAATGCAAGCGCCAGTACAATGATATGCTTTATTTTTTGTTTCCTCCCGTTCGATATATTCTTGGGGAGGGTTCACATTTCTCTTTGTAAACTCTGACACATAACTGGAGCTTCCTCCCGCTATCACGAGACATCACCACCTTTTCCACTTAAGTTGAAATAGCATGGCAGGGACAATTCCCATGTTCAGGTATGTCTTCCACAAAAGCAGAGCAAGTCGTGTGGTGCTGTGTTGTGGGCAGAGAAATTATAAACCGGAATTTTTGCAGCACTGAATTAGTAAGTTAAGAAGTTTAAGATGTATAAAACGAGATATGAGTGGAATGCGCAATTAAGGAGGCCTCAGTTCACATTAAGACAGATAAGACCCAAATAATGATTGATTTTTTGTTTTGGAGCTGTTCAGCAAAAAGTTGTGGTCATGCAATTCACATCCAAGGAATTGACTACCTCGTAAATTACCATTTTTGAGAACATCACTACAGCCCCCAAACACGTCATGATCTATCCCATCTCCACTGGGACTTACCCTTCACATTCTGACGATTAGGGAGAAGCTCTCCCCATTCCAACTACGGCGGACGACGCCGTCAACCGTCCACACTTAAGACCGCCCTCCCCCAATTTGAAATTGATCAGCTCCGGTCGCGCCCCTGGCCACGGCCGCACTGTAATGAGACCATGTACGTCTCGACTGTATCCTGAGGTCAACGGGCGGACTTCCACTAAGGCGTCCGCCGTCCGCAACAGCAAATCAATTAAGCTTATAGAATGTGCGTCACCATATTCGTCCTCAATGTCAGACTCGTCGTCGTCATCACCTTCCCCCTCAAGCACACGCACTAGCAATGATGGTCTAATAGGAGCGGCGATGGATGGCTGGCATTGCATGATTGCACCGCGGAAGACCTGTACAAGCTCCACCGCCACCCGCGCCCCATACACGCCCGCCACCAAGCTCAGGTCGTCAATAACCACCACGACATGCTGCTGTATTTGTTGTTGTTGCCGTAAGTATTCCGCCAAATTTCTCAGCAAAGGCGCCATTGCTAAAGCAGGCTGCCCAGCGCCGTCTGATGGTGGTAGTCGTGCTGGGAGCAAAGGGACGTAGACAAACATGTCACCTTCCTCATCCAGCTTGGCCTTGTCCACGCCTAGCTTCCTAAGGACCGCCGTGTAATGCGACTGAGGCGCCGCCGCCGCAAAGCAATACACGCGCGTGCCATGTCTCAATGCCTGGGCCAGCAAGTGCAAGAGCAAGGCATGCCCGTCCGCCAGAGGATCTTCGTCCGTAAGCAAAGTCGTCTCGCCCGGCAGAAGGCCCCGCCAGCCGACCAGGGCCTCCTCGAAGCTCTCCATAGCCTGCTTATGAGTGTAGTTGGATTGGTGGGTGGTAGGAGATTGTAGCGCAGACACACTTTCCACCACCAATCGCTGTTTCAACAACCTCCCCATTCTCTGGCCCATAACTCTTTAGAACTCAGAAACGGCCTGAACTTTCACTCTTCACTTTTAGATAGAAAACAAATTTGTGCCAGTCGGGAAAATATCGTCAGGGTCGATTCCAGATTGTCTGGTTCGTTTCCCTACCCCCCCACCCTCCCTCCCCTTCATCGCTACAGCGTAACAAGCATACATGTCGGATCCGTTGCTGGGAAGAAAACATCCCACGGTTATGCGAGCCAAATTATATTCATACTTATAACCTTAAAGTATTTGCTTTACTTTTGTCTATTCCCACCAACCTCTTTGCCCGCATCCCCGCTTTGCTGCATGTACCCAAAAGCCGACAAATCCTTCATGTTCGTCCGCCAATCTTTACGCACCTTCACGCGCATCTCCAAATAAACCTTCTTCCCAAAAAATTCTTCCAAATCCAAGCGAGCCAACGTCCCCACCTCCTTCAATTTATTGCCTTTCGTCCCGATCAAAATCGGGACATGCGAGTCCCGCGTCGTAAAAATCGTTGAATTGATCTTTATCATTCTCCCCTGGTCCTTAAACGCAGTCACAGCCACCTCGCAGGAATAAGGTATCTCCTTACTATATCCCGTGAAAACCTTCTCGCGAATAATCTCCGATGCAAAAAATCGTTGCGGCTTGTCAGTCAAGGTGTCATTGGGGTACAGAGGGGGGGATAATGGCAAATCCTGCTTAATCTTATGCAGCAGCCCATCCAGATTCAATCGCTCATGAGCCGAAATAGGAATAATGTCAGCATTGGGCAGTACCGCTTGCCACCGGCCAATCACATCTTCCAAATTCCCGATCTTTGCCAAGGCGTCCTTCCCGAGGTTCCCTTGCGGATGGGTCGCGTTCGGCAATAAGTCAATTTTATTCACCGCCAACAACAACGGCCGTACACTTCGCTGCATCTGCTCAAAAATTTCCTGATCGGGCCATTCAGATGGGTTTTCAAACACATCCGTCATCAACAACACCACATCGGCGTCCCCTAAACTTTCCCTCACAAACGCCATCATCCCTTCCTGCAATTTATAATTGGGCCTTAAAACCCCCGGGGTATCATAATAAACAATCTGGAAATCCCCCCCCGTCACCACCCCCATGATCTGATGCCTTGTTGTCTGCTGTTTTGACGTCACTATCGATACACGTTCCCCTACCAAGGAGTTCATCAACGTGCTCTTCCCAACATTCGGGCTCCCAACAATACTGACAAACCCTGCCCTGAAGCCGAGAGGGCCATCATCATCTACCATCAGCGTCGGATCCCCAAATTCTATCCCCGCATCTTTCAACAGTTCCCCTAGCTCCTTAGGTGGAGCCGCCAACATAGCCCTGACATCGTCAGTGAGGTCGTCTTCGTCGTATGCATACCCTTCGCCGGTCGATCTCTCTCTTCCCCCTCTTTCCGCCCCCTCTACATTCAACCCTGCTAGGAATTCTTCTATGTCTTCTTCCTTTTTCTCTTCCTTGGCGCCCTTTTTCATCCGTGATTTGACCTTGGGCTTGTCGTCGCTGGGGGAGTCATTGTCGCCCGTGGCCTTTTTGCCTGCGACCCATAAAATTGTCCGTGAAGCGCTTTCTTTTCTGCTGCCACTGCTGCCTCTACTGCTACTCTTGATGGTGGTGGTGGTGATAGAGGGCAGGGATGCATCCCTGTTTGTTAATATTGAAGGTGACGAAGAGCACTGAAGCCCAGCTCTGGCAACGCGCAGGATGAACGCCGCCTGCCCGCTGTTTCTTCTTCTAGACGAGGCCGCAACACCACTGTGTGGATAGGCAGGGGGGGCGTGTGAGAGCTTAATGTGAGCGCAAGCCTTTTGTGGGACCAAGACAACTATATCCCTTTTCCCTTATTGCCGTATGAATGCAGGCTTCTGCCTACATCATGCACTCGAGCTGGCTTTTCCTGCATCTTCCCCTGTAGCCAGGCCAACCAAGCACCTTTCCTCCGGCCTTTTTGCCTCCCTTGTCCAAACTTACACGTGACGGGTGGAAGACAAGCCTAGCACCAGCAGGGCTGTTGCTGCTGCTGTTGCTGCTGCTGCTACTGAGGGGATCCTCATCTTGCCTCGCCTTGTGCTGCTGCTGCGAATGAAGGGCGGCACTGCTTGTTTGCACTTTATGTCTAAATTGAGAGTCGAGTTGATTGAATCAGGGCGTTTCCGATAAATTATGCAAAAGGCACATTTACAATGCCTTTGGATGGGCCACGGGACGTTCCACTTGATGTTCGGAGGCAACCTTTGTGGGTGGTGGATGGCGATGGGACAGAGAGGCAAATGTGAAGAGCAGCTTGCTTGTGGGCCGCGGCTTGCTCCCTTGATCCTCGTCGAGTGGGTAGCACGATTGAGTCAACAACCACACCGCAACCAATGCACAAAAGATATATATACACCTGAGGTTTTTCTATTCATCCCATCCAGGCCACGTACAGCTTGGTGTGCGACTCCTTTCCTTTTCTTACCCTTCCCATTCTTTTGCTCCTGCCTCTAGCAGCAGGACGGCGAGTTGCTTGAGTTGCACATCTTGGTCAAGGCGTTCGCACAAATTTGGGCATTTCTAATGCATTCCAGGCAGATTCTGACACTAGTAACCACGCAATCGATGTAGGCAGAGGGTTGATATGTCGTGCTGCTGCCCACTGCGCTTGTGGTGGATTGTATCAGCCACTGCAAAACCTCAAGATATCAATGCAGGAGCATCGATCTCTTATTCTGTTTCTCACTCGCCCACCCTCCCTCTCTCCCTTCCACCATCCCGTACAGGCACATCTCCTCCGCCCCTTCCACAGCAGCATGTCTTTCTTCAGACAATCGGCTGGCGCCCTGCTTCTGCTGCCCTTTATTGCCGGTGCTTTTGTCGTGCCAGGTAAGAGCAGGAAGGATCATAGGTTGGGGAGGCGAAGGCATGGGGCTGGGAGGAGAGAGGGAATGAAAAATAGATAAGCTTTCCCTAGGCTCCTATAAAGCAACTGTTAAGATCTATGCTATCGTTTCTGTGTGATAGTGTCCTGTGTGGACACCACTTCAGGTGACGTGAAAGGTATCAAAGATGAGGCGGCACGATCCTTTCTTTTGTTCCATCTCAAGCCGTGCACGACATCTCACCACCTCCCTCCTGCTTCCTTCCTTCTTTCCATGATCATAGGCATTGCACCTCGTCGTAACAGCATGGTGCGCATGAACGCAGGAAGCGTGAAGCCGGTACGGATCGGGACGCGAGGGTCACCCTTGGCTTTGGCGCAGGCCTACGAGACCAAACGAAGACTAGGTGAAGCCTTCCCCGAGCTAGCTCCGGAGGGGATGGTCGAGATCAAAATCATCAAGACTACGGGAGACATGATTCTGGATAAGGCCTTGTCGGAGATTGGGGGCAAGGGTCTATTTACCAAGGAGCTGGACGTCGCATTGCTGGGGCAAGAAGTTGATATTTGTGTGCATTCTATGAAGGACGTCCCTACCTGGCTTCCGGACGGCACCGTGCTTCCCTGCAACTTACCTCGGGAGGATTCCCGGGATGTGTTCATTTGTAATAAGGCGAAGTCAATTTCGGAACTACCGGCGGGGTCAGTGATTGGCTCGGCGTCTTTGAGGCGACAAGCGCAGATCTTGGCGCGGAATCCTAATGTGAAGGTGGTGAACTTCCGGGGCAATGTCCAAACGCGGCTTAGGAAGCTGAGCGAAGGAGTAGTGGATGCCACGATGTTGGCGGTGGCGGGGTTGAACAGGATGAACATGCAAGATTGCGTTACCTCGATCTTGGACTGGGATGAGATGTTGCCCGCGGTGGCGCAGGGGGCGATCGGCATCCAATGTCGGTCGGATGATGAACTTTCTTTGAAGTACTTGGCTGCCTTAAACCACCCGGAGACAAAAGTTTGCATTGATTGCGAGCGGTCGTTTTTGGCGGAGCTGGACGGGAATTGTAAGACCCCGATTGCGGGCCAAGCGAAGGTGATTGATGGGAAGCTGCATTTTAAGGGCCTGGTCTCCATGCCTGACGGCACCAAGATGTACGAAACGGATCGTGTGGGTGAGCTGGCTGATGCAGTGAAGATCGGTAAAGAAGCGGGACAGGAGCTGAAAGAGAGGGCAGGGCCGGAGTTTTTTAAGGCCTTATATGCTGCGATCCCTGCGCCGGCGACGCCCAAGCCAGCTAGTGTGTCCTAATAAAAAGGGGTCGAGAATGAGATCAGGAAACGGCAGGGAGGGGTCAGAGATAGGAAGGTAGAGAGGCTAAAAGGGAAAATAAGAGGTCAAGGAGAACGAGGATGACATGAGAAAGAAGGAGGATGAGGAGGAGGAGGAGGAGGAGGAGGAATTGGAGGATAAAAGACATACGAATACCAATGAGATCTCGTGCGAGAGTGCAACCGCGAGAACAGCAACAAGAATAACAACATGAAGCACAAAACAAATCCACCGACACAATTTGCAGCGTCGCCTCGCCTCGCGCACAAGAAGCGGACGAGTGGAGACGAAAAGGAAGCAACCCGACGCAAGAGAACCAACGAAAACTATACATACATACAAAACAGAGGTCAAGGCGAAGCCGTATATTTTCGTGAAATGTCCCTGTATCTTTCACCTTTTCCTTTATATATATATTACTTGACTCAATGTGCATCTTCTCTTGTCATATCACTTATTTTTGTCCAGATCGGTAAACATTTAGCAAATATCACCACCGAACACGTATTAATTTAAGGTGGGAAGAAGAAACAAGACTGAAAATGCTTGAAAGGGACACAAGTGATGAGAAACTGCGCAGTCAGCTAGGGGGTTAAAAATAGAATAGGACAAGAAGATAATTAAAGGAAAACAAGAGGGTTGGATATATAGGGGAAAACAGATGTGCGACCGATTAAAATGAATTCCGACATGCATATGTTACACTTTTCCCTTAGTTGTTAATTTGGGTTTTGCGATTTTCCCAGAATGTCGGCGTGTTATGCGTCCACATCCTAGAGTTCCAATTTCCTGCTACCGCTTTTCTCTTTGTCTTCCGTATACGCTTTCCGCCCAAAGAATCATATATACCCAGACACGTAACACACAGTTAAGCACTCTTCACCTGTTGTTATCTCAACAAGAATCTAGAGTATATATTTCACCTTGTGTATTTTGTGTGACCCATGAAAAAAAGAAATCCAACTACGCTTTTTCTGCTCCATGTCCCAAGTAAGCCCTCTGTCCCATCTGCACAATCCTCCCCTCCTGTACTCTTCCCCTACTTCTCCTCATCCATAAGCACATCAGGTCGACGACGCATAAAGTCGGCCAGCATCGAGTGGTCTGTCGCAAAATAGTCCCCCGGCCGGGCCTTGGCCTCCTTCTTCGTCCCCCGGTAGTAGCAGCGGTCCACCATCCCATTGGCAATCCTCCATTCGGGATCCCGCGCCTTTTCGCCATACGCTATCCCAAACACCCGTGTGTAAATGGATCCTCCTGGTTGTAGCATCTCTCCGTCAATATGGATCTCATCGTTTGCTGTCACGACCACCGTCGGGATCACCATCATTTCCCTCCGACTCCGCTTCTTGCTGTTAGTGGTCATGATGGTACTAGTCGGCAGCCGCGCCACTGCTACCTTATCGAGCGACTGGGCAGAATACTGAGACTGCTGTTGCTTCGGCTTCCAAAACAAATCGCCGCTAGAGCTCCCGCCCGCAGCCTTGCTCTCCACGCTTCCGTCGCTGCGGTGAGGGTTCAAGCTTGAGGTGGTCAACTGCGCCATTTGGCTCCGACCAGGGCTGGTGGTTAAGCTACCAATGCCAATCTTTTTGGCCGCTGAGGGAGAAGGAGAAGACTTGGTATTTTCGATTGTGGGAATTGTGGGCCGCGGACAGGATCTTTGCTTGGCTCCTGTTGCCGACGTCTTCTTCTTGAAGACTGAGCCAGGCCTGAGTGTTGTCGAGGCGACGGTCATGATCCCATTACTGCTGTTAGTCCTATTTTTGACCAATGCAGACCCTCTAGCAGTCGTGCCGTGTGTCGCATTGCTACTAGTACCTTTCCGGACCCGCTCGGACATGATGGCTCGCAGGTCTGAAAAGGCTCGATCTTGCTCCCTCAAAAAAGACGAGTCCGCACCGCCAGCCCGTCGTCCCAGATTCCACCGCATCAGGGCCTGGAATTGTTGCAGGCCTCGTGGAATGGGTCGGGCTTCGCGCTGTGGTTTGGTAATGATGTCGCAATTTCAGCAAGAAACAGGGTACCAAATAGAAGGAGTCGAGCACAAAGGGGGCAAAACAAAAATCAAATCAAACGCTCATATAGCATACCAATTGTGCTTCCAACAGTTGCTCCGTTGTCGGCCGAACGGTCAAGAAGGGGGACTGTGTGTGTGTGCGCAGGGGTACAGATTTATATATTGGCAACTCAAGGTACCAGGAGTATGCCATCCGACACCCCCAAGGACAATCACAAACATACCTCATTTAGTGCTGATTCAGCCTGTGACCAATCTACGTTATGAAATATGCAGGCACAATGACCGATGAAGTCATCAGACTGTATTCAATTAATGTGGGAGTGTGTGACAACGTGCGTAAGTTCGCGCTGGTGTGTTGGAAAATTGCCAGAACCCCAAAAACTTATTTACACATGTCCAAATTCCACGAAACACTGACACAGTCTTGTCCCAAAGATAGTAATGCACACTTACTCGACGATGGGGCTGGTTGATAACGCTTCCTCCGGATTGCGACAACTATGCGGAAAATGAGGGTTGTGCAGATGGGAGTTAGTCCGATTAGAAGTACCAGTGCTCCAAAGGCTGTCAGACTTACGTTGCGCTTCTCGAACGAATCCGGCAATTGTCGTGGGACTTGTTCGTTTAGAATTTTGTCAAAGTCCAAACTGTCTTGCACGGACATGAACCGGTTGTAAGATCGCGACTTGAGGATGCAGGTTGTTCGCAAGGGGGTCTGCGCAGTCGCCGTAGACTCCGCGACCTGCGGCGTCGCGGCCTCGGACGCATCCGTGGAGACCTGACATTTATGTGGGTAGGAGGTGGTGGGGATCAGATACCTTTGCACAATGACTGCCCTCGTCGGGCCCTGTATACATATAGCCTAGAATTGAAAGCGATGCACTAATCGGACGCTTAGCTAAAGTGTTTTATTACTGGTGGTCCTATGACCAAACCAGGAACTCACCGTATCAAATGCTGGTACAGAGTCTATAGAGACAATTTTGCTGAGGTTATAATTCTCGGCGCTGGCGTGCAGCTGCATTGGCGTCGCGATGAAATCGTGACAAGGGTAAGGGCCCTCTGAGGGACCGCCGGTATGACCCATGGAAAGCATTGGTCCCGATGAACTTAACTTTTTATGGATCAGACGTCGCGTTACGCAATTGAAGTTTGCGTAATGTGCTGTAACATTTGTGTCAACCCGGTTATTCAATTGCGGTGAGGAGGGTGCTGGGAGGGGGGGCGTCTCTCATAATGGGAGAAGACGGAGGGAATACATGTTTCAAAAACCAGTGACGACAGATTGTGGTGGGTTTGGAGAGTTTTATGGGCACTGGCCATGCCCCCAGCCTTGGCCAATCATACGTTACGAGGCACCAGACCTCGAGGCCTTCTTAACACATATGGAAGAAGACACCCCGTGCGGGGAGCGCTTTAAATCTATGGGAGTCCCCTTACTTTTGTAACCGAACTCAAATGACAAGTGAGAGTACGAGAGGACGTAGTCCGTCCGACGACGATGCGGCCGTTATTTTTTCCAACAAACCTAAAATTATCGCGTGCAACCAACCAACCTGCATACATCCAGTGCTGTGCTTACTCAAGTCCGCCACTTCTCAGGATAACACACAAGAAAAAGACTTATTAACAACAAGTTGTTATTCTTTCCATTATTTTTCCGAGTTTTTATGGCTTTGACAGGTTTTTCACCAGCAAAGTCCTCGGATGGCCCATACAGGGCTAGAAGGGGGGGGGAAGTGGAGGTCAGAGGGGAGGCAACCTCTTTAGCGTCTGCATCACCTGCCGCAGTTGACCATGCTGGAGGTCATGGGGACGATCTTCTCCAGGGGCCATTCTCCTAAACGCCCGCAGGATGTTGCATGCCCGATTGCCATCTCGAGATGCGAAGTGTTCACAGGTTTCACACCGACAAATTTCTCGGATGGCCGGCGCGTGAAATCCCAACCCCCCTCTTCCTCCTCTTGCTCCTCCTCCTCCTCTTCCTCCTGCTTCTGCTCATGCACCTGCAGCTGGTGCTCTTTCCCCTCCAACCCATCCTCTACCTCCCATCCGTCCTCCCCTCCCTCCCCTCCCTCCCGCTCCTGCTCCTACTCCCTCCCCTTCCTCCCGCTCCTGCTCCTACTTCCACACCTCCTCTCCCTCTTGCTCCTGCTCCCACACCTCCTTCCCCCGCTCCCCTTCCCCCTCCTCCCTCTCTCCCTCCCCTTCCTGCTGCTGCTCGTGCTAGTGCTGCTCGTACTCCTACTCGAACTCCTCCAGCTTTTTTTCCTCCCCCTCCCTCTCATCTCCCTCCCCCTTCTCCTACTCCTGCTGCTTCTGCTCGTGTTAGTGCTCGTGCTACTGTTACCTCCACTGTCCTTGTCCTTTTCTTTTTCCTCTTCCTCCCCTCCTCCCCCTCCTCCTCCTTCCACCCCTCATTTTGCTGCTGCTGCTGCTCTTGCTTGCGCTTATTCCCTCACTCCCACTCCCACTCCTGCTCCAGCTTGCACACCTCCGCCCCCTCCTACTCCCGCTCCTGCTGTTCCTCCCATCGGTCCCCTCCTTCCTACCATCCTTGCTCCATCCCCCTCCTCTCACTCCTCTCCTCCCCCGCACCTCCCCTTCCCATCCCTCCTCCTCCTTCTCCTCCTCGCCCTTCCCCTACCTCTCCTGCTCCTTCTTCTCCTGCCTTTCTCGAGATTGGATCGAGGTGTGTCCACAAACATGATAAACCTTTGTTGTCAGGTACTCGGGAACACGCACTGTCTTGTAATGCTTTTCGTACGCCTTGATCACCCTCTTGACGGGAATCTCTCCCTTGCCGCTGTGATGCAAGGTTGCTACCCCATGTGCAATGACGGACTTGTTTTGTTTATCCTGGCCTCTTCAAACCCGCGAAGAAACTATCAAAGCTTCCCCGCTTATACAGTCCTCTCGCGCGCCAACTTCTCCTCACACCTAGCATCCCACACTCATTGGCAATGCTGTCTAATCAGCTCCCGATGTGCACTTCGAAGATCAGGATAACAGATCTTCATCGAAGTCTTCGACAAAGCATTGATTATGTCGCGGAGTGGAATCTCTCAAGATTTGAACTTCACGTTGCACTCGTTGATCCACCCCTTCTCATCATACTCATTCCGCGTCAACTTTTTAATTTTACCGGTCCGAGAGTCCAGTGCCGTAACCAGGTTGACACCACCGGGATCGATCGCGACAATGCGTGGGTCTCCATCCTGTTGCGGGTATTCCCACCTCTGTTGTCGCTCCTTCTCCTGTTTCTCTTTCGCCACGCTTAAATAGACCGACAACGAGAAACCATCCGTCGCAATCCGGTCATTAAACTCACCCCGATTCCGAAGGTCTCTGACTCTGAAGGTCTCGTCCCATGCAGTCTTTACAAGATCAACATCCGCGCGAAGATCGCTCTCACTCATCCCTGCCAGACGCTTTAACCAGGCGGGACATTCTGCCTCCGACTCTGCCTCGTCCATCTCTTCCGGCGTACCTCTCACCACCTTCAGTATAAGATAAGAAGTCTTGTTGTCGACCACCATAAAATGGCGCTTGATGCTGGAGACTGGTGCGATTGCAAAGCCCTGATGGCCAGGATTCCCTCCGTTCTCCACTTGCATTTCGGGATTGTCCCTTATTTCCCGTGTACCTCCACATACTTTTGATGGTACCCGTGCAATATGTGGTACACGTACGAGAGATTGGCCCTTTCGCTGAGAATTTGTGCGTGATATCCAGGCAGGCGGGACTCACCGGGCTTAAGAAGCCGTCGTTCCTCGTTGATGAAGGATCGGACCTTTTCCGGGATCTAGATCACAGGGCCTCCGCCGCCTGCCCCCTCTCCATCCTCCCTCCCCCCCCTTTCTGCTGCTCGTGCTCGTGCTTTTGTTGTTGCTGTTGATTTTGCTGCTGTTGCTGTTGTTGTTGTTGTTGTTGTTGTTGCTGCTGCTGTTGTTGCTGCTGTTGTTGCTGCTGCTGCCGCTGCTGCTGCTGCTGTTTTTGCTCCAGCTGCTTTTTCTCTTGCTGCTGCTGCTGCTGCTGCTGCTGCTACTGCTACTACTACTACTACTACTACTGCTTTTCTCGATTCTCCTACTCCTTCACTTCCTCCTCTTCCCCCCCTCCCCCCTACTCCCCCCCTTCCCTCCTCCTTTCTCCCCTCCTCCCCCCCTTTCCCCGCCTGGTTTTCGTTGCGCCGCCTTTTACGGGACATCGCAGGTCCTTTCCAGCAGTCAATAAGGCATTGAACACGGTAAGATGACACTTTCTGTGACTCCAATCCGTGATCTCGAAGCCAGAATTACACATAATCCCGTCCTCGACAAACAATTGAGGTCCATGTCGACGCTGCCAAATTCGTGGAATAGAGCTGTACCGCTATAGTGATGACCTGTTTACCACCACTGCACCGGTGAATGAACAAATAATTCTTTTATTTATCTGGAGAACATCCTTCACGACTTTGCGGTAAGCTGCGTTTGATATTTGGCGTCCAACTTCTAACCCTTCAGTGAAGGAGGCGGTAACGAACGTTCGGTCCAGCTTTAGAAGGGCGATTTGTTCCTCAACTGGATGATTGTAGTTGTGTTGGAGGTAGCAATGCCACACCTTATTTACCAGGAGTGATCCTCTTACGATGATTTCGAACGTGCTCCGAATCTGCGCTCCAGGGTTTCGATGAGCACTGCTTTTATTGTCGGCTACCAACCAGGCGCCAGTCGCTCGAGAAGACAACACTTCATGCATTGCATCTCCAGAGTTCCCTGCAATCTCTTCCGCCCGGCCCAATCCGTTCGATTAGCTTAAGCAGTCTCAGTTGACTTGAACATTTCCGTGTTTTTGGACGCGGGGGGGAAAGAGGGACATGTAGAACCGCGAAAATCTGGTGAAGAAGGTTGAATGGCCTATTTGAAGGATCACCATTCCAACTCCACAGACCAAGGCACACAAATGAAGATGATGTCCACGTAAAAGCTCGTCGCCCCGAGGAGGGCGTGCAGTAGTAAAAGGTGTGTAGGATGGGGCTACAAATTGTAGGCGCCAATAAGTCATCCCGGTAATGAACAGATGTATGATGGGCAGGCAAGGTGCCCCCTCTGATCCAATGACTTTCTTATGAAGGGTGCGGTGTTGTCCACGGCACAAGGGCAAATATAAATTGTCTCCGTGGTGCTGATAGGACAGGGAAATGATTGTAGGAGGCAGGTGTGGCGCGGGAAGGAAATACTTTTCAAGGGAGGCAGCACCATGCACGCTTGTTTCGATGCCCACTGCCACTCTGGTGATGCCATGGTGCTGTCGTTCTCTTCCAGGATGTCATAGGGGGACACCTGTGGGTGTGTGGGTGTGGGGGATATGGTGGTGGGTTGTTGTCGGTGGGGGATGTGTGGGTGGTGGCGGCGGCAGTAAAAAAAGCACCAAATGCTATGCAAGGGAGGCGACGCCACGCACGCTTATCTCGGCTCTTTGAAGGAGGAGAAGGCATTCTGTTACATCATGTAGACCACTGTACTGGTAGTGCAGCAGCTGTTGCTCAACATGCAACAAATGACCTGAAGTCAACTCCCTTGTACGCATGCCCCGTCCCGGAGTGTCCGAAAAGGTGGTCATCATATTTTTTGCAAGCAGGGAGAAGTAGTCAACATTTTCATTTTCCGTGGGGGGAGCTCAGTGACTCGTTCGGATTTGGGGCGGGATGTGCTCACAGTATCTAACGCGCTGGCCAGATTTCATATCATGCTTTGTTTCTGCTTGACTTACATCCAAGGCCATATACTTTGATTGATGACTTTAAAGAAGGTGGGACTTTCCAGGGCTATTTAATAGTGCCTGGTTTGTCGAGGGCGCAAGTATAACCCATGAAAAAAGCAAACGCACGCATGCGCACGCTGGAATCCCCGAAAGATTCGAAAGCTTTGAGCCTAGCCTTTCCGTTTTCCCCAATGGGTCGTGAAAATGTGCGGCCTGAACGGTAAGATACATAATTTAGCGTTAAGTTATGTCGTTTTTGTCACACACATATGATACTCTAGTACTTGATCATTGTCTGGAGTCTTTTTTGGGCATTCTTTCAACACAAGGTACGTGCCCTGTGGCCCATCATACGTGCCCTGTAGCCCATCATACGTGCCCTATGGCCCATCGTGCCTTTCCGACTGTAGCCACCCTCCAAATTTACTCGCCTAACTCTCTCGCTTCGCCACCACTATACACCCACACCTACAGGCAGTCATATATCTCAGCCTAATAGGCACAGTCCTGGTGCTGGCCACGTTGTGGTCCTCGTCTCGGGCTCAGGCAGGTAAGCTGGGGATGACGAGAAAGACGACGAGGGCGAGGACCGAGGCGGGAGGTCAAGCAATGAAGTGGATTTGTGTGCACGGGCTAACTTAATCAAGCACTAAAAATTGTCCTACATCTCCCTTGTGTGCATTAGCGAGACAGTAACGTTTACGCTAGACGCAATAAAAATGCGGTGTCGGCATATGGTAGCAGAAAGCCATCACGACCTTTTCGGCATTAAGTGGACGGAAACCCTCCTGCTGCATTCTGTACAAGACGTGGCTACGACCTGCACCGTACAAATTACGAACGGCGAGGGGTCGTTGTGGGACGTACCCCTCTTCAATCACATTTTCCTGCCCTACCACAGGCCCAGTGCAGGCCCGTATACCCTGTCAGTATCATAATCTCTACTTTCTCATTGGGTGCTCATGTTTCTTTATAGCCTTTATCCCTCAAGACATTCAATTTTTGCTGCTGACCCTTTCGAATCGAACATAACAGAGGTGAACCCTGCGTCCGTCTGTGCCCCTTCCCTTTGGTCCTCTCTAGGGCCAGCTTTCCTCCCATTTCCTCCCCACTTCTTTCTCCCCTCCATTTGCAAATGAATTTTAATGTCATACATACTTACAAAATCACGATTTACTTTTCCCATCTGAAAAAGAATCAATCCGCCGTATCCCTCACATACCGCGGCCTTTCCTTCCACCTGTTCCCTAGGCATTTTTTAGACCTCCCTCTTTCCTCCCCTTCTCCGTCCCTTTCTCTTCCCCTTCTCCAGGCCCTCATTCTTACTCGGACATGGTATCTAAGTAGCGCATCACCTCCCAAAATTGACCGTCATCCGTTCCATCCACCAACATCTGAACCACCCCCTTCTCCCTCCCTCCCTCCATCCCTTTCCCCTTCCCTTCCTCCTCCTCCTCGGCCACCACGCTCATCATCCTCCCTCCTTCCCTTCGCCGACGCAAGCGAAGGACCATCGCCCGCTGCATTGACCACTCTAACAACACCATTGCCGCCATTTTACTCAGAGCTTGGTTCTTATTGCTCAGCGCAGAATCGGCCGTTCCTCCTCCTCCTCCTCCTCCTCCTCCTCCTCTTCCTCCTCCTCTTCCTCCTCCTCCTCCTCCTCCTCCTCCTCTTCCTCCTGCTTCTGCTCCTGCTTCTGCTGCTGCTGCTGCTACTGCGAAGACGAGCGCGTGACCATCCCCACCCTTCTCGCATGCTTGTGCATGTGTGCTGAAAGAGCAAGCACTCTATCAATTCTCGTTTGCCTTGGTTGTGGTCCGCCCCTGCGCGCAAGAGTAAGCGCACAACCACGGGTCACTGTCCCTCCATCATCGCCACCAGCGACAGCGTGCTCCCGTCGCGCGCCGTGGAATCAATCTCCAAGAAATGAGGGGCTTGGGGGAGGAGGGGTGTGGTGAGAAGGAAGAGGAGGCACGCTTCATGCCCTCCAGCGGCGGCGTGATGAAGCAAGGACCAGTGTCCGCGATCGCGACCACAGGGTTGAGCACCTTGAGAGAAGAAATAACTGGGTGGGATTGAGGTAGATGGAAGATATCAGAGAGTGTCCAAATCACTGCACATATTTAAAATTATCGGTCTGATATCGCAGTAGACACATATTTTGACCTCATCTCGCTCCCCTTAAGCCCACCACATGTACCGAAGCAGGTTGTAAAGCCCCCGCCGCGCCGCGCATTGGACAGGCAAAATACCATTAAGCCGGGAGTTACCAAGAGGGCGGGATTAAGTGTCCCAGGCTTTTGACCGCTCCCAAATTATTTTGGAGGGCGGCTTAGAGAATCGGGAGGTTCCAGTGCCCCGCCGTGGTGATGGTGGTGGTCCTAGGGCAGGCAGGGGACGGAGCTAATGCAGTTCGGACGTGTGGCGTCATTATGACTGGAGGGTGTGAATGTATATGATGATGAGTTTTAGGGTTGTATGCCGCGAGTCTGAGATGGTGTGGTGCAGATGGCTGTGAGGCTTTGCGCACGGGCTCAGACTTTCCCCGCTTTCGTACTCTTTCTCTTGAACTTCCCTACTTTACATTCTCAGCACTTATTTACTCTCCTTTGCGTACACGACGTGAATCTCTCAAAGCACAGGTCAATCAATCTCTCGGGTGGATCAAGAAACATCACGCGTTGGCCGGATACACCTAGCCTCTCCACTGCCAAAGCACCATGGCACCACACCCGCCGCCAAGCTCCGAGCCAGCCTTGGAGGAGTTCATGCGCCCGGACGCCTCTTTCTTGACAGAGTTGCGGAAACGCGGACAGGAAATGGCGGAAGATTTTGTGGCCTTTGAGCTTTACGTGACGGAGGGGACAGGTTACAAGGAGAATGCCGATGGTCAACAGAAGACGACAGATCTAGCGAAGTGCGTGGCTGCACGGGTGCTGCACGTCACGGAGACGTATCGGGCAGCGTATCCCTGGCACTTCGAAGCATTCGCGTTCTTCCCCCTCGAGAACGACTCTCCGACCTTTGAACCCTCCTCCTCCTCCTCCTCCTCCTCCCCCTCCTATCCCTCCTCCTCTTTGACCACCACTTCCCTGCCACTCCTGCAAGGCCGTGTATGCGTCGGAGAGAACGTGGAAGACGAATGGTTTGTCGTCTGGCTGCTACAGCAGGCCACAGCAGACCCTGAACTGGCGGCGCTAGGGTTAACGGCACGAGTGTGGGACGCTGATGGAGATTTCTTGTTGATTCAAGCTGCCTTGGTGATTCCTGATTGGTTGGACCCAGATAACAGTACGTTTCGTGTCTGGATTCGGGGCGGGCGATTTCATTTTTTATCTGAGGTGCATCATCCGTTGACCGCAGTCACTCGGCCTCTGACGGCACAAAGGGCTTTACTGCTCTTGGCTTCCTCCTCCTCTTCCTCTTCCTCCCCTACCTCGACGGTAGCACCCTGGCTTGATGGTGTACTGGATGAGCGTCTCGGCATTTATCCCGATGCCATCGAAGGGTCTAAGCACCGTGCTGCTTGCTATCTCCCTTTATCCATTGCTGTGCTTTTACGGGAGCGACCTTATCTAGTAGCAGCAGCTGTGCGGGCGTTGCGATCCCGAGAACCAGGAGAGTTGTTGAGAATGATGAAAGGAGAAAGGGGAAGTGGAGGAGGAGGGATGGGAGGAGGGGGTGGGGGAGGGGAGCTGAGGTTTGAACCTAGGCCGTTGGTGCCTGTGTGTGTGACTTTTTCGAGGTATTTGTTTGGACAGGTGGAGGCGGACGAATTGCAGCCACCAAAGGCCTATTTGACCGCTATTGCTGATGTCATGACGATGGGAGGAGAAAGGGGGGGAAGAATGGGAGAGAAGAAAGAAGAGGGGAATCGCGGCAGGGACCGAATGAAAGCAGCAGTGTCAAGAGGAGTGCGATTGGCGTGTGGGTTGGAGATACTCTATTGGAGAAGTAAGCAAGGGGAGGAAAGAGGAAGAGAGGGAGGCCAGGAAGAGTGGAAGGCGTATTTGGCACGGCTGCAGGGGAAGGGCTTTTGGGATGGAGCCATGGAGGGGTCGAAGGAGTACAGGGAAAGGATGACTCTTGCTAAGAAGGCCTTTCAGGAGAGAAGAGCCTCCAGCTGTCAAAACGGAGGAGCAGCAGGAGAGAGCGGCGGAGGGGAGGAGACGTATGAGATAATCGACGAAATATTGCTAAAAGAGGGGGATAAAATGAAAGTGGAGGATTTTGCACAGGCGCTGTCGGAGCTTCGGGCGGATGATGGCGAGGAATGGATGGAAATTGTGCCGGGGGAATTGGACGAGTTGTTGGAAAAGTATGGGCAGCCTTTGACGGGAGAAGGAGAAGGAAGGATGTTCTTCGATGATGATGAAGAGGATGCAGAGGAGGAAGAGGAGGGAGAGGAAGAGGAAGAGAAAGAGGAAGAGGAGGAGGGAGGGAGGGATGGAAGGGGGGAGGACTTGAAATCGATGGTAGAGGGGATGAAGCATTTTATAGGCGCCATGGCTGGGTTAGAGGGAGCGGAGATAACGGGAGGGAGGAGAGCGAGCACCAGTGACGATGGCAATGGTCTTAGAGCTGCAAAGAAGGGCGAGGACGTGAGCTTTGATGTGAGTCGGTTATTGGACATTTTGGAAGGGCGATATATAGAGAGGAGTTCGCGGGCGGGGATGATGGTGGGAAGGACGGAGGGAGGGATGCACTTGGGCAATGAGGAGGATGGAGAAGAGGAGGTGGAGATGGTAGGTCGTTCAAAGGAGAGAGTGTACACACGCGAAGTCAAAGTGAAGAGTTGGAATGGAGGGGACAGCGACGATGAAGACGATAGTGACGAGGAGGAGGAAGAGGATGAAAGGGAAGGAGAGAAGGAGGAGAAGGAAGCGATGGAGGCGTACATAACACAGATGGAACGGGAGCTGAAGGGCACGACTTTGGCTTATACGTTTGACCGCGTGCCACGTGCGTGTGCAAATGGGGACGGTGAAAAGCGTGACAAACTCGAGAAAGAAGAGGAGAATGTGGACGAAGATGAAGAGCTACCACCGGTCGATGTGGATTTGAACTTAGTGAGACACTTGCTCGAATCTGTGGCGGCACAAGGCTCACTTCCGGGTCCCGCCTCTAATATGTTGGGTGAGGTGATGAAGAGTATGGAGGCCGATTAGGAAGTGAGAGGGGGGAAATAGGTAAAAGGGGAAAGCAGGGATTCAAGAGCATACGCTATCAATGACGATGAAATAAAAATGACAAAGAATGAAAGAAAGAAAGCACCCATACAAAATGTTGTCAATCGTGATGATCTTGCTTTTGCTTTCACCTGGGAGGCCAATGGGCGCTCATGATTTGCGTATGGGATGTCACCAACTTGCTTCCTCGTGCGTGCCACTGCAGGTTCTTCCTCACTGCAGCCTCACGTTATCTGCATACAGCCCGAGTCCTGGACAATCGGTGGACCTGAGATAAATCTGGCGCACGTGTCAATTAGGATCACTGGACTACATCTGAGTACACTCCCTACATCGCGCACGCGATTCCGACCTCATAAAGGACTCTTTACACTATCTACAGATCCTCGATTTTTTGGGTGAATTTGCGGGCGGCACTTATGTGGTCTTTTTCTCCCGGACTGGGCGCTCTTAGACGGGAAGCAAAGAAGGCTGAATCCCGTCACCCGGGGCGTTCATTTTGGTGCTCATAAATATGATAGAAGTAGATGTCATCGTGCCAGCGGCGATCAAGACCTCCAAAAAATGAAAAGAACAAAAATTTTACACAACTTTCTGTATAGTCCGTTAGGACCTCCTTTCCCCCCCTCAATTATGTTCCTTACATTATGACAATGCAGCGCATGTCCCCAGTTCCTGGTTTTATTTAGCTGTATCTGACATACTTGTCTGCTTATGCGTGGGACTCGTAAAGTCTCTGGGAAGTGAATAGAGCTGAGCTTCAGAGACTGTAATTGGGCCTCACCAGGTCGTCGTACGCTGCGCGACCTCAAATTTGAATATACAAAGCACACTAGTCTCCATGTAAAGTATATGTCCGATTCCAGGGCTATCGATTTAGCTGCCATGCAAGTGGCACATATGTGCGCTTGTGTTACGGACTTTAAGCTTCCGTGGAGAAAAATCTAAATGAGACAAAACTGCTGGGGAGGCAGAAACTCGGTTCTTGCCAACTATCACGCCCGATGCGGACCTCAAGAAGGTGTCTCCATCCTGAACAGATGTTGTTTGATTCCTAGAGTATCGATAGTTGGCAATATGCCGCCATGCGGATAATCGGGAACCCTCCCGGAGCCTCAGGAATGGTGCCAAGACTGAAACAAATTGTATTTTCGTGTTAGTACGCGCGATTCCGACGATGACTTGACCCATATTTCACTCCTGAATCATCAAAGCGCGAAACGCGTTAATCAATACAAAAACAACAAAAATAACATAAACCGTACGGACTATACAGAAAGTTATGTAAGTTTCTTGCTTTTTTTACTTTTTTGGGGTTTTAATCACCATTACGAGCCGACCTGCCGGGGTGAAGTGTTCGTGGTGGGGTGAGGGAGGAGGACGAAGCGAAATAGGTGGTCTAGAGCCAATGAATGGTCCAGACCCTGACGCAAACAATACGACGGCGCGTTAATCAATGCAAAAACACCAAAAATAACATAAACCGTACGGACTATACAGAAAGTTATGTAAGTTTTTTGCTCTTTTTACTTTTTTGGGGTTTTAATCACCATAACGAGCCTTGTCACCGGCATAAAGACATCTCCTTCTATCATATTTTGAGCACCAAATAAGCCCGCCCCGCATGACGGGGAAGCTGCAGGCATCATTCCCACTCGTTGGCGCGGGATGACCGGCAGCCAAAGGAGCTGATTGTTTAGAGCGGGATGGCGTCATCGTCCCGCGAAAACGCCAGTGGCCTGATGCCGGCAGCTTCCCCGTCATGCGGGGCGGGCTTATTTTGGTGCTCAAAATATGATAGAAGGAGATGTCACTATGCCGGTGGCAAGGCTCGTAATGGTAATTAAAACCCTAAAAAAGTAAAAAGAGCAAAAAACTTACATAACTTTCTGTTTATTCCCCACAAGCACGTACATTTAGTTGCTGAAGCGCAATCCCCCCATCCCAGATTTGATGACTAACAGATTGTAAGACTCGACGAAAATGAGGATATATCAGAGGGCTGAATTTTGCCCGACACGTAGTCCGCAGCAAGGAGATCTGTATCAAGTCGAGCACACAGACAAGCGAGTAAGGGCCATCTGGGGTTTCTTTGCTTGTCCTCCTTAAATTTAAAGTCCAGTAGTACCTGAAGATAGCACACAAACCACACGAGTTTCTAAGATTTGATAATGTAGAATATCAGCTGAAATTGTTATTATTGTGAAGAAAACCTCAAGCATTTTTTTTTCCATCGTGAAGCTGTCGAAATTGGTGCTGCGGATGAAGCCTACCCTCATCCAACCCCCTGCTCTCATCGTACATCAACCGGTAGGATCCCATATCAGCTAACAGTGTCCTAATCAAGCCCATTTCGAGATTGAGCAGAAGTACATAGCTAAACATCTATGATTGTAGGTACAGCATGAAAAGGGATTGTTGTGTGACTTGGGTGGGCGTCCCTCCTGCCTGCAAGAGGCATAGCTCTGCTCTTTCCTCCATCTTCGCCTTACTGACTCCACGAGCATGATATTTTAGCGTGAGGGAAATAGAATCCCTTGTCAGCGGTGACAGATTACTAACCTCCCAGAGGCCCACTTCGCAATTCACCTTTTTTGCACTGACCACTACTCAATCAAGGGGAGGCATCACAAAAATAGCCCCACACGTATCAAAACTAAATCGTTCATAAGCATCCACACTTCAACTGTTGAGGGAATAGGGGGTGTGTTCAACTCTCCCCAAAACCCTTAAATAGGCTATTTAAGGATTTTTAGCCCTTAAATAGCGAATTCGGCGCTTCCATTTAAGGGCTGCCTATTTAAGAGCAGGGCAGCGCCATAAATACTACCGTTAGTATTTAAGGTCTCTTCCTTCCCAGCTGTCAAATAGCAACATTGCCCTTAAATAGAGAAAACGACCATTTTAGTCGCTTCACCTTCCTTCATATGCTTGCTACGCCACAGATCACAAGAGAGCAACACATATGAACCGATTTGTGGTGATGTGGGTGGGTGTGGACATACCCATAAAAATAAAATGACCAAAAAAACACAAAAATCATCATCCCCTTTCTTCACACTGCCCCCGTCGTTTCCTCGAGGTCGAGCAGCCTTTCATGCATCGTACCATTAAGTGCGCAGCGCATCAAAGGGACTTCATGGTATATTGCCTTGACTGGTGTTTCACAGCGTAGGCTATGGGCGCTTGAGTGACTGGTGGGGGAGCGAAATAAACACTCATCATTTTCTTCTTTCTTCCCCGTCCTTCCCACTCATGCACAGACATGTCAACACAAGCAAGCGACAATTCCTGTCAACCTGGGAGCAACCTTGTCAACGAGGGGCAAGAGTTTGACTCAGACTCAGACTCTGACCCTGGCACCAATTCCCCGGACGCGGACACGAATGGCTCGAGTGACCAGGCAGCACCCCTGCCCACATCGCAGCGTCATTGCGCACACTAGGAAGAGGACCATAACACGATTCAACGATTCCCACTGGTGATACCATCCCTTGGAATTTTATCCCATGGTATTTGTAGGCCCCATTGTAGTACCGTTCCTGGTACCTGGTAGGGTAGCAAACCCTTCTACAGGTGAAGACAGTTAATGTGTGGTTGAGGGTGAGGGGGGTAGTCCAAAGTGGCTCGTGGAGAAGCAAGACAAGGAATAACAAGGGCGACGGGGACTTACACATTGACGCCATCAATGCAAAGATAAGATTTGCAGGCAGACGGATCCTCTGGGTTTGCTTTTGTGCCCAACAATGCACAGTACTCGTTCATCTTGTTTGACAAACGTTCCTCGTTTAAGTCCAGAAGGAAGGCCCATTGATCGAACACGTACTCTAGCATGTAGTTGGTCCATTTCGTAATTTGTGTTCTGTCATAGCCGTACAATTTTTCCATCGTCCCTCTTACAGAGTGAGGATGAGCATTGCGGCCAAGAAACATCACAAAGACCATTCCTCCACACATTTTTGGCATTCTGTCCATGTTGTTAGGCGGGTGATGAGGTAAATGGTAGGAGAGCGGGAGAGAAAGTTGTGGGTCAAGAACCACAGCGTGAGCCATTGGGAAGAGTAGTACGTGTAAGATAGTCAATATTGGCCATGAGTGCTTACCCTTCCAACTCGATAACTGTTTCGATGCGGAGTCTGGGGAGCATGTACCACACTTGTTCCTTGGTAAACCGGTGCATTTTCAGGAATAAATCATCGGTAAAGTCTTCGAAGAGCTGCGGCAATGTACGAGGGCGGTTTGGATCGAGATTCCAAGACGTACGGGGAAACTGGTTGCCGCCAATGACGTACACGTGCACGAAGAGTAAGCAGAGTACGAGGTTGTTGTCATATTCCACATACATCATGTGTTGGTCCATGTTGCGCAAACCAGCCCCACTCTGCCTTCGCAGACACTTCTTCAAGACAACGCTGTGTATGCGTTTGTGATTGTGTGAGGAGAGAGGGAAGAAGAAGTCGTGAATGGCATCGTACGGCGAATAAAAGCGTCGTATGTGAGCATTCAAATGGTGTACCAGAGTTCAAAATTATTAGCCTCTATGGGCCTATGGGCCTGTGGAGGCCACATCCCAGCTACCAAAAAAAACTGCCGGTAAATATAAATGACAAGAAGCACATGGACCCATTAACAATTGACTTTAGGGTCGCGCTAGTGCTTGTCAAAAGTTGTTGTGGCTATGTATAGACTTGCTATCACTATTTAAGACTTGCTTTCGCTATTTAAGGGTGCTTCGCTATTTAGAGCATATCCGGCCGGTTGAACACACACCTGGGCCAACAGTTAAATAGAGCTCTTAAATAATTATTTAAGAGTGGCTGCTATTTACGGGTGCGGAGTTGAACACACCCCCTAATTAGTCATACCAAGTAAAAACGCAGTGGCGTGCCGTTGCCGTTAGCGTGGTTGAGTGCAATGCACCGATATCCACTTGCTTGTGCTTGTCTGTCCCTCCCCTCTGTTTGGTGACCTTAACCACAACTTGCGCCTGCAGCTTGTCCGTATATCCCCTGTTCCCTACGGTCACATTGACTTGTTGGTGGGGTTGGCTGAAAGGGAAACATTTGGCTCCTTGCTCGACAACACTCCTTCGTCATCATTAACCGCCCCACACAACACAGAGAGCAAGCCATGCTGCGCGGGTTAGCATTGCCGAGCCGGAGAGAGGTGGGGCCTTGCCTTCGGACAGCAGGTATATGGACTTCTACCGGTGTAATGGTGTTGCGTTGGTCGTAGAGGCATGGCGAAGGACAGCGTAGCTCTCAACTCTTCTATCCGTTCACCCAATTACCCCACTAACAGAAACGCTGGGTGGTCTGCGCACCATGCGACAAGGCCGACGGGGCGAGAACCGGGACGTGCAAGAGTTCTTAGAAGAGGCCGTTACGCCGCGAGGGCAGTTTGGTGCTGGAGCTGCTGGAGCTGGGGCTGGGCGAGGTTCTGGCTCCTATGAGCGGTTCATCAAGGCACACAAGGAGACAGTGCTGACCGAGGAGGACAAGCGCTTCAAGACGTGGTCAAGTTGGAAAGACCAGCTGGAGGACTTCAAAGACGATGGACAAGAGTACGTGTGCACGTGGGAAGTGATTAAAAAAAGAGATTTGACTTGGCAGCCCCCCCTCTCCCCCTCTCTTCCCTCGCCCCTGATCCATCCTCATTCATATATTTCCCTATCTCTCCAATAAATATAGAGATTTGACCGCAGCTGAAGAAGGATACCTAGGTACGGTGATGGAAAGCGAAGGCTTTGGCGACAACGAGAATAATGGAGATAAGGCCCAGGGCCGCAAAGGACGAGCCGGAGGAGGCCGTGGTGATGACGCGGGAGGGGATGACTCGGGGAGTTACTTCGATTGGAACGAAGAATCTTTGTTCATCCCCAACTTGCCAGAAAGGAATGAGGAGGAGGGAGGTTTTACCACGGATAAGATCACGGGAAAGGATGACGTGCAATTGAGGGTGAACAAGTTGTTGTGGCGACGGTTGAAGCTCAAGGCGAGGGATATGGATCTGCATGTCCCCTCGGCCTTTCGGAGGGTTAAAATTGTGCAGAAGGCCATGGCCGAAGCAAGGGAAAAGATGGCACGAGATCCGAGGAAGGAGGAAAGGACGATGAGCGTGGAGAAGAAGGAGGGGAAGGCGGTCGTGACGTCTTTACGAGAAGACAAGGAGAAGGAAGTGCAGGAGGGCGACGATGGGGGGGTAGGGGGAGTTACGGAGAATGACAGACAATCAAATAATATGACGGCGACGAGCGCTGCTGCTGCGGCTGCTGATCCTGATATCAAGGAGGTGGCGAGGTTGAATCGGGCCAGAACCGTGGAGGCGATCGAGGCCGAGATTGGACGGCTGTTGGTGGAGGGAAAGATGGACTTGCAGATGGCGCAGGATGAGAGGAGGGCTAGAAAAAAAGCGGCCAAGGCAAGGAGTGTGAGTAAAGGGGAGTGGGATGGGGACGAGGAAATGGGGGAGGAGGAATGGGACGATGATGAGGAGGAAGATGATGATGAGGAGGAAACGGCGGGGATGGACGATTGGTCCAAGATTCATATGCAGGACTTGGAGGAGGCCTTGGGTGAGGAGATCCCGACTATGGATGTGCATGAGGAGGGGTTTGAGGCGTTTCGGGAGTATGCGGAGCAGTTGATTGAGTCAGGAGGGGTGATTGAGTATCGGTCTACTATGGCGGATAAATACGATAGGGAAGTCTCCTTGCCCTTGCCACTGGCGACAGGACGGGCTCTGAAGCAGGCCTTGCGGAGGGATCAGACGGCGCTGCATGAGACCACTCTTGCTCCACCTGCGCCTATGTCTCAGTCTTCGTCCTCGCCACCGGATTACGACGCCGCTGCTGCGTTTGCTTGGTTGGCACTCAATAAAAACCTCAGCATGGGGGATACGACCAGGACGGAACTCAGCGAGGCCATGGCAAGTACTCTACAGCGTCTTCGGGAGAAGCCAGGGAGGCTTGAACGGGCGCGAAGTCGCGCCAAAGCCGCAGCGGCGAGTGGGGTCAAGACGGCGGGGGCGGGGTTGGATGCGGGGGAGGGAGGAGGGGGACGAGGCGGTGGGGGTGGCAAAGGGGGTGGCAAGATGAAGGCCAAGTAGTCAAGTAAATAAGAATTAAGACGAAGAGATAAGTGAAGAGACGGCATAATGAAGAAAGAACAGAATAGCCATTATAAACCAAGCAAAACGTTGCAATTGCCCTGAGGGGAGGGGGAGCTAGAGGGAGGAGGTTGGGACTCACTTTCCCTTCTTCCCTTTTTCAATTCTCGACCATTATTAGCATGCCTGCACGCCCTTCTCCGCCACATCGAAGTATCGAGATTTAGCATCTCATCTACGACGTCTCGATATGCGGCAGCTTCTGCTCTTCCACGTCTGTGTTTTGTTTGGGCAGTGAGAAGTGCCTCCCTGCTTCAGTATTCCATGGTCTCCTCGGCCTGCTTTTCCCTCACTCACACCCAAAATCCTCTGCGACGCATCCATCCATTGACACACCACACACAGGTCAGGCACAAATTAGCCTTGACTCTCAACGATGCTCCGCGCCAAGAAGAAGAAGGAGGAAGAAGCGGCAGCAGCAGCGGCGGCCGCCAAGATGGACGTGGACGGGGGGTCGTCGTCATCATCGGCAAAGCATGGAGGCGGGGCACATGACGGCGGGGCCCCAGCTACGGAAGAAGGGATGGTGAGCATCTTAGGGATTGGGGGAAAGAGTGTAAGGACTTCGCAGAGCAAGGGTCGACGTCGGCAGCCTGCCGAGATTCGCATTCAGAAGGACCTAGCGGAAGTGGAGCTAGGCACGGCGGCTACCCTTACGTTTCCCAACCCCAACGATCTCACTGATTTCTTGGTGGAGATTATGCCGGAATCAGGCTTCTGGACGGGGGCTAGGTTTAAGTTTTCGTTTCGGTTCCCGGCTGAGTACCCGCATACCCCTCCCAAGGTCATCTGCCAGACGCGTATTTTGCACCCCAACATTGATTGGGAGGGAAATGTCTGCTTGAATATTTTGCGGGAGGAATGGAAGCCAATCTTAGACGTGAATGCTATTATTTATGGGTTGTTGCACTTGTTTGCAGAGCCCAATCCGGATGATCCTCTGAATAAGGAGGCAGCCGAGTTGTTTCGGGCGGATATCCGACAGTTTGAGCGGATCGTGAAGCAGACGTTGCGGGGGTCCAATTATCAGGGACATAGCTTTGAGAGGCTCGTATGAAGGGAAAGGCGAGGGCGAGGGGTACTAGGGAGGGATGGATGCAAGGAGGCAGGCGGAAAGGGAGTGAAAGAGCGTTCAAGGTCGTTGAGGAGGGGGATGACCCCCCGAATTGGGACATCCGCGCTTGTACAGGAGCGTAATAATACGAGGGAATACAACAGCAGCGGCAGCAGGAAAAACAGCAAGAATAACAACGAGCAGGAGCAGAAGGAGCAGCAATAACCATAGCAGCAGCAGGAGCAGCAGCATCAGCGGCAACAGCGGCAGCAGCAACGGCAGCAGCAGCAGCACCATCACCACTGCGAAATCACTTCAGCAGCAGCAATGACCAGAGACAAGAAAATAGAGAGCTAGAGGAAGAGAAAATAGTTACACAGGAGAAATCGAGTGAGAAAAAAGGGAATAAAGCGAGAGAGAGTGAGGGATATCGCGCTCAAGTAGGAAAAAGGAAATCCATGAAAGAAGTAAGAAAGGAAAGTACAAATACGTCGCTTGGTACACATACATCCTCACATTGTACAATAGCCAAATCTTAAGCGGCTTTCACTCGATAGAGAGAAGAGAGGACACTCCCTCCCTTACCGCCCTCCCCTTCCTCGGTCTTGTACTGTCTTAGTGCTTTTGCGTCCATTTCTTTTATCTTCCGGTATGTTATTTGCTTTTAAATGTCCTCGTGTCCCACTCAAACTTTGTGTATGTATCGCGTTCTATAGGGATTTCCCCCCCTGCCTGTCTGTCTATCTTCCTCCTTTACTTACGACCTTTTCAATCATGCTTAAAAGAAAAAAGAGCCTTCGCGTGAAAAGCTGCTATCAGTCCTCGTCAGATCGATCCTACTCTTATATCCTGCGCTCATCACTATACTTCTCTGTCCTTCCCTCTTCCTGACTTTGGTTGATTTCGTAACTGCAGCATTTATGCTTGTCCTCCTCCTCCTCTCTTTTGAGTTGGCGCATTTTCTAACCAGCCTATCTCCTCATCCTTCCCCCAAGCGCACACACGCACAAGTCCCGCTTCCCCTTCCTCTTCTGTCACGTCTCAAGCACAATGTATATATGTATAATATAATTTGTTATCACAATATGTAGGAATAAATGCAGCAGCCGTATCAACATGCAATTCTAAGCCTAGGATCTGATTGACTATCATTTCAATCACTGAGGAACTTAAGAACTCTTGATACGGAAATATGCAATCCTGCTCCTAAATCCTTCCTTACCTATTACCCACCTCTCTCCCTTCCCCTCTACCTCCGTTCCTCGCCTCCTCCTTTCTTTTTTCCTTTTTCACCATGGATGTACAATCAATGCGTATACATCGCCAACCCCCCCCTTCCCCCTTTCTCCCCTCCCCCTCACCGACCTACCTTTCCCCCCCCCCGTCCATGTAAAGCCTCAACACGTGTCCACGCGTATGCTTATTCTGACACCGAATACAACATGAAAACGATGGACAATTGATACACATAGCTAAAGGCCCAGTGATCTTGGCCGAGCAAATATCACACTTCACAGGCGTCCCGTCCATGATCTGGTGCTCCACCCGCGCAATTTCGGACGGCGGCACCTCCTCAAAAGGAACAATGGATCTTTTCTCCCCTATGTCAGCACTATAACACAGTGCCTCATTCCAATCAAAAGCCACTCCACACCCATTTTGAATGTTCCCGCCATGCGCATTCTGACCACACACCATGGTATCACATCCATCAATCCGTTCAATCACGCGATTACAGTACGGACATCTCCTACATCGGCTCGCCTTGTAGTTCTCATCCGCGACCAACAAACCCCAGTTTTGCTCCGCCGTGTGCACCTCCTGCACGTGTGCAGCCCTCCGTTCATTGAATACATCCAGTGCTGCCTGGTAGCTCGAATCTTCCTTTGCCATCTTGGTGAGGTATGGCTCCCGGCCGTGCTGCTGCCACTCCAACCATTGCTTAGTGATTGTCATGACTTCATCACAGGAACATCTAAAGTGATATGGACGCTTGCACAAGGTACAAAACGTCATTAAGCACTTCGGGCAGTCCACCCTTTGCTTCTCTAAGGGCCTTGTGGGCTCAACCCAGCAGCTACAACTACCATTTGGACACTCGATACAGCCCGCCGCTATCTTCCCTTTCCTCAGAAACGCCTCGGTCACTTTCTCGCTAACCCAACCCAACCCTCCGTCCACCAGCCGACCCCGCCGAAACCGCCACAGCCTCCGATCTTCCGACGGCAGCTGAGAGGGGGGCGCATGGCGATTCAGAACCTGTTCGACTTCTTCTTGTGCCAGCAGGTGGTTGCACCGTTGAGCGGGCTCGGGGTGATTCGCGAGAGGACAAGCAGGAATCAGGTCGTCGATCAAGGCAGTCTTGATACACCCATACAGTGTTTCCGTGCTAAAAGCATGGGAGCACCGACAAGCCACCTTATACGCTTGCGAAGCCGGGATGCACATCATCAAGATTGGATCCTCGATCATCGCCTCCCCCCCTCCCTCCTCCCCTTCTTCCCTCGAAAGTGCCTCTGCCTCCGTCGCCGCTGCTGCAGCTGCCAGCAGCCCATTACATGATGTTCTTTCTTTGCAATGCTCTTGAGGATGCTGCAGATGGAAGCCAGCGCTAATCCCTGCAGAGGCGTGTCCGTGCGTGTGCTGCTGCTGACAAGCAGCGCTCATACATGGGTGTCGCCGCTCCTCTCCGGAGCCCTCCCCTACAGGCCCAATCCCTGCTGCGGCTTCTTTGGCGTATACTTTCCTAAAATAGGACTGAGGTGTCGGCGACGATGGGGGCTGATGGTGGCTATGAATGTTCTTAACGTTGGCGCCACCAGGGCTGCCTGCATCGCCCGCGCCAGACACAAAGCGTTTTGGGAACGTGCTACTGTCATTACTGCCCTTGCCGTAATGCTGCTGCTGCTGTTGGTGATGATAGTGAGACACAGACCGACTTCCTTCCTCCGCTGGGGTTTCTCCCTTCGTGGCGACAGCTTTATTGCTGCTGCTGCGGCGGCTGCTGCTGCTACTACCGCTGAAGCCCAACTCGAGCAGCCGCCGGCCGAGCGAAGACAAAGAAGACACCGCTGATGATGGCGCGGCTTGCGCAGTTTGAGTTCTAATGGGACTACCTGTGCTAGAATTCCGACTTAGAGTCAAGGGAGAAGAGGAACCGGATTTTTGCTGGTCGCGATACTGAGTTAGAAGCCTTTTTTAGTTTGGATGGGAAAAGGAGGAGGATGGATGAGAATTTCTTTTTTGATCAGCCTATTTTTACGTGTATGCCACGCTCAACGTCGCCCTGTTTTGCCCGTTCCCTTCCTGAGCATAGACAGACAGGAGATAATCTGCTCGAGCCGTTGTTGGTCACATTCGTTCTCTACTGCTGCTATACGAAACCCTCACTCTCCTGTTAGAGGGGGGCTAACAGGTAGTCATCATTCTGCGCCCCTCTCTCTCGTGCCAAATAGGAGCACAGCAATATCGTTATCATACTCTGACGGTCGATTCATTGACCAGACACACACATGCAGGCATTGAGCATGGAGCTTTCGAGCGAAATAAACGCAATGAAAATAGCCATCAATCAGAGCGGCGGCCTTCCGATGACATATATACGACAAAATCCCTTTCATATTGCAAACTCACCTGACGGCAGGTGAATCTCGGGCCTTACGGGCTGCGTCTAGGTCCCCACAGTATGGAAGGGACAAGGACGAAGGTGTCATAACACGGGAGGAGGAGGAAGAGGAGGAAGAGGACTGAAGGTATGCCAGCGATGGCGGGTCCGGCAAGGACGATACAGAGGCCGAGGAGACAGACGCGAAAGGTCTTGACGAGATGGAGCCCATACTCACATTTTCCTGAATTTCACCAGATTTCTCCATGCCCTGGACAGACACGCAATAACAGATTTTTTCCGTTCACAGGCTCCTTACCCTTCCTCGCCTCCCCCACACTTGCTGCTCCCCTCCACACCCAAACCAGCGAATGGCACACCTGTCATTGTATGTACGAATACATGAGAACAGCATGAATTCTTCGCATAGGACGCAGCTATCTCCTGAAATTGTCGGTCCAGCGCAGGTACCATGCCCAACGCTTATTTTGGGGTCCACGCCGCTCCCAAAAGAACCCTTAGTCCGCCATGTCGAGCACGACAGCACCGATCCGCTAGAATTATGAGTGACTTGCTGCTTCTTTCACACAGAGAGAGAAAGCTAGTAGACCTCCTCCGGACAGGGAGAAATGGAAGAGGGTTTCATCCAGCAGAAGTAGGGAAGGATCGACAAGCAACGGCTCGCGCGTTTCGCCTCCGGCGCCGTTTGCTTGAGCACCTGGCTGACTGTGCTCGGGAAGGCCGCGGGCAAAGCAGACGACACTGTTGGACGTGGCACATACACAAAATACCCTGATAGCCTGCGCTGCAGCAGTAGTAAGTTTGTCGACACGGGAAGAAGTCGCCGTGAGGTGAGAGATCTTGAGCTGGAATTAGTGAAGCAACTCTTGCTGCCCGTTAACGGCGAAAGCAGTTTTTCTTCCTTCTCCCTTCTCTGCTTTCTCCTGCTTGCGTTTCGTCAGGGGGTCTTGAAATAAAAGATGAATGGTAGGAATAAAAAGTCTTTGATCTTCGGACAGCAATGCGTGGTTGCCCTGGATTGCTGTACCAATGCAGAAGGAGAGTTGGTTCTACACCTTTCGCACTTGTTGTATTCACCTTACGTCCCATCAGCCTTCGACACGATCTCTCATGCATAGCCCCCGCCCACATGCACACGTCCACAGGCCACGGCAAAAAGGATAGAAGAAAGGGTACGACGCGCAGCGTTGTGACTACAAGCCAAAGGGTGCAGCACGCAAGCAGCAGCCAAGTGCAAATATGGCTGCCGAGACGGGCAAGGCGACCAAGACCAGGGGTTTGGATTGTCCCATTTGTTTCGAGGCCTATGGCAGCTCCGTGAACATTCCAATGGTGCTGTCCTGCGGACACACTCTATGCGAGAATTGTGTGGGCAAGAATAGAAGAGCAGGCGATAAGGTAAGCTCAGGGAGATATTGCTTCTGTTGTTTGGGGTGAAGCGGGTGTATCCTCATTCCCTCCCGGAAATCTTCTCTTTAAAGTACATGCTAGCGAATGCTAAAACTATTTCGCCCACCATTAGTCCACATAAATTGCTAGCTCACCTTCAATGACACTCTCTCGTTCCTCCTTACCTCCGTATCCCCCTTCTGTAGGTGCTTTGCCCCTTCGACAGCAGTATCTGGACCGTCACCAAGAATTTTGCCCTCTTGCAGATTCTGGAGCTCGAGATCCAACCTAGGCAGCATGCCACTATTCTCAGTGCCAGCGGGGCGGGTACGCAACAACAGTGTGACATTTGCTGTGGGGATGATGGGGAGGCGGTGGTGCATGAGGCAACTGTGTACTGCATGGATTGTGAGCAGTATTTGTGTGATCAAGCCGCCAGGTTGCACGGCCGAACAAAGGCCACAAGGGAACATGCCGTGGTACCTATGGAGGACGTGGAATTCCGTAAGGTCAAACCACAGCCCTGTTGTCCTTTCCACGGAATGCCGATTGAGTATTTATGTTTAGAGGATGATTGTTTGGTGTGTGTGAAATGCTTGCCTTGTCCTATTCACAATGGGCACAGGTGTAAGGCGATTCCTGAGGCATTGGCAGATGAGAACAGAATGATATCTGCAGACTTGATTCAGGAGGGGAAGGGGAAAATTGACTCGGTGTCACGGGCATTGAAAGTAGCAGAGGAGACGATTGATGGGGTCGATGAACGGCAAAAGATTGTAAAGGAGGAGGTTAATAGATATGTGGATGGGTTGGAGTCGGTGTTGCAGCACCAGAGGGAGGAGATGCTGAAGCAGGTGGATGAGACGACGACGAGAAAGTTGAAGATTTTGTCGGCGCAGGCAGAGGCCTTGAGGGGGATTTTGGAGAGCCTTGTTAATGGGGTGGATCACCTCGAGAGACATGACACGAATGAGGCAAGGGACCTGCTGATGAAAAGGGCCTTCCGAAAATCAGTGGGCAATACGCATTGGAGCTTGGAACCCGACGCGTTGAACGATTTGGAATTTGTGGCTCGGGAGGCGATGAATGAGCTGTTGACGTCGTTGGGGGAGGTGACGGAGTCGGGGCCAAGTGCGTTTAATACGACTGCGGGGGGACCCGGGGTATTGGCTTACCAGATGCAGAGTCAACGGGGGATGAAATTTACAGTGACAGCCAAGAGTAGGAGTAGCCTGGTGGTGAATAAAGGAGGGGACCGGGTTAGCATTAAGGTGGACGAGAAGCTGGAGCCGGAGTGGAGGGTGAGGGATGGGGGGGATGGGACCTATGAGGTGGAATATAGGTTAAAGGGAGATCTTATCAGAGAGCAAAGGGCGTTTCGCTTGTTCGTCCGAATGAATGATAAGGACATTCAGGGATCTCCGTTTACCGTGCCGGTGAGGAAGGATTACAACTACGTCGTGGATCGGAGTTTGCAAGGGATAGGTCTTGTCTCGGGCGGGATAATCGACGGAGAATTCATGTACGTCGCGCTGTATTCGCAGAATCAAATTGTGAAGGTGCGGAGAGATACTGGGGCACAAGAGCAAAGGATTCCGGTGAATGGGCAGCCTTACGGAATGGCTGTGGACGAGGAGTGCTTGTACGTGTGTTTGTACAACACGCATTCTGTGGGAATTTATAATAAAGAAACGGGAGCCCAGGAAGGGATGCTTGGGGGACCGGGTGTGTTTGTGAACCCGGTGGGGCTGGCGGTGGATGGAGAAGAATTATTTGTAACTGAACATGCGGCGCATCGGTTGCAAGTGGTGCGGAAGAGGGACGGGACTCCGGTGAGGAGGTTAGAGGACCCGACGTTGCGGAGTCCATTTGGATTGTTGTTGGATGAGACATGTGTCTACATCAGTAGTAATACCGGGAATCACGTGAAGGTTTACAGCAAAGAGACGTTGCAATTGGTGCAGACCGTCGGGGAGGGCGGGGGACAGTTTTTGCAGTCCCCCATAAGTCTCACACAGGAGGATGACATCTTGTTCGTAGGATGCAACGGCAACAATCTAGTGCAGCTGTATCGAAAAGGAACCTTCGAAGCGCTCGGGACGATTCATAATGTCAACCAACCTTATGGTGCTGCCACCCATGATAACTTCCTCTACCTATGCTGTATGGGGGTTTCAGCTGTCACAGTCCTCCGGCCTTCCTTCCTTGATCCTTCCCCCCACGCACCGAAGGGCGGAGCGATGGCGTTGCCTCCTATTCCTCACGGAGCGGGAACTTTGGCTGGTGCTGGAGGAGGAGGAGGAGGAGGGGTGGAAGGAGGAGGAGCAAGAGGAATTGGGGCTGAAATTGGGGGGAATGGAGTGCAGGAAGGGAGGGAGGGAGGGGAGGGAGGAAGAGGGGCAAGAGGCGTGGGTTCCAGGATAGCAAGAGGAGGAGTTGGGGAAGGGGAGAGGATGCGTGCTGGAGAGGCGGGAGGGGTAAGAGAGGAGAGAGGACGACAAGGTGGGGAAAGAGGAATGGAAAATGCGGTCGGGGTTGGACCAGCGGTGCATGATATGGTTCATTATGGCGAGGGAGATTATTGAGAGAGGATGGGAAGGTAGGAGGAAAGGAGGGATGGAGGCAGCAAGAGGAGAGGAGAGAGCAACGAGAGATGCAATAAATGGTGAGAATTAATCTTTCTTATTCTTGGCTCACTCTTGGGTCGAGCTGGGGTCGAGCAGGAGCTGTATTAGTTAACTCAAAACAAGAAGACAGCGAGAACGACGTGGACACACCCACTTTTACCCATTATTTGCGCATATTGCACATTTTGCAAGATGTTAATCCTGTTCTAATCCTTATTTTTTTCCCCCTTCTTCTTCTTCTTCCTCCCCTCTTCTTCTTTCACTTCTTCCTTTTTCACTTTAACCTCTTCCTTCTCCCCTTTCTCCTCTCCCTCCTCCTCTTCCTTTTCCACTCTTGCTTCCACACATTTTGCTGCCTTTTGTCTTCATTCAAACCCTTAAAACTATCGTTTCTCTTAAGAAAAGAGAACAGAGATCAGCAGAAGCTGATGATCTATGAATAGGATAAAGAGAAGGGAAAAGGAGAGAAAGGGAAAGAGAGGGAGAAAGAACGAGAGAAACGAAATCGGGAGGGAGAGAGAGAAAGGAACGACAGCCGAGCAACAAGCCAGAGAAAAGAGACGCGGTAAGTCCAATAATTGCGCAAACAAGGACACAAAAAAGAGGGAGACGACAAAATAGCTGGGTGTTTTTTTCCTTGGCCGAAAAAATCTATCAATGTTCGCTTTCTTGCCTTAAGTTCCTTTCACCTTTTGACTTCCACCAAGAGACACACACCCATCCTCGTGGCTGGCTGACTGGGCAAATGTATGGGCCCACGGACGAGAAGAAAGATAAGATAATCATTCACGCAGTCGCCCTTCTATTTTTTGTTGTTCTATTTCTTGTTCTTCTTCCTCTTCTTGTTTTTCAAATTCTCCTTTTCTCCTTCTTGTTGTTGTTGTTGTTGTTGTTGTTGTTGTTGTTGTTGTTGTTGTTGTTGTTGTTGTTGTTGTTGTTGTTGTTGTTGTCCCTCTACTTCTATTTTATTCCTTCTCCTTTTCCATCCACATCCCTTGTCGTCGCGTCGTGTTTAACCTTCCTCCTTTCCTATGTAAAGCCTGAATATGGGTGAGCTGAACAACATAAACCAGGGACAGAGAATGGTGCGAGTGCGCGCCTACTTGGACTGTCGCTTCAACTCCTCGTATCTATCTTTTCTCTCTGACGCGCACCACAACCCTGAAGTTGCAATAGCAAAGGATGCCTATCGACAAATAGTTACAGAGACACCTCATACACGTCCTCCCGCATCCTCTCCCTCTCTCCACCTTGACATACACGACGTGCTCAACCTCTTACTCGGCCTCTCCCCCTCTTCTCTCATTTTCACTCCGAGTCGCTCTTCCTCCTTTTTTTGTCACCGCCACATGGAGGAGTCGCAGGAAGCCAAATTTCCAATGTCTATTTCTCATTCTCTCTCCATCTTTCCCACATGAACACTCCTACTACTTTCTGCTACTCTTTTCCCCTTGTCCTACTCCCGGGCACACTAACGAAAGCAAACACATGATTAATATAAATTATATTTTTCGTCGTTGCAAGTGTGGCTACTGCGCTGTTGCTGCAGCGGCTGATGGTGATAGGCATTTGTCATTTTTTCCACGTATCTTGATGGAGGGCCCAATGTACGCCACTTCTCCTTTGGCTTCCTTCAACGTCCCCACAACTGCTGCTTGCCGTACATTCCGCAATCGGTCCCTACCACCCTCCCTCCAAAATCTAGGACGGTACTGCCAAGCCTGACTGACCAAACCCGGCGTTGATGTGCTTGGAGGACGAGGACGAGGACGAGGAAGAGGGAATGCGCGCGGTAGCCGTTGCTCCACTCTTCCCCACCGCCGCACTACTGCTGCTGTTTGCGCCACCCAAGCACCTACCCCCTCCACTCACTGTGGGTCCGCCTCCTGGCGGGGACGAGTAAGGAACGGAGGTTGAGATTCTAGGCCGTCCAAGTGATGCTGCGCCCGCTCCTGCCGCCAAAGGCGAGGCGGAAGCGGTCAATGATGCCGTGGGTGGTTGTGCGGGATTCGATCCCCCACCTACCAGGTTACCACTGCTCCGGTCTCCGTCTCCTCCTCCTCCTCCTTCTCCTCCTGCCGCTGTTGTTGTGCTGAGATTGGCCGAAGAGGCAGCTGTAGGGCGAGCGAAGGACTTGGCCTTCCGCAGGAATCCGTTCAAAAACGAATCTTGCTTATTACTCTGACCATTTACCCCCACCCCAGCGGCGGTAGCAGCGACAGCAGCGGGCATGTTGCTCCCTCCCGCCGTCGCCGCGCCCGCAGAGGCTATTGGTAGTGCCCCTCCTCCTCCATCGGATGACATTTGCATGGACGAAGGGAACGTACACTCTTCATCTTCCCCAGCGGTCCGACCTACGGCTGCATAAGAACCTGGCATTTCTACTCTTCCCACGGACATGTGTTGTTGCTGTTGCTGCTGCTGCTGCTGGAGATACTGCCTCTGCTGCTGCTCGTGCATAGGATGCCCCGTCTTCGCCCGGCTCCCACCCATCTGCTGCTTGTATCCTCCTTCAGCCACCATCCCTCCCACAACCCCTCCGCCCCCCCCCACCCACCCTCCTGCAACCCCACCTCCTCCTGCCGCACCTTGCACAAAGGCTGCCCCGGTCGAATCTATACAAGTAATACCCTTATCACTCGTAGTACCAGCCACCCCTCCCTCCACTCCTCCCTCCACGCCTTGCGAGAGAGAAAGATGTCGTTTGTGACTCGGTTTGTTCTGCTGCTGCCGCTGCTGCTGCTGCTGCTGGTGGTGGTGGTTGATGTCCCCATCATCCGAAATTCGCAGGCTCTGCTTCAGTTGATTCAGAGGCGAATGCTGCTGTTGCTGCTGTTGCTGCTGTTGCTGCTGCGGTTGCTGCTGTAGCTTTATCACCTTTCTCGCCTCCATCTCCGAAGTCTGCATCATAACCACCCCTCCCTCCCTCCCTCCCTCCCCCCCACCGGCTCCAGCCCCCGCTGCAGTCGCCTTCAAGTGATCATCGCTACTCGTAACATCCATCACATCCCCCCCTCCTGCCCCTATCCGCCCTCCTCCTCTTCCTCCTCCTGCCGCCGGAACCTTCCCTCCACTCGCCACCCCGGCACCTGCCACCCCCCGCCCCTTGTCCCCTCCTCTGCCCCCCCCCACCCCTGTGGTAGCAGGAGCAGGAGTAGCGGCATAGTAGGCAGGATTCACGAAGCGATCCCAATCCCATTGAATCGGACCAGCTGATGCTGCCAACAACGCCGCGGACCCGGTGACAACGCCTGCATGCCTCGTATACATGTGGGACGGGATGGTGGATTCAGTGGAGGGGGTGCTTGAATAAGATCCAAAGCCTTGTTGAACATAAAGGTCTCGAAAGAGACCGCGGAGGTATCCCATATCAGGCTTCCCGTCGAAGGAGAGGGAGCGGCAGTATGTCAGGTAGTGCGCGAATTCCGCGGGGCAGCCTTGGCAGAGCTCGGAAACTGATACGGTCTGTTTTTTTTCCATAATCATTTTGTATTTCTTGCTGGCGGTTTTGGCCTTGAGGCCTTGCCAGGGAAGGATGCCCCGAAGGAAGTAGACGAGGACGTAGCCGATTGATTCAAGATCATCCCTTCGTGATTGCTCGATGCCTAGGTGGTTGTTGATGGAGGCATAACGCGGGGTACCGGTTAAGGAACGCCCGTCCCGGTAGGCGATATGTTGTAGGGTGCGGGGGTGGCGATACCGCTTGCTCAGCCCGAAGTCGATGCAGTGAACGATGGCTGCAGTTGGGCCATGGCCCACGACGAAATTGGCGGGCTGAGACGAAGAGGGTGGAGGGAGGGAGGAGAGGGAGGGTGAGTGTGTTATGTCAGGGAGGAAGAAAGAGCGGGAAGGGGAAAAGCGGAAAGAAGTCGGAAGGAGCCGATGACAAACAATATAAGTCACAACAACACTACCCCGGCAATCAATGCCCTCCTACACGTAATACACACACCCCTCTCAGGCCCCCTAAAGTTGCTCCTCCACACGCATGCAAATCTACGTACGTACCTTAATATCCCGGTGGATCAAGTGCCTGTTATGCATTACTTCCACGCGCTCCAGCACCTGGTCCGCCAGCTGCAAAACCGTGCGCAGTGAAAAGCGTCGACCGCATTTGTTAAACAAGTCTTCGAGAGAATACCCTAGCAACTCCATGACCATCACATTGAAGCAATCAATCTGTCCGAAGTAATGAACTTTCCCGAACCCCGGGCAGGGTTGCAGCTCCCTGTATACCTTATATTCGTGTCTCAACTGAGGGCAGCGTGCACCATGCTTCTCGAACTTAATCGCAACCTTCTCGCTGGTAGGGATATATTCACCTAGGTAGATGTCACCGAAGGACCCTCCCCCCAATCGTCGCGAGAGGCGGTACTTGTTGCTGATGACCGAGATGGCCTGCCCCTGCGAGCCAACCGGCAAAGGTGGCTGCGTGGACAAAGATGTGGTCATCGTTCTAATTATTGTGTGTTTTCGGTGGGCGTTGTGGCGCGTTGTAGCTGGTGCGATATCAAACTAATTTGACAAGTTCTTTTCCTCGCTCCGCGC